>CM056835.1:22829836-23429836 GCA_029853015.1 Chelidonichthys spinosus | reverse complement strand
TTATTTTTCCATTGTAAACCAACAACGAAAATTCCATCCTTCGAGCCGGAGTTGAACCAGCGACCTAAGGATACCTGCTTTGATCTACCTACAGTCCTCCGCTCTACCAACTGAGCTATCGAAGGAGGTGAGCAACCAAATGTGGTACAGCTAGTGCATGTACGCCTGAACTAAGGGATAGCTGAATTTTCCATTTTTCCATTGTAAACCAACAACGAAAATTCCATCCTTCGAGCCGGAGTTGAACCAGCGACCTAAGGATGCCTGCTTTGATCTACCTACAGTCCTCCGCTCTACCAACTGAGCTATCGAAGGAGGTCAGCCAGAAACTGTGGTACAGCTAGTGCATGTACGCCTGAACTAAGGGATAGCTGGAATTTTGCATTTTTCTATTATTTCCATTGTAAACCAACAACGAAAATTCCATCCTTCGAGCCGGAGTTGAACCAGCGACCTAAGGATGACCTGCTTTGATCTACCTACAGTCCTCCGCTCTACCAACTGAGCTATCGAAGGAGGTCAGCCAGGAACTGTGGTACAGCTAGTGCATGTACGCCTGAACTAAGGGATAGCTGGAATTTTCCATTTTTCCATTGTAAACCAACAACGAAAATTCCATCCTTCGAGCCGGAGTTGAACCAGCGACCTAAGGATACCTGCTTTGATCTACCTACAGTCCTCCGCTCTACCAACTGAGCTATCGAAGGAGGTGAGCAACCAAATGTGGTACAGCTAGTGCATGTACGCCTGAACTAAGGGATAGCTGGAATTTTCCATTTTTCCATTGTAAACCAACAACGAAAATTCCATCCTTCGAGCCGGAGTTGAACCAGCGACCTAAGGATGCCTGCTTTGATCTACCTACAGTCCTCCGCTCTACCAACTGAGCTATCGAAGGAGGTGAGCCACGAAACTGTGGTACAGCTAGTGCATGTACGCCTGAACTAAGGGATAGCTGGAATTTTGCCTATATTTCCATTGTAAACCAACAACGAAAATTCCATCCTTCGAGCCGGAGTTGAACCAGCGACCTAAGGATACCTGCTTTGATCTACCTACAGTCCTCCGCTCTACCAACTGAGCTATCGAAGGAGGTCAGCCAGAAACTGTGGTACAGCTAGTGCATGTACGCCTGAACTAAGGGATAGCTGGAATTTTCATTTTTCTATATTTCCATTGTAAACCAACAACGAAAATTCCATCCTTCGAGCCGGAGTTGGACCAGCGACCTAAGGATACCTGCTTTGATCTACCTACAGTCCTCCGCTCTACCAACTGAGCTATCGAAGGAGGTGCAGCCAGAACTGTGGTACAGCTAGTGCATGTACGCCTGAACTAAGGGATAGCTGGAATTTTCCATTTTTCCATTGTAAACCAACAACGAAAATTCCATCCTTCGAGCCGGAGTTGAACCAGCGACCTAAGGATACCTGCTTTGATCTACCTACAGTCCTCCGCTCTACCAACTGAGCTATCGAAGGAGGTGAGCCAGAAACTGTGGTACAGCTAGTGCATGTACGCCTGAACTAAGGGATAGCTGGAATTTTCCATTTTTCCATTGTAAACCAACAACGAAAATTCCATCCTTCGAGCCGGAGTTGAACCAGCGACCTAAGGATACCTGCTTTGATCTACCTACAGTCCTCCGCTCTACCAACTGAGCTATCGAAGGAGGTCAGCCAGAAACTGTGGTACAGCTAGTGCATGTACGCCTGAACTAAGGGATAGCTGGAATTTTGCATTTTTCTATTTTTCCATTGTAAACCAACAACGAAAATTCCATCCTTGAGCCGGAGTTGACCAGCGACCTAAGGATACCTGCTTTGATCTACCTACAGTCCTCCGCTCTACCAACTGAGCTATCGAAGGAGGTGAGCCAGAAACTGTGGTACAGCTAGTGCATGTACGCCTGAAATAAGGGATAGTGGAATTTTCATTTTTCCATTGTAAACCAACAACGAAAATTCCATCCTTCGAGCCGGAGTTGAACCAGCGACCTAAGGATACCTGCTTTGATCTACCTACAGTCCTCCGCTCTACCAACTGAGCTATCGAAGGAGGTGAGCAACCAAATGTGGTACAGCTAGTGCATGTACGCCTGAACTAAGGGATAGCTGGAATTTTCCATTTTTCCATTGTAAACCAACAACGAAAATTCCATCCTTCGAGCCGGAGTTGAACCAGCGACCTAAGGATGCCTGATTTGATCTACCTACAGTCCTCCGCTCTACCAACTGAGCTATCGAAGGAGGTCAGCCAGAAACTGTGGTACAGCTAGTGCATGTACGCCTGAACTAAGGGATAGCTGGAATTTTGCATTTTTCTATTTTTCCATTGTAAACCAACAACGAAAATTCCATCCTTCGAGCCGGAGTTGAACCAGCGACCTAAGGATACCTGCTTTGATCTACCTACAGTCCTCCGCTCTACCAACTGAGCTATCGAAGGAGGTCAGCCAGAAACTGTGGTACAGCTAGTGCATGTACGCCTAAACTAAGGGATAGCTGGAATTTTCCATTTTTCCATTGTAAACCAACAACGAAAATTCCATCCTTCGAGCCGGAGTTGGACCAGCGACCTAAGGATACCTGCTTTGATCTACCTACAGTCCTCCGCTCTACCAACTGAGCTATCGAAGGAGGTGAGCCAGAATATGTGTACAGCTAGTGCATGTACGCCTGAACTAAGGGATAGCTGGAATTTTCCATTTTTCCATTGTAAACCAACAACGAAAATTCCATCCTTCGAGCCGGAGTTGAACCAGCGACCTAAGGATGCCTGCTTTGATCTACCTACAGTCCTCCGCTCTACCAACTGAGCTATCGAAGGAGGTGAGCAACCAAATATGGTACAGCTAGTGCATGTACGCCTGAACTAAGGGATAGCTGGAATTTTGCATTTTTCTATTTTTCCATTATAAACCAACAAAGAAAATTCCATCCTTTGAGCCGGAGTTGGACCAGCGACCTAAGGATACCTGCTTTGATCTACCTACAGTCCTCCGCTCTACCAACTGAGCTATCGAAGGAGGTCAGCCAGAAACTGTGGTACAGCTAGTGCATGTACGCCTAAACTAAGGGATAGCTGGAATTTTCCATTTTTCCATTGTAAACCAACAACGAAAATTCCATCCTTCGAGCCGGAGTTGGACCAGCGACCTAAGGATACCTGCTTTGATCTACCTACAGTCCTCCGCTCTACCAACTGAGCTATCAAAGGAGGTGAGCCAGAAACTGTGGTACAGCTAGTGCATGTACGCCTGAACTAAGGGATAGGTGGAATTTTCCATTTTTCCATTGTAAACCAACAACGAACATTCCATCCTTCGAGCCGGAGTTGAACCAGCGACCTAAGGATGCCTGCTTTGATCTACCTACAGTCCTCCGCTCTACCAACTGAGCTATCGAAGGAGGTCAGCCAGAAACTGTGGTACAGCTAGTGCATGTACGCCTGAACTAAGGGATAGCTGGAATTTTCATTTTTATTTTCCATTGTAAACCAACAACGAAAATTCCATCCTTCGAGCCGGAGTTGAACCAGCGACCTAAGGATTCCTGCTTTGTTCTACCTACAGTCCTCCGCTCTACCAACTGAGCTATCGAAGGAGGTCAGCCAGAAACTGTGGTACAGCTAGTGCATGTACGCCTGAACTAAGGGATAGCTGGAATTTTGCATTTTTCTATTTTTCCATTTAAACCAACAAAGAAAATTCCATCCTTCGAGCCGGAGTTGGAACCAGCGACCTAAGGATACCTGCTTTGATCTACCTACAGTCCTCCGCTCTACCAACTGAGCTATCAAAGGAGGTAGCCAGAAACTGTGGTACAGCTAGTGCATGTACGCCTGAACTAAGGGATAGTGGAATTTTCCATTTTTCCATTGTAAACCAACAACGAAAATTCCATCCTTCGAGCCGGAGTTGAACCAGCGACCTAAGGATACCTGCTTTGATCTACCTACAGTCCTCCGCTCTACCAACTGAGCTATCGAAGGAGGTGAGCCAGAAACTGTGGTACAGCTAGTGCATGTACGCCTGAAATAAGGGATAGCTGGAATTTTCTATTTTTCCATTGTAAACCAACAACGAAAATTCCATCCTTCGAGCCGGAGTTGAACCAGCGACCTAAGGATACCTGCTTTGATCTACCTACAGTCCTCCGCTCTACCAACTGAGCTATCGAAGGAGGTGGGCAACCAAATGTGGTACAGCTAGTGCATGTACGCCTGAACTAAGGGATAGCTGGAATTTTCCATTTTTCCATTGTAAACCAACAACGAAAATTCCATCCTTCGAGCCGGAGTTGAACCAGCGACCTAAGGATGCCTGATTTGATCTACCTACAGTCCTCCGCTCTACCAACTGAGCTATCGAAGGAGGTGAAGCACAGACTGTGGTACAGCTAGTGCATGTACGTCTGAACTAAGGGATAGATTAAATTTTCCATTTTTCCCATTGTTAAACCCAACAAAACCTCCCCCGACCGGGAATTGGGCCCAGCGATTAAGAAGACTAAACTTTGAATCCTTACCTAAACAGTCCTTCCGCCTCTTTAAACCAACTGAATTATGAAAGGTGAGCCAAAATGTGGTTTACAGTTTAAGTTTGATTGGTACGTGAAACAAAAATAATTTTCACATTTTTCCCATTATAAACCAACAACAATTCCTCCTTTGAGCCGGGGTTGGAACCAAGCGCCTTAAAAGGATTCCTGTTTTTATACAGTCCCGCTCTACCAACTGAGGTATCGAAGGGGTCAGCCGAAAAATTGGTTTACGCTAGTGCATGTACCCTAACTAGGATAGCTGGAATTTTCACATTTTCCAGTAAACCAAAACAAAATTCCACCTCCACCGGAGTTGACCAGGACCTAAGGAACCTGCTTTGATCTACCCTAGTCCTGCCTACCAATGACTTAAGGAGTACCAGAAACTGTTACAGCTAGTTGGCATTACGCCTAAATAGGGTGGTAATTTCCATTTTCCTTGTAAACCAAAACGAAATCCATCCTTGACCGAGTTGAAGCGACTAAGGATACGCTTGAATCTACCTACATTGCTTACCAACGAGCATCAGGAGGTGAGCCAGAACGGGTACACTAGTGCATTACGCCTGAACTAAGGGATAGGGGTTTCCATTTCTTGTAACCAAAAGAACAATTTCCCTTGCGGATTTGAACCAACCCTAAGATTCTTTCTTCACCACAGTTCCCCTACCAACCTGAGATCCAGGGGTCACCAAAATTTTCATGGTTGGTAAAAAAAGGGGGTTTTGCTTTTCATTTTCCTTAAACCCAAAACGAAAATTCCATTTCCCCCCCCCCCCCCCCCCCCCCCCCCCCCCCCCCCCCCCCCCCCCCCCCCCCCCCCCCCCCCCCCCCCCCCCCCCCCCCCCCCCCCCCCCCCCCCCCCCCCCCCCCCCCCCCCCCCCCCCCCCCCCCCCCCCCCCCCCCCCCCCCCCCCCCCCCCCCCATTGTAAACCAACAACGAAAATTCCACCTTCGAGCCATTGAACCAGCGACCTAAATGCCTGTTTGATCTATAAGGCCACCAACTGATATGAAAGGTAGCCAAAATGTGGTACAGTAGTGATGTACGTGAACAAAATAATTTTCATTTTTCATTTTCCATTTAAACCAACAAAAAATTCCTCCTTTTGAGCCGGGTTGGGAACCAGCGCCTAAGGATCCTGTTTTTATACAGCCCCGCCTAAACGAGTATAAGGGGTCAGCCAAAACTTTACAGCTAGTGCATTACCCTAAAAAGGGATAGTGGAATTTTCCTTTTTCCAGTAAACCAAAACAAAATTCCATCCTTCACCATTGGACCACGACCTAAGGAACCTGCTTTGATCACCTAAGTCCTGCCACCAAGACATAAAGGATGACCAGAAACTGTTAACTAGTGCATTAGCCTGAACTGGGATGGTGGAATTTTCCATTTTTCCATTGTAAAAAAACAAAAACCATTTCACCAGTTGAAACATAAGGATCCGTTTATTACCACATTCCCCACCAACGAGCTAGAAGGGGTCACCAAAACGGGTACCTAGTTGAAACCGAAACTAAGGGATAGATTAAATTTGGCCATTATGTGCAGAGGCCACTGTGTATAGTGGATGACCCAGGGCTTTAACCCCCCTCCCCCGACTGGGACATGGGCTCCAGCAGATTACAGAAAGACATAAAACAAATTTAGACATCAGGCATTGACATAAACAGTGGACTGACTTGGCTGCCATCTTAATAAAGGCACACACACTGTATATATGAACAGTGAGACATCATGTGTTTGACTGTTTAATGATATTAGATGTGGTACTGTGACAACAACAAATAATTTACAACAGGGTTATAGCAATGACACCATTATAGCTCTCACCATACATCATGTATTGCTGGCCAAAGTTTTGTATGTACTTCTGTGTGTGTGCTGGAGACAATGCTGCTTAAAAGATTCATGTTTTTAAATGGAGCAAAGCCACAGCCTAAACGAAAAAAGGATAAAATTAACGGTGGGCTCATGCAAGCATATTTAAAAATGTATTTCTATATTACCATGTCGGGAAAATAGTGTCATCAACATAAAAAGTACTTTCTGTTGAATAGATAGAGGCAAGGCTTCATTTCCTTTTCAGGGTAATACCAAAACATTTAAATTTATTAGTTACATAAACTACACCATCACTGGACTACACTGTACTAGCGCAACTTTGGGCCTTATAGGGCGTATGCACCCTATGTTCTATAGCACACACAAAGGCAACATTAGAAGGTTATATTGACACTAGACTGTTAAAACATAAGCTTGGCATTTCATTTGCATGAATTCTTGGTCCTGTGAGATTGGTTCAGCTGATTTGCCACAGGTTTAGACTGGCCTGAAAATGTCATGAAGAAAACAAAAACAACATGGTATCAAAAAACAGGTGAAAACATTTAAAGCGCATTACAGAATTGAAGCTACTACAACAGTTAAGCCTGTTATAAAAAGGAAACACGCAGAGGTAGATGCACAATAAATAGGAATGACAGTATAGGTGCATAAAGCCGTGTACAACTATGTGGTTGCAGTAAACGGGGCCGTTACAAAAAAAGTTGCATATGAAATGAACTCTCAAATATTCCTAAAATGGAGTGGCACTGGTGTGAACACACAAAATCAATAGTTGCTGTGGTTTGTGTAGTGGTTCCAAGCTAATGACTGAAGACTTAAAAGTTGAAAATAATGGCAAACTGGAGATTTTAAACAAATGTGCTGTGCAATAATTTCAATCAGATGCTTCTTTGCTGTCTGTTCTGCTGACAGTTTGCAATCCTTCACTTAAACAACCTGCAAACATCTTACTACACTGTATTTTAACATGACTTTATACCTACGTAAAAACGTTTGCTCAATTATGCCAAAACAGGTCCCTCGAAGTTGCTTTACATGACATTTCACAGTTCTTTTACTTTTTACATTTAGAATTCTCCGTTTACATCCCAGTCACGTTTTGCATTTGTTTTAATTGACCATTAAAATCTAACCAAAAAAAAAAAAAGCTAATATCTGTAAGACGTTTATGTGGAGCTTAGGTGAAAAAGGTGGCTTGTTAATAAAGACAGTGCTGAAGGCTGATGCAAAGAAGTTCAAAATAAAGATCTCTATAGGATCTGCTTCTGTGTTTTTATAACTTGCAGTGTGAATACCACAAACATCAGAAAAACTACATTTTGAGTCGCAAAATTCAATGAAATGCCTGGATTTTGGAGTGACATTAGAGTTACCGGGGCTCTGACTAATCTTTAGTCTGCATCTTCTTTTTGGAATGTCACTGAAGTATTTCAATTATTACACAATGGCTCATACTTACGGAGGAAGAAGCAGTTTCTATCTAAATGCTGCACAATTTATAAGTAATCCTATTAAATACAACAAGCTGTGCTGTGTGTTTAAAAGTCATGACAGGAAAAACAGGAGTGCAGATGCTGCTCAATGAGCTGACGTCTCTACATGAAACACGCTCTGACCTCTAGGAGGCAAACCTGCTGTGGCACAGACGTCAGCAGCTTCTGACAATCACATTGTTGGTTTCGACTCTTCACACATCAATGGCAAAAGGAACAAAGCAACACTGGTATTATTCTGTAGGTGCAACTGAAGCAAAGTCAATATCGAAAAACAAATCAAAGCCAAAAGGAGTGTGAGGCATTATGGAAACTGGGGAGATTTTTTTTTTCTCCCACTCATGACAGTGTTACCATCAGTCACATCTTCACAACAATAAGACACAAGTTAAGGATGGAATGATAGACATGTTTTCACTGGGAAATCAAAAAAGAAATGGGGACTTGAATAAGAGGATACAATAATGCTTTCAACTGCCAAAATAAAGGAAACATCAACAGTGTTTGTACTGTTTAACTTCAGCACAATGTACACCCACAATACGTTTGACTGACATTTGCCTCGTTGCTATCTCTTCAGCGGAATAAAAATCCAAATGATTTAGGATCTATCATTTACTGTTTGGATTCCCTTGTTTTGGCAGTTCACTGCAGATGGCAGAAAATGGTAAAACACTGCACTTTGTCGTCAGGATGAAGCGGTGCTGCTGAAGTGTTCCAGCAGACTAGGTCTTCAGCACAGAGTCGTATGTCTGGTAGACGTACTGAGAAACCTCTGGGGCCCGACACTTGAGAGACAACTGTGACAGAGAGAGAGAAACAGAGTTACAATGGGACAAACCTTTCACTCTTATATGATTTAAGAGCATCAACAAATCTGACTTTAAACAGCTTACTGTACGTTTGAGGTATGCAGGATGATCGAATAGTAAAAGTTCATTGCAATTAGTTATAGTACTCTACCGTGTAGTTGGGGTTGCCGGGCTGAATACGGAGCTCAGCCAAGATCCAGATGCCATTGGTTAGCTTCAGGGACTGGTAGAGCATGTCCTGGCCTTCCACATTTCTCTTGGCAATGGTGTAGATGTTGTTATTCTGCAGCTTGCCTGATACTGTGTCTGCAAGACCAAAATCAAGTTAAAGTAATGCACACATCTGAAGACGTATGAAACGCAAACTTACAAGGCTGGAATAGCTATTGGAACTGTAACCACTATAACAGGGAATAGAATTAGCTCTATGAGGGTTCTAATGAACTATGGCTGGTAACCTTCAGATTTCAGTAAACCTGACCAGGTATTCTACAACACTAGACACGGTGAAGAACAACCACTACAGGCTGTTCGCCATCCTGTAGTGGCACAATTATAGGGGAGCTGGAAGAGTCCTTCAGGTACAGAGGAAATGTCCCAAGATAAGCATGTGGGTGGAGAAAGAAAACACAGAGAGAAGAGTGAGGTCTTTGTAAGAGTTTCAACTAGCAAAACAGCTGGTAGGACATCAGTCCAGACATGATTTCTGAGGGCATTTAAAGCCTTTGAAGCGAAACTGGAACTAGTCCTGGGATGAGTCCACCAATGTTTTCAATGTCAGGCCTTGGGACCGCTGAGGGGTCAAGAGGAGCTCGTTGTAGCAGGGGAGGATGAATGTATAAATGGTTTTAGATTATAGACCTTATTATTGGGCCTACATAAACAGTATAGAATATTTATTTACAAAAATGTGTGTATGCCTACAGGTAGTCTTAGAAAGAGACAATTGCATTTGGTGAAGAAGACATTTGAAACATCGCTATGCAGCTAAGGGCTACTTTTTCCCAAACTTAGCCTACCTGCGTTCAGGTGGCACTCCTTTATCTGGTACTGTAGCTCATTCTCATTAGGGATGTCTTTCCAGGTAGCCAGGAATACCTGTCGCTCTGGAGAAGGAAGAAAACAAACTTATATCAACATTAGTGACGTTGAAGCAGAGAGCTGATTTCCAAACAAAGAAACAACATATTATTGGATGGTTGACACATATGGAAGTTGATAATGGCCAGTCTTTTGATCTTTCTTGAGTTCTTATTTTAAATTGGAGTCTGAATTTGACCGAGCCAATTTCAGAAACTTGATTTTTAGACTTGATTAAATGGTTAGACATGAGTCTTTTGAATTGGAATATATTATTAATTAATATATTACTATATAATACCTCAATTCAAAGAGATGGTTTTCATTATTTCAGTGCTGTAAATTCAGTGGTATTTAAATGTCGACATTTAAGAGGCAGTAGTGATTCAATTTCACAATTAGATTTTCAGTTACAGCTACTAAAACAATGAAGAAATCTTGCAGGTGCTTTCTGTCTCAACTCAAGTAAGAACGTTTTCAACAATTTCAAACCCAATGTGAGAACTATATAAACATTTTCCTAATAATATTTTTTTTCATGCTTCAATCGCTGTGATATTGTGAAGATATTGTTTGTGAAGATATTGTTTGTGATTTGAAGAGAGATGGGATTATGTTCTATAAAGTCGTGGTACAACAATCATACCCATTTTTCCATCCTCAACAAAAAATATGTTGAGAGGGATGAGTACGCTGAAGTAGAAGACGTCGATGTTGTTCTTCACAGCCACCTGGACACAGGTAAACAAAGGAGGTTTGATATTTTATATATTGGGTATAACAAGTAATTCCCTGATAAACAAAACACTCCCTGTACTCCGCATGCTTGTTCTGCACAGCTCAGATGTGCTGGGGTTTAAATTACCATCAGATTGCACCATGTGACGACAGAAAGGACACAACACGCTTCGAAAACATTGCAGAAAAACCTGAAAAACTGTAGTCCAGCACAGATGCTGTTCACAGTTTTCTGTAGCTTTTAAATATTTTGCACTGTTGTTGAACCGGTAAGTGAGAGCATTTGTACCTGCAGATTATTGAGTGGGTCCATCTTCATGACAGGCCCAATGGTGTTAATAGGCAGAGAGACCTCAATAGTCTGGCTGGGCATCAGTGGAGTGTGAATGGGCAAAGGGCTAGTAGGGATCATCCCAAAACTACAGGAAGGACACAAACAAAAATCAAACACTGATGGTTTCAGTCCCTGTTTTCAGTTAAATTAAGACACTCATTCACCTATTTATGAGGTACACCTAGATAAACGACTCTCACACGGCACTACAACATCTATTGTTTCACATCATGTTCATTGATGGTAGTAAGATCATCTCACTGACCTGTTCTTGTTGAACTGGACAGCAAAGTCAGTCATGTGTTGCAGGGCCTTGTTGGTGAAGGTCATGTCCATATACATGTGGCCCTGGCGGCGGGAGAATGTCCCGGAGATTTCCAGTCCCTTGGCTTTCACTGCAGGGAGCCATATCTGGGAGAAGACAAGGGCCAGAGTAATCAGTCATTAAGATAGTATATACACAACCATCTCACAGCCAAACCACTACTGAGGAATTAATGAAGAAAAACATTAAAATAACAGCGGATTAAAAACAGTAATGATTTAATAAACACATGACTTCCTCACCATGGAAGGTCTCACATTACTTTGTAGCTTTGTGATTTATTGCGAGCGATGCATCTGTTAAACGACTCATTGTGTGTTACTCATTATTCAAGTGAATTCTGAAGTTGTGTTAACTCACTGATTTGGCGGCTATATGGCCTCCGGTGGTGTTGGCCATGCCAGTGGAAAGCTCAAACAGGTCGTTAAGGCCACTGCTGACAGCCTGAGGAGCCGGTGTAGGTGACGGAGCGAAAGTACTGGGAACAGACGAGGGGATGAAGTTCTGTCCAACCTGGTGCAATAAAACACACACACACACACACACACACAATCTAAGTTACCATCATTTCAGTAAGCATCACTGGCAACTTGATTATTGCTACAAACCTACAAGGAGAAGCACAATTTTAAGTCATGCGAAATGAAGAAACAAAAAAAATATATACTTAGCAAGCGATTAGGCAAAGCTCTTTTGACAGTGTGGAAAAAGCTCAAATGTGAGGTGACTTTAAAGAAGCATATGATTTAGGGTATTTTAGCCCATTAATTACAAAGCTTTAATGATAATTATGAGCACTGTCCAAATCATGCAAATGTGTTTTAGGATTTTGAGGGTCGTGATGGCAAACTTTCAGTCTGCACTTCCAAAAATACCAACAATAAAAGCTGACATGAAGTTCACTGTGATTGAAGTAAAGCAATTTCAAGTAAAGACTGTAACCCAAGAGTCTTGATGGAAATCGTAACTACTCTGCTATAGTTTAGAAGGTTGTCAACATGTATAAATAGTAAATTGCACAGCTGGGAAAACCAGTGTGGAAGCTCAGGTTCTTCCACTTTGCAGCCTCAAGTTACAATCAATGGTTTGAAAATCTGAAATCAATTCATCGCAGTCTCATTATGTTCCACTCAGGAGCGGCAGCTGAGTCAAATGTGACACCTAGTGGTAAAAACTTTTTTTCCCAGGAGAGAAAATGGTATAAAAACATGGTTAAATCATCTGTGTGGTCTTCTAAATCAGTGGTTCTCAACCTGTGAATCTGGGATCATTTCCGGGATGCAACGGTGGTGCAGGAAAAAAAAGTATTAAAAACAAAATATAATTATTATAATAATATTTTTTGCATTACATTGCCAGTGACATAATGGAACAGATTTTAGTGTGTTTGTAGGAGTCAAAGTGTGCCTGCACATGAATACTGTATCTGACAAGGGATATCAATCAGGTCACAACTGACCCGGAATGCAACAAAACCACAAGACCTGGAGCACATTGGACAACACCTAGTTACTCAAACTAAACAAAACTAGGGGATTGCAAACACCAACCTGATCATTCTTGGATGTCACAACTTGAAAAGGTTGAGAACCACTGTTCTAACTGAGAGTATACAGTATAGGTGTGAGATAGAGAAGCCGGGTTTGAACACTTGAAGGAGTTAGTTTGAAAGTGTGGTGGGTTAAATTCAGTGAGCATGCAGCATGCAGACTGCCAAACAGAAGGGCTTGACTTACTGCTGGACTTCCCCCAACACCTCCGCCCAGGTCTCCCCCCAGCTACAAGAGAGAAGAGAGGCCCCCAAAGACAGCATCCAAACATCAGACAGACCAAAACACACAAAGACAGAGACAGAGACTTTCTTAGGAACCGCAAACCCATCAAGAGGAGCCCTCATTTTATGGAAAAACAGCAACTCTGCATGGTATGTTAGACATTGAAGATATGACGTCAAAGAGTCCAGCTAGTCCAGCAGCTTGAGGAAGTGAGAGTGACCATTAATACACCATGGCTTAACTTAAAAATCATAATTATTAACATGTCAATGTAACAAATTTATTCAGGATTTAAAAATATTTCATATATCAAGTTTTCAGAGCAAAAATCAGGAAATAATTGAAGTTACAAGCATCCTCACAGGAACTCTTTAACCCCAAGAAACAATTTAACCAAAATTGAATTTGAAAATAAGAAATGTGTTATTCAACAGAGATGAGAAAGCAGCAAGACGGCTCACTTGTTAGCCACTTCCATCACCAGCATCCGAAATCAGTGGGATCGAATTGGGAAACACAAAATGGTATTGCAACAACTCTAATTGGTACGCAAACAAGAAAGCACAGAATGCTCACCAAACTGTCCAGGCCTCCTCCCAGAAGGTCGACCGCACCCATCTGCATGGAGGAGACCTGGGGCACATTGACTGGAGGGCCTATGTCCAGGTTCAGCAGATCACCCAGCAGGTCTCCCTGGCTGGGGATCACATGTGGCTGGTCTATGGCAGCTGCTGGCCCGCTGCTCACCGGGCTCTCTCCTGTATCAATGCTGTTATAGGAAAAACAGTAATACTGGTAAGGGACAGAAAGTCAAACGGGTTGATACAAATTGATATTTTGGTGTTATTTTAAGGCTAAAACACAAAAATAACTTTGCAACTGACCTGCTGTGCTGCACAGGAAGGTGTTTCCGGTGGATTCCGTGGCTGCCCTCAACAAAGGCGCTGGGCGGTTTGTGATAGACCGAAGCCAGGGAGCCAATGTGGCAGATGAGCTCGTCCAGCAGAGTGGGCTCAATCAGGTCCGTCTCCTCTGAGATCAGGGGCTTCTCTGACAACACCACCTCCTTGGCAGTCACAGGGTCAGTGGACAACAGGCGCCAATAAATGTAGCCCCTGTCACGCAGGTCAGGGTTGTCAGAGTCCTGCAGAGGAGCAACACACATGCGGTACATTGTGTTATTCAGCTTCTTTTCACATGTATTTAGTGGATGAATTAGATCTTAAGGACTACAGGTCGACTAGCTGTTAGTGGTAGCTAACAGGTATTGATATGCAAAGGAACGTTTTGCTTAAAAAGCAAAACCGGGCTGTGTACAAGCTTAAAAAACATTATCCAGCAGTGAATATATAAAAAACCTGCACTTCTCCAGAATAAAAGACAACACTCACCTGAGTGGCCAGGCTGAGGACCTGCTGAACCAACTCCTGAGTCTCTGATGGCTTCTTAAGGAACAATTTCACAATGGCAGTCAGCAGAGTGAGCTGGACCTGTAAATAAAAGAACACTGTTATATTACGGTTATCTTCAGTGTACAATGCCTCCCAAAGTCCTCATCCTCAAAGTGGGAGGAGGGGAGGGCTTACTCCAGGTAGCCAGCATACTTTTCATCAATCATGACTGAAACCGAATGGACCCACCTGGGTGCTCTCGTCATGGAAGCCCTCGAGGAAACTCTCCAGCAACTCGTCAGCGTTGTCGATCCTCTCGGCATACTCGCCAACAATCCAGATCATGGCAGCGCGAGCATCAGGCTCATCCAGGGAGTCCAGATTCTCACAAAGTGTGGCAATGATGCTTTCATACCTGGAGAAAACCAGTATCTCAGTGGTCACCATGGAACTACTGTAGGGACATAGAGGTCACCTTCTTTTTGGAAAGTGCTGTAAATGCGATTGCTGACTCAGACTGAATTGAAAACTGACTAGTTATCATGTAACGACGGGACATGTGAGGGCTTCATGGTCCTGATACAGTGAGCTAGATCTTGTGAATTGCCTGGATGAACATCAAAAGGAGAAGGTCGAAGGGGTTCAGGGGGAAACATACTTGTTTGGGTACTTGCGGAAGATGTCCCTGATGACCACAATAGCCTCCTGAACCACGTAGTTGACCTTGGTCTGAATCAAGTCCAACAGAGTGCTGACACAGCGCTCAGCGGATTGCTGGAGAGGAGTGAAAGGATGAAGTGAATAAAGAGTCTTGTGCTGAGATGTACATGAGAAGACTTCAGCATCGGTGATTCTTTACTTACCTCCACTTTGATGGCACAGCGTCCGATGGCTCGTACAGCCTTTCGCACAAAGTCGACATCCACCTCCGTGGCATATTCCTTCAGTTCAGCCAGCACCTGACAGAGAACAGAAGGGAAATCATAATTGTAAGAGAGAGCAAAATTATCCTTCTCACAAAGCTTCCACGTACTGTTATCTCATATAAGATACCTGGGCAATGTTGGCCTGAGAGGCCAAGCGGATCATGATGTCCAGTTTCTCCAGTTTCACGTAGATAGGGTCGTTGTACTTGACAAAGAACACCTTGATCTCCTGCTTCAGGATCTCAGGCCTGCATACAAAGCAACACATTACACTTTAACCAATGGGAAGACCTCGAGAAACAAGACACAACAGTAAACAGTCAGAGGAAAATCTTTTTCAAGTAATTCCAAAAAGCAAAAATACAGAATATTTGAATATTGACGGCAGCAATATAGAATTCACTACAGCAAAAAATAATAAAAAAAATAACTTCAGTTTATATAGCGCCTCTCGAGGAACCCAAGGAAGCTTTATACAACCCAGGGCCTGCTGTTGTGATCACACACCTTTTCTGAACAATGAGATTGATGTTCCTCAGAGCCACGTACTGGACCTCCGGCTCTCCAGAGAGCAAGGTGACCAGTGGTGGGGATAACTTCTTCAGCAAGGTGTTGTAGTAGTCGGAGTCCTTGGGCAGCAGCTCCAAGAACTTCATCAGCACCTTGACCGCTGACAGCACCACTGCAGAGTTGGCGTGAGACAGCCGGGGAGTGACACGCTCACAGATGCTTTGTACGTGAAAGAGGGAGGGAAAGGTGAGAGTCAGTAAGGGAAGTGGACTGAAACAAGTACGAGTGGCATGATTTCAAAAAAGAGAGTTGAGTAGTGACTGTGTAGGTCTTATGTCTGCTGTTGTTTTTAGCTTCTAAGCTTGCTAGAAAAAACGGTGGTGCAGGAGAAGCTCTCTATTGCATTTTAGATTTAATTTGAAATAAATCACACATTTACTTACTTACTACAACATTACCAGGGCAGACGGATCAGGGTGTGTGTATACAGTATTCATAAATACACCAAACCCCACCATCCAAACAGGTCAAACAATCGCAGATTGTTTCTTAAATCTTCAGTAGGTGATATTATGGCCAATTAGCACCAGCATACATTCCATACTTTAGTCAGAGTGATTGCTACCTTTGGGCCTCACGCTCATCCTTGGGGTTGTAGTTGGACAAGCAGTCCAGGATGAAGATCTGTCCCCACTCTGTGCACTCGTTGAGGGCCGTCAGCAGCTTGTTGATGTTCTGGGGATTGAGGTCCAGCAGGTTGCTGTTGGGATGAGACTCGCTGATCTCAGATAGGGCAGCAACCGCATTGGCAACAACCTGAAGGACAGAGGTTGTTTGTGATTTTAACTCCGTAGCTATTAAACCATTCAGATTTCATCGTCTCCAAGGGTTGCGAGGAGTGCAGTTCATCACTGTTATCCAAATATAACTCAGGCAAACTCAAACAGGAGTAAAAACATTACATCAAACACAGCTTTAGAGCATCAGAGTGGGCAGATTCGTTGTTATTCTACCTCAGAGCCACTTCTGCAAAACATTTTCAGAGGCAAAAACTTTCCTCTGTTGTATGAACATTTTTATTGGAAGCAACAGAGAGCAGTGGTACTAAACCTGCCACTCAAATGCATACAAGCCTCACCTAATCTCAGAAATATCCCAGTTAAACTGTGGAGTTTAACCTTTGACACTGATTGTGTTGATGAGACACATCGTCGCTCCATGACTGTCTTGGCATGAAATCAAAACCTAAGAAAATAGGGCTCAGGTTGAAAAGGACCGACACCTACCATGGGATTTGAATCAGCGATGAGATCTCTCAGGGAGTCCAGGAAGCCCTGGTCCTCCACCATCTGGGCATTGATGTCATGAAGTTTAGCCACACAGACGGCCGCCGTCTTCCTTACGTATGGATCCTCGTCCTTCAGGCATTTTCTCAGCGGCTCACACAGGTACTCAGTGATCTTGTCAACCCGGATGCAGCCCATGGTACGGACAGCCAGAGCCCGGATCAGAGGGTTGGGGTCCTCACAGTCCTAGAGGGAGAGACAAAGAGGCATTACCACTGTGACCCAAAAGCCAAATTCCATCACTTTCTATGAATAAGTCAGAACAGTTCTAAGGCCATAAATATATCCTTTGTGTTTTTAGCAAAAGCATCCAGCAGATTAAGGTTTGATAGCAGTCATAACTGATATAGATTTGGCTGCAGATTTAAAGGTTATTCTAATGTTATAATGGTATAATCGTACATACTGGTACAATTTCTAAAATGTCCAAAAGGTACAACTGAATTGATTTTTGAGAGGTGCTGTATTTTGATCCTAGAGTCAGGTGCAAATTCTTGTCATATCAAACAGTTGGAAAAACATAAAATCTTTAATTTACTCTCAAATATGACATCATACGCAACCAAAAAAACAAGTTAATTTAGGGACTTGCCTTGACAAAGCTGTTGACGGCCATGATGGCCATGTCGGGCTGGCTCTTGGCGTAGTTCATTAAGTAGAGGTAGACCAACTTCTTTAGTTCCAGGTTGTCGGTCTGCATGCAGTTCACCACATCTGGGAACAAAGAACTGACAGCAAAGCAAGTCAGTTTACATTATGAGGCTATCAAGGCTTTCTTTCATTTGTTTACATCGTGAGCAATGTGATAAACAAGTCACCCAAAAGCCTGATATATACTATTGCAGAAGTGCTTAGACAATCGGAAAGCTCTCTTTACAAAACACGAGTCCAGATTTGCTGTCCAATTGGCCAGATGTGCAACAGTATTAAACTGGGCAGAGCTCCAAGTGCTCCACAAATGGTTCTCCCCACATTCCTAACATTCCTACGTCTGTGTTTAGTTTTCACTCTTAAAAACCTTTTAATGCTTTTGCAGTTCCTTCTGGCCTTTCCCTTAGTATTGCCTAATTCGCTTGACCGCTTACAATTGGAATCACTCTCAGCTATCCCTGAAAGTAATTGGACCTTGCATTTAGTTTCACTTCCTGAGCAGAGTCAAAATTTAGTTCCAGGAATCGTCACCAAAGTAGGTTGAGTTACGTCCAATGACTTTCCTCTGGCCTCTTGTCGGAAGGAGGAGTAGCTGGCTGCAGCCTGCAGAGCAGGGCTTGGTTCAACGCCAAATGTTTAAATCCACACGTCATTTCACTATGATTCCATAGCATCAAACGACAATCAACATATTACCCAGCCCATTGGTGTGGGGTTTTTGATTATTATTTTGGCCAGTATGGCTAAATTGCATCGATTTCTGCAATATATGATAGTTAACAGAAGTGGAGAACACTGGAAGCATAAGCAGATCCTGCAACAACAGCTACACATTACTGTGGAAGCCAACCTGATCCCAGCAGCTTAATCTCATGGGGGAGATTTACAATAGTGAAGATTGCCAATTAAAACTAACACACTTGAACAATTGTAGTCTGGCCAAGTTTCGATGTGCTGAAATAATACAATCGGTTGGTAATCGATAAGCTAGACCAGTTTTAAATAAATACCTGACATCCTTGCCAACAGTCATGGCAGCAATGACCTTCTTTACTGCCTCTTTTCTCTTCTCCTTCTTCTCATTGTTCAGCTCAGCCTTCAGTTCAAAAATCTCCCCTGTAAGACAAAAAGGGTGTTAGCAGCAGCATTGTTTAATGTATTGTCAGACATTGTGAAATAGATAGTCATGATTAGTTCAGCACCATTTCCTTCCTTACTCACCTTTCTTGTTTGTTGTGAAATATTTGGAGTCCGTCATGGTTGTGGTCCTTTAAGTCTGTACGAAGAAATTCATACATAAATTATTTACTTTAACCATCACCAATGTCTCTTTTGACATAGAATGAGTTAATTCAAAGTCCATTTGTTTTTACTGTCTCTGTTCTGTTACCATGTGCCGTAGTTATGAAAACATGTTAGTTCATCTGCTCTGCCTCCAATATTATCTGATTTTTTTAATGAACATTTAGATAATCTGCAATTTATAGATTTAAATTGGATTCAGTCTGGATTTGAATACAGGGTTGAAAGAATGACAACAATACTGGTATATTGCCTTTTCCAGTATTCATATAGATGACTGTGCAGTTGCATAGCATTTACTTGCATCCGTTTTTTAATTATTCTGCAGATCTCAAGGTTGCATGCTGTTGTATGAAAACTGAAACACATAGCCTTGATGTTTTAGCTTCTTACTGACATAAGTACGAGGGAATTACACTATATGGTTAAAAGTATGTGGACACAATGAGTTTTGACACCTTATGCAGGTGCATAACATGAAAACAGAGCCATGTAAATGTCTGCAGTAGTGTGGCTGTGCTCAGTGACTTTCAACGTGGCACTGTCACAGGATACCATCACCATCTTTCCCACAAGTCAGATTTCTGCCCCAGTCAGCTAAAAGTGCTGCTATTGTTAAGTAGAAATGTCATGCAGCAGCAACAGCAGCAGCAAGGCCACACAAGCTTGCAGAGGGGGACTGCCAATTTCCCAAAGAAGGGAAACCTTTATGCTATAGCAGCATAAAATTATATTTTAGTTCCCAACCTCAACAACACTGTTGTAGCTCAGAGGGAGCAAGTAATCCATAGCAGATTCCACAATATTGTTAATTAGTGCTTAACTTTAGTTGCAAATTCCTTTGCAGATTTAGATTATTGATAATTAACGAAACACAAATCAACTACTAGATAATAATACCAGCTACAAACTGGGTGATGTTTGGATACTAATGCTTTTGTTAACTTGAGTCATACCTTGAATGCACTAGTATTTCTACACTGTTATTGTTAGTAAACGTGTAATAGGAGTACTTCTTCCACCACTGGTGTCCACATACTTTTGGCAAAGTAACGTCAACTATAAACATCAGGTTTGCATTTGCACATTCAGCGTAACTATAGGCAGCACACTGCGTTAAATGCGTAGCGTACATGTATTTAGCTAACGCTACTTCCCATAGCTTTAACGTTAACTGTAACGCTAGCTGTAACGTTGACGTCAATGTCATCCGTTCGCTGGTTAAACTACCGCTAAACCTAAATGAGTCGTGACATTTCCCATAACGCTCTGATGACGTGATAACGAGTGACTGTGGTTTGACCTCTCTCCGACGTTCAAGGTAGCTAACGTTACAATTATCTCGACACACGGCAGTTTCACTTTGCCTACGTTAGCTTGCTACGATGCTAACGTTAAATGTAACGCTACCAGTTTAACGGTTGGCGCTAAAGCTACCTCTGGACTAGCGATGCTAGCTCGTTAAAAAAACAACAAACTAACGTTATAAATCCCAACCGGCATCGTTATTCGGCAAGATGTTTGTCACTCGGCTGTGACTCGTAATGTTACAGCTTTAAATCTGACGTCTAAACAGAAAAAAGTGATCAGCGGCCCAGTTTCCATTGCTGCTTGCTGACAGGGAGCTCTGTTAGTAACGTTAACGTGCGTGACGAGCTGCCCAGCTGACTGGTCGTCACGAAATCACACAAAGACAGCAATGACGTTATAGAAATGTTGAACTGCTAAATATTTCCGATACCTGATTGAGTGTATGTCTGCGGGAGATGCGGGTGCAAGACGCAGGTTGGTCCCTTCCTTTTGCCTGGTTTGAGGAAGATGGAGAACGGGGATTGCGATGGTGCGTTCACTGTCATCGGAAACTGGAGCACTTCCCTCTGGAGTCGAGACTCTAATTTGACGGACCCCAATGCTTCATAGACGACGTTAAAACGTTAAATGGTTGGCTAATAGTGAAGGTGGCGCTCTATATGTAGGCCTATGTAATTGGCCGGAACACACCAAACGCAGCAAGGTCATAAGGGATAACAGTGACATCACCAATAATCGACTGCATATGGATGATGTGGACAGATAAATCATCTCCGTTGCCGTTTCCGTAGAAAAAAAACACTTTAAGAGCTGCATCTAAATTGAGATTTTAGTTTTATATTCAAATACAACGAATTTTAGGCGTGACTGGTAACGGCTCCAGAATTTCCCACAACATTGAACGTTGCAATAGAGGACAGATTTCATTCACTGACAGTTGAATGTTTGCATTTTCAAAGTTATTAAAGAATATAGGGAAGGAAAGTGTAAGTAATATAAAACAGAAATACTCAAATAAAGCACAATTGTAGACAAAAGTACAGTGCTTAAGTAAGTGTACTTTTTTTTTGCTATTACATAATGTATAATGCAGGTATTATTTGTATGAAATTTGACTGAAAGTTGCTATAATCACAATGCAAAAAAATATGCAAAAATAATGGTTATAGTACTACTACTACTAATAATAATAATAATAATAATAATAATAATAATAATAATGGTTAATAATGGTCATATAAAACGTTCATATTACATCAAAATATGATTCTATTTGAAATAACCAATGGGAAAATACAATCTAAATGTAAAAAAAGCATTTTATTTTCTGTTCCATCAGTTTTCACAAGCCTCACTGCATCTATAACTCTAAAAAAGAGCCTTTTTACTCAAATCTGAGACAAAGAGTGACTGTACAAAGAATTCAATGCATGGTGATACAATACTTACTACCTGACCCTGCCTGGTTAGCTTTGCTTACAAAGAATAAATAGCAATAAGACACTGTTTTCTTCTCCCTGACTCATCATAATACATCATAGTCTTATCAGTATATGTGCAATATTTTTAAATGGCAACTCATAATTGCTGGTAATGTCAGCATCGCTAACATTCTACATAGTAGCTGTAAGCCCTTTGGTAGAATGACAGTCCTTTTGCAGAACTATGCAGACGATTCAAATGGGAGTTGGGAGGTGGTGTTGACAAGGTCTCTGGGAAGACTTTCTCGGGCCTCTTGCATCTTTTTCCTGGCCCTCTGGAAGGCCTCTGGAAGAGAAAAAAAACATTGAAATTGTTTAAACTACAAAGTTAAAAATGTAAAACAAATCATTAATAGATAATAACAAACTCCATTTGTTTATTAATATTTGTATTTAGCACAAAGTAGATCTAAAACAAAGTGAAACTGAATAACTAATTCTGAGGGAATGTCTTTACCCAGGATGGTGCAAACAGCTCCTTGCTGACTAAATCCTCCCAGCTGGTCAAAAACTTTCTGCCGTCTCTTCTTTAACATGGTGGCATCAACAAAGGCCCTGAAACATAAACAACATGGATACACTAAACCACACAGACACTTTACAGAATATTATGATAAATAATTGTGATGAATTAAATATTTGACATAAAGTCTGTACACAAAAATGTACTGAGGTTGAGAATAATCTCGACACACACATCATTCAAGGTGCACTTACCTGGCTTGCTGGATGCAGTGCAGGTTAAAGACGACACTTCCTGTGGTTTCAGTGGAAAAGCCAAAGCGACTCAGCCTCTCTCCCTGCAGCCATACATGAAAGAATAAAACAAAAAAATACCAACAGTATCATTAATAACAGCATGGACATAAAAAGTGCAGACACCAAAATATTCAGAGTATGTGGTAAAATGTATCAGGAGGGAAGTGTTTACCAAGACTCAACAATGTGTCTGTGTGACAAAAACTAAATGTGACCAGAGCTGTGTTTGTTCACAAGAAAACTCCACATGGTATAAGAAACTGTATTTTTACAAAGACATTAGACATGGTATAATTTATGTAATGGAAAATAAATATTATAACATATATATATTTACTCTCTCAGGAGCTTCCATACTACCTTGAAAGTCCCTGGTATTCTGACATAGCTGTGGTCTTCAAGCTCTGGAGAACCTCCAATAAAGAAGCGCCTCAGTGCAGAGACTGTCCCCGTCTGAAGGGGTCTCCACGTGTGGCATGTTATTGTATGTTTTCCTGAAACACACAAAAGTATACACACACAAAACATAAAATGCTTTGCTTATACTCCTCTACTTTACAAAATCCCTGAAAATAAAGAAGTCTGGTATTAAATGTTTTATCATGAAACAAAGTTTCTCAATTAATAACAACAACAAATTGAGAAAATATGAATCAACAATGAACACAACTGTTACAACAACATCACAGTGTACTCATCATACCAGGCGTGGCTGGAAAAAGCAGAAATCCATAGCCTTCAGTTCGATAGCGTTGCCAGGAATCCAAAGAAAGAACCTTGAAGTAGATCACTGGCCACTGGGGAATAGCTTCTGAAATAAGTAGAAAACGAATGCATCAGTCAAGTCTCCTAAATGCAGTGTTATATTATTAACCTAAACAAAATCATTCACATCTAGCTAATGCTACATTCCATGGCTGATACTAACCCTCACTCTCTTTTTCACACATGTAGAAAGCCTCAAAGCTGAAGGGGTAACTGAAGAAAGCTACATTTTCCTGTTGGCAGAGAAAATACAGAGGGTTTAACAAATCCTCCCAGCCACCCCCTGAAGTTGTTCACCAGTCACTTGTACAGTATCCACACCTTTCCTAATGTTTTGGCCCGGCAGGTCTGCGTAACCCCCGAGAGAGACTGGAATGGCAAGCTGGACCAATCTTAAAACACACAGGAATAATGCAAGTTGAAGTACAAGCATAAACATCACAGTGTAAATCTTGTCATATACTGTATGTGACTTACTGTTCGGAAGTTCCATGAAGAAGTGGATGTATAAGTTATCATATTCAAAGCCTTTGGCTGAAACTGGATAAAGAGAAGAAGGAGATTTAAATGCCAAATTATGTTAGACATAAATCCAATAGATATATACAGTAGTGATGACCACAGCTTTCTCACCTATCTCTCCATTCATCAGGTAACGCAGAACACCTATAGGAGGCTAAGGGGGAGAGATATCCTCAGTGCAAAAGCATTTGCCACAGAGACCACAATAAAAAGCATTAATATAGTTAGTTATGATTTAGTTTTAGTTTGAATATGAATGTTGGAGCAATCATTAATGAAGTAATTTTCGAGCAAAAATCTCAAAAGTGTTGGTTCTGGCTTCTGAAATGTGAGGATCTGCTGCTTTTTGTTGTCATATATGACAGTGGTCGGACAAAACAAGCTATTTGAATATGTCAGGTTTGGTGAGCTATAAAAAGGTCAGCCAATAAAAAAGGTTCTGCAAAAAATGACTTACCATTTCAAAGTCCTGTCCAACGAGGCTACTGAGGTACTCCTTGTGTCGTACGTACAGCTGGAGACAGAGAAAAGTGAATATGTCCATCATTGTTTGACTCCATGGAATGGAATATGGTCTTAAGCAAACATGATGGAGATTAACTCACGTCTTTGTACATGTTCTGCTCCCTCTCTTTTTCCTCTGGTTGCATGGCTGTGCATACATTATCCACAGTGAGACGCCAAACTTCTCTCTTCTCCCCCTGTGTTACAATCCTGCAAAACACCAGACAGTGTTTCCTTTCATTTGTCCAAAAACAACCGAGCGTGGCTAACTAATACATTTCCATGAGTTATTTTAAAACATACATCAGTACTGGAGCCACAAACAGTCTCCTCCCATGTTGTCAACTTGCCTGTAAGGCTCGTTGCCTTTGTTGAAATCAGGTTTTACAATGACTGTTCCATTGCCATCTGTTTTTATGGTTACCAGCACATATTCATTCTCTTTCTGGCCCAGTCTGAGAAAGCAAAGACACAGAGAGATGAAATCATCACAATAAAACCACAAATCCACATGTAGATCTTTAATTTAATACCACATGGCACATTATTGATAACACTAAAGGATGAGGATGTTTCCATGTGTGGTTTTTCCCATGCAGCAAGGCAAACCGTCACGTGGGACAATAAAGAGTGAACTGAATGGAAATGAGGCCTTACCTTCCTGGGGGGGCCAAGTCTCCCATGATGAGCATGGTCTGCATGGCATTATTCACCACATGACTGTTCTTCACAAACTCCTCTGTGGGCTCCCAATTGATGATCTTTGACTTCGGGATACTACAATCACTGTAAAATACACCACAACATCCTATCACATGACTGTAACAAATATTAAACATTAAAAAAGACCATCTTTGGGGATTAATAAGCATCATTTGGATGAACGTTTTTATGAAATTTGATCCTAACTGCACTATCTAATGTAATGCATGTAGTGTACGTTTAACAGGCATGAAGTTAGTTACAAGGGGAGACTAACTGTGTGCATTTTGAGAAATGGAAAAGATCATTTCCCCATGAAAGATTGTCTGGGTTATCAGTCCATGAAATAAGTGACTTCACTTACATGGTACGTCTCTCCTGTCTTCTGTGTCTCACGCTCGCCATCCTTTCAGCCAGGAATGTGGGCCTGGATTTATTTGTGGTCAATAAGTCGGCAGAGTGCTGTTTTCAGGATGAAAAAACAACAAACTTAAACACAGTTATGGACAAGAATTGTAGAATCCTGCTGCACTGACAGCATTCAATGGTTTGTGTGTGAAACCAAAGTTATTAGTCATATATCACAGTCATCACATATATAAAGACTGACTGAAAGGAGTTTCAGTTGTTTACTCTTCTACAATGAAGCCAGATGTGGCAATAAGCATGTCTGCTTTCATGACAGGGAGAAAATAACGTGTTGAATACAGAAGCGTATTGTATTCATACATGTTTTCAATCTTAACCTACCATTATTATTTATTATTTAGACATATTTCATAACAAATGATCAATTTGAAGGTACCCGAGCAACAGTGATCACTGAACACCAAAAAGTGTGCAATTACTTGAGCTTCACTTTTGTCTGAAACATGTATGTGAAAATGTTTTTTTTTTCACAATATAAATAAAATATTTTAAAATGGTTGTTTTTAAAAACTATGTAGAAAATATTATTGAAAATATACAAAACATCTTTATGAAAAAGTCAGGAAAATATATGTGGAAAATCATGCTGTAATGTGAAATTTTGGATGATGGCATTGACATTGTGGGATAGAGCAGAACCTACCAGTTGGTGGAATGGAAGTCCGCTAGTGTAGCGGTCATGATCCGTGTATGTGAAAATCCTGTGATTACGTCGGCCCTTGGCCTTGTTCAGGGCTTTGACTTCTGTGTGGTACTGACGGTCCAGAGGGGTCTGACAAACTGCCTCATTCTGGAACAGCTCCATCTCATACTGGGACCACAGACAGGGAGGCATGATAGTGAGGAGGTGGAGTGAAATTAGCTTTTAAATTTGATCTTAAACTTGTTTCCAAACATTATAATATGTAACACTAAGCACTACCTGACTGAAGAGTTTCTCCTGCCAGCCCACCACCAGCTCCTCCTCATTATCACCTGGAGTAAGAGAAATGTTTAGTTATTAAAATGTGCTTTGCAGGAAAGATCTTCTCCAAAAATGTGTAGTTAAATACAAGTTTTAAATAATGTTGATTTGTTTGATGGAATATTACTTTTCCGTGGACTGCAGAACAAATAAAGACAACAGGCCAAACAGTCAACTATTCACAATGTCAAGACAAAAAATTGCTTTGCCAGCAACAGCTCTGCTGACAATTAAACCAACAAGTACTGATGCGTTTTAAAGTCAAGCAGGCAAATGCATGGAAGTGTAAAAACTGAAACTGTCCAAACTAAACCTCAACTTTAAGATCAGTCCTTCTCCCGGCAGTAAGAATAATTGTACCTATCTGGCCTTGTGAGGTGAGGGTTTCCAGTTCAATGGCTCCTCGGTCTTGCTGGGACAGAACTTGCTGCTGGAGGTGCTTAGAGAGTGCTGCCGTGGAGGTCACCCTCTCTATACGCACCCTAAAGTGGGGGAAACACGTTTATTTGACCACTGCTGCATTCATCTTTATGTTGCCGTTGTATATGTTGAAGGTTGTGCTAAATGTTAACTTATATACTGTTGGACAGCAGTGCAGCACATTCTGTAGGATAATGTGTTGGTTCTGTTCTGTGAGAACCATGTATCTCTAAAAAAAAAAATTACTAACCTTATTCTCAGGTTTGTAACAGCATCCCGGGACCGATACACGGCTTCTCCGGTGTCTGTGTTCCAACTGTCTGCCATTAATGCGAAGTTAATATCCAGCAAGTAAACATTCGAGAAACGTTAGCTCCTCGACGGGTAGCTAGGCTAGCACGTGTGTTATCTTGCGTAAGCACACACGTAGTTTCTTTTTATTCTGTTTTTGTACTCGCAACAACATACAATGTATTAGCTAACTGCTCGGAGCGATTCCAAGGGTACGCGACAAGAATTAACTGTTGTAAGTAGCAGCTACCACGAGAAGCTAACTAGCTTTCAGTATAATCCAGGCAAACGGATAGTTGTCGTTGCCATAGAGATAATTAATTCTTCTTCTTTGGGATTTTAGGCGGTTCACAACCTCGCTTTGCACGAGCGTTACCGCCATCTACTGGACCGGAGAAGGAGAGGACAAGCGGTAGCTGTATATGAAACCACCAGAAGGTGGCGATGTGGTCGCAATTTGTCATCAAATAAAGAACGAAGAATAAGACGGGGGAGGAGGCTCCAGTCGCCGACATCTCGGAACCAATCACACCACCTGGCGGGTCCTCGGTTGTTGTTGTGCTGACCTGTCACACTTTTGTAAAACATCATAACGTTACTGTTCAAACGCAGCATGTCGTCGTTTGTGACTGAAGTGCTCGCCAGCTCTGGCAAACTGGAGAAAGAGGACCTGTCCAGTAAAATAAGCAAAATGTCGCGCAAGGTGGAAGATACGAAGGTAATGCGCTAGCTAGCATAGCATTAGCTACGCACAGCTAAGTAAAGTTTGAACCAGCGTTAGCAGTTAGCGCTAGCACATGAAAGCCGTGACACTTCTGTGGTCGTTAGCTAGATTTTTACGGTGTATCCTGAAGTAACACGCGCCTACAAATAAACCCACACCATTCGCTGAAACTATCCAGCCAGCTGAAAATAGTGCGTTTTCGTTTGAAAGACTGTTAGCATGCGTGGTGCAGACTCAGTGGTGACATCTGACTACGTGGCTCTATCATCATATTCAGGAAAATTATGCGACATTATTTATATCCCCTCCTTTTAATGATTATTATGTAAAATAGTAATAATGTTGAGGTTTGGGCTGTTGGTTGATCAAACATTGTTGAGGGGACACTTGGCACTTAGCATCTGTCTAATTTAATACAGCCGAATCAAAGAAAAGAAAGCCTTTTTAAGTCAAATAAATGAAAACCGTAAGTAAATAGTAGATAATGTGCTTGAAAATCAGTTGTGTATGGATGTTGTCACACTTTATCTATATTTTCTTCATGTTTTTTTTAAATAGGAAGAAGTATGTGACATGATTAACAAGAGGTACAGTGACTTCCTCCCTAGTCTTCAAGGATCTGAGGAACTAATGGTTCAGGTTGCTGAGGTCTCCAAAGAAATGGATTTGCTCAAAAACTGCATTGAGACTGAGGTATGTCTGAAATTGTCTAAATTAAAGCTATGCTTAAGTCAAGTTACATTGAGGGGTTGAACTAGTTTTTAACCATTTGTTGTTTGTGTATGTGGACACAGGTGCAGCAGAATATCCACGTGGCTGTGACCGAGTATGCAAAGCTGAAGCAGCAGCTGGAGAAAAACACTATCGTCATAAAAATGCTTGGACACCTAAAAGAGGTATATCATACATGGCAATTTGTTAGGTAAAATATAATGCAATATGTCAATTTAATGTAATAAAATGAATTATATCAAGGATGGCGTCAATAGCCAGATTATAGCTGTTACTAGAGTTACATTAGCAAAGTAATAATGGTATTTGAGCATCCATTAATTACACGTTTGAATGTTTCTTTGGCTGTCATATCTTCTGTGTGACTCAGTTTCACAGTGCAATGGATGGGTTCAACAAAGCTTTGGTGGACAAGGAGTATGTCGATGCAGCCAACCAGCTGAAAAGAGTAAGAGCTGCGTGCATCATCTCCATTACTGATGCATATTTCCTGTCATTTTTATTATGTTGGTCACTTCTGTACACAAGACATCTGTTGCATGAATGTGCATCCAGGGAGGGGGATCCTTCCTCTGTTGCTCTTCCTGAGGTTTCCTCCCGTTTTCCCCATTAAAATGTTTTCTGTGTCCATTATCTAAGGATAGAGGGCGTCCTGTACAGATTTTCAAGCCCTTTTGAGGCACATTTTTGATTTGTGGTATTGAGCTACATAAATTAATTTCATTTGACAATAAACTGTTTTTAAGTGCATGTTGACACAGTGAGTGATACTGATTTAACTTTATTTTCAGGCAAGGAACAGTGTGGATTCACTAAAGAGCTGGAAGACTTCCCAGCTGCCACTGCTCAGTGCTCTCAGCTCAGAGTTGACGGTGCAGAGGGAAAACTTAATTTATCACCTGGGAGATGAATGGAAGCGCCTCGTCGTCTGGAGGTTACCATCCTCAAAGGGTGAGACTTGTCTCAGAAAAACTTTTCAATCTGTGTCAGCTGGGTTACTAATACAACTATATGAAGTGTACTCTGTAACGTACTTTGCTGAGTTTGACATTTTTGCGACAAAAGGTTGTTTCATCAAACAAAAGAAGCCAAACTTTTCCAATACAACAGCGTTCAGTTATGTCTTAAAGGTGCAAGAGACTTTACTGAGAATTGCTTTTCTTCTTAACAACATCCACTTGTAGATATACATGTGATACTGATTATTCTGGGGTTTGTGCAGACTGCAAACCATTTGACTCTAGTTTTAGTCTTGACTGTTGGATGTGTACCACCAGAGCCTGCAGGTCTGAAGTCCTTCCTGAAGGTAGAGCTGGACCTGAGCCATGCCTGCAGAAACGATGGTGAAGCAAAACCACCTGCCTTGCTGTGCAGTGTCCTGCAAGCTCTGGCAATCCAAGGAGACCTTCAGCACAAGATCAAACTCTTCAGTAAGAGCACCGTTAAATATACAGTCCTTGCATTATCCATTAGAACTGTTTTCATACCCTCTGGACCACATTTTCTTTTGAGAAATGTGGCCAACATTATGCACTGAGGGGATCTGTTGTTGTCGTTCAGGTCAGGTGCTGTTGAAGACCATGTTGAAGCCATTGGTGATGTACCCGTCACTGTCTGTGAGGGTAGCAGAGCAGCAGGCGGAGGGAACCATCCTGGCCTTGCAGTGTTTGGAAGAGAGCCACAAAGAGAGATCCACTCCTTCACAAGTCTACAGCAAACTGCTCCTGGTGCTCAGGACGCTGCACTCACACCTGTTAGGTACAGTATGGCTGGGCCCGTATAGAGATGATGTTGTATCATGTTCAATGTCACTGTGTTTATTTTTGTTTGTTTTTCCAGATGTGTCCATTGGTGACAAAAATCTCTCCGCTGTCTTGGGGGAGCTGATTTGGGAGGAAATTTCCCAGTGCATCATCCATGAGTGTCTACTCTACTCCATCCCCACCAACAGCAACCAGCTGGAAGAATACAACACTGTATGGATTATATCCCAATTTCTATCATATAACTATGAAACGCATGCAGAATTCCATTTTTTACCAAGTGTATTTTTGTCATATGCGTTCAAGGTGATCAAGGAAACGGAGGAGTTTGAGAAGTCTCTAAAGGAGATGCAGTATCTGCAGGGTGACGCCACAGACCTGCTCAAATATGCCAGGGATGTAAACTGTCACTTTGCCAGCAAGAAGTGCAAGGATGTCATCGTGGCGGCCCGCAAACTCATGACCTCCAAGATGCACAATACCGTCAAGGTACGTGTGAGCTCAGTATCTGGATGAATGAACTGGAGACTGGAGATTGATTCAGTTGTTAAAGCATGAAATTGAAAAAGTTTTTGTAGAAAAAAGGCTACTATTAGTCAGAGGAGAAGATAGTCCTCAATGTTGAAGCCTTTTCTCTCATAAAAATGAAACAGAAAACAGGCGTACTTCTGTTCAAGCACAATTAAAATCCTAGATTTTTGCAGCTTCTTCTTTCTGTTCATCAGTCACATACTTGCTCTTCCCTTTGTCGGGTTTTTGAAATGTTTCACAATGATTTTTCTTTCTGGCAGTTAGCATTTTTGGCTGCCTGTATTTTGACATTGGAAGATGCATTGTTACTGATCAGGAATTTATTTTATTATATGTTAACCCCAAATTGTCGCAGGATTAACTTGGCTTCCTTAACACTTTTATTGCTAAAAGACACGATAAACAGACTTGCTGTTTATGCTTGCTCGTCTTGCAGCATTGTTGCTTCAAATAACCCATAATGCAACATGATTTAATTGGATGCTGGGACCAATACATGCTCAATTTAAAGAGAAAACTGCTGTTGTGAATGAAAAAGTCCTGGTTGCATTAGATTTACACAAACATTATATCCAGGGCTGATATAGTGTTAAATCTGTGACCGTTTTTGTGTGATACAGATGTTTATTCATGTTTTTGGCTTCCTGTAGCCCTTAAAATAAGGAGATCTTTACAGGGCAACAATCTCCAGATGCATTTGTCTTGTAGTCAGTTCCATTGTTTTTCCAATCTTTCTCTGTTAGATCACACCAGACTACAAGCTGCGTCTTCCCAAGCTGCCTGCTCCAGCCTCAGAGCTGAATTTGAAGCAAAAGACCACAGAGGACGAGATGACAATGGAGAACCGAAAGCAGCTGTCTGCGTGGAGTCTGTGCCTGCCAGCCTGTCGCATCAGCGAGTCGGTGCAGCAGCTGATGGAGCTTGCACTCAACACCCTGTGTGAAGCCGTTGGAAGCTCCACACAGTGGTATGTTACATACTAGACATATTTTCATATGCTGGAGGCCGTTGGCATCTTGTGGAGATCGTCTTTGGCTCACAGCACTGTTGCTGTAGTGGGGGACTTACACAGTGATTTACACATCACCACCATCATACTAAATAAATGTAATCAATCTTCCTGTTGTTGCTCTTTTCAGTGCATTACAACTCTTCTTCACCGTAAGAAACATCTTCCAGCTGTTCTACGATGTCGTCCCGACATACCACAAGTAAGGATGTCTCCATCATCTCACATAGAGCACATCAGAACCAACACATTTTCCCTGAAGGTATGAATGATTTCTTCCCTATTCTCTGCTCCTCCATCCAGGGAGAACTTGCTTAAGTTCCCTCACCTGGCTGCCATCCAGCACAACAACTGCATGTACCTGGCCCACCACCTGCTCACCCTGGGCCACCATTTCATAGCCCACCTGCCACTGCCTCTCAGCGACGGCGTCGCAACGTTTGTCGACATGGTGCCGGGATTCAGGAGACTGGGTAAATAATTTTGATGATCCACAGACAACAATCAACATTTGTTTTGGTGACCACCACTGAGCCAATATTTCCACTTCAGCATTCGGAATATCAGCACCCTTTTGTCATTTCCCTCCAGGTGCCCAGTGCTTCTTGACACAGATGAATGTCCAGAGAGCTGAACTGTTGGAGAGACTTTCCACCGCTCACAATTTCTGCAACCTGGATGATGAAGATAATTACATTGCAGCCAGTAAAGCAGTGAGACAGGTAAGACGGGAAATAAAATCTAACTGTCATTCAGCTCTTGATTGTGAGGCTGCATTGCTCTCCAAGCTATAAGTATGACTGTATGAGGAGTCTCGGTTTATTTCCGTCATGCATTGCTCCACACACAAACCGTGATCATCTGTTTGCTTGATTGAAGGTCATCCATCAGTTGAAGCAGTTGGGCACAGTGTGGCAGGATGTCCTGCCAGTGAGCATCTATTGCAAAGCCATGGGCAACCTCCTCAATACAGCCATCACAGAAGTCATCGCCAAAATCATGATGCTGGAGGTTTGTCCTTTTTTAAAAAAAAAAAAAATCTCTCAAAAGAATAAAACGGTATCACTAAATATTTCAACATCATATAGGAGCTGTCATGCATAACTGATGAAATTCACAATATTACATTATTGATGCTTAATAAGGATTGAATTGATCATTTTGGACGTCTCCAGGATATTTCCTCTGAGGACGGGGAGCACCTCCACACTCTGTGCCAAACCCTCATCGAGGAAGGTCCGCTCGTCTTCATCCCTCTGGCCGAGGAAAACAAGAACAGGAAGTATCAGGAGGAAGTGCCTCTCCACGTGAGGAAGTGGAGTACCTTCAAGGAGCTGGTCATCGTGCTGCGGGCCAACCTGCAGGAGATAGTCGACAGGTAGGTTTTAAAAAAAGAAGATTCTCTTCAGGCTTGTTCTGCTCGTTTCCTAAAATGTGCCTGTGTCCAGATTCTGGACTTTTATTAACTAAAGTCAATAACTGATGTATCGGTATGCCAGGTGTTCTGTTTTATAGTAGATTACCCTTTATGTGTCCACTAGCTTCAAACTTGCACACTTTAAAGGTTGCAGTTAGCGTGAGACTGATTTTTTTTATCAAATAGTGGCCATAATTGAAGCGGCTAAGGTGAAGACAACCGAATGTATAGTTCTTAGGTTGTAATACAACTCTTTGTCCTGACCTTTGTGTGAGTGCCTCTTAAGCGTTGCACAAAGGGCTGTTGGTTACCACACTTTTGTTTTCCTTTACTGTGTGTGAAATTGGCTGAGCCTGTGATTCCTCTCCGCAGGTGGGCTGACGGTAAAGGTCCGCTGGCGTTGGAGTTCTCCAGTCTGGAGGTGAAGAATCTGATCCGAGCCTTGTTTCAGAATACAGAGAGGAGAGCTGTAGCTCTGACCAAAATCAAATAGATACTTCAAGCAAAAGAAAGATACTATAGCACTTTTTCCTCTTGAGGAAAATATAATTCACGCCTTTATTCATTGCGACTAACATGTGTTGTTCCATCGTTGCCCAGTCTTATGGAGGTGCTGTGACTGGGGGTATAAGCTGGTTGTAATCAAACTGTAGGGTATGTCCCTTCTCAACATTCAGACTGCAATTAGTCCTGCAGAGATTACGAGAAGGCTTCTTTACATCAGCAGCCTCAGTTATATAGCTTTGGGGGTTTACCACCACAAAGCCAACGGAGGTTGTGTAACCAGCGACCTGCCATCTGTTGACATGTGAGATCGTGTCCACTGGTAACTTTGCTGCACGTGTTGATCAAACTTCACTTTGTCTCAGCTTTTCTGTACTAATGTCATTTCACCAGTTTGGGCCTTTAAGCCTCTAAAAACATGCATCTAAAATGTAGTTCTGACAAAATTCCCTGGACCTTGTATCTCAAGGTATTAAACTGATGCCTATGTATTTATCACTTGGTCAAATAAACCAAAAATATTTTTCAAAAACCTTTCCAAACGGTTTGTTTTTTGATGAATGTGATGGTGAACTTTGCTTTTCTTGAGCTGAGAAGCACCTGATCCAGCTGCATACTGCTGGAAAATGTACGATATACTGCTGAAACTTTGTTCATCCAACCTCCTGATGAGTTGAGTTGACTGCCGTACTTCTTCTCTCCAGCATGTAATGAGTGTGGGACATTTTTATCGTCCGCTTTGTGAAAATCTGTCTTTTCACCACATCGTGTTAAAAAACAACACCGGACCATTGATGAGAACAAACAGCAGGGACCTTTGAAAACTAAAATAAATGGGAGCTGCTCCTCAGAGGGTGAACCATCCCCACTTTGGACATTTGGTGAGAAAAGGAAAGTTCAGTGCCTCCCAGGAGTAAACGTCTACAAGTTAATGATCGACCAGGGAGATTGATGATTGATTTTAATGTATAACAATGTATAATTGCACATTACAGTTAGTCACTTAATCGTCTCTGGAGCAGCAGCCACAACATGCAGTGTGTCGGGTTGATCTTTGTCAGTATTTGCTCTGTGAGTGACACCAGGGGAGGAGACAAACCTCTGGGCGACACACAGCAGCAACTCCTCTCTCACTCCACGCCTCCTCCTCCATCTGATCAAACCTGATGACTCCAAGGGAGTGTAGTTGTGGTAACAGCTGTTTTCATCTTAATGTATGCTCTACAGAGGTATGTCATTATGTTTCTCTTTTTGTAATGATCTATTCAGCAGATTAAAAAAGTTAAGACAATTTTGTATATTTTTAAAAAACATTAAGTGAGAACTTTAAGATCAGTTGAACATGTAAAAATAGGTTGTATACATGCAATGTTAAATGTATGATGAGCAAAACTTCCAATAATTCATAAATAATAATTACTTAAAGTACTTTGTTAAGACTATTATTCCTTCAAAGGGAAATCACACAAATTTACATTTGAGAATTCAACATTTTCATTTTGTACAGTTGACCTTTAACTCCTGCAGTTATTATAATACTTTTTATATTTGATAATATTATTGCAGATGTATAACTTTTAATTTAAGATTAAGATGATTTTAGTTCCTCCCTGTATTTGTTGGACATGATAGTAACAGAGGAGCCTGGTGTGAAACCCAGTGTTTGCTATCTTCTCCATGTAAGCTTTGATTCCAAAAAGGTTAGGCTGGTATATAAATACAAAATAAAATTCAGTATATTACATCACATTTTACATGCAAAGACTAGCACACGACTCATTTCTGTGTTCACCTGTGGGTTACAAATAATGGTAGTTAATAAAGGACCCCAGATGTTTCTGTATCGATGTTTTTTGAGGGTTTTTGCTGCACGACTTAGCTGTCTTCAGAAACAAGTGAATTCCATCACAGGGCACATCTGGACAATACTTTTTCTAAGCCTTCTTGCAAATGCAGTCTGTAATCTTTTCAAATCCATCGTGTTCCTTGTGTTTCTCCAATTCATTTTTAGGGATTAGTGATAATCCCTGCATGTGTAATGTAGTGACTAAGATACTGATCAACCCACTGATGAAACCTCATATTGAGGTCACAAGAAAGCAAAGCAACATTTGCCTTTCTATATAACAAGGCTTATATATATATGTATATTTCTATACATGTTTTTATGTACATGCCATTGTGTTCATCATTTTCACAAACCCCTTGGAGAACTATTGAAGCAGCACTAATCAGTAACTTTAATGTCTTTGCCCAAGCAGACACGCGACCTGAAGAGAAATCAGCATCTTGAGGACCTCGGCAATGATCTCCTCTGTGATGTGCAGCAGAGAGACGATACAAAACTACACTCAACAGTGCAACAGTCACATCAGGAGCCCCGTCAGCATCGAGCCTCGCAGGAACTCCATTCCCCCAACGCAGACTCTCACTGCTAAACATCTGCTGGTGTACCTGCCCCGACCACAGTCAGAGTCGGTCCGTTACACTCCGTACACCAGCAAGGTACAGCTCAAATATAATGTCCCACTCCATTAAAAATGTGTTTTCTTTACTGTTATTTCACTTGGATGTTTGAGCTCCTGACAGATGTGCTGTTTTCACGTCCACCTGCTGACGATGAACTGTTTCTTTGTGTTTAAATCTGGGTTCAACACATAAATGTACAAGATTTTTAACTAGTTTTGGAACGACCAACTGTGGTATGCAGCTTTTAAAAGAGAGTGATACATTGAGGATTTTTCAATGAGGAAGAAGGAGTTAGTGTAATTCTTTTATTCATTTTCATTGATATCATATAAGACACACAGGATCATATCACCAGTCGCCACCCTGACGGCAGATCATGGCCCCTGGGCCTCACAAACCCCAGAACAAATTAACCTTTGGTTTCATAAAGGATACACTCGTGGTGTCCTCCGGTTTCTGGCACAATGTGGCCTCTTCACCAGTATCTATACAGCCACATTTCTCTGCCGCATTTTGGAGGACACTTCAGAAATGGATTGCCTTCAATAGGACACAACTATCTACTAAGGTTTGTCATTTTGTATTTTTTATGAATATTATGCATCATTTTCCTTTCAGGCTACAGCTAAATCCACCGTTGCTGCCATGTTGACCACAAAAAGAGCTTCTCTCGTCCACAACTTGAACTATTCTAAGTGGTCCTCGCTCCCACCGTCCCAGGAGGCCTCTCCCCTGCAGAGTCGCTGCAGTCAGTCTGCTCATGCTCTGACTATAGCTGAGCTCCCCCAACCCCACACTATCCAAGCAGCTCCTCTGGAGCCAGTAGAGGAGACGCCAAAGCCTCAGCGCTTGCATTGCAGCAGAGGCCTCAAGCGTTTCAGCTCCAGGTGGCAATCGAGAGGCTCCACTGGCAGCAGCAACATCCCCGTCTCTGCCATCGAGAAGCTGCACGGTACAAAGAGCCACAGGAAACACTGTAAGCTGCTGGGTGACGAGCACTCGTTGAATGTCACCGCCAGCAATCAGCGTCAGCGCTACGTCACCAAGGACGGCAAGTGCCAGGTCAATCTGGGACATATTGCAGACAAGAGTCGCTTTATCTCGGATATTTTCACCACATTAGTGGACCTCAAGTTCAGCTGGTTTCTTCTCGTCTTCACTATGTGCTACATCCTCACGTGGGTGACTTTTGGTGGAATATACTTCTTCGGTGCCTGGATGCGTGACGACATTGCACACGTTCACGACCCTCAATGGAAGGCATGTTTCCAAAATGTAGACAGTTTCCTCTCAGGCCTGCTGCTGTCAATAGAGAGCCAGCGGACTATTGGGTACGGCTCCAGGATGGTGACAGCCAACTGCCTCGAGGGTACAGTGCTGCTGATGGTCCAGTCCATCCTTGGCTCCATTATTGATGCGCTGATGGTGGGCTGCATGTTTGTTAAAATCTCCCGGCCGCAGCAGAGAGCCCAGACGCTGATCTTCAGCAAGTACTGCGTCATATGTGAACGTGACGAGAAGCTGTGCTTGCTCTTCCGCATTGGTGATCTGAGAGCGAGCCACATGGTGGATGCCAAAATCAGGGCCAAGCTGATCAAATCCAGGCAGACGAAAGAGGGCGAGTTCATCCCACTGGAGCAGTCAGAAATCAACCTGGGCTACGACACCGGTGGAGACAGGTTGCTCCTGGTGGAACCCCAGACCATCACCCACGTCATCAATGAGAGCAGCCCCTTCTGGGAGATGGGGTCCGAACGTTTGAAGAGGGAGACCTTCGAGATCATTGTCATCCTGGAGGGCATCGTGGAAGCATCGGGTTTGTAGAAGTTGTGTGTTGTCCTCCAACTAAGGTCATATCCAATATGGAAGCACAGAAACGGAGATAAAAATATGTACAGTATTAGCATAATAATGTACATGGGTCTTAGAGTGACATTTAGCTGACTCTCGGATGCTTTGTTGTGTTGCAGGTATGACATGCCAGGCGAGGACATCCTACACAGAGGACGAGGTCCTCTGGGGCCACCGTTTTGAGTCATGTATTTCCTTGGAGAAAGGGGCTTTTCGTGTGGACTGCAATGCATTTGATAAAACCTTTGAAGTCCAAATGTCCCTACTCAGCGCAAAAGACAGTGAAATAACAAGAGGATGTGTTTTTGGAAACGTTGACTAAAAGAACAGTACTAGTTTCTGTACATTATTTTCATTTATGTCCCCAGGCTGCTTGATTTATGTGGCTCTGCCATGTGTATAGTTAGGTTTGCTCTGTATTTTTATTATGTTACATTATAAAATGTTTTATGTAGTGTTTAGTTGAAAATAAACATTCTGTTGAACCCAATTGGCTGTGGCCATTTCTAACATTTGAAAAAGTAATGTGGAAAAATCATCAAAGATCCACTTTCTTACAGGTATTTTCTAAACGTTTCAATGCCAGACAATTTGACCCCATGGCCTTATTTTAGCGAATGGTTGTCATAGTAGTACCATCAGCAAAATGCACTTAAATTATCAAAAGGTTAGGAACTCGCTCTAAAGCAAAATGGTTTGGGGATTTCATTTTTTCATGTTTCATATTGAGTGATTATTACAAATGCATAAACATCCAAGCAGTATTTAATGAAGGCCTTCAGATGAATGTAGAGGAGTAGAAGTTTAAAGTAGCATAAAATGAAAATGTTGTACTACTATTCTAAAATGAAAAGAATGTACTTAAGTATGTAAACACACAGACCAGACCAAATACCCCAAAACTCCTTATCCAAATTCTCGATGGTGGAGCATCCACACTCATCCAACATATTGCAATAGGTCCAGAAGTTTAGTCTATTTTGATGTTTTATTATGTTGTTTATTTTAATCATTTGTATTTTAAGCGATTTAAACCTTGTTTTTATTGTGTGACAATTCTCATGCCAAGCTGTCCGTGAACTACTGGATTTGCTTTTAAGAAATTTGCTAGTGAGTAAATTCGCTTTGGTGTTATACACCTCCAGTCCGGTAGGTGTGTAGATGTTGCACTAAATCGGCGAACGCCCTCAAAAACAAAGAAGAAGAAGCAGCGCCAGAAGAGCAGCATGATGGGATATGCGAGTCCTCCGGCGGCGCGCTGCCGCCATGTCACCTAGAGAGAAACGCTTGATTCTTGTTGCTCTAGGCGTAGTTACTCTCGCTCTTTATTATAACCCTACTTTTCTTTGCGCTTCTTTAATTACTGCAGTGTGTTGTATTGTGTGTTACTATCACAGCAGAAAGCCGCTTCCCGCCAGGTTAGGCCTCAATCCGCGAGCTGGGGTGAACGTCCCAGCCGTGCTCCGGCGCTGGTTGTGGGGTTGGGGGGTAACCGGCGTGTCGGCGACCGCACGGGGGAGAACTAAGAGCGGTAGAAACAAAACCGACCCCCGGGAAGCAGCGGGAAGCTTCAGAGAAAGGGCCCTTGAAACCGGGATTTATCGGAGGGAAACCTTGTCAAGTGACTCATTTCTTTTCAGCCCTCGGGATTTCCTCATGGGGAGTTACATCGGGAAACCCGAAAGTCCAACGGCCGACTCCGTGAGGCCGAGACCGTTGAGGAACCCCCGAGAGCAGCTTCGGGAAAGACTGACCAGACCCAACCATGCTGTGTATACCCCAAACAGGAGGCTGTCATTTGCTGGGTAAGTTCACAACCAAACCATGCTACCTCAGTCGGTGAGGAGGAGGAGGAGGCATCCAGAGTATAAAAGTTCAATTTATTGGCGGGTTTCAGCGTTAATTATTAACTCTTAACGTTATGTCTTTGTAAGGATTCCATCATTCAAATGAGCAAAATATATCAAGTAGTTGCCTCTTAATGGATATTCAACAGAGCATTTTGAATAAAATGCTATTATTTGTGAACCATTCTAATGAATGGAAATGTGTTTTTAGGTTGATATGAAAGACATAATAATGGGTGGGAAATAACGCTGGTTCATTGACAATATGAAATATATATATATATTATATTCGTGTATGAATACAAATATTAGAAACTAGGAGCTAAAAATCAGAAAATAGACATGGTAATAAATCCATCATCACTACTAATACATGAAATATATAATTTTCTGTTACACAGACAAAGTCCATGAGCAGCCAACAGATCATTGGGATGTGCCTTTGCTCTTGTTGCTTCATGGTATAAAAACCCTGTGGGGCTACTGTTGGTGGAGTAAAATGCTTTGTTACAAACCGACACTGAGTTTACACACGTTGTCAGACCCAACGTTGACCTCAGCAGTCTGGTCTTATAGCCTTCCCTTCTAAAACCATAAAGAAACATTTAAACTTATTTAACTTGTTATCCAGTAGCAGATTGTGGCTTTTTTTGTTGCATCAAAAATGTGTACTCTAAGTCACAAAATCTCACAAAGTCTAGCCAGGGCATAACCAGCATTTGAATCCAGATCAGCTATGCTGGCCTGACATGGATAGCGTGATGGAGAACAAGAGCAGAGGGCAACAGTGCAATGATTGAAAATATTGAATTTAAATGTTATTTTCAGCCCAGTTAAACGTTGTATTATTCCTGATAGACAGTAAATACACGTGATCCTAAAAACATTTTTGAACATGCAAGCAACTGAGATCAAATTTTTAATGTCTATATGGATATGGACTAGGGATCCCCCCCTCATTTGTCAGATTTATTTTCTTTATACATTTTTAAAATGCATCTATTAAATTATTATATTTTACATTACTATTGGCGGTGCATGTCTGTATGCACTGTATAATATAACTAAAAGACAGGGAATACAGATACAAAAAGGATGCATCCAGCTGCTGGATAATGGGTAAAGAAAATCACATTTGGACTTTTCCCCTAAGGGTAGGTCTGGAGAGGGCTTTGTGACCAAATCACAGAGTTATATTTGGATAGTTCAAGTCACAAAACAAGCTCTGTATAACGTATAAAATGTTGGATGTAGGTCACATGTATCTGCTCTTTCATTATTTTGGTTTTTCCCCCCTTCAGGGAGCCGCTGGGCACGGTGGGAAGATTCACAATCACTCCCCAGCGTCACTATCCCCTGCAGCAGCCTGGAGCCTCATCGGTTGGAGTCCTACCTCCTGTCAACTGGGATGGCTTCAGGAAGAAAAACATCCTCAGCCCCCGTAACTCCTCGGCTGTCCTGAGCCCGGTCACTGTGAAGATCGCCCGGCCGGACCACCACAGCTCCCCCAGGTCTCTAAATTCATGCCAACACTTACTCTGCCATCTTATCAGTGTTTGTATGTTTTGTCCATTACTTAGAAATGTGTACCATTTTCAAAGTGTGCTTCCATCTCCAGTTTGATACAACCCTTGTGATTGTTGATGCTGTAGTGGTGGTGTTTAATTGGACTTGTTATATTGATAGGTGTTTCTATTATTTTGTGCTGCTGTGGCTCATCTGTTTGAATGTTGACGCTGACCTGAGCTATTTTATCACCTGTTTTGTTTTTAGTTTGGAACATCTGAGTTGTGTAGGGCTCCCCAGGGCCCCTGTGGACCCCTGCTCCAGAGAAAGTGTCCTCAAGGTGTTGAAGGAAAGCCGCAAGAGAGAAGTGGAGGACGAGGACAGAAGCTTTACCACTGAGCAGAAAAGCAAAAGAAGGTACGGAGCTGAAAGGAAATGCTGATGCTAGCGAACTGATTACCTTCTTACAGTATAAGTTACATGAGTCTGCTTAGCAAGCCAAGTGTCTCTATCTAATGACCCTCCCCTTGACCTGGCATGACAACCAAATACACATCTTAAATATGTTGTGAAACATGGTATAATGTCTCAAATGGATACTGACGATCAGTTACGGTGCACATGGCCAATATTACAGCAACTCCACATAAAGCAAACAAAGGAAGCATCAGAAATGTTTTGGGAATTATATAAATATAGACGTATCCATCAAAACAACGTAGCTGGTGTTTATATGATGTCACTTTAACTTATAATCGCATAGCAATTTCATAATTATTTTCCACATGTTATGCTTGTTTATAATCCATTTTCATTTCCCAAGGCGTAATGACAGCGATGGAAGTGCTCACTCTGCTTTTGAGCCTCTTCTGCCCAATGGGACACCATCACAGCTGGTCCCTAAGTGAGTTTAACTTTTCTGAAGTGACGGCAAATCTTGTCATCTTTGAGTTTTACATTATGATTATTTGTCACTCTGAAGCACTATTTGAATGTAGGTGGAAATGCTTTTCATTTCTTTCCTCCAGGCCAGGAAATCTGAAAAGGGGGATGGCCTCTCTGGCAGAGGATTCCATCATGAAGAGGTCTCGTACCTCCTCCATCAGCTCTGGCAGTGGGGTCCATGCCCCTAGAGGAACACCAAGCACCAGGAGAAACCCTATCCAAAGCTCCTACAGCTCTTCACTAGGCCTCAGCCAGGTAACGCTTACCTGCTGCACTAAAGTTGACTTGGCCCTGCATAGATGAAGTAGGGTTGTTGAGCTTTATATCCATGTTTACCATCACAGTGGAAGAAGCGGTCAGCACCCAGCCCCCCTCTGTCCAGCCCTGGATCATCTCGCTCACAGACACCAGATGGAGCCCCCAAAAGACCCAGGTATGTCTCTGCCTATTTCCTGCTAGTCCTCTACATTTAATATACTATTACATATTGTAACATGTGGTTTCATTACCAGAGAGGATGACGGGTTGTCTCCCAGCTCAGCATCCTCAGTGAGGTCAGACCAGACAGCCTCGGACAAGGCCCCTGTTACTTGTAAGTCCCATGTATAGAAGTAGACACTGTGTTGTGTCTTTGAGTTGGATTTATTTTCATTGTCCTTTTTTTGATGGTTTTTCAGCCAAACTAACGCCAGTCCCCAAGGTCCCAGTCACTACCTCAACAGACTCTACTGGTAGTGGTGGGAAGAGAAAACGTAAGATCCAGCTGGTGTCCAGCCAACGAGATGATCAAATCTCTCTGGTGAGGAGTGCTACGTTGTCAGACTTCCTGCTCCCTTGTGTATATAGTCGTGTTACAGTGACCTAGATTTCTCATCTTAACTCACTGATTTGCAGCCCCCGCCTCCAGAGCTGGGCTACACTATCACTGTGAAAGACCTAGATGAAGAGAAAAAGGCTGCACTCAGCAAGATCCAAAAGGTCCTGGAGATGCCTGGTGAGTGGAAGCAGCCACAGGAATACACCATTTAACTGTTCTTCTTTGACTTCTACACCGTTTGAGTAATGCTGCACTATTACCTTCCATTCACACATACAGACTCAAAACAGTGGGTTAGTAACACGCTGCCATTCATTGTTTGAAATATACTTTTGCTGCCAACTGCAACCCAAGGCGTAAAAATGGAATTTCTTGCATTTGCAGCTGTGTGATAGATGAATTCTTCCAAATAGTAAAGCAGCTTTTAATATCTGCTTTTTTTGTGAAAGTGATTTCTCCTTTTTGCTGGTGTGTCAGGACCATGTGACCTGACTAGAGTTGTGTGGCTGAAAGCCACCAGCCTGAACTCCCTGTTAATTTGTCCTTGTTCAGTTCCAGAGCCAGAGAAAGCAGTCTCTCCCCCAGCGACCACTGCCACCCCACTTGCCTTCTCTACCAGCACCACCACCCTGAGCAGCCTTCTGGCAGCTCCTCTGCCCACAGTGTCCACCCCTGCCATCCCAGTCATCAACCTGGACCCCAGCCCAGGTAGCAGTGTCGGCATGGCACCTGCATCCTCCAACCCACTGCTGGACGCTCTGAAAATGAAGATCAGCATTCCTGCTAGCTCCAATTCTGCTGCCAACACAACTACAGGTACGATCACTGAACAGAAGATCTTTCAGAAGTCATCTTTACTTCTGGACTTTCCTTGAAAGATCTTCAGTTTTTCAGATGGCAGTATGAAAAACCTAAATGAAATACTTATAAACTTGAGTCTATGGAGAGCTACAACAGTATGTTTAAAAATCCCACACGCCAAATACTTGTTTTCATTTGTCATCCCATGACATGTATTGATCATCCACATATTGTTTGATTATGACATGTTTGTTTTGTGCCTGTAGTGTCTGCATCAACCACACCCGTACAACCGAATGGCTTAACCATGAAGGTGTCAACGCCAGTAGTTACCCCACAGCTCCCTCCTGCCTCCCAGGCTCAGCCCTCCTCTGTTGGTGTGGAGCAGCCCTCCGCCTTTACTCAGGTGCTGGGCCAGGTCACCAAGGCTTCCAGCAGCACTCCGCCTGTTACAGGAACAGGCCTCTTTGGATCGGCGAGTCAGATTAGCACCCCCACGGCTTCTTCAGCCTCTAACTCGATGACTGCTACTGCGACTATTCCAGCCAGCAGCTCAGCCCCAATCAGTAATACCAACCCTCTGCTGGCTTCAGGGTTCAAACCCATTTTTTCCCTCACCACCACCACCCCGGCACCTCCATCAGCCACGGAGAGCAAACCCCCTGTCCAAAACTTCAAGCCCATCTTTGGAGCTGCCACTGCAGGTGGTGGCTTTGGACAGCCTCCACCCTACACAACCACGAACTCGGCTTCTACAGTTGCTTCAAGCAGTACACCCTCAATGTTTGGATCTACAAGCAGCACAATAGTTACCCCGTCTGTTTTCCCTGGGGCTACCAATACCCCCACCTGCACAGCCTCCACCGGCTCCATCATGACAACACAGCCTGCAGCTCAGCCAGCTGTGAAATCCCTCTTTGGAAATTGGTCAGCACCATCCACAACGAGTACCAGCTCAGCCTCACTGCAGGCCCCTAATACAGGGAGCTCATTTCAGTTTGGAACTGCTACCGCCCCTACAGCAGCTGCAACTGCCCCCGCAGCTGCTGCTGCTGCTGCTGCTGCTGCTGCTGCTGCTGCTACCACCACAACCTCCAGCAACGGCGCCTTCTCATTTGGTGCTTCACAGCCAGACACTCAAGCAGCCAATCAGAAGGTGTTTGCCTTTAGCCAGGGGGCACCCAGTCTGAACACAACCACTGCTTCATTTGGAGGTTTTGCCATGCCCAACGCAGCCTCTACCACCGCTGCTGCTGCCGCCACCACCCAGTCCACCTTCGCCTTTGGAAAGTCATCATTTCAAGCACCGGCAGTGCAGACGACCTTTGGCTCTTCAGCGGCACCTGCAGTGCAGACAACCTTTGGCTCCACAACGACACCTGCCGTGCAGACAACCTTTGGCTCTTCAGGGGCACCGGCAACGCAGTCAGCATTTGGCTCCTCACCGGCAGTGCAGTCAACGTTTGGCTCCTCACCGGCAGTGCAGTCAACCTTTGGCTCCTCAGCTGCACCGGCAACGCAGTCAACCTTTGGCTCCTCAGCTGCACCGGCAACGCAGTCAACCTTTGGCTCCTCAGCTGCACCGGCAACGCAGTCAACCTTTGGCTCCTCAGCTGCACCGGCAAAGCAGTCAACCTTTGGCTCCTCAGCTGCACCGGCAACGCAGTCAACCTTTGGCTCCTCAGCTGCACCAGCAACACAGTCAACCTTTGGCTCCTCTGCGGCACCGGCAACGCAGTCAACATTTGGCTCCTCCGCGGCACCGGCAACGCAGTCAACATTTGGCTCCTCCGCGGCACCGGCAACGCAGTCAACCTTTGGCTCCTCAACGGCAGCCCCAAAACCATTCACCTTTGGAGTCGGTGGGGGAGCCTCATCCACACCTGCGCCTAACTCTGCCCCTCCCCCTTTCCCTTTTGGGTCAGCTGCTGTCACCACAGCAACCACCTTTGGGACCCCAGCTAAACCAGCATTTGGCGCCAGCTCCACTGGTTTTGCTTTCGGTGGAACCACTGCTCCCTCAGCTGCACCACCGGCTGCACCGGGCTTTGGTGCAGCAACCCAGACTCAGAGCTCCTCCTCATCCACCTTCACATTTGGCAGTGCTGCTTCTCAGCAGGCTCCCACAGGCCCTGCTCAGTCGGCACCAAGTGGATTTAACTTTGGTGCTAGTATGCCGTGCCCCCAGTTTGGAACACCAGTCTCCAATAATCCTGCACCGCAGATGGGAAGCTTCAACTTTGGGGCTGCTGCTACTGACAAACCAGCTTTTGGTAAGTTCTTTTTTGTTCGTCGCTTGCCCGTTAAACTGACCTATGGTGGGATTTATGAAAGAGTCAGAAACATAATTTTGGCTTTAAAAATGTGTCAAACTTGATATGAGAGAGACAAAGCTCTCCATTTACACAAACGCTGTAAGTTCTGATCAATTGCTTTGATTTCCAGACACAGTATTTGATCATTTAGATTTTAGATTTCTAATTTAGATTTTTGGCTTCATTATTTGATTAAAAATAGATTTCCTGTAGTCAGTAAATAGAAACGTAGGCACCATTATCAGGCTCTTACTCCAGTACGCTGTGTGTCAAACCATTCACTCACATTTTTAGTACATTTGATTACAATATGAATCACTAGCAGTTGATGGAGGGAACAAGAATCCCATCGTTGTTGACGAGGTTGTATTGGCACTGGTTTTCTAGCTCATGATTCAGTGTTGGTGGCTTGTTGTGTGTAGTACATTACCAACCCCTTGGTCACACTGATATTTTGTTGTTTCTTCAAGTACTATTTGTTTCTGTCCCAGACTCTGTAGTATTTCATAGGGTTTCTTTGTTTGTTGAAGTTTTGTGCTTCTTTCTCTGCAGGGACGTCTACTCCATCTTTCGGCCAGAGTGCTGCTGTTGCTGCAGGTCCAATTCCCTTTGGAAGCCCTGGAACTCCAGGCCAAGGCTTCAACGCTGTTCCTTTTGGTAAGTTAATCATGCTTTTTATGGTCAGAGTGGTGATTCTTGAGCCAAAACAACCAGCCAACCGGCAATATATTCATCCAATCGCCCAACCCTAGTAGTGCACTGTCCCACTTCGGTGCTGAACACCAAAGAAGTTAGCTAGAGTGCTCCCCAAACAGACAAGACTCTGGCAGAGCTAACTGTTTTGGTGGTTTTAGGAGCCATATTAGAAGAAAATGTTGCTTGTCAGAAATGATATGTCCTGTGTGTTTCATCAGGGTCTCCAGCGACTCCCTCCTTCTCTATTGGAGCCGGATCAAAGCCATCTGGAGCTCGCCTGAGGCTGCAGGCACGGAGGCAACACAACAGGAAGAAGTAACCTGCTACATGTGTCAAGCTTTGCTTTCAGAGGACTTCAGCCGTTGCTGCTGTTGCTGCTATGGCTAATCTGGCTAACATTGCTCTCTTCTAAGCCCACCATCCCCAACAACCAGGCTGCCACCATGCCCTCTGCCTGCTACCCCTCCTCCAATGGGTTGTGCTGGCCCGAAACATTGTTTGCAGGGGAGAAAGAGCACACTGGCTTGCTGAGTTAATGCTGCCTGGATGACTACATGAACCAGTGAGGGAATGTAGCAGTGAGGAGACAGAATCCATAACAATGTACTATACTTGAAGAGAGAAAGGACATTTTCTGATTCTGAACAAAAGCATATCCAAAGTTCTTTTTTTTTTCCTTTACAGTATGTGGATACTCCCATTAGTTCGTCTTAAGGAGAAAGTTGAGTCAGGCAAAGACAAGGAGCTCATGGCTCAAACATTTATTTTTTTACGTGAAGCGCTCACTGGTTTGTATCTTACAGAATATTTGAGTACATTATCTGAATGGTTCTGAATAGGGTGAAATGCACAGTTGATTCAGATAAGGTAAACAACACTGCAGTGTAAATGTAAAGTTATGAGACGTTTGCGTTTTTAAATTATTTTTTTAATTGGCTCTCTGACCCTGTAAATGAATGATGTGTTTCTGCACTTAAAGGGCGACTTAGTAAATGTCTTAATGTAGTTAGTGCAGACCCTTGTGTTCTTTTTTCATACTCTGTCATTGCAATCATTCCCACAGTCCTCTCGTGGACAGCCTTTTTGTTTGATAGTGATAGCCAACACTGATGTCAGCAGGTCAGTATATGATTAGGATGATTACTTTTATGCTGACAAAACCAAAGCCAATTCTTCAACTTCATGCCTGTGAAAAGAATCTGTGATCTTTATCTCTTTAAATTCTGAGATGCGTTTGTTTGTGCCAGACTACCTCTCTTTACTCCAGGCACTGAATCTGTGTTACGTCACTGAAAAACAAATCTGACCGCATCGACTAAATCGATTTTGATTTTACCTTTTAACTACTGTTAATATAGATGAACCTTTGATAAATAAAGTGAGTTTTTAAACATCTGCAAAGGAACACGTTATCCCCACTTCTGGAATATCGGTAACAATAGACTACACCACATTAATGTAACTTCAGATTTATTAGAAATAGAATTAGCTAGAATTGGAAACCCATATCTGCTTGGTAATTACAGAAATTCTCACTATGATGCAGGGATTTTGTAGTCAAATGTCATACTTGCAACACGAGATGAAGAATTTTACATCACCATAAACCCATTAATGTTGGCATTCAAACTTATTTTTTCAAGTGATCGCTCTCTCACCTGTTGTGAAAAGTGAGCAATATCTGATGCAGTTTTTTGATGGTTAATTTTGAATTAATAAAAACTGAGTTTTTGGATGTGGATGTTCCAACAAGAACACAAACTAAATCTTCAAGGTCCCATTCTTCTACTTATCATCTTCTCCGTTTCTCTGGTGTATAGTCTGTTTAGTTCCTCTGTGTCTCAACTCCATACTTAAATTACCATTATACACATTAGTTTGTTGTTAGTATGCAAGGGATCTACTTTTAAGTATGGTTTTATACCATCAGGACAGGGTGCAATATGTCTGCCATGAAACTCAACTATGACTTTAAAATGCTATTGTTAATAGACTTAAAGATAAACATTTCTCCAGAAATCCAACTATTATGTTTTGTTTTTTGAGCAGCTTATTGCATTGTCTGGGCAACGGGGACCTTTTAACTACACACAGAAATATCTGTTTATTTTAGTACACCGCACACATGAACCGTTATATTATTTAATATTATTAAATTAGTCACTTTTCCATTGTGAATAGATTACATGCTTTGAATTGCTATGCACTCTGGATTTGGGACCGAACATGTATCATTTTTGTTTTGTCTTATCTTTAATTTTATTTTTACAAATGTATACCGTGTATCATTTCTAACACACTTTGACATTAATGTTGCTTGTGTTAACAGGTCTAGCAAGTGTATATTTTAAAGTAGAGGCAAGGCACGTTTATTTAGCATGTCTCAGCAACAAGGCAATTAAAGAAACACATTATAAACAATCATCCAAATTCAATTAAAAACGAGTTTAGGAACCAAGTTAGATAAATATAAAATACAAACAGAAATGTTACAGTGCAGCGTTTAAACTGAGAGTTGAGGCAGACCTGCAGATATCTGGTAGTTTGCTCCTGATGTATGATGGATAAAAACTGAACGCTGCTTCCTCGTGTTAAGCTTTGACTCAGGGGACAGAAAGCAGACCGGATGAGCTGAGAGGTCTGGATGATTCATATGTTGCAGAAGATTCTAAATAGACCAACATCAATTCATTGACAGACAGGAAGCCAGTGTAAAGATCTCAAAACTGGAGTGATGTGATCCACTTTCTTGATCTTAGCGAGGACTCGAGCAGCTCTGAATCAGCTGCAGCTGTCCAATGGATTTGTTAAAGGGAGGCCCCTAAAGACACATTAGTGGAGTCTATTGAAGATAAATGTAAATGAGATGGTTTTTCTAAATCCTGCTGAGACAAATCTCTTAACCCTTGATATGTTCTTAAAGTGATAGTAGGCTGACTTTGTAACCGTATTAATGTGGAAGGTCTGAGTCCATGACTGATGGTGTTTTCCATAATCTAGGCCAGTGGAAACATAGATGTTAGACAGGAGACCCCAGAATGGAGGATAGGATATGGACATGTAACTAAAAAATATGGGGGCTAATATCCCTTATCCCTTGTGGTATTAAATACACACCATTGCGATAGACCTGCAAGTGTTAATAGATCAGTCGATTGGCCCTAAAATGAATTCGCACAAACCTAACTAATTATTAATTTGTCTTATTTTTCAAGCAAAAAGGCACAACTACTGGATCCAGCGGACCAAATCAGAGGATTTGATGTCTTTCTTTGTCATTTATGACATTTTAAATAATCATCAGATTAACTGATGGAAATAATAGTTGTTTGTTTGAAAAAATCCGTTTGATTTCTTTGTTTTATTGGCGGATTAGAGAGAGGGTACATCCTTAAATCCACTCTCCAGAGTCGTGAGCGGCGGCAATGCACCCGGAAGCTGTTGGTTAACCGCCATTAAAATCCATAGACGAAGAAGAAGGAGTGGAAGTTGGACGCATGCGCAGTAGCACCAGTTGCGAGTCGTAGCCAAGTAGACGTTAGCAGTGCAAAGTACGTGGCAAAGAGAAGTAGATATGGAAGTAGCCGCACTGTTCGCCCTGACGCTGTTGCTGGGCGCGCTGGTCATTCTGGTCGCCATAGCGGTGGGGAGACGGAAAGAAGAGATACGAGAGGAAATAGAGCAGGCAGCGGAGTTTGCCGGTAAGAGCCGCACTAACGTTAGCTAACGTAACTCTATCCGTAAGCAGTGAGTCACCACACACTCTTCACTGTCACTGTGGTCTTTAACACACACGAACACGCGCGCACACACACACGTTCATTCATTCATAGCGTGTGAACGCGAGTGCAACGTCATCGGCTCGTTCACGCCGACTTTTAGGAACAGAAACTGAAGCAACTTTGAGCGACTGTCACCGGTCGTTAGCCAATGGATGGAGGTGACACTGATGGACCAGTGGGCTGACGGCTTTCTGTCAAGTGCAGTGACTTTTAATTATGCATCAATAGATGAGAATGTAATTAATTACCTCCACTCCAGTGCAGCCTATAACAAGCTGGATTCCACTAACTGCCAACGTGTTGCTGGAGCAGAGCTATTCTTAAACATTAGATGAAGTTTACTCTACAATTAGCACTTAATTAGCATATAGTGGACTGACGAATCACAGTTTAAAGATCTAAAGTCTAACCACTGAGTAGTGCAGAAGGCCCAAAGAAAAAGTAGGGAGCACTGCTGTGTTTCATTAGGGTAGGGTCACTTGTGCTTTTATTTGGACTGGAAAACAACATTAATATTCCATGTTCCAACAGTATTCTCACTGGTTATGCAACACTGAGACAATATCGACTAAATAGAAGTTTGAAATCATTTAATTCCTTTTTTTTCAAATGTAAATGATGAGTTTGGTCTTTGAATTATACATTTAGAGTTTTTTTTTTAATCTGTTAAAATGGTTATTTGTTAAAGAAAGAAGAACATTCACAAACCTGCTCATTCCTTCCTCATTCGTTCGTTGCCTTCAATGTCCTTACAGCTCCAAGAACAATATAAAAGCTAGAAATAGACATGGAAGAACAACAAAGCTGAACAAATATGTATGTTATGTATTATACACACAACAACAACGATGTATAATCTTCACATATAAGTCATACTTTTTCTGTAACATCAGTTTATTTAGAATTTGCAAAAGTGCGGAACTGAGTTTTAAAGTGTGCAGCAAAACGATTTAAACGCTACGTCCATCCCCTAGTGTGTGTTGTCGGAGACTTTGCACAACAGTGACCAAAAGTACCACAAGACTTTAGTTAGTAGTCTTATATTCAGTGACGAAAAGTACCACATGTCTTTAGTTAGTAGTCTTATATTCAGGCTCCCTCCCTGTGTTTGTCTCTCAGCTGAAGGCAGCGTTGCAAAGGGCCCTGCATCCAAGAAACCAAAGCAGGAGAAGCAGCGCAGCCGGAAGGAAAAAGCTTCGCAGCACACATTCAGTCATCCGCTGTTGGCGGCCTCACTGAAGGTAAACCGGAGCACGCAATGACACTGTAACACACACACACACACACACACACACACACACACTGTAAGAGATTTTAAAACATTTCCATCTTCAACAGGAACAAATGATATCCCTGCAGGCTCCTTCTCCAAGTCATTACTTTCAAGCATGTGTGTGTTTGTGTACTTTTCAGAGCCACAGTGCCAACGTGACGTGCCTGGATTTCAGCAGTAACGGGAAGTACTTGGCGTCGTGCGCTGAAGACCGCACCGTCCGCATCTGGAGCACCAAAGACTTCCTGGACAGGGAACACAAGTGTCTGAGGGCCAATGTGGATTTGGATGACGCCAAGCTAGTCCGCTTCAGCCCCGACTCCAGGTCTCCCCTTTTCTCTCCTATCGACTTCACACTTACCTTAATCATGAGCTACACACCTTAACTTGACCAAGACTAGCTGGAACCCTTAAACCAGGTCCAACACCAAGTAGCACTGAACGATGAAGGAAAAAGGTTTAACTCCACATCAGCTGTCCTGCCCTCCTCTTTTTAAGTCTTACTTACTCCTGACAAACTTCTCTGAATCAGGATGTTGTGTTTTAATATGTAATATATCTAACCAGAGCAGCATTCTGCACTTAAAACAGGCATGTAATAATCCCACCGCCTCCTTCACTGACTCTCCCCTTTTTACTGCAGGGCATTCATCACCTGGTTGGCTAACGGAGATACCATCCGGATCTTCAAAATGATCAAAAAGGAGGACGGCACTTTGACCTTCAAAGCTGCTCCTGAGGACTTCCCACAGAAACACAAGGCTGCCATCCTTAACATCGGCATCGCTGAGACAGGTACACACCAAATGTCTTAAAGGAATAGTTCGGGGTTTCTTGACTGTAGATAATACACTGAATTCAGATAATTACCTCATACAACGTCACTTCAAAAAATACACACTAAGTCACAAATAGATTCATAGATTTTGTTTGTATTATTATAGTATGTTTAAAGTAAGGATGAAGTATAATAAATATATTTTTTTTCATTTGTAATGTATCCGTTCATATGACTGGAAAACAACAGGTGTTTATTTTTAGTATTTCTTTCTCTCATTCGCTAGCTATCAGCTCATTTGCACACTTGACTAGGCAGCCAGCTGACAACTTGGATTTCTTTTTAACACCAAGAAACACTCAACAAAATGTGTGACCCTCGTACCATTATTGACATATTGAGTTTTAGTTGTGGCACCCAGAGGCTGTACACAGTCAGCAACAAGAGTAATGAGATGTTTATGACTGAGAGCCTGTCTGCCAAAGTCCCAAGGTGACCCTAGTTTCACTCAAAATATCTTTTGCCTTTATTTTCTTTTAATTCTTCTATTTTATTTTATTTTTTTCACTTTGCTGTATGATGTGAAGCACTTTGAGTCTGCCTTGTGTATGAAAGGTGCTATACAAATAAAGTTGCCTTGCCTTGCCTTGCCTTGAATGTAAGTAGTTTGTCACCAGTCTCAAAGATGTGTAATGTGTACAAAGTAATAAGGGCTGAGCCTGTATTTTCTCCCCACAGGGAAGTTCATCATGAGCGCCTCCACCGACACCAGCATCCACATCTGGGACCTGAAAGGAGACGTGCTGGCTTCTATCATCACTAACCAGATAACCAATTCTTATGCAGCCGTCTCCCCGTGTGGCAGGTCAGTCCCACTCCACCGTCGCTGGGAACGAAAACGGCCTACGAAGTGTTTCTTTTTAGGCATTTAAGCTATACCCCTCTTCAAGTATCATACAGAAAAGATCATATTATTTAGCTTGACATTTTACATATTTTCATGTTTGAATTCTGTGATGTTAATGAACTTTTACCCAATATATACAGCTTATAGCTTCTCCAAATCAATCTTGATGCTTAACGGGATCTCTTTCATATCTGCTGCTTATAATTCCTCACTTGTTGATTTACTTTCTGAATGAGTTGTGTTTTTACGCACAACAAGACTTGTTGCCATAGCAGTGTCCAATGTAGAGGACAGAATGGGTGCAGACCAAGATGAGCAACGTGTTAAACAAGGCAAGGGGCTGCATTGATATTGTTTCAGGTGCTGGTGAGAAATATGACCTGGGAAAGCCAGTTTGAGGATTAACTAGATGCCAAAATACTGCACGAGGAAAGATTTTCCAACTCTTTGAAGATGTTACTGGTCAGAAGTTGAGCCAGGTTTTTTATTGGTGCCAACACAATAGTCTCAGCTAACGTCGACCTGAACATGACCTCAGCATGTGTTATCATAACTGTTGCTCCACCAAAACAGGGGTTAGTTACAGTCCAGGCCACTTCTGCTGCTACTGTGTTGAGCTGCCTAATGGTACTACTTTTTAAACAACAGATAACAGCATTTTTTGTTGTTGAGAAACAACAAACAATGAAATCCTGTGTGAGTCGTGGTGATGTAATTGTGTGTTCCACCTTTTGCTCACAGGTTCGTAGCGTCATGTGGCTTCACTCCTGATGTGAAGGTGTGGGAGGTTTGCTTCGGGAAGGGAGGAGAGTTCAAAGAGGTGGTGCGAGCTTTTGACCTGAAGGGCCACTCTGCAGGAGTTCACGCATTCGCCTTTAACAATGACTCTCGCAGGTAAGGATTTTCCTTATAACGATAATAATAGCATGCTTATTAAGGAGGTAGTCTCTTTCCTCAGCATCTCTTGTTTTCAACATGTGATTGCTCTTTCTCTTCCATCCTTATCAGGATGGTGACTGTCTCTAAAGACGGTACGTGGAAACTGTGGAACACAGATGTGGAGTACAAAAAGCAGCAGGACCCTTACCTTCTGAAGACAGTCCCCTGCGCGTCATCTGATGGTAGCCGGGTGGCCTTGTCTCCAGACGGACGGGTGGTGGCCATCAGTGACGGCTGCAACGTGGCTATGTACAGCGCCGCCAGCGGTCAGCTGGAGGAGGAGCTGTCGGGCGTCCACAGCGAGGAGATCACCGACATTAGATTTGACATTAATGGGCGCTTCTTGGTGTGTAGCGGTGACAAGGCTATCCGAGTGTTTCACAACGCACCTGGCTACAGGGCAGCCATCATGGACATGCAGGACATGCTGAAGAAGGCCCAGAACGAGGCCATGAAGCAGAGACTACAGCAGCAGATCAGAGATGCTCAGAGCACCCTGGACGCTGTGCTGGCTTCCCCCGTGGACTGATAGAGGCCCCAGAAAACCCAGTCTCATTGTACAGTGTCTGACTCTGGCTGCTAATCTTTGTTGCAACCTCAATCACTCTCTGCCACTAACTGATCTGCTCCAGGAATAATGGAGTTTGCATGTAGTTTTAATAAAGAACATCTTTTTATGGAACAATACAGACCTTTTTGTTCTGTTTCTACATTTTCCTTCTGTAGCTTCAATTTAAAGTCTGACTCCACTCGGGAAGAGTAGTTATTCTTATTGTTCCTTCTCTTTGCTTTATTCTTCCAGTTTATTCCCATTGGGATTTAAAATCTATTTTACCTTTTGCATAAAGGAAACCTGTAACAGACTTGAATCAAACAGACAGTTATATAACATTCAACAAAATGTATGATATTTATCATATAAAAACCAAACTGTGAGTTAAGTGTTTCCCATCATTTGGGTGAACTGACCCTTTAAATAAATAAAACTAATAAAGCGCCTAGAGGCTTTAATCATGTAAGTCTGACATTTTCATTATCATTCAATATTATAACAAAATGCTGCACCAGCTTTTGTTAAAATCCGTTTTTTTGTTTTGTATTCTCACACCGACTGAATAAAGTTTTTGACGAGGGGGAAAAAAAAGTGGTCGACCCGGAAGCAGTCGGCGCGCGGTGAGACCCACGTGTTTTCCTGCTGCAGGAGCACGCGCAGCGTCTGTGGTGGTGTAGGAGATGTCTGTAGAGATGGTGGAGCTCTCCGTGACAACACCGGAGCCGGTCCGGCCGGCCGGGATCCTGCAACAGAACCGCGTCTTCCTAGACTTCTTCTGGGACTTGGCCAAACCGGACCAGGAGGTCCGGCTCAAGGCTGTGGAGAACCTGATCCACTACCTGAAGACCAACAACAAGGTGAGGCAGATCACTGCCATTGAGTTAAGTTAGGACACTAACAGTAAGAGGTAGAAGTACTTAAAGGTGGTAATTCCACGTTAAAGTAGGATAATTCTCTCAGGGGTGTTATGGAGTGGAAGTATAAAGTATCATGAAATAGAAATACTCAAGTACCTCATATACAGAACATGAGTAAATGTACAAAACTACAGCATAAATGTAAGTAAGAGAAGGAGGGGGGGGGGCTCATTATGCAGAATAGATATGTATTATATAAACAACATACTTCATATTGAAGCTGGTTTAAGCAAAGCTTATTTATTTACTGCGTTTCCTACTTTGGTTGTTAAATGTATCACAAGGCGTCATATTTTACCAGCTCATTTTCACCTTTTGTATGTAAAATTACATTTATTATAAAGGAACATTAAATGGAAATATTTCAGTATCTCTAAGTGGTACTTGAGTACAATATGTCATAACTTAACTATAGCATACTGTCAGTAGTGTGCCCAAAATGGAAATAGGCTGTTGTGCATGCTTCATGGCGTGTGCTGTCTGTGTGCTGCAGGCAGATGAGTTGGATTACAGCTTTAAAAGGCTGGTGGACGGACTGGCTCACACACGAGAGGCTGCCAGACCAGGATTCAGTCTGGCTCTGGGGCAGGTGAGAGGACACGCCTTCTGAATCTCAACACACTGAATGATGGCTGACAGTTATTTAGGGTTTTTCATGATGTGCATTTATGTATGTATTCTGTTCCTCAGGTCCTAAGTGCATTTGAAGACGTCTCTTTGCAGAGTATACTGGACAGGATCAAAGAAAAGCACAATTTGCAGACGGTGAAAAAGGTGAGTGTTTTATTGTTTTCTCCTTCAGCTCCAAAAGCTTCATGAATGGGCTCTTAATGAACGTTCTCTTCTTTTCTTTTTCTTTAGAAACTTTTAAGAAATGCTATGTTTGGGAACTTGTTTGGCGTCCTCGCCCTTCATCAGTCCAGCCGCATCTCTAAAGTAAGTAGTCGAACCACAATCCATCTTTAAAAGGGTTCAGATTCTTGTGGTGGCATTTTGAAAAGAGTGAAATCATGCTTGAACCAAAAATGTTTTGTGACACAAAATGAACACGAATCCATCTCCAGCCTGTGTGTGTGAAGGTTGTTGTGGTCTCTGAGGTTTTGTCTTGTGGTCTACAGGAACCACAGGTGGTGCTGGGATGCGTACAGCTCCTGCAGAGCCTCAGCCAACACAGACAGCATGTAAAGGACCTGCCCACTAAGACCATGATGGACATCCTGAATGAGGTGACAACCTGTCATTGCAGGCGTGATTCTTTCATTTCTGTAAATTGAAAAAAAAACCCCACCCATCCATTTATTTTCTGAAACGGATGTCCTGTCGTTCAGGTCCCAGAGGAGGTGTTTGAGGAGGTCCTGCTGAGTGCCCTGCAAACTGACCTGGCATCAGCCTTTAACACTCCGGAGCAGCTGCAGCTGCTGCTGGTGGCGCTACGGCGCTTCCCTCAAACACTCAAACCCAAGAAACTCAAGAAGCTGCTGGGCTCCTCGACCATTATCAATGCTGACAACATCCCCAAGTAAGGACATCACTTTAATTCTGTTTTCTCACCGAAGGCACATTTTACCACACACAGCTAATAACTGGTGTGTCAAAGTCAATAAGTATCTATCAAATGAAATGACAGCTGGATACATACACTACCGCAGTATGAACAACTTTAAATGTTTGATTTGGCAGGTTGACCGAGGTGATGAAGATGGCGGCCCGCTCGGTGAAGAAGGAGACCGTCCTTCCAGCGGTGGTCCTGGACCTCCTGAAGCTCTCTCTGAAGGAGGACAGCTTCCAGCTCTTCTGGAATAACGCCATCATCAACGGCTTGTTAAAGGAGCAGCCGGGGCCAGCTCAGTGAGTAGACCGGCCCTCGTAGAGGGACCGCAACCAGGGATCCTAACATCCAGCGCTGACGTACCATAAATTATTAGCGTTAGCCGGGACTGTTTATTTACCTCAACAGCTGAGAGAACCTCCGCTTTACCTTTTCATGACAGTATATTATATATGGTATTGTTCGGTCTTAGCTTCAGGACTTTCTGCTAACATGTCCCCTGGTGTTGTCCTGTTTGTGTCCAGCTACCTGAGCTTCCGCCTGCTGGGCAGCGCCCTGCCTCTTCTGTCAGCAGCCCAGCTGAAGGAGGTGTTGTCTGGAGAGGTGATGATGCTGTATGGGGAGCATGTGGTGTCTGCTCAGGTCAGTGGCCTCGCCGAGTTCACAGAGACAAAGTAATGTTTGAATATCTGGGGGTGAATAACCAATCGTGTGCCTTTTATCTCATCCATCAGAAAGCTGACCGCTTCAAGCTTGCCCCGGAGATGGACGCCTACGTGTCGGACTTCTTGCAGGGCTGTCAGGACGCCGACAAACAGCTGGCGGTGATGGTGGGCTTCTCCTCACTGACGAACCAGGGCTACCCTGTGGTGCCGTCCGTGTGGAGGGTGGTGCAGCACCTTCAGCCTGCATCTCTGCAGCACTACGTGGACTGGCTGAAGACCATGTTCCTGCAGCCTCAGATGGACAAGCTGCTGGACTTCAGCACTCGCAAGCAGAAGGACAATAAGGGCGGAAAGGAACAGTGAGTTCATCGGCCGTCGTGTTGTGAAGCAGCATTCCTTATCTGTCTGGAAACTGAGAGAATGTAACGGTTGATTTTTTTACTTCCGCAGGAGCGAGACCCCCATATGCCGCCTGAGGAAGTGGATCGTTTCTCGCCTCTCCTCCATAATTGACAACCACCAAGTGAAGAAGCAGGAGGATCTCATCATGGATGTGGCCAAGTGAGACCTGATCTGTAGTTGAGCAATGTCAAAGGCCGTGTTTGATGAAGAGAAGGTCTTAAGCTGGTGGTGTTTCTTTTGTAGGTTTGTCTTTTTCCACGCGTTCTTCAGCGCCAAGAAGGCCTCGGCCAACATCCAAGAGACGACGGGGAAGCTGTCTGTCCCACTGGACGATAAAACCAGAGCAGTGCTCGTCAATTCTTTCTTTGGGTGAGAAATGAAATCTTCTCCTTTGTGCTGAGGCAGCCAGTTTACCCCTCTCAGCCTTTGTTCCATCATACAGCACTAAAATGTTCTCTGGTGTCACAAAACTTTTTAAGAATTACGAGACTGCAAATCCACCACATGTGATGAATTATAACAAAAAGCCAGATACAGGATGAAAAACGGCAGAAGGCTCATTCAGATGTCTCGCCGTGTCCCCGCTGCATCACTGACTTCCTGTCTGTCCTCCCTCCTCCAGCCTCCTCCTGTCCATGCACCACCTGCCTCTGGAGGACCTCACCGCCGAAGCTGCCACAGTCAATCAAAAGCGTTCGCTGGGCGTCACAGCCGACGGCACCATGTGGATCTACCACCTGGTCCAGTACGCCCAAGTGCTGCTCAGCCAGCCAAAAGTCACCGTGAGCAGCCGGCCCTTCAGCCCTGAGCAGACACAGGCCTGGGACAGGTAGGACAACAGGACTTCCTCTCTGCCCATAGAGCAGGACGAGATAACAGGATACAGCTTTATTCCTGATTTCCTTCCAAAGGGGTCACAATATTGCAGCCCTACAGGTTTAAAGGATCATTTAGTCTATTTAAACTTCTAAAGTCCAATAACACTGAATTCATAGTCATTCCTGCTGCTGTTCCAGGTTAAACCAGTGTATCTGTGCATCCCAACAAGATGTGAATGTGTTGGATAGCTCTGGCTCTACATGTGTGTTCCCGCAGCATGCTGGAGTCGGTGGCGAACCTGAAGAAGAAAGCAAAGAAGGGTCCGACTGCAGAGAGCAGCGCGTTTCAGCAGCTCTTCCTGTTGGTGGGCATGCACCTCTTTAAGGTACAGCATACTACCAGAGCCGGGATGGTAGTAGTACTGTTGTTAAAGCAGTCTGAATGGTGTACTGTAGTTGAATTACCAAGCAATAAAACACAAAAACCCTCTCCTGAAAGGCTCCAGAGGAACTGCTGGACATCATGAAGGACTTGCAGAGCTGCGTGGACAAAGCTCAGGAGAAGAAGGCCAAGAAGAAGAAGAAGAAGAAACAAGGTGAGAACCCTAACCCTGACTAGCTGGTGGAGCAACATAGTGGAGAATTTAGAGCCAGAAATGTTCTCCAGGAGAAGAAGAGGAGAGTAAATATTGGACACAATGAACCAAAATGGATCTGCTGGATGTGTAAATAGTTTAGAAGGTTGGGATATGTAAGATGTTGTCTTTGCAGCGGGGCTCGAGAAAGTATTGAGATCCTTTACTGAAGTAAAAGTACTAATACTACCCTGTGAGAATACTCCATTACAAATAAAAAGTCTAACTAACTTCAGTATGAGTGTGTAAGTATAATCCATCTATCCAGTCACAATGCTGCTTTAAAGTGTGTTTTCTCTGGGTGCAGCCACAGAGCAGGAGGAGGAGCCTGAGTGGGTGGAGGTGATGGTGGAAATCCTTTTGTCCCTGCTGTCCCAGCCGAGCCGACACATCAGACAAGTCTGCAGAACGGTCTTCTCCTCCATCTGCCCCCATGTCACTGCGGCGGCCCTCACCGCCATCTTGGATGTGAGTACGACCCCTGGCGTCAGTGGAAGACCGTTTTATATTCCTATAAAATGATGTTGGATCAGTAAACAATGAGCCCAATCACAAGGTGATATGACTTAGTTTTTCTGGATCAGGAGTTTGCTCAGTTGTGCGTTCAGTAAAGAGCGTAGCGTTGGCAGGTCTCTTGTATGAACAGACCGTGGACAGATGGACGCGTTCCCTGTTTGCCCAGATAAAACAAATGAGTAATCTTTAATTGCACTCAGTGATTCTGGTTGTGTGTGCTGCACTGGAAGCTTTTAAAGTGATGGCTATGATGTGTGTTTTTGGACTGTGTGCAGGTCCTGGACCCCGAGAAGGACGAAGAGGAGGACGGCGCTGTGGTCGTCACTGATGACAACAAAACCAAGAAGAAGAACCCAAATGAGGAAGATGACGAGGAAGACGATGAGGAGATGAAGGTCAGTTCATCTCTTGTTTATTCACATGTAACGTGTGCTGCTGCCTGTCTCGACCTGGACTCCCACGAATATGAGGTTATTTAATCCCAATAGGACCCAACCAGGTTAAATAACCTTAAAAATAATGTTTATTTATTTTGTCATGTAATCAATAACGGCATCTGATGTATTGGATTGTATTATGATTCAACTTTTATTTACTAATTCCACTTAATAAATGCTTCTTGATGGTTACACTTAAAACGCTAAAACGTGTGCTTATGGCTCTGCCAGGATGACGGATCGGATGATGACTCTGATGAGGATGATGAAGCAATGGACGAGGATGATGATGATGATGATGATGATGATGACGACGATGATGAGGGGGAGTTGGAAGAAGGAGAGGTGGACCAAAATTTCCGTGTGGAGCTGATGAAGGTCCTGCAGAAGCAGAATGCTCTGGTGGGTTTCCTGCCTTGTATCTGTGATGAGATACATTAGCCACATGTTAGCCACGTAGCTTAGCTCAACCTAGCACATGTGTGTCTAGCACCGGCTTACCTTTATTTTTCAGTATTTGGCCTATATTCAATGTTGTCTTAGAGTAGCATGTCACGAGAGGAGTACCATTTCCAGCAGCTCTGCTTAAATACGGTTTATGGTTTAATATTGTAACGCTGCTACATTAATACAGTTTGTCTCTTATCTAGAGGTGTTTTACATGAGGTAAACATGGATGTTAGATCCCAGTTCACATTGAGTTAAAGTCCTCCGTCCTGTCTTATATTCAGGGCACAGAGGAAGACGGCAGCAGTGACGAAGATCTGGATGATGAAGCCATGATGGAGCTGGATAAAGGCCTGTCGGCGCTGTTCTCTGAGCAGAAGAAAAAGACCCAGGCCAAGATGGATGAAAAGACAAAAATACAGAAAGAGAAGACGCTGGTCCGAGACTTTAAGATCAAGGTAACGCATCCAGGATTTGTGGATCTGGTCTCACCAAGAGTCAGATAAGAAGTAATATCAGGGTGTATTTAGCTTAGCTCAACTTAACAACAAGAACCAGAGTTAAACTGCTAGCCTAGCTTCATCATAAAGTGACAACATACCCATCTCACCAACCACAATGCTGTGTCTCTCTCACTTTGCTTGTTGTAGGTGCTGGACCTGGTTGAGGTGTTCGTCTCCCGGCAGGCTGGCAGTCCGCTTGTTCTGGGTTTGGTGGAGCCTCTGCTCACCATCATCGACAGAGGAATGAGCTCCGACAGCGACCAGCAGGAGCAGGACTTCCTCCGCCGAGCTGCAGACATCTTCAGGTAACATGCCTGCAATCTGACCTAATCAGCATTCATATCTATACAAGCCATGTGTTTAGGACTGAACTGTTGGAGCACAAACTTGTTTACAATAGCACAACGTTTTTCATGGATCCAGCCTCTTAATCTTGCTCTCAAAGTGCAGTAGATTGGTGCATAGAACTTCAAAAATTAGACTAAATGTTGATCTGTGACGTCAAATTTGGTGTTTTGTTTATCTTGAATTTTCAAAGTAAAAGCTCCTGTTCATTTGCTATATAATTTGAGCCTAAATTACGACACGTGAAGTCTGAAAATGTTCACTTAAACCTCTGAGTTACAATTCCGAACAAAATATGAACAAAGAAGTTGGAAAATAGAACAGAAATGAACAAATGTTAGGTTTGGCAACATCGCCGGCAGATCTATTTAATTTTAAAAGGCACAAGTCCCTAAGCTGATGTCTTAAAGTGAATTGATTCTCACTTTAAGTGATGCATACCTCTCCTTTTGTGTGATTTTTTTTTTTTTTTTTTTTTTTTCAGGAACCAACTGTGCAGGTCCAAGGTTTACTGCAAGACCATCGGTGACAGACAGGGGGAGCTCCACGACCTGCTGGACAAACTGATGACCAAATCCCAGAAACTGTCAGACTCCTCGGTCTGCCTCTACTATTTCAGGTACAGCTTATTATTTTATTATGGAGCTGGATAATAATAATGATGCCAAACCTCCACACTTGACTAAAGACCAGTTGAGGAGTCTTTTTGAGCCCATGTGGAGAATATAGGCCAGTTAGATCCAGGAAAAATATAATAGGATTTATAGGGTATGACACACACACACAGTCTCAGTACTAGACATGTGAATTGGGAATATAAAGAATAAAGGATAGAATATATGATGATATGCCGTTGCATGTTATATAAGGGTTTGGAAATGTTCTTACTTGTGTTATATTTTAGCCAATCATTTATTTAAAACACGATGCACATGCTTGGATAAACATCACATCTCCAGATCCACATACCGGCTTATTTTGAGCCTTCTGGCTGCATCACTCGGTCTTCACGGGCAGATTGAGTTTGCTTATTTGTCATGTGCCTGCGGGTGTTCAAGCTGTCTACCGTCGAAACGTTTGTATTCAGCTGTTATATTGACTATTAACTGTTTTATATAAATACAACCTCAAAGCATCAAAGACCATTACAAAAATAGAGAGTAGAATAGCGTGAAAAGTAGTGTTTTCCAAGGTCAAGAATGCAATCTGGTGGTCCATTTGTTTTGTATTTTGCTGATGTTTGACTGTCCTTGCAGTGCGTCTCTGTACGTAGTGAAAGTGCTGCGAGGAGCGCCACCTGCTGAGGCCAAAGAGGAACAGGCTGCCGAAGGAGCTGCAGCAAGCAACGTATGTTAACACACATTTGTAGCCTGTTTTCACTCGTTCATCGCTTGATCTAACTCATCTAAACCTTTGCAAGGGGTGATGCTGTGTTGAGGTCACTGGACAATATTTTTAGTTGCATTAACATCTCTCTTATGTCCAGATTTGCATCAGAAAAATTCCTGGTCTGTTTGAGTACTTTACTGGGTCATGAAGTGGGTCAGTCCTGGATAACTTGTCCCCCTTTTGTCCAGAGTATACTCACTTTCTTGTTTGTTTCAATAAGCGACACATCAATTGTGCTTTTTGTTTAGTTCCAGCTTCGTAAACACAAACTCACCTTAACTGTTAGTTGCAGCCCTAATCCGTTGAAAAAGAGATTCCAAAAGTTGTAGATGGAATCAGTAGATTCCACAGTCTGGGGAACATGGATGTTTCAATGAATTTTCCAAGCCATTAGAAGAAAACAAAACCTTTTTCCTGCAAGAAAGACTTGTTTCTATTCACACCTGTGTGGAAGGATATCCTATACGTTCTCACTCTTTGTATGCAGCTGCGTTTCATGGGCAATGCGGATGTGGATCGGATCTCTGCCGTCTTCAGAGACGCCCTGACCTCCTTCATGGGTAGGAGGAAGAGCCCTCTGACCACCCAGATGTTCACAGACCTGTTCACCAGATTCCCCGTGAGTACAGCGACACATCTCAGAAGACGGTCCGTGTCTCCGCAGGCAGTAAATCATGTGTTATATTTGCAGGTTTTGTGTGTGAAGCTGTTGGATACGATCATGCAGCACATCACATCTTCAGTCAGAGTACACCAAAAGGTAGAGAGACCTTCCTCCCTCCATCTCTGCTGCTAGATTAGACTCCGGGACCTTATTGTCCCCGAGGTGAAATTCGTTTGACATGGTTTTGTGTGTGTTTAGAGCCAAGCGTGTGTGTTGGTGTTGCGGGCGATGCAGAGCAGGGAGGTTCAGCAGCTGCTGAGCGGTGCTCCTTGGACAGAGCTCTGCACAAAGGTCGCAGGTCACCTGGTGGAGGTAGGTCGACTCTGGGATCCATCACGGGGTTAACTCTGAACTGCATTCATACAGCAAACAAACTCTCTACTGGCTGGTTTCATTTTTTGCATTATGATCGATTATGCTGTGAAATCCCCAACCGTATATAAAGGAGTTTAAATTGCAGGACTTCTAGCTGTGGCCCATTACATTCCTTCTAAAATGCAAATAAAATGCATAAAAAAGACAAATTCCTGTTGAAATAGATGGAAAAAAAACAAGATTACATAAGCTTAAAACATAATATTATTGTATAATATTATGTTTTTAGCTTCTCTCCAACTCTTTCTCCAGCCCTGTAATTTCCTCATGGTATCTGCTGCTGCTGAAGTATCGGTTTATTACCAGCGCTCTCGTTTTCCCCAATTGAAATTCTACAAACCTCCTGAGCTGATGAAGTCATTTATCTACGTGTAATATAGCACGACATAACTGCAAATCAATTCTTCACTTTAAGTGGAGACGTTTATGCACCAGCATCCTTTAGGCTTGTGTGAATGTTAATGATATTGTTGTAGAAGGTTTATGAAATTGCATCGTGCCGGGATAAACGATGACTATAGCTGCACTCGCTGACCTCTGTGTGGCCGCAGGACAGCTGAGGCGTAAACACGTGTTTTTATGTGCTTCTACCACTCTTCACCGAACCACCATCACCTCCGTGTTGCCCGGTTACCTGTGAGACAAAAACAGATCTGCCAAACACCATAGTTCCTCTATGGGGTTTTGATGGTTTCCACTCCCAAAAACGTATAAACGTAATAAGATGCGACATCAGTCCTCGTTTTCTTTCTCATGCTTTGTTTTAGTTGCAGTGTTTCAAAATGAATGCAGGATAACAACTTTACTTTAAATCTCTCGTCTTACAATTATAATACATAAACAAATATTGAGTAAATTGAAGCAGAACATTTTGAAAGATAAAAACATGATCAATAATTACATCTATCTTTTTTTATTGACTTCTCACCCGAGTGGGAAACAATCCTATGCACCGCTAGATACTAATTTTACTATGTATGTTCATGACTGAAGCTTCAAACTATAGTCATCATATCTAACTGACCTTAAGCCCAGCGTCTTCTCCTCTCAGAGTCTTCAGCAGGTCGGTCCAACTGAGAGCAAGGTGGTGAAGGAGACGGTGGTGAAAACCCTGGAGCTGTGTCAGTTCCTGGTCAAGCACGTTCACCAGCAGGTAGGTTGTGGGCTGCGAGTGTGAGGTTGATGAGAGGGCGAACCACTGATGTCCAGACTCAAGCCTCTGCTTCTGCTGCCTGTCCCTGTGTAGAAGCTGTCTGTGGACCTGGAGCCCCTGAAGAAGGTCCTGGAGACCATGACCACCACCATCGCTTTCAAGAAGACCGGCAAGCTCGAGGACAACTACTGGGCCGTGGTGAAGCACTTTGGAGTCGTGTGAGTTATTGAGCTCCAGAGCTGATTCTCATGCAGTGTGTTTGTATGCACATAAAACACCAAATTAGTGGGAATAAAACTAAATACTAGTTAAATACTAATGATACGTGCAGCAGGTCAGTAACCAGAGCTCCTTCCTACCTCCCTACAGGATGTTGGTACCAACGCTCACTTATTTAAACATGCATTAGTGATGACCGCTGTAAAGAGATCTGCTTGGCAGACCGTCAAAATCATTCCATAAGACTGAAAGTGAAAAGTCTGCACACTGGGACTCGAGCAAAACTATTCAAGGCCACAGTTGGCACGCCGAGGACGGGCTCAGTCAGGAGCATCCATGCATTAAATCATATTTCTCACACAAGTCACTTTGTCTTAACTTGTATTCCTGAGACGTGATTCGGTGCTGCTTTTCTCTCTCTCTGTGTGTGTGTGTGTGTGTCTCTGTGTGTGTCTCTCTGTGTGTGTGTGTGTGTGTGTGTGTGTGTCTGTGTGTGTGTGTGTGTGTGTGTGTGTCTCTGTGTGTGTGTGTGTGTGTGTGTGTGTGTGTGTGTGTGTGTGTGTGTGTGTGTGTGTCTCTGTTGTGTGTGTGTGTGTGTGTGTGTGTGTGTGTCTCTGTGTGTGTGTGTGTGTGTGTGTGTGTGTGTGTCTCTGTGTGTGTGTGTGTGTGTGTGTGTGTGTGTGTGTGTGTGTGTGTGTGTGTCTCTGTGTGTGTGTGTGTGTGTGTGTGTCTCTGTGTGTCTCTGTGTGTGTGTGTGTGTGTGTGTGTGTGTGTGTCTCTGTGTGTGTGTGTGTCTGTGTGTGTGTGTCTCTCTGTGTGTGTGTGTGTGTGTGTGTGTGTGTGTGTGTGTGTCTCTCTCTGTGTGTGTGTGTGTGTGTGTGTGTGTGTGTGTGTGTTTCTCCTCGCAGCACAGTTTTAGTTGAATCAGTTTGAATTGACTTATTTGTAATAAGGACACTTCTGTGTGCTCTGCTGTCATAGACATGCTGTCATGATTATGCATATATAACCCAGTTATGTACATACATGATGGCCCATGACATTGAAGACATCTAGCTAGGAAGTCAGGCTTCTTTAAATGGCTTGTTTTCAGTTAAAGTCTCAAATCTTCAGCTTCAGCACGTCATATTTCTTCCCACAGGGCTCATGTTTCACACTGTTTTTTTATATATTTATATGTGAGCCATCCAGTTGACCTTGCATGTGTTCACGTTCTCAGGAAACCAAAGGTTGAAAAGACGAAACCGGACAAGGAGGCCAACAAACAGCAGGTTCTAAAGAAGAAGAAAGGCTTTCTGCCAGAAACAAAGAAGCGAAAAAAGCGCAACATACCTATTTTAGAGCCGGCGGCGGCGGCGGCAGCAGCAGCAGCGGAGGAGAACACGACCTTCACAGAGAGACCGGGAGCAGACAAAGGACAAGCCAGAAAGAAACATGACAAGAAAGCAAAACGGAAGCTAACGGCCGACGGCGCGGCGGCTTCTCAGCCCAACCAGGCCAAGAAGAGCAAGACGGCACAGTCTGAGAACAAGACGGCCAAGAAGAAGAAGAAGAATAAACCCAAACAGAAGAAAGAGGGAGGACGGCAAATGTAAAGTGGACGCTGCTATTTAAATGTTGATTTCTTTTTAAAGAGGCCGTGTTTTCATCTGTTCCTTTTTCTACCTACTCGGCTGTCAGCTCAGTGTTGACAATATGTTGGTATGTTTCAATACGATATATTATTACACACGTGGAATAGTCAGGATATCTGTGAAACAGGAGTTAAGATGGAGTATTTTTCTAATGTGTGACTGAATGCTATTGATTACAAACAACAACAATAAATTAATTCATCTGACAGGAAATCCATCACAACTCTGTTCCCATTTGAGAACGGTTCTATTAGCTTTGTTATGGAACATTAATAAGAAAAAAAGACAAGGTGAGCGTTATCCAGTTCGTCGTCATAGCAACACTTTTAATATACCCCCAAAATTCCCCAATTTTTTCTAAAAATATCGTATTTAATCTCCAGATTGTCTCCAAATCTCGTAAATTCCCAAGAAACCTCACTTTAAACGTGGCTTTAATATTTTAACTACTGCAAAGGTAAAACACACAGCTTATTACTAACATAGAAAAACCAAGGGAACATATTAATTATTGACTGCAGTCTCCACCAACTCCTGAGGGAAATATTTGACTGGCTGCTTACCGTAATCCTCCACTACGCTCACCCGCTCGTCTCCGACTGTCTGCTGTTTGCAGCTGAGCAGGTAGTTCACAGTGGCTTTGCAGCCTTTTCTCTTAGAAACGGCGCCCTGAGAGCGCTGGCATCGAACCAGGAAAGTAAAGTTGGAGCTGAAACTCACTATAAATCTCTGTAAAGCCGACGAGAGCTGCCGATTCAGCTGATCGTTCTCTGTAGCTCAGCATGAGCGACCCCCGTTCACGTTGGCATTATAAACATTATTATAGAATTATAGCGGCTTTAAAGTGATACCACTAGATATAATGGGTACGCCTTGTGGTGGTATTTCTTATTGCAAGCAAATTGTGTAAAAAGATCAAAAGCAACAACGTTGCTGTGACTTCCCTAATCAGTCCGCAGCTCTCAGAATAGTCACACCTCCTCTTTAGTTAGAACCAGGTTTCTATGCCTACCATACTTACTCTTTGTTACAGAACCATCACTGAGAGATGTGGGAGGATGGGTGTCAGAATTCACTTTCCTTTGTTGCCGACAGAAATGTAACCGCATTACATAACATTCTCATTATAACAAAAAAAACCCATCACTGGCTTCGGCACAGAATTCGATGTTGCGAGCCTTTATGCTGTAAAGAAAGGTGAGCAATCACACATAACCCTAATTCAGCTGTCAGAAAAATGATGCAGTGTCCCACAAATGGATTACTATATAGGACAAGAAGCCATGCTGCCATAAATCTCCAGGAGTGCCGGGCAGGTAGCAGCCCCATCCATCAGGTTATCTCCTCTTAAAACTCCTCCCGCTTCAGGAACCTTCAGTGGCGGCTCTCAGCCGGAGCCATCTTACATCCAGCAACGCGTTGTTTGCTGCTGTATCCACAGTTCATATACATGCAGGGCGATGCATTTGCCCCGAATGTGTCTGAACACAATATCGGAGTGTGAATGTGAAGGAAAATAAAACAAACCTGGCTCAGATCGATAGAATTTGAACCTTAAAGCTGCTCCAATCAATATGGCTCATGGATCACATGGTTAATTGGAGGCAGAAGGGCCAGCTCGTGCATATTATGATGGACCTGCAGAGAATTATCACCCAAGTTTGCAGTTTCACTCATCTCTGCAGAGCATTTTGGCTTTATTCAGCTATGTATTGATTTTTTTTTAGTCCACAACTCTGTTGTTTGAGTCTCACTGCTCTCATCAACCTCATTTGCAGCTGATTTGAGTGAAAACTACCAAACAGCAGACACACACACATTTAGCTGGTGAACATAGTGGAGCATTTAGCAGCTGAGGAGACTGAAATATCCCTCAGGCGTTGGTCCAGACCAGAACAAATGAAAACGAATGATTTAGATCTGCTGGATGCGTAAATAAGCAACAGTTTGCCAGCAAGTTCGCCCTGGCAACCGTTTATGGTGATAATATATCACCGTTTCCATTGTGCCCAGGTGGCCAGAAAGACTGCAAAGTTGAATAAATTGTTTTGGTCTTAGCTCAGACACCATTTTGCAGTTTTACCAAACACAAAGCACAACCTGGGGGCATTTAAAAGTACCTGATTTGTAGATTTAGTGATATAGTTACGCGTATGAACGGATAGAAGGCCGGAGATATAAGTAGGTAGTTTGCCTAGCAATGTCTTGGCAATAAATAGCAACGTGTGCACTTTTCTCCTTTGGTACAGAAAGAAACCATCCCAATGAGTCACACAAAGATGCAGTGGTGAGTGAGTGAGCCTGCAGTTGTTTCAAAACGCAATGCAATGAAAATGCTTCTTAAAAAAGCCTTTATAATTGTTAATATGCACATTAAAATTCAGCGTTTTATCACAGCAAAGGTATATTTAGGAAGTGACATACAGCTAATTTCAAGTATGTGGTATTGACTGCCTTATTTAACAAACGCTCCCATTTAAATGACCACGTTACCATGTAAACACCGCTGCATCTCAGTGATGTAATTAGCAGCGTCGGTAATGATTCTAGTCTAATTTCGGCCTGTGAGAATGATGGGAGACTAAAGGCAGAGAAGCTGTGCATGTATCCGACTGCAGCACTAACGATCCCTCACAGCCACAGCTTGAACCCGCAGTAACGAAGCGTATAAACGGGCACTAGTGGTGACAAACTATCCACCTCCAACCCTGACAGCACGGGTGAGAATAGGAGCAGTGGTGTCCTCCCTTCCTGACAGCGAGCTGTCATTTGTCATCGCTGTGAGTTGAGATATGGAGCGCAGAACTAATCTGCTAATGCAGCTCCGAGGAATAATAAGAGTTGGCTGTAAAGTCCGGGGCGAAGTCTCATCAGTATGAGTAAGCTGTAACTGAACGCAGGATTCATCCCCTTATGAAATATTATTGCATTCACCCATGTTGTTTTTGTTGAAGTGTGAATCAAATGCACCACAGTGGGCAAGTTGGCAGGCTGCAGGCAGGATGTCATTTCTATATTGAGTGCAAGCGGAAACCCATTAATTAGTGCACCCAGTAGTTCCTGCCAGCCCTTGTAGGAACAACCTGAGTTGAGTTGTAGCGTCACTTGGAGGAGGTCCAAAATCTGCAAACCCCGAGCAGTCTCTTGTTCAACACCTGCTGGGCAGAGATCTTCCTGTTCATGAAGTTACAATTTAAAGGGCCTACAAAACGCTTGCTGAATATTTTATATTTCAAGTTTGAGAGTGAACCCGGCCAAGGACTGAATCTACTGAATGTCAGCAGGAGGATGTTTTTAATTCCCAGAAATGAAAGGAGATCAATGCTTGGCTGAGAACAGGGGAAAAAGCATGTTCAACGGAAAGGAGGGAAAAAACTGAAGACTGTGTTGATTCAAAAATGATTTTACAACCGAGACCCTCCAAACCATGTCTCAAAATGTCCAATCAATTCAACACCAATCTTTACCATTAGTGGGGCTAAAAAGGTCAGCTTCTTCCTGAGGATGGCACTCGGGGAGAGGCCTGGAGGGCCAATAAATAAAAGTTCACACTCTTTAAAACTAGGGCTCTGTTCTCGTGGGAACTTCAGACCTTCCTTTTAGATTATGTGGACCTATTTAAATGCTTATAAGTTGTATGAACTGAACGCCAACTTCCTGAGGCGACGCCTACATTACACACAGCCATAATAATTCTATAAAAAAACAGCCTCAGGGGACATTATCCACTCACTGGCCAACCAACGTCCATCGCAAAGTCTGTCTGCGGCAATGAGGAACAGAAGCCTGTGGGACAGCAAAACCCTGTTCTGGCCTCATTAATTCTAAATTAGGCTATACACAATAACTAGGCTATTCCCAGAGCAAACTTAAGTTACACAAAAGTCCCCCCCCCCCCCCCCACCTGTCTCCTCCTTTCTATAATAAATAACAGCAGCCCTACTTCATCTCTCCTGATGAATGACCTCTAGAGTCTCGTCCATTGACCTCTGATCTTTATATCATTTCCTGGCTGCACCTTCATCCATTTCTACCAACTGACGCCAAGCCAACAACCTTGATTGATTCCTAAGCACTGACATTAATATTTATCTCGCCACTGACCTCTTTCCATCCTTAGCAACTGACCTTAACTGATCCCCGTCCATTCCAAGCTACTGACCTCCATCCATTCTCAGTTATGGACCTTTGATTCCTAGCAACTGCCCTTCATCCATTCCTCCAACCATTACCAACCACTATCCTCCCTCCTAGCTACTGACCGCCAGACTTTGGTATTAACTTCCATCCATTCCAGCCACTGACCATCATACATTCCTTTCCCACAGCCCTCCAATGATTCCCTTGCCACTGACCACCTCCCACCTTGAACCGCTGATCACTGGTCTTAGCCATGGACCTCCATTCATTTCTATGCATTTGACCATTTTCCATTGGTAACCATTGACCTCCATGGATTCCTATGTACTGACCTCCTTCCATTAATCTATCGATTCCAGCCATGGACATCATTGATCAATGATCTTCATCTATTCCTACTGAATGCTACTAAAATTACTTACCACCACTGACTTCCATTAGTGCGGACCCATTGACCTCCATGGATAGCCACAGACTTCCATCTATATCTAGGTCTGGCTTCCTTCCTTCATGGCTTCCTGGCCTTAAGGCGAGTCCACACCGGACCGAAAATCGGCGTCTTTGAGAGAGTCGGCGTCTGTGACACGAGTCTGCTTGGTGTGGTCGCTCGAATCGGCCCACGTCGGCGTTCATTTCAGCCGATTCAAATGTCTAATCCACCATGCGAGTCGGTGACTCTTTTACCATTCTGATTGGTGGAGGCTAGCAGCTTGACTAGCGAATCAGTGAAGCCCGGAAGTGACGATGTAAACATACCAGATAACCAGTAGAATCGAAGATGGTGGTCTAGAGAGGACTGCCTACTCCCGGTTTCCGTGTTTTTTGGCCCACAATACAGATTAGCGCCGCCTGTTGTTTTGGAGACATTACATCTCGCGCAAGCGCGGAACGTATGGCGTCGGCTGTAGTTCCGTAGGTGTGAACCGCCCATGTCGTTGTTCGAGTCGGCCATGTTAAGTAGCCCGACTTCACGAGTCGGGCAGTCGGTGCGGTGTTGACCCGCCTTTAGACTTTGCATCCCTATTGACCACCACTGACCACCAGCCTTCACCACAGCCTTCCTTCCATCCATAGCCACTGACCATAAATTCCTAGCTTCTGACGTTCATTCATTTTAGCCACTAACCTCCATTTAGTCCTAGATACTGACTGCTATTAAACTATTCTTAGCCAGTAGCCTCCCCAGACCTCCACTGATTCCCTGCCATTGACCATCATCCAATCCTAACCGCGGACTTCCTTCCCATCCCTACTGAACTCCCTGCCCCCATCATCTCCCAGGCACTTACCTCTGCCCATTCCTAGCCATTGACCAGTTACTCATCCATCTAACTGCCAATAACCGTCTACACACCATTGACCACTACCCCACCACCAAAATACATTAATGATACATTTCACTCCACCTCACAGCGAGGTCATACTGAGAGATATTCTCACGAGATGGTTGGACTGCACACTGTACCTGGTTTAATTTTCTTTGAATTACTTCATTTACCAGCATGAGACGACCATGTCTAGTGTGGCGTTTCATTAAACCCCTTTATTTATTAATTTATTTTTAATGCTCAGAACATACGGTGTTCCATATCCTTATCTATAATTGTTCTGGGGGAAACATACGTTTGGATGTAGAATGCATTAGTCATCTTTCGTTGACTTACTTCCAATTTCCCTGCGAAGATAAATGGTTTCATTCTGTTGCACTTATGCCAATGAGATAAGAGACAGGCAGTCTGTCAGTGCATCTTCCAGGGCTGGAGCCGTGCCAAAGACTGCTTCATATTCCCAAGCCTTTTTCTTGCTTGGGACAATTAGGAACATAGTGTCCTGGTACCTGGCCAGCACGGACGGATGCTGATTCACTTCCAGTGACCTCCAATGAGACAGGCTGTGGCGCCATTACGGGGGGGATGTTGAGATTAAGGGTGATACTTCCATAGATAACCTTCATGTCAATAAATCAGATATGATAGATTTATGGGGGGATATACAGTCGATGCTGTTCCATAGGCAGTGGATTGGGTTTCTATATATGATGGTTTAACAGTAGGCCTGTGTTGATATGGGCTGTAGAAATGGTGTATGCTTATAGAGTCCGTGCAAATGCTATGGATCCCCCGAGGAAGGTCATTTGTTTAGCATGATGTGTGACGTAATGCAAATCCATCCAAACATTTGCATATTATCTAATGTCTCAGTATTATATTGAATACGTTTTTTCTTGGACATTTAATTTGGACTACAAAGTAATTAGCATTCCAGTTTTTTTCAACAAGCAACAAGACGTTTAAGGTGACTGACACATTGAAAGGCTTAACATAACGTAAGTATTTATTTATAAACTTTGAATATTACATTTTTTTCCTTTGATAAGGCAGATTATATGATCTCCAGAAAGATGATGTTACTGTAAAACATTCCAGCTCTCATAATGGCATACATTTACAGTGAATTCATATAATAAATGACACAGAATTTCTACTAGGCCCACGATGATACAACATGAAGAATTAAAAAATAAAACTGATTAGACGGGCTTGAACTGAAACCCTCTGCTGGAAGGATTTTCAATTTATTACATGTCAGAGAATACATTATAGCCTAAATACTCAAAAATCAAAATACTGTATTAGCGCTAAAACTTACTATCTGACACATTTAAAAAAATCTGTGCATTACTACAGCAAAAAAGTCTTGCATCCTGTCAGGCTAACTAGAGCTACACCTACAGATGTCTAACAGACATTGGAGGACAGTACTTTAGGCAAATATGCTAAGTCACTTAATTGAAGGAAGAAATACTACGCAAACAAATAAGCCATTTTCTACAGCCTATATGCAGCTTTGCACTGCCTAACAGCACCACAACATCCATTATAGTCTAACTACATACTGGTAGTGTGTCAGAGAGACATGCCAAGGAAGATCAGAGCCATTATGGGTCTGTGTTGTGTCACCAAACTCTAAATAATTCAACACGACCGTGTGTCACGTCCCAGGAAGGAGTTAAAGTTTAAACATCTTTGAGGTTTAAAACAACGTTTTATGCTGGGGGGGTTGGAAGAGGTCCAAAAGTCAAAGCAGGCAAATACTTTATACAATCTCATAAGGAATTACCGGTCAGCTAAATACTAGTGTAAGGAAGGTGTGTGGCCACATAGCTACCCTATGTGCCGCTGTAGTAGGCCTACTGGGCGGCCGACTATTCTGCTCAGTATTCTGCATTACTCTTTTCTAAGTCATCTACAAGCAGCAGAGATGGATTGTGGGAGTTCTTTGTGCCTTATTGCTTTTCCTGTTTATTCCACAGTCACGTTCCCTGAAGTTGCACTGAGTTAACAGTCGACGGTAACTGTCTCGTGCAGCGGCGGCTCGCCCTCCGCGGCTTCGGCGGCGTCCGGCGCGCTCCCCGCCGCGCTCTGGCACGACAGCGGCTCCTCACATCGCGCGGGTCGGACGATGACGCACGGCCTCGCGGGCTCCCCGCTCGCCCCGGCGCCGCGCGCGGGGCTGCGACTGTCGCGCTCGTATTCCTCCTGCGCGCGCCGGATCTTCTTATTCCGAAGCTTCCTCTTGTGGAAGTGGAACGTTGCCAGGGAAACGAGGATGATCCCGACGAGCACGGCCACCAGCACGAGGAGCGCGAGGGTGGAGGAGAACGGCGGAAAAAAGCTCAGCTGCTCCGCGCAGGTGCCGTTATTGGCCTGGAAACCCCCGTGACAGCGGTGCAACGGCACCGACAGCCCCGAGGCCTCAGAGGTTCTGGCTGTCATCCGGTCCACCTTTCCCGGCCACTCGTGTGCGTCTCTGACCCCAGTACCCTTCGTGCTCTCCGGGCTCAGCGCGGTGACACCGGCCCGCTCATGTGGTTACCTGCACCGAAAAGAACACACATGAGACCCGCTCATCCGGCTCCAGAGGAGACCACCTATCCGAACAATCAGGCACCCGCCCACCAACCCTCATTAACGGGTCCAGCTTCATCAATAAGACCCATCTGAAACAATTAGAATGGACAGTGCGAACCATTTGACACTAAATCACAATGTTGCATAAAACCTGCCAACCTGAGTGCATATGTTCATACACAGTGTGGAAAACCAGACGCTGCTATGAATATAAAACGAGGCATGAAGTCGGTACAATACATCATCTATTGTAATAGGCCTACCAGATTAAACATGTATTCCACACAGCAGCAGCGTCTTAGGACACTAATATCAGAGGGGAAAATGCATCTCAAGCCTATAGAAATAGAAATATAATAAAAAAAAACCAAGAGAAATCTTACCGGATGAAACAGTCAGTACAGGGCACAGTCCGTGAGTGGAGAGCCGATGTGTGTAAATGGGAGAACAGGATCACGGTGACGCATTTCATACAATGAGACGCTGCTGCTGCTGCTGCTGCTGAGCTCCGATCACTCAGGACGCTTTGATTGCCGCAATCCGCTCAGTCTACATCCAGAGCGCCACTTCCCCGGCTCAACGCTGTAAGCAGCGGCGGAAATGCCCCAGTGTGCACCAAAGTGGCTTTATAAAACGCGATTAGAGAGGAGTCGTGGTCGGGATTCTCCTCGAGAAGCGTCCCCTCCTCCTCCGGCCATCCGCTGCTCCTCTCAGCATCTGAATGAAGAGCTGCAGCTGCATTAAAGGTCCCGTATAGTCAGCTGGCAGCCTTCTTCCTCTAGGTATTACCAACATCAGAGTGCTTAGCCCCCTTCTGATAATGATTGCTTATTCACTTCACAAATAATGCATGAGTTTTTCTTCTTCTATTGGATCGGTAACCACTGGCATTCTTGAGGGTGTGGTCAGTCAAATGCTGCATGATTTGAAGCGGTTAAGCCTTACAATGAGGGTGTCATTAATGTCGAGCTGTCATGCATTCATTTGAGCTTGATTAAGTATAGGAAGTGAGAAGTATTGGCCTTTTTTAACCAGAATCTTAGACAAGAAAAGTATCAATAGCCTGCCACAAATGCACACTTTCAACATCAGTTTGATCTGCTAGTGATATTTCCAGCCGTGATGTTTGCATCTTCCTCATCCAAGACCAAGCTTGGGTTGTTTTGACTGTTAGAGACCCCATCATTTGGATAACGGCACAGTCAGTTGCAATCTACCATAAAATGGGAAAAAGGTGAATCAATGTCGCATGTTTGAAGGAGAAATTACCATGTTTCCTCCACTAATTGATGCAGAAACGGCATACATGTAAAATCACCAGGATGGAAGAAATGAAGTGATGTCAAGCCCCCAGACACCCCCAGGTGTTGAAACGCCTTTCATATCAATGTATCATCACAGACTTGTAGCGACAGTCAGTATGGAATTAAGGAAATGTTCTAAGGAAAAAGGCTTGGTATAATTGTTAGGCTTGATTAATACAAGTCAAACCCTCACATTTACTTTTGATGAAGATACATCTTTTACAAAAAAAGCCACAATCAGATAACGACTCATTTAGGGCTCCATTGAGCTCAGCTCCAGATTACTGCAGGCTGTGTGACATGTTCTCCAAATATAGAATTGGGCAACGAGGCCACGGCTGGACGGTAACCACTTAAAGCATTCAAAAATATGTCCCATTCTGTGTGTTTATGTCGGATCTGTAGCGCCAACGTGTTGATGATATGCATTGTAATTCCACACTACATACTAATTTGAGTGTGTGTGAGTGTGTGTGTGTTCACACGGGGAAAGGTTGCATACTAAAAAGAGCTGATTTTAGAGGGATGGTGTTGATTGATGACGCCTTTTACTCGCAATGCATAAAGGCACAAATTAATAGCTCGCAGCTGTGAAACATCAAAACAACATTTGGATGAAAGGAAAACAGCTTTCCGAACACAGCGGACAACCAACAAACCAAGCAGTTCAATCTTTTCAGTGTCTATTTGTTAAGTTTATTTGGCAGTGATGTTGTAGCTCGTGTGGCCCCGAGTCATTAACCCTCCTAGCAGCGTGCTAACTGATGTGCCAACAACTCGTCAAATACTGATGCTCTGTCACTCCCCTTGGCGTCTTTTATTTTTTAGTTTCTGATCGCTGGTGTGATGACTTTCCACAGCAGACATCCTTTCTCATGATATTATAACCCATTAGTGTTTTAGGCATCTCATGATCTCCTCCCTTGTAAGTGAAATACTCCTAAAACGCCCTTTGTTGACCTTCCATCCGTCGTTCGCCCCCTCGTAGTAGAGAGAGAGTGCAGCACAGGGACATAGTGGGATTTTGAGAAGGAGAGCTGAGTGTCGGTAAATCTATGGCACCATGCTGAAGTAGCAGGAGGGTTCAGGTTTGTCTGGGATCTGTAATTATATACAAACCAGGAACCCCAAAATGTAACCCCTTGCATTGTGGATCACCCACCGAAGGGATCCCCAAATCCAGCAGGATCCTTCCTCTGGGCACATTGGAGGCCTGTCCCAAATTTCAGTCAAATCCAGTCGTTCAGAACGGCATCAGGAAGCGCGAGGAATTGTCCGTGATGTTCTGCAGCTCTTCTAATTGACATCTCGGCCTCCTGATGTTGATGTTTGTTGATTCTGGTGGCGTCAGCTGCTCTCAGTCTGCTGGCACAGCAGAGAAGAAGACACACACCACCACCAAATAATCAACCGTATCGCCAGACAAGATGATCGATACTTAACAATTGTGCAATACCCTGGATTCTGTTCATTAAGGCCTTTTTAACTGTAACTTCCCACAATGCACGCGTTTAGTAACTCCAGCTGCAGTTGTTTGGGTCTCTACCAACTCCTGGGGGAAGTGAGGGTTAGTCTCTGCTGGTCTGTCACTATGAGCAGCACCTTTCATATACATGTCATGTGTGAAATTGTTGATATATTGATTACAGCCAGAGTTAAAGGGACATTATGTAGGATTTGGTGGCATCTAGTTGTGTGGTTGAGGAATGCAATATGCCGTTTACCTCACTGAGAGGCCATCCCTACAACAAAAACACAGCTTTAGGACCAACGGAAGTCAGATGATGGCTTCTGATACAACAGCTTTGCTTTGCATAGCGAGAACTCAGATCCACCACACGCACGTCCATCATGCTACATACAGCAGACATTAGGAAGTGCAGAAGTATTTTAAAGGTATACAATGTAGTCAGTTTGTTGTCCAGCTGGACTCCCAGGTGTGATCACATCTGTGTCCGTCAATGGAGAAGCATAAGAAAAAGGTAAGTCTTGTCTCCAGCAGTAGTAGTCCCCCATCCAACACCTTAGTCTTAGTGACGTCTAGCTGCAAGCTGTTCAGCCCGCATCACTCCACAAGCATGTTCACAACGCCTTTGAATTCGGCCTCTCGGAGTCCTCCGATAGCTGAGAAAACACTCTGAAGTCTGTGGAGGCGCAACAGGATTGTGTTTGATAAAGGTCAGTTTGGTTATTGATTCATTTATAATACAAATTGAGATGATTTTTCTTGATTCAAGATGCTTTTCTTTGTTGTTATGATGAGTCCATTTTTGTGTTTTGGATCTATATTTATAATACACTGCAGTACCTCAGCTGCTGGTTAAATTGTGTCTATAGTGGAGGTTTCCAGCTGCTTGAAAATATTTCTGAAATTCATCTCACAAATGACACATTTCAATACACAGATTGATTTCAGAATAAACTCAAATCTGGTGGGATCAGCCGTTCTCCTCCCTCCTTTTCTTTCTGTTTTATGTTTTCCTCTGGATGGTCACATGCCTCCTCCTCTTCTCCTGATCACACCTGCTACCAACCATTCAATCAGGACTCACCTGCTGCTGGCGTTTTTTAAGCACCATCTCCACCACCGGTATTCATAAAAGCATCTGTTAATGAGACTCCTGAAGCTGCTTCTGGGTATTTTTGCTTGTGATTTTGTCAGCCTGCAATCCTGCTTTTTCCTCACGTGCCTCAGGTTCATACCTGTCTGCTCATGACAAACACACTCTCTCAGGACGAGGCTGCGTTCCTTACGTGCCGGTCTGATCTCAACCTGTCACCTGCAGTCCGTTGGATAATCTGCATTCTTCTCTTGCACATTAAATCATTGAACTTTGACTTCCTGCCTGAGATCAGCGGTTACATCCAGCTTTCTTTGTAAAATCATAACAAATTCCAATGTTAGTCTCAAGTACATTTTGGGATTTGGGACCACTGTTTGATGCAATACAAACTAAGGGATTCATTGTTACCTAATAGCCTTAAATCTCAGAACTTCTCTCAAAAGTCGTACTTGTATCTCCAAGGCGAAAAGAGCAGAGCTTTGGTCAAAGATTACAAAGCAGCATGATCCGTAAAACACTGTATTAATAACAGATAAAAGGGGAACATTCAATCAGAAGTCTGTGTTTGTTTTTTGTTTTGCTTCCAAAAAAGCATTTAGATTTTCACAGTCATTTTCCCTGTCTCCGGTATACTTGTGGACAAGCTACATCACCGGAGGGGCTCCATGAAAAATGAATGTCCTCGGAGGGAGAGAGGTTTCCTGGATGATGAACTCACTGAAGATGAGTGCATACTGAAAGATTTATACGGCTATTCGGGCACAGTTTAAAGCCTGGCGCATGTTTTAGGGCTGTTAAATGGAGAGTGATTATTGCACTTACTTTAATATTCATACAGGTCTGCCCAGTTGTCCAGGTCAAACTGATCCACATTGGACCAACTGCCCACCTTTGGAACTGTGGAAGGGAACCCTGGAGTAGCAGTGTGGAAAGAGTCATGGCCTCTTCATGCGGATTAAGTTGCACAACGTGTTATCAAACCACGTTCCTTTGTGGTCAATGCTGAATCATACAAATGGAGATAATGGCTCACACATCCAGACGGACTCTCTCTGAAGGCCCTGGTGTTACTCTCTAGTTATCCACACAAAAAGGGGCCGTGTAGTGTGAGGAATTGGGGGAGCAAAAAGCGATTGAGAGAGAAGTTTAAACCCTGTCCAATTTCACACCTCTGCACACTGTGTGCTACCTGCCCATCACCGAACCGCAGTGGTTTATTGGTGCTTTGCGCTGCCTGCTGAGGCTGGAAACGAGGTCGATGAGAGCTAACCGCGACAGAGAAGTTGAGCTGAAAGATCCTCAAACAGTCCCTCTTTTGTAACACAGTCATTTGGTGGATAATATAAAGGTGTGTTATAGCAGCTTTACATGTTTTTATCAATCTAGATCTAGATTGTTCTATGATCTTTTACGTAAAAGTAGCATACTATGATGTAAAAATATGTGTTGCAGGTAAAAGTCCTGTGTTATATTAGCATCAAAATAAACTGAAAGTGCAAAAGTAAAGATACCCTTTTTGTAGAATGGCCCATTTCACAAAAACATATTGCTGGACTATAATTATTGATGCATTAATGTGTCGATCACTGCAGCTGCTGGTGGAGCAAATTAACTATACGTGTAAACTCCTGATACATGATAATGCATCATGATGTATTTGTTGATTATTTTCTGTATTATACATCTCAATATGAAAGTAAAAAGATTGCAAATAAAAGTTCTGAGGTAAAAAGTACAATATTTCCCAGTTGCGTAGTATAGAGTAGGACCTCCAAATACACTTCCTGAGTAAATGAACTTGAACGTTACTCACCACAGTTTCATTATAAATCCAAAGTATAACTGAAATGACACATTATGTATCTGCCTATTATTGAGCCCCTCTTTTCTCTTCCAGTGAGCTCCAGGGTCTCTGACTGCAGTTTGTGTTAATCAGGATTATGAGAAAAGCTTAGTGGGTCTGAATAATAAACATATATTCATGTACACACTGCTGTCCACTCAGTGTGTGTGTGTGTGTGCATCTTCATATGAAGGAACTGATATCTTTAAAGCTGCAGGCCATCTCCAGGCAGCAGCAAGCCTCTTGATATTCCTTCCACACACACACACACACACACACACACACACACACACACACACACACACACACCACTGTTTCACTACGAGTCTCTGTCAGCAGAATTTCTAATGAACTGCACAAAATCCAGTTTACCATGCACACACACACACACGCACACACACACACACACACACACACACACACACACACACACACACACACACAGAGACATAGACCAACTTTCCCTTGTGCACAACAGAAATAGATTTTTCTCTTTTCTTAATGACCACCCTGTCACCGAGCGTGTGTGTGTGTGTGTGTTATAAGGTGTGCAGATTAATTATACGAGGATTTTACATTTGTGCATTTTAAATGAAGACATACCCCCCCCCCCTGCTTTGTTCGTCTTGTAAATGACTTCATTGGATAGTGAGAGTAGAAGTATAGAATCATGGGGAGAGACTGGAGGTTCAGAACTGAACTGAGCAGCAGACACCTGCCTGCAGAGATTGAACCTGTAATACTACATGATTATTTATTGGTTAGTTTTATGTTTTATGTTATTAATCTGAATCTGCAATGTAACTAAAGCTTTAATAATAATATAACATGTTGTGGATTGGAAGAATAAAGTAGAATACAATCGAAATAAATATAGAAGTACTGAAAAAAGTACCTCAAAATTGTACTTAACAAGCTTATTTGAGTATATATGTAGTTATGTTCAACCACTGTTTATGCATACAGGACAGATGGAGGTGGTGAAGAAGAAACACACCTTAAACTTCTATAAACATCTTCCCAGTTTGCCCACCGACGTTGTTGTATCGATCTTTTCGTCGGCTGGTGGATGGTGCATCAGCTCACCTTCTCCACCCACCTCCAGGCACTATACGCGCACCACCACAGCCCTGCTAGCATTTACACAAGTTCATATGATTAAACCCACACTTTGCTCTGGAGTGATCACACCCACAGTTGACGAACAATCCTGTTCCTAAGCAACTGATCCTCTCCGTGTGTGGGGTTTGCATGTTCTCTCCGTGTGTCTGCGTGGGAAATCCTCCAGGCGCTTTCACTTTCCTCCCACAATCCACAGACATGCAGCTCAGCTGGAGAGAACACTTTAAATCACCCCTATGGGTGAGTGTGAGGGTGAGTAGGTGGATCCATGGGAACATGAGTGTGTGTGAAAGGCTCCTTCCCTTTGTGACAAATAAAATTAGGAAATGAATGACTGAATGACGAGCAGTCACAGGTCTCATGTGTATCTGTATGTCGTTCTCATTCTTGGTCACATGCCTCGACATACCGAGGTTCACTGTTGTGTGTGTCTGTGTTTCTCTGCCGTGTTGTGCAACATCGGACAGACTCACGCACAACAGACAGGCCACGGCAGGATGAGATATGCCTGCATTCATTAATAATCCGGCACCTTTCCTCAGTTTTGTTATGTTTATTTGCTTTAGAACACAACTGCCATGAAACATTCGGGAAATAAGGTATTATTGCTTTAATTCATGGCTTTGTTCTCACTAACGCTGCCCTCCAGATAAAAATGATAAGTCTAAAGCCTGCTGGTGTCCTCTTGAGAATGCAGTGTTCATTACACCCCATAAACGTTGCTCTCTGTGGCACAACAGCACTGATCTAAAACGGCAAGGAATCATAACTGAGGGAGCATGGCTTTGTTCAGTCAATCTTCTAATCTGCCAGTTAGATATTGATTTTGGGGGACATGTCGGGACTAGTGGAAATGTCACGGGGTGGCGGGTCTCTTGGGACCATGTCAGGGACATGTCTCTTTGGCTCTTTGGCTGAAAAAAAAGACCACAACAAAATACTAAACATTAGATTGTTACTATAGCTTGTCTGCTTCTTCTGCTCTAATATTTTGATTGTGATGTGAGCTCATGCTAATCTCACAGTAATCTTTAGTAGCGGCATTAATCTGAATATTCCATGTTCTGTGTATCCCTGCATTAGCTGTTTGTTCTGCTGTCTCTTGGCATATTAATAGAAAATAAAAGATAGAAGCAATTACTGCAAACAGAAGAAGCAGAAAACAAATTACAAGAATGAAAAAATATTCTAAAAGAATTATGGGAGCTAAAACTATAAAGCTGTATAGTTGTATGCAAAAAGAATATTGTCCAATAAAGTTCACAGAATAATGTATGGAACATTTGGACAATCAATGCATAGAGATGAGTTGTGCATTCATGTAACTATGTCACAGTGTCAGGAGCAGGAGTGGGTGGAGCGTGGAGGGAGTGACTCCAATATTCTGTGGTTAAATTTCAGAGCATCAATTATTCATTCGAGAGCACAAATTTGTTTTTATTATCCACCATGACTCCGTAGAAAAAAAGAGGGATTCTGATTTAAAAATGGATCTTTTGTTGGCATTATGCACCAAAACACTGAGGCAAATTGTTTGTATGTAAAAATGTACTTGGCAATAAACCTTATTCTGATTCTAAATTTGTTACCTTCAATTACTTAATTTGTGCAGTGGATTGTGGGGGTGGGGGCTGCCTTCTTTGTAATTGAGTCACTTCCCGTTAAAATGTCTGTCCCTGCCAACCAGCGTGGAAATCTGGCCAGTAGGAGGTATCTAATGCTCTTGACCCAAGTGTAGGCCAGACAGATGGAGCCAGCGACTATCACCATTCTCCAGCTGTGCTGCCATTACTGTTACAAGGTAAACAGAGACTCATCCTCGATGTAATATGTCATTATAGTCAATGTTGTGTCATTTCATTGTCCTGTTGACATTCCTCCCATCGTGTTTTGAGGCTTTCATGCTTATTAAGCTACAGAACGTTCCTTCCCACCTTCTCCCTCCACTATCAATTATCATAACAGCAGCCTGAAGCTTCCTCCTGGTGTGTCGTTCCACGTTGTGACTGGAAACCTTATGGCCTCTTGCAACACTATTGCACTGCACTGGTAATAGAGCTTACACCAGGCTTTGTCTTGCGATCCAATTTGTCTTTCCAACACTAGACATTTTTTTTTTTCATCGGGGACAATGAAACATTTTTATGGCCTTGCTGATGTCATCACATTTCTGTTTGTCACTCATCTCCTGGCACAGCTTACAGGGAAATGAATTATACAACATGTGACCGGGTGAGTTATCTCCCTCCTGGCCACTGCATGGCGCTGTGTCAGCCTGGCGCAGGTTAATGGGGGGACGGCACTGTTAGGTGATTAAAACAGCTGTGTTGGTCGACATTTTCCCTCTCTGCTTCTGCTGTGCGGTGCGTCCGGTGAGCTGGCCGGCGTGCTTGTTTGTGTCTTCCCGTCGTATCATTAAGGTAGGAATTCTGCGTATTTGCTGGTTTGTGTTTGCTGTTATTGGGCCTGAGGCCTCATCCTTTCGCTCCGTTGCAGTGCTCGGAGCGGCGGTGAGCCGGAGGGAGCGAGCGGTTCTGGTGGGCGCGTGTTGGGTGCAGTAGAGCTCAGAGGTAGGCTACTCTAATTGTCTGCTGTTGCAGTTTTACATCATTGCGCTAGTTGTGACACTGTCTCTCTCTTGCTTTACAGCGGGGCGCTGTAATCAGCAGCCCCCACTCTCCTAGTTCTGCACACTATCCTGCGTCCTGGTGTGTTCCGGTCATCGGCCACCATGATGTTTGCTGCTGTTTTGTTTGGCTCGATTACATGGTTTTGATTAGATGATTGTTGTTGCCGACGATAGTGACCTCGGAGACATTTAACAATTTCTTTCTTTTTTTTAATTGTTTTCCTCTAATTTGTATTTGGATATTTTAAGATGATAAATAATCTTTAATTGTTTTTGGTGTGTGTGGGGAGGTCAGCTAGACTGCGGCCATCTTAATTTTTTCCCTCTCTCCCTGTGGACAGGTGCTGTAGTCCAGCGTGGCGGCCCAATCCCTGGTGGTGGCTTCTTCACTTCTCCATTGCTTGTGTATGCAGTGTCACGGGTGATATTATTTTCTTGGTTTGTTTCTCCTTCCCCTTGGTTTGGTTTAGGGTCGCCGTGGCTGGCCCAGCCCTGTCCATTCCCCTTTCTTTGGCCCAGTCTTTTGTGAATGTGAAATATTTTGGCAACTATTGAAGTTTATAGAAATAATATTGTGACAATAAATTATTATTCTTTTGATACCTGAACTCTCCCCTGTGGTGATTCGAGCCTGCGTGACCTTTTTCATTTCTATAAAGAAAACAGTAACTATTTCTTGGGGCGAAACTCCCCAAGTGGCGTTGTTGGCAACCACACACCACTACTCACCACTCCACCTCGCCACATTTTGGCGTCGTTGACAGGATCACCACATTTAAAGGGGCAGGGACGTGTTTTTTTTTTGTTGTGTTTGTTTTTTTTTTGCTATTGAGATTGATTTATTTTTATTTTTCATTGATATTATTGTTTCTAGTTACAGAGTCAAAACAGCAGCATCCATCCCAAGAACCAGACTTCGGTATCGTGAGTATTGGTGCTATTTCACAGCCATCATGGCGGATGAGGTACAGCGACTTAGGGATTTAGTGTCACAGCTAGAGGCAGACAATGAGCAGCTACAGCGGGAGCGCACTGCTTCCCGGGACATGCCCGGTGGAGCTATTGCAGGTCCCTCCGGTTCAGCTAGCTATGCCCCATCTAGTGCTGCTACTGTCACGGAGCGGTTGGTTGTGGTTCCCAGAGACCGTAAATGTCCTTTGTTTAATGGGAAGACAGGTTTAGGGATAGCTGAGTGGACGGAGGAGATCGAGGCATGCATGCGGGTTCGCCACCTTTCCGCCGCCGACAAAGCCCTGTTCATTGTTGATCATTTAGATGGGGAAGCCCGAGAGGAGATCCGGTTTAGGCCCAGCACAGAGCGAGGAGATCCAGCTAAGATTTTTGCTATTCTGAGGGAACTGTATGGCTGTGCACAATCTTATGTAACGTTGCAGCAGGCCTTCTTCTCTAGGAGACAACAGGAGGGGGAGACTCTGCAGGAGTATTCCTTGGGCCTGCTGGCTTTAATGGAGCAGGTTGAACGGTGCGCACCCGACGGGATTCCTAATGCTGGGGATCTTTTGCGTGACCAATTTGTAGAGCATGTTCTTGACAGTTCTCTCCGTCGAACGCTTAAACAGTGCGTCCGTAGCAAGCCGACCGCTTCCTTGTTGGACGTACGCGCTGAGGCTATCAGATGGGAAAGGGAGGGCCAATCAAGTGGGTTTAGGGGGCGAAGCCATTCGTTACCATCAGCTTACGGTCTCCAGTATGGGGTGCAAAGCGACTCCCACCCACGTCATCCCGTTGCCCCTCCCAGGTCAGAGATGAGTGATTTAATGGAACTTTTGAAGCGTCAACAGGCCCAACTTGACCAGCTCACGCAGACTGTGGCTGCTCTGCAGGCCCCACGACCACCAGGGAATTTCTTTCGAAATGGTCCTTTAATTTGTCGAAGGTGTCAACAGCCAGGCCACATCGCACGGGAGTGCCGGGGCCCAACCGTACCCCCTCGTGCACGGGCCAACTCTTTTGGTGGTGCAAACCCTCAGGTTACCAGGGCGACCTCCTCGGCTCATCAGCCGGAAAACTGACACCCTCTGAGTCGGCGGGCCTCCGCTCAGATGGGGAAGTCAAGGGCCCACAGGAAGAGTTAGTTGCTGGTTTGATGTCGTCATGTCCAAAAATTGATGTTGTGTTTAGTGGTGTTCATGTCCCTTGTTTGGTCGACACTGGGTCTATGGTGTCCACCATTACTGAGAGCTTCTTTCAACAGCAGTTCTCATCTTGGGACCAGGATCGGCTTCGGTTGTGCAATTGGCTGCAGCTGCGTGCCGCTAACGGGTTAGAAATTCCCTATGTTGGTTACTTAGAGCTTAATGTTGTATTGTGTGGAAAGGTCATTCCTCGCTGTGGGGTGTTAGTCGTCAAGGACCCCCCCGGCACTGTGTCTTCCGTCCCTGGCATTTTGGGGATGAACGTCATTCGCAATTGTTACAGAGAGCTTTTTGGAACTCATGGTTCTTCCTTGTTTGCCTCGCCACCCGTGTCGCACGCTCCAGGTCCAATCTTTGAAGCGCTGCAGCAGTACCATAAGTCTTCAGTCAGCGAGCCAAACCCGTGCACAGGCACTGTGAGGGTCGGGGGTGAGTGGACGATACGAATACCTGGTGGGGTCCTTAGGCTTGTCGCCAGCACTTGTCCCGAGCAGGCCAGCGATCAGGCTGTGCTTTTCGAACCCTTGGAATCTGGTCTGCCATGTGGCTTGCTTGCTTCTCCCTGTCTTGTTTGTGTCATCCGAGGCACTGCTTACATCCCGGTGATCAATGTGGGGACGACAGATGTTCTTCTGTACCCTCGGACTCGTCTTGGCTCCCTCTGTGGGGCCCAGGTAATCAGTCTACCTCCGGGCGTGACTGAGGTTAAGTCGATCACCGCCAGTGTTTCTGCCCAGGGAGCAACCAGTGTAGCACAGGATGAGCTAGCATCTATTGACTTGGCTACAGTGTCTGATGAGGACCAGAGGGAGGTGAGATCATTATTGCAGCGGTACCGTTCTGTCTTTTCCACCCACGATGGTGACTTGGGTTGCTCAAATCTCATATCGCATAACATACCACTGCTGGATGATGCGCCAGTCCGGCAGCGTTACCGCCGCATCCCACCCTCTGAGTACGAAGAGGTGAAGTCTCATATCAACCAGCTTCTTGAGACCAAGATCATTAGGGAAAGTTGCAGTCCTTATGCGTCGCCGATTGTTTTGGTCAGAAAGAAGGACGGGAAACTTCGACTGTGTGTAGACTATCGGTTGTTGAACACCAAGACCCGGAAGGATGCGTTCCCTCTCCCTCGCATTGAGGAAAGTTTGGATTCTCTCTGTGGTGCTCGTTGGTTTTCCACGATAGATCTGGCTAGCGGATACAACCAGGTTCCAGTTGCAGAGGAAGACAAACCCAAAACAGCATTCTGTACACCGTTTGGACTTTTTGAATTTAATCGAATGCCTTTTGGGTTATGTAATGCCCCGAGCACTTTTCAACGATTGATGCAGAGAATGTTCGGGGGTCAGCAAGGTCAGTCTTTGCTTCTTTACTTAGACGACATTATTGTCTTCTCTTCCTCCGTCAGTGAGCACTTACAACGGCTGGAGGCCGTTCCGGGCCGGCTCCAACAAGAAGGCCTGAAAGTTAAGCTGGGGAAATGTGCGTTCTTTCAGCAGAAGGTCAATTATTTGGGGCATGTTATCTCCAGCCAAGGTGTTTCCACCGACCCTGCTAAAATCGAGGCCGTGGCAAAATGGCCACGTCCACGCCAAGTGGCTGAGTTGCGCTCGTTTCTCGGCTTTGCGAGTTATTACAGGCGGTTTGTAGAGGGCTTCGCGAAATTGGCTGCCCCCCTTCACAAGCTGGTGGCGACTCTTGCTGGTACGAAGTCCAGAAGAGGGTCAGGGCAGGCCTTTAGTGATGCTTGGACGTCCCACTGCGAGGAGAGCTTTGAGGCCCTTAAGTCCAGGCTGGTTTCTGCTCCTGTGTTGAGCTATGCAGATTTCTCGCGTCCATTTATCCTGGAGATCGATGCGAGTTATAGTGGTTTGGGAGCTGTCCTTTCCCAGGAGACAGAAAATGGCATAAGACCAGTGGCTTATGCTAGTAGAGGCCTCCGGCCCACGGAGCGCAACATGAGCAATTACAGCTCGATGAAACTAGAGTTCTTGGCACTTAAGTGGGCCATGTCTGAAAAATTCCGTGACTATCTGATGGGGCACAAGTGCATCGTCTTTACAGACAACAACCCACTGAGTCATCTCAATTCGGCCAAGCTTGGGGCGACAGAGCAGCGATGGGCTTCGCAGCTTGCCATCTTTGACTTTGAAATAAAGTATCGTTCGGGTCGCAGTAATAAAAATGCAGACGCACTCTCCCGGAAGCCCGAGGTTGTATCCAGCGCCATCGGTCAACTCTTGCCTGGTACGCCAGTCCCCAAGGTCCTTCAGGAAGTGTCACGTCCAGCTCCTGGGGCGACGGTGACCCAGTCCATCGTTTCGGCCCTCCCAGGCCAGTCCACTGTCGACATTGGTTCCTTGCAGGAGGCGGATCCGCTCCTGAAGGAGGTCTTGTCTTTCTGGAGGAGGCAAACTCGGCCTTCTGCAGCTGAACGGCGTCAGCTTTCTCCATCAGTCATGGCTGTGTTACGTCAGTGGGACCGTCTGGTTGACCATGAAGGGGTACTGCATCGTCGGATCTTACTCCCGGAGGGTGGAGAGGGGATTCTTCAGCTCCTCCTCCCAGCAGTTCTCAAAGAGGAAACTCTGAAACAACTTCACGAACAGCATGGTCATCAGGGTGTTGAACGGACCACCGAATTGGTCAGGCGTCGTTGTTATTGGCCAGGAATGTTCCTGGACATAAAGAGATGGGTACAGGAATGTGAACGTTGTCAAGTTGCAAAAGACTCTGGCTCGGTGCCACATAGCTTTATGGGCCATTTGTTGGCCTCCCGGCCAAATGAAATTGTGGCTGTGGATTTTACACTGCTTGAGCCTTCCCGAAGTGGTTTTGAAAATGTTCTTGTCATGACTGATGTCTTTAGTAAATTTTCTGTAGCTGTCCCCACCCGGGATCAGCGGGCTTGTACCGTTGCTCGTGTTTTGTTACATGAATGGTTCTACCGGTACGGGGTTCCGAGTCGCATCCACTCAGATCAAGGTCGTTGCTTTGAGAGTCTGTTGATCAAACAACTTTGCTGCTTGTATGGTGTTAATAAATCCCGCACCACTCCATACCACCCTGCCGGGAATGGGCAGTGCGAACGGTTCAATAGAACTCTCCACAATCTTCTTCGCACCCTGCCAGTTTCACAGAAACAGGACTGGGCTTCTTGTTTGCCACAGCTGCTTTTCAGTTATAACAGCACACCACATCAGGTTACTGGCGAGTCCCCCTTTTTCCTGATGTGTGGGCGGGAGCCACAGCTTCCCATCGATTTCCTTCTTGGTCGAGTTAAGGACCCGGTCCCAGGCGAGGTACAGGATTGGATCATTGAGCATCAAGCGAGACTTGAGGTAGCATTTGAGGGTGCTAAGGAGCGGCTGTTGGCTGCTGCAGGCCGCCGAAAGGAGAGGCATGACCAGAGAGTCAGAGAGGTGCCTTTTCAGGTTGGTCAGTTGGTATATGTGCGGGACCTTGGTGTCAGAGGTCGGCACAAGATTCAGGATGTCTGGAGCTCTTTGGTCTATCAAGTAGTGAAAGCTCCAGGTCAGGGTGCAGTGTACACTATCGCTCCTGTGGAGGCTTTGCATCAAGAGCGGACAGTACACCGTGACATGTTGAAGGCTGTCGTCAGGCCCGAGCCCCTTACTCCACCCTCGGAGGAGCAACCTCCCCCAGCTGTGCTGGAAGCTGACAGCGACTCTTCTGTTGATGATCTTTACTTGCTGGTTCCAGAAACCCCATTGCCCCGCACCCCACTGGTGCCAAGCTCGGTTGGCTCCTCACGCCAACTTTGGAGAGACCACCTAGGAGGTGGGTCCATCCCCGGCACTGCTCCACAGCCGGGAGGTTCTGTACCAGCTCCGTCGCACCCTCCCAGGGATCCACCCTGTTCCAGTCAGCAGGCTCCACGTCGTACACCTCGTTTAACAGCTGGTCTGCACTCAAATGTCTATCATCTCCCACGCTCCATCGGTCAGGTAGATGGTGCTACCAATGAGCAGCCCGTACTTACCGCTCAGTCTGCTCACTTTAGGCCTTGGAGTTGAGGTTTCACGGTGGTTCATCGTCGGGACGCCGATGCAAGAAAGGTGGGGTAGATGTGACCGGGTGAGTTATCTCCCTCCTGGCCACTGCATGGCGCTGTGTCAGCCTGGCGCAGGTTAATGGGGGGACGGCACTGTTAGGTGATTAAAACAGCTGTGTTGGTCGACATTTTCCCTCTCTGCTTCTGCTGTGCGGTGCGTCCGGTGAGCTGGCCGGCGTGCTTGTTTGTGTCTTCCCGTCGTATCATTAAGGTAGGAATTCTGCGTATTTGCTGGTTTGTGTTTGCTGTTATTGGGCCTGAGGCCTCATCCTTTCGCTCCGTTGCAGTGTTGGAGCAACGGCGAGCTGGTGGAGCGACGCTGTGTGTGTGATTGGGACAGGTGTGTTTGGTCGCTGTTCTCCCTCTCTGCCGCTGTGCGGCGCGTTCGGTGAGTGGGCTGGCGTGCATGCCCGAGTCTCCCCGTCATATCACTAAGGTAAGCATGCCGTGTTAGTTATTGTTTGGTGTTTTACTTTTATTGGCCCTGGGGCTTCATCCTCCCGCTCCGTTGCAGTGCTCGGAGCGGCGGTGAGCCGGAGGGAGCGAGCGGTTCTGGTGGGCGCGTGTTGGGTGCAGTAGAGCTCAGAGGTAGGCTACTCTAATTGTCTGCTGTTGCAGTTTTACATCATTGCGCTAGTTGTGACACTGTCTCTCTCTTGCTTTACAGCGGGGCGCTGTAATCAGCAGCCCCCACTCTCCTAGTTCTGCACACTATCCTGCGTCCTGGTGTGTTCCGGTCATCGGCCACCATGATGTTTGCTGCTGTTTTGTTTGGCTCGATTACATGGTTTTGATTAGATGATTGTTGTTGCCGACGATAGTGACCTCGGAGACATTTAACAATTTCTTTCTTTTTTTTAATTGTTTTCCTCTAATTTGTATTTGGATATTTTAAGATGATAAATAATCTTTAATTGTTTTTGGTGTGTGTGGGGAGGTCAGCTAGACTGCGGCCATCTTAATTTTTTCCCTCTCTCCCTGTGGACAGGTGCTGTAGTCCAGCGTGGCGGCCCAATCCCTGGTGGTGGCTTCTTCACTTCTCCATTGCTTGTGTATGCAGTGTCACGGGTGATATTATTTTCTTGGTTTGTTTCTCCTTCCCCTTGGTTTGGTTTAGGGTCGCCGTGGCTGGCCCAGCCCTGTCCATTCCCCTTTCTTTGGCCCAGTCTTTTGTGAATGTGAAATATTTTGGCAACTATTGAAGTTTATAGAAATAATATTGTGACAATAAATTATTATTCTTTTGATACCTGAACTCTCCCCTGTGGTGATTCGAGCCTGCGTGACCTTTTTCATTTCTATAAAGAAAACAGTAACTATTTCTTGGGGCGAAACTCCCCAAGTGGCGTTGTTGGCAACCACACACCACTACTCACCACTCCACCTCGCCACAAACACAATGGAAAGGATGGATGTTCTGCAGTCAACTTGAGGCCAATTTGCATTAACATGACTTGGCTTATGTTTCCATCCAGTAACTGCGACCGAATGATCTGCCAGTATCCTTTCAGAACTATGCTTTCCTGCTATCTCCCACTCATGTTAATTATGTATACCCACTAAGTAGCTGGTGGTGTCACGTGATGTGTCAAGTTTACCCTTAATTAACGCAAAAGGCCTAAAATAGCACATCAAGCAATCCGCTAATTGTTAGTCATATCAAGCCCCCTACATTCATTGTATAACCACACAACATGTGAATCCACTGGAGAGATACAGGCCTTAAATGATTTATTGATTTAAGCGAGCAGCTAGAAATACGTTGGACAGGCAGAGGTCACAGGGATGCTGGAGAGATGGTGTTGCACATCTCCGTGTTTTCGTTTGAGCAGCTTGAATCAAGGTATTTCTGGGCATTTCAAATATTAAATAAAATCTTATGTGTTGATTTTTTTTTAAGGGATTGCAAAAATAGTAAAAACAAATAAATCTTAAAACAATACTCAGAAGTCCATGTACTTTGAAAACAGTGGAGCAGGGACATCCACTATAGCTCTACTATATATTCTTATAGTTGAAATATTTAATGTTTTAAAAATCTGTCAAATATAAATATAAGCACACTGTTGTGTATAGCCTACTGTCATATGCACCTACATCATTTAAATAAAACAACCTGTTACATAATGTGTTACAATATCATCTAGAGTGCACTATCCTCTAACATCTTAGCCTATCTCTGCTTCATGTTAACATGTGATTGCCATCCAAAATAAATAAATACATTTTACATTTTCATTTAGTTTGTGGAAATTATGGTTTTATTCTGAAGGGCACAGTTTCTTTTTATTTTGAAGGGTTGTTGCTGCCGCCGGAAGTGGCGGATGTAGCGTTATGTTATGGCTGCAGGTCCCTAACATAATCACTAGCAAAGTTTCGCTTTTCCTCTGGTTAACTCAGTGATTATGGCGACGTTTTTTGGTGAGGTTCTGTCGGTGTATTCTCGAGCCGTGGAGGAAGACGACGAGGAGCTCGAGGAAAACGAGGAAGATGAAGAAATCCGCCGAGAACTGGAGAAAAAGAGGTTAATAACGTTAGCCAGCTAGCATTTAGCCAGGAAGTCAGGAAGCATGGGGTTGTTATTTCAGCTACGTGACTTTTGGCAGTTTCATCCAGTGAATTGAAGTCGTCACATTACTTTATACACGTAGTGATGACGTATGTGTACGTTATATTTGTACCACACGGCCTAACTTAAGTTGCTTCGTGCTTCGGAGGCTCCAGCTAGCTAACATGACACATGACATTTCAGTTCACAAGGTTGAGTAGGTGATGCTATGCTATGTTATAGTACTTTAAATCCCCGTTACTTATACCGATAGTAATAAATAAATTAAATGCACATTAAAATAAAAAATGTCATCTGTGGCTGTTGTAAAAACCTCCAATCATGAAGTGAAGCAGGAGAAAATCCGTCCTTATTTAATATTAATACGCATATACACATTCAATTATTAACAAATGGCTTGTTACTGCCATATATAGCGACTTACAATAAGTACATTTGTCAAAAGAAGGAAACAAAGAAACCACAACGTATCATTGCCGATGCAGTAAGAGCTAAAAATAGAACAAGTGTTAGGTCCTCATCTGAGTAAAGTAGTAAAGTAGTATTGATATGCAATAACAGGAGCAAGGAATGGATGTACTTTTTGTTAACTGTTTATTTCGGATCCCAGGACTAATTAACAGGAAGCCCTCTGTTTAATGCAGTTCAACACAAACTGCAGCCCTTTTCCTCACAGCTATTCCTCTCCTCTAACTCAATTCACTCATTCATCAGGGAGGTGAGTCTGCACTGGAGCCCTGAAGTGTCCGACTCGCTGACCTCCGGAAACAAGTTGCAGTGCTCGGACTTCATCCTGGCGGTTGGACACAATGCTGCCAGTAAGTGGCTGCAGTCATCTCCATGTGGTACATTACCTGTAATGCACACCCAGTATTATTACAGACCAGATGAAATGTTAATGATCCCTGAGACGAAATGGAAATGTAGAGTAGTCCATCGACTTCAGCGCTGCAATAACACAGATTTCCAGGAATGTTTCTGCAAGTGCTTTTCAACATAACGAGCCATCAATATGAATAAAAGCAAGTTTACCGCTTCAAAAGTTGTTATTCTCTGTTGGTGCTTATGGCTATTAACACTGACGATGACTCTGTCATTAAACCAGTAGGATGTAAATGTAATGCAGCCAGCTGTTAATGACAGAATGGCTCCAACAACTGATTATTTTCATTATCAAATTAATCTGCTGATTCATTTTCTCAATAAATCTCTTTATTTTGTCCATAAAATGTCAAACCTGTCAATCACAAGACGCAGATGATTCTTTGAAGCTGCTAGCCTGACCATAGAACTTCCACTGTTCATCTCCAAATTTACATTTCTCCAACAGATAAATACATAAATACATACTCACTGTCTAAAAAAACAAGTACAAAATTGTTTTAATGAATACCTCATTGTTTCAGAGGCAATTTGACGTAGTATATTATATACTACATATTATATTTCACATTAAAATAAGTCAATCAAACCAATGAGTATCTCTGATTTTGTAGTTAAAACCATTAAGTTAGTAAAATTAATTTACTACCATAATCACTTGGCAAAACTGAATATGCACATAGAGAAACTGGCATGAATCCACACACTACAAAGGTGTCTGTAGCTCGGCCGGTTATTCATTGGTAGTATCTGTCCTAATGTTCGCTGTGAGAAAAGGTCTATAATTTTAATATAGGTCTGTCGGATACATAAGGTATAAAAATGGGGAAACACTCCTGTCATGTGAGCGCTTGTTGAATACTGAGAGGATTTGTCTTCACAGGGTTTCTATCAGTGTACGTTCTCACCTCTGAAAACTGGGACGTAGTGGGACATGCATCAGTGTGGAACGAGAGGAGCCGGGCTGAAACTGGGACAACCAGCGAGGAGTCGGCATGTGTTTTCTACAGACACAAAGACACCCCATCAGTGAGTGACAAACTGAGCAGAGCAGCATGTGTGTGATGTGATAAATGCCACAGAAAGCTCCTCGGTGCTGTAAGCTCGGTGCTAATCATTCAGTTTTAGTGAGTTTGCTGCTGTAATAAATGTAATAAATAAATAAAAGAGTTGCCAGTTTACCACTGGCAACTCTTTTAAGAAGTTGGCAACCAAGACATCTGAAGACGTCACCTTGTGTTCAAGGATATTGTGAACAACATGATTTACTTTTCTGATGTTCCCTAGAGCAAATAAATAATCACGAAAGTAACCTACTGAAGAAACGTCTACCTGTTAGCGTCACTCTAACCTTTGCAGGATTAAATTACCACTCTGAAGCAGGCAAAGTGAATTTCCAGGTTAGAAAAACCAAACTGAGTGATCTTAGAGCTGGTTGTAGTGCGTATTTCTTTACTTTGGTTTGTAATCCATCAGTAAAATCAGTCCTTCCGGTTTGTATGTTTGTATGTTTCAATATTGAATATATTGTCTCTTGCGATCCTTTCCCTGAAGGTTTTGATATGCCAAGCGACTTGCTATGTTGCCGAAGACCAGCTTTTTCAGTGGACGGAAAGGGTATGTTTATTCAGCAAAATCAGATGGATGGCACTGTGATTAAATTATGTTGGTGAAGATGAATTGTAGGTCAGATGTCCCACCTCAGCCTGCAAACAGATAGCGGATTTACAACCATGCACATGTTTGTTTTCTTACATTAATGAAGCACCACAGTGTAGAAAGAGGAGGACTTTAATGGAATATCAGCTCAGTGGTAAAGAAGGAGCACACAACACCATGATAACCGACATATAATTATCCTCCTGTACATATAGGTTACAATAGTTATATGTCCCACTTCAGTCATTGTTTACTGGGGTCCTCTACCTTTTGTAACTTAACTCTGACTTCTGATTATCAAATTAAATGAGAAAAGAAAGCATCACAAAAGATTAACTGAGTGGTAAATATGTATTATACCTATTGTGCTCACCCTCAAACACCACTGCCTGCCATTATCAATGCAAATTTAATTTATTCGGGGTCATATTTCGGAGCTCTTACTGGTGCAGGGTTGTCTCTCACATCACTCTTTTGATCAAAACCCGTTAATTTTGTGTCGATGCATCCGAGGGAACGTTAGATAGATAACAGTGGAAAAACACGACTCTACCTAATGAAGTGTAACTGGTCATTGAGATAATGCATTTTAATTTGATGTTTTTTACTCATGTTAAGTGTTTGGGACGTTGAATAACTAGCTATGTAAATGAACAAAACATTATTTTACTTTTTATTTAACGAGCCCACTAGATAGCGGTCTGAGGCTCACTCCTTATGTGCGCGATGCGGGTGATGTTGTGTTGGACTGACGGTGAGTTTCTCTTGTCTCTGTAGGTTTTTGACTGTCTGCAGCACAGGCAGCTGAATGTGACTGTGCTGTCAGACAGCTCCGTGACCGAGTACAAGACAGCAGATTATCTGGGCTCCAGCTCCACTCCCTTCCTGCGCTCGCTCCACACTGGCTCTTTCCGCGGTCAGCCTGTCTGCCAGTCGCTGGAGCAACCCAACATAGTAACTGGACTTCCAGCTGCAGGTACTACAACATTGAATTTCCTTCTTTGGTCTCCAGAGAAATGGACGACCTATAATGACAAAGGTCAGATGCGACTGCTAGCTCGCTGTAAAATCATAAAGTTACTGTGACTGCAAAGTTTTAGTCCATATTTTCTAACCCTATGCAAAAATAATGCATTGAGAGTTTTTAATGTAGAGAATTGCTTCCTGAAAAAATATCCCACGAGAGATTGTTGATAGTGAAGACAACATGAAACAAGTTGAAAAAAGACTTTCTTCTTTTCAGTAATGCACCTCGACTGTTGCAAAGACATCACAGTGTAGATCTTCTCATTATGATAAACACTCTTTATGATTTTAATAACCAAAATGCTGCAGTAGCACTGGAGTATTGTTAAGTGGATGTAAATTAAAGCCTGTAAAGCATAATTATGGGGGACTCTCATTAACTTCCAGCTTTAGCCAAGTTTGTTAATTACTTCTCCTACGTCCTTGAATGAGACACTGAATCCCCAAAACTGTTCATCGCTTTGGACAAAAGCATCTGCCAACTGAATGAAACATAGTGCCGTTAGTGCTGTTTTCCAGTCGACTCACCTCCTGCTGCAAATTCCAAAAATAAAATACAGGAATACAGTACTATTTTTGTTTTGTTTGGTAACGTTTTGCTTGTGTAGCAAAATAGTTCCATCTGCATTTCATCGTGCAACCCTGTGTTGCATATTGAATCCTTGTAGTAATAGTCTCCTAATTTCTCGATAATTGCGACATCATTGTGATTAAAGACACCGACGGTCCAAACAAAGAGATGCATCTGCAGGAGAAAGAACATGAGCCTTTAACACTGTCCAGTCATGTTTTAAATCTTTGTCATTTGTGCTGTTTGGTCAGTGCTGAACCACTGCGAGGTCCACCACATCGCCTCTGTTGTTTACCAGTGTTACAGTGATGTCACCGGCCCTGACTCTGTCACCATGGCGACCTTTAAGCCTGCACTAACCAAGCTCGGCAAGTCCATACAGGTGAGCTGCTTTTCTATTTACGTCGGGACATTTAAAAGGTGATTTAAAAGTATGACTAAAATGCATCTGCAGTGGCTCTCTTACTTTTCTTTCTCCCTCTGTCTTCAGTTGGACCCGTCTCCAAAAACAGATGTCCTCCGCAAGTTTGTCAGAACCACCAACATTCAGAGTAATCTTTATATCTGAAAATCAGTTACATTTTATTTTCCTGTGGTAGAATACAGTCGTTTTTTAATAAAGTAATAAAATAAGGAAACCCTTTGTGTAAATGTCATTAATAATGACTTATTCATGTTGTTAGCCAATAACAATCATTTATTCTGATTTCTTGTCACATTAAGCCGTTGAAAATGACTGGATGATGGATTCTGCCTCTGGTGCTACATTTAGTTTATGCTGCCAGTGACATTTAGGAGGCAATTCAGCATAAGAATAGAGAGCCTCTTTTCTCCGTGCATACTTTGTATTTGAGTTTTAGTCGCCTCCCACTGATCTCCAGTCAGCTGTGCATACAGTGATGTTACTGTGGAAACGAGGACAGTAAAGCTGAAATTATGCATTTGAATTGAAGGGTTCACAGAAACAGCTCAAAGCCTTGGAGAATACAGCAGTTTGTCTTATTGCATTCAGCTGACTCCGAGGGTCCTTGAAGCAAGCTGTTGAGTCTTTGCTCATAGTTATTACAGGTTTGCAGAAAGTATAAGGTATTCGCCAGTCAAAACTTTTACAGGTACAGTGCAACAGTGCAGGCTCACAACAATTGAAGACCTGACATTATCTAGACTACCAAATACAGAAAAAATAATAAAACAGTATTTTAGCTGTGCTCTATGTGAAACCCAACAGTTTTAACTCTGCTCTTGACTTATTAAACTGCCTGCTGCTTATTAGAGGAGTTTGCAGAGGTGGACTAAATACCTATATTTTACTTAAGTTTGATCGCTTATACTAATACATACTGCATGCTAAAATTATACATACAGGTACACATTAACAGTGAAAAATAAAAGTCCTGCATTTCAAACATATTTCTAATTTGTTTTTCACAATGACCCCTCCTGTCCGGAGGGGGGCGCTGCGGCGCCAGTGAGCTCTGTGAGAAACGCCGGAAACTAAAAGAAGATGAAGTGAGCGAAACTCCAAGGTGTTTGTTATGGAAACATGAACACAATGACTACATACATTTTACTTAATGGTCCCAACTGTTAGTGAGTACATGTGGGTTAATGCTGTTTTAAAAACCCGCTGTTACGTCACGTCAATGTGTAACTGTGAACTGGACAGCGAGAGGATATTTAAAGTGGTGAGTTAGCATCAGACTAGCGAGGCTAACGTTAAAAATGAGTGTTAGCAGGCGTTTACATTCAGCAAGTAGCAGATGCAAAGCTTCAGCCAGTCGGAGCAAAGGGCGCCCAGGCCCCAGAGGTGCACCCAGGGGTGCCAGCAAGGTGCTGGCCGAGAGAAACCAGGCGGTGGTGGCGGTGGGAGCCTGGGTGGAGGGCGGAGAAGACTTCGAGGATCCGTCTGTGAGTTTGTCATTTAACGCTAAGCTAGTCGTGACGACGCTGACCTGGCAGGTTGTTGAGAGGCCGTTAGTGATGACGAGACTCCCTGAAACTAAACCAATGTTAGAAGAAGTATTTCCATCTGTTACTGGGATAAAAATACTATGCAACAAGTAAAAGTCCTGCAGATGCACAATATCTGCTTACTCCTATGTGCATTCATGTTTATTCATTAACTGTGTGTCTAAACGTCGCAATACTCTGCCATTAATGCTGTGTTCATTTATACTGTACATTTCAAATTATCTTATTTAATTCTTATTGATACTATTTTTCACTTTTTGATTAACATATTTGCAGTATTAGTTTTTGTTATGTACTTGTATTCTCTTCTTATATTATGCTTATATTGTTTTATACAACAGTATTATTTACATTATTTACATTGTCCTTTGCCTACATTTACATAATCCTTTATTTCTATTTTCTTATAATTATAAGATATCTAAAAGCCCAATACGACATTTTCGTCTTGCTTACTTACTAACAGTCTAAATATTAAGATTGATGCTGTAGCAGATGAGAAAATTAGTATTAACACACTTGAGCTAAAACCACTGAATTCTTGGCCCTTTTTTCCCCAAAATATGTATAGTTGCTGATTCATTGACCATTGATTGGTTGTTGTGGCTCTAATTGGAGGGGCAGATAAGGCAAAGTCACATACATTTAAAGGATTGAGGCTTCTTCCTGAAGTAATCCAAACCTTCTTCCCTTGTCTTGTCTTAGGCTCTGGCTTTGCTGACTGAGGAGATCCAGGCAGAGAAGAGAAGGGAGACCGAAAAGAGCCTCCAACGGTTTCAAGATGAAGTACGCCATCGTCTGGCACAGCAAGCTCAAGTCAGCAAGAAGAAACGGCAGCCTCAGATAAACTCCATGGTAAAAAATAACATTGTGACTGACTGCAAAGTATTAATGAGGTCGCATTAACTCCAAAAAACATGATCCGGAGAGCTTCCTTAAGTAAAATGAGCACTTTGTTGTCACACATAATTGAGTATTTTCAACATTCTTTATTCATGCATTTCTTTCATTTGATATTTAGTGAAAAAGTGAACATTTCTTTGAATTGCTTTATTCAACTCACTGTCTAAAACGTTGAGATGTTTAGTTCAGAATTATGAAAAAACAGAGAAAATGGGAAAATCCTCATATTAAAATGATTTTAATTATTAATGTTGATTATTTTTTCTGTTTGACTGAAGAATCAATGGACTGACGATGAAGCATGGCTGAGCCCTCTGGTGTCCATCCTGCTTGATTGATCTCATTGTGTGTTAATGTCCAGGTGGAACCTGATAGGAGAATCCCACAGCAGCAGCATCCGGTCTGGACCCAGCATGTATCTACTGGCGAGAGGCCGATGTCTGCAGGAGGTGCAGCACAACAGAGGGTGACGGAGAGGAGTGCTCAGGAGGTGAGGGGGTATTACATTGTTAAAATCATTGAAGTTTTGATAAAGTAGTTTGATGTGTGCACATTCCATATATACACAAACGTATATGGACACATTTTGTGTACAGTTTGTGTACCCATAGAGTTTAGTCCAGCAATGCTGACTGTCGCATGAAGTGTGAAAATCCATAAGCCTTAAATACGAAGAGTTGAGGCAGATGATACATGCTTTGTGGAGCCATAGTCAACCATCACACAGTCTTTTGGACGTAGTCGGAATGATTGCATAGTTTCCTTGTGTTAGTGATAGAATAATGTGACAGTGATTAATCTGTGGGATTTTTGTATTTCCATGGTTTTCCAGTCAAGTGGAGGCATGAGGCAGGTCAGACTTAGACTGGCTGCCCGTCGGATGATTCCACATGGGGACATGACGTCACAGCTTCCCGGTGGGGAGTGGAACATCTCTCCAACTGGACATGTGAGCGTCTGTGTCTCACACTTGTTCCTCTTTTAAAAAACACATTGTTCCTATACTTACAATTTTCCTCTGCACCCAACAGAAAGCTGGGTTTCACATGCTGCCAGAAGATCAGGAAGTGGAAGAAGGGGAGGATGCTCATGAAGAAGAAGAGGAGGAGGAGGAGGAAGATGGAGATGATCATCTCTTCTCTGGTCATGAATGTCCCCTTGTCCAGCAGAAGGTTAATGAATACCGATGGTGCACGCACACACACACACACACACACACACACTCCTTGTTAGTAGAATCAGTTATTTTATGTGGTATTCCTTGTATTGAGAAAGTGGTGAGCTTTATATACAAAATACCGTTTTGTTATCCTTTTTTTGGCTGTGTGTATGTTTCAGGTGAGTGGACCTGCGTTGTGGGATTCTGGCAGATCACAGCCTGATTCCGGATTCACGTCCAACCTCAGAGTCCCGCAGGCCCTGTGGCCTCTGACCGACCAAGAAGAACTGAAACGACAGGTAGACATCATCAGACATGCACACAACGCTTCGACTTTATGTGCTGGGAGCCCTGTCTTGTCTTGTTGGACCAAACGCTACAGATAGCACGTATCTCTCTGCAGCGTCAGTCTCAGTTCCTGATGCACCGCCGTCTGTACATGAAGATTGAGAGAGAACAAGTGAAGGAGAACAGACAGAACAGGAAACACCTGAACAGGACGGCAAGGTGACAAGGCCGCAGTATTTTCTCCTGCACCACTTCCTCCTTTTGATATACATATCCCTAATTTTGCCCAAATATGGCTTAATACTCTAGATGCTCTTTAACACCTAAGTAAATCGTTGTCATATGAATGTATATTTCAAATGATTCTCAAGCCTTGGTCTCCTGTCTCCACTGAAGGATCAAAACAGAGAAAGAACAAGTTCGTCGAGAGGAAGAGAAAAAGTTGGAGAGAGTTCGGCAGCTAGCAGAGGCCAGGCAGAAGCTGGAGGAGAGAGAGCTGCTGATTCTGGAGCGTCTGAAGCTTGAGGAGGAGGAGAGTGCCGTGAAGCTGCAGAGGAGGAAAAGAGAGGAGAAAGGGAAAGTAGCTACAAGGTAATTAATGTAGACTAATTTCCCCATAGCTTAAAGGGAAGCTTCAATGATTTTACAGCTTTTTTATAGGTCTTGGGGAGACATTTTACATATGTGGAAAAACTCATTTAAAGCCTTCTGTGGCTCCAGATGAAGCTGAAGTCTGATAAATCACTTCAAGCATCTAGTTCAGTAAAATGAACTGTGAATCACGTGAACCAAACCAGCTGAAGCGCTCTGTGAAGCTGATGAAAACCCAGATTGTGACTCTCTGCAGGTTTATTGAAGCTCTGAGAGCTCAAACGATGGAGCGACTGTCTCAGGTGAAGCTGGAGCCTCCTCTTCTCTGCTGCTGTGCGTCCTCTTTCTGGGACTCCCACCCCGACACCTGCGCTAACAACTGCATCTTCCACGACAACCCCAAAGGTACACGCTGCACACATGCTCCATACACTACCGCCGAGCTTTAGTGGAACCATACATGAAAACAATGACGTGGCGTTTGTCTCCTCCACAGCGTACGCCAAGGCATTACATTCAACAATGTTGAGTTTGGAGTTACAATAAAAGAAGCTGACTTTTCATCAAGTGACAAAAGGAGACCCAAAATCTCAACATTTACAAGATGGATTTGTGCAAATGATGTCTCTAAGATGGGGCTGGACCCGAATATTCAATTATTCGAATATTTGTTCATTGTGTAGGTATTCGGCTTTCAATTCTGTGGTTTTGGATAATTTTGTTGTTTTAAAAAGATGTTTACCCCATGGGATTCCAAGCATGTATACAAAACACTAAATCGTTTGGAAAATGCTTCTTATTTAATAACAATACAAATACATCAGGAGAAATGCCTTTAATTAAACTTAATTAAACTGAAAGACACGCGTTGCAGTGCTGCGCCGTCCATCTCAGTCGAGAACGGAGAAATGTCTGGCTGAGGCCTTCTCGGGTCATGGAGACCGGCCAAGCCCAAGGAGAAGACTCCGGAGGCTGGATTATACAAGGGCTTGCAGCCATGTACTGCCGAAGAGGTGGTGCATTATGCAAAGTCCAGTCACACACACACACACACACACACACACACACACACACACTGCAGGCTCATTTCATATTCATACCTCACAGGAATGTATTTTAGTGCTATTTATTTATAGTCAAGAGATCTGTATGTTGGCACACTACTCTGTAGAAAGCTATGATTAGTAAATCATCAGTCAGTCGGTACATGTGGAAACTATTAATCTGTTGTGTAGGTCAATGTTCTTCAGCTCTGTCTCAAAAAATCACTCGATTCTGTCATCTTTTTTAATAAAATCTCACTGTAAATCTGTCATACAGGAATATCTTCCCACATGAGACACGTCTTTTTATTTTAAAACTGACTGCTCTCCGTTGTCTCGTTGACACCCCGACTCTTAAATTGGTTTTGTGAATTGTAATAATCTTTTTAATTAGTTCTTTCTTTGTTTATACACACTCTGCAGTGCCATAAAACATAACTGATAACATGGTAATATTGTGCGTTTTGGAAATATTTAGATATTTTGAATGTATGTTGAGGGTGTCGATTGTCGTATTTTCGGGTTTAAATCTATCCTGTATTTATTCCACTGTGGTGTGAAAACAAAATTAAAATGTTACTGTGCTCGGTAACCATCACAGTGAACATCAAGTCTACTTTAATGTTGGTCTTTTATGGTTAAGTTATTTGACAGTCTGTTCTGACTAATATCTATATATAATACATTACAATTCAACAAAAACATGTTTCTGATGGACTGAAAACTCAAGTGTTCCTTTATACGTTGGAAAAAATCTCATACCAAACAAACCGTATTTATGGGGGTTAAAAGTAGCAGAACCATAAACATCTACAGCAGTCCAATGCATCATAGAAACATCAAATATAATAATAAAACACTGGTAAGGAACTTTTCACCACACAATGAATACTTTTACTGTACTCTGAAGTGCTTGAGGTACAAAGGTCAAAGTGCTCATAATGCAGAATGGCCCATTTCAGAATAACACATATTGGATGACTGAATTGTAGTTATTGATACACTAATGTGTTCATCCTTAATGTGGCAGCTAGTCGGATAAATGAACAAAAAGTAACAACAGTAGGTAGAATTGTACTTGAGTTTGTTGTTTTTACCCCGTAAACCTATTATTTTGTATGTATTCCTTATTATTATTGTTGTTATTATGTTATTATTATTATTATTTTATTATGCTGCATCCCTTAAGAAGGGGTCTCGACCCCATGTTGCGAACCACTGGGCAGTAGACTCTCCTCACACTCAGCTGTTTCCTGTTTGCCGTGACGTCAGAGGGGGGAGAGATCACATGGCCTTCCGGGAGGCTCCGTCTGGAAAATCTTATGGAGTACCACATTTAGCCCAACAATAACAATATTTGTAACCATAACGGACGCCTCTTTTTTTTTTTTTTTTTTTTGGTGGGAGTTCCACGCGGACGTAGGCTGCCTGTTCGGGACCCGGCGGATAATATATAAGCTCCCAGCCGGCACAGTATGGAGGACTGCGGGATATTTACAGACTGTATTTCCCACGAGGAAGCTGTCCGGCTGCTGCTTTACTCCTTTAGTTAACGGCCGTCTATCTGAACCCCGTGGCTAATGTTAGCGTGTGTAATAACAAGTGGCTCTTTTTGTTTCGGTGCGGGTGCTAGCTAACACTTATTACCCGCTTTCAGGCGTAATAGCACGTTAATAAACTACCGGTAAGTCTGAAGTTACGGTCCGGCGGTGCCTTTTTTAGTGAGTCCGGTTCGAGGACATGCCTGGAGTGTGAGTGTTTTTTTGTGTAAAGTTTAAAGTTACACGTTTTCATCGAAAAATGAAGTCGCCCCTGGCTCCCGGCATACGAGTTATCACGTCCTTTTCTCGAGATAGTTGGTAAGTTTCCATTATCATCCACTCCCATTGTTCGCCTCAAACAGCCGGTTAATGGCATCCTCCTTCCAGCCGCGGCTGTAATCTGGCATGTGTCAATGATTGGCTTAGGGATCGATAAAAACACATTCTGTGAATTTACAATGGGTGAACTGGTAAACCCAACACTGCTGTATGAATAACTATGTTTCCATATCCGACCACCGGTTACAAACTTACTGTTTGTTCCATATTCTTTACGTTTGTGGGTTTTTTATGCGGGATTTTAGAGCCACGCCAAACTCTTTAAAATACGTTTAAAAGAAGTGCATTTCTGAGCTTCCTCCCTTATCGACGCAGTTTTTACCTTCAACGAATCCAGACGATCATCGATCAATGCAGCATTTAAGGAATCTGGGACTTTATTTTAATGATATCTCACTTTATAACGTCACTTCTCAAGTTTTTTATTTAATTTTTTTTATTTTGCTCATCCGGATGGCCCAGCTGTTTAGTAAGAAACCCCATTCAGGAAAAATACACGATTAAAAACCATCATTATGTCTAAATAATTACGTTGTATCTTACTGTAAAGCAGTGTTGTAATTCTGAGATAATCAGAACAGGGCTGCAAAGAATTACTATCCTCATATCAGTAAATCAGACAATAATGTCCTCAAACATCAGAAAACTGAAAACATAGCATCATAGTTCCCCAGAGCCCAAGCTAAGCCTTTAAATAGCTTTTTAATTGCTATCAAAAACTCAGATATCTTTCATTTACTATATTACAATACGCAAATCCACATATCTGAGAAAATGAAACCATCAAATGTTTGCAGATTTGCTTGTAAATCGACTGCAAGATTAATGAATTATAACCGTTGATGGGTTCTTCAGCTACGTGTTTATCTTCTACACATTTCACTAGAAGGCCAACAGCTTGTTTGTTGCAAAATACTTAGTGTAATAAATGGTGTGTGTTAATTAAATCTTTCTAGTGTATGTGTTAATTATAGATGTAAGATTATTAATATTCAACTCTGAAATGCAGTGTGAAAGTATGAAGCCATAATTAAAGTGGAAATATGGAATATGTCCAACCTTGATGTGTTTCTAAAAAATCTTTCATACTTTATAACCATTAGAAGGTCATTACACACATGTGCCACCTTAAGCCGCTAATATCAGGCATATGATTTGGGCATTAACATTTTACCAGGGTTTATTGTGCCAATATTAGACGTCTTAACGTTACTATGAATATGTATCAGAAAGACTATGACACCAAATGTTCTTTCTTTGATCTCTCTCGCAGGTATCGGGGTTTCATTCTTTTGCTCACCTTCCTCTTCTACACGGCCTACCATCTGTCACGGAAACCTATCAGCATTGTTAAGGTGAGTAGGGCAAGTCAATTCCTTTTGATCTACAGGTTGTTTTTCAGGAATGTGACAAGTGTAGGTCATGGGTCAAATGTAGTGTGGAAGATAGTCTCTGGAGCTGCTGCATATGAGTTTGGCAATCATAAAAATCCACTTAGATTCATTCATCAAATCTTCTCACGAGGATAAGAAAGGAGATGCATGAATGGTTGGAATCCAAATGATTTTTGCATTCTGTTCTCTACTGCTTAAAAAGGATATTCCCATTATTTTAATAATAATTCCTGTATATTATTATATTACGCTTTGATATGGTCCTTTAAATCTGCGGACATATAATTTGCAACAAATGTTTAATACCAAAAAAAAATTCAATATATTGATTTTTTTACTCAAGATATCTGCACTTCCTTCCTGCACCCCCTGAATGACGATAACAACAGCTAAACATGTCTAGAGCTGTTTTTACTGTGTCTGAGAGTCGTTTCACCTTCTTCCTCATGTCTTTCTGTCTGATAATCAGAGTCAGCTGCACAGAAACTGTTCCACACTCATTCGGCCGGCAAACCTTAACGTGACCGACAATGCTACTTGGTGCGACTGGGCGCCTTTTGGTAAGTCCTTTATTTGTTGAACTTGGAGACTTGTGGTGTATGTGGTGTAAAAGCTCCGTGAACACCTAGCCCTCATGTCGTACACACACTATTGTGGATGAGAAATCTTCTCTCACAATGTGTGAAATTCAAACCATCCTTCCAGGCCGCTGCATGCCCACACAGGAGTTTTCAATCATTCTGGCCAGTCAAACCAGTCAGGTTGTTGAGGTTGGGTGTTGAATGCGTCATTATGGTGCATTTACGTGCTCATCGGATTTTGGTGTGTTCATGATCTTTATGTCCTACTGTGGGAACAAACACGGATGCTACGGAGAAGACAACACGTTTTCTCTGTAGCGTCCGTGTTTGTTATAGCTCAGTGTTTAAACAACGTGTTAATAGCTGTCTGTAGTATTTGTTTGAGCTGCCGTCTTATTCATTCTGTGCACCTGTACATTCCCTAAAACCTCTAAAATATTGCTTTACCTGTCTTGTTATCAAGGTTAATGCTAATAAATAACATGTTTAATTAGTCGAGACCACTCTTTGTGGACAGCAACTATTGGTTAATATCAGAAATTACGTGAGCAAATAATTGATAATGCAACATGTGAATTAATAAAATGTTTCTGACCATAAGCCCAACTTTGACTTTCATCCAACATGTTTCTGTGTAACATGCCGTCAACTCGGCTCTCTGAGTTGTCCTAGCTTGAGGGTCCCTGAGTCCCTGGCTTGTGTCGAGCGTATCAGCAAACACAAGTGACACAACTAAAACTTTTAGATGTCTCAATGATTCTACAGAGAAAGCTCATTGTTTCTTCTTCTCTAGACCAGGACAACTACCAGACACTGTTTGGGGTGCTGGACAACTCCTTCCTGGTGGCCTATGCCATCGGCATGTTTTTCAGGTATGGATTTGGTTGATGGCTGCAGACTTTGTTGTGTTTTGTGTTTGCTGTCGTGAGTTAAAATCCCGCCTTGTGTTCACAGTGGGATATTTGGAGAGCGCCTGCCTCTTCGGTACTACCTCAGTTTTGGGATGGTGATGAGTGGATTGTTCACGTGTCTGTTTGGCCTCGGTTTCTACTGGAACATCCACTCATTAGGATACTACGCTGCCATCCAGGTAAAGACACAATATCACAAAGTCTTGCTCTCTCTTTTTGTCCCCTGACCTTTCCACATGCACACAACACATCGTCAAACCTAACTTCCAGATTACTGTAAAATTGGCTGAGTTATCCTTTTAATCTTGGAAACTTGGAAAAAATGCTCACTCAATCAGTATGGGTGTATATCTTTTGGATTGTTGAATAAAACAATCACTCTGAGAATTTAGATGCATTTTCTTGCTAATTGTGGACAGCAGTTGGACCCCATACACATAAATTATTCACAAACATAATCAAAGTACTTCTGGGCTCACAAACAATGCTGGTGTAAACACACTTTAATCATTATCAGAAAACGCTAACAGGATTATTTGTTCCTTTTTTCTGACTGAGGAGAAGATCAATACATTATGGAAGAGCACAGCTGTTTTATATTGTTGTTACTACTAAATATTCCAGCTCATAGGTCAATAATACAACTATTTTAAAGTTGATTTCTTGTGTATAAATCCCATCTCTCTCTTATAAAAGGCAGATATTCCCAAAATGTTAAAACACCTCCTTTAATAACCAAAAGATCTGCTCTTAAAGCTGTGAAAAGCCAGAAACAACCTGTCGTCCATTCAGGCAGAACTACTGCATACAACAAAGTCACATTTGTGGAGAAATAAGGAAGCACAGAGATCAGATGAGCTGCTGCTGACTCACCAAACACACACACACACACACACACACACACACACACACACACACTGGTCCTTCCTTAGCTATAGGGCATCAGTGTGGTGTGGCTGCACGCTCAACAGTAGTTTTTTAAAAGCCCTTTGATCAGTAACAACCACACACATCGCCCTGCACCATCAGGTGTTATTCATTTAAGAGTCGGTTTACCCCAGAAGCAAGTGAAGAAACCAGTTTCCCTTCCCTTGTGCAGTACAGTGTAAAGGCGTCAACTGCTTATTACCCTGTTCCTCCTCTCTGTCTCTGAATTGATGTCTGCAAATAGCTTATTATTAACAGTCCAAAACCCAAAGACATTTCAGCAAAGCAGCAGATCTTCATATCTGAGAAGCTGTAAAAAAGAGTGTTTTTCTTGCTAAATGGTAGACAATTTAAAAAATGTTTTCTTTTGAGGATTAATTTTCTGTCAGCCGACTTATCAGTGAATCAACCTCTACTACTGTATTTTTAAATCCGAACATTAAAATAATTTCCCACAGGTAGAACTTTTGGAGTCCGGTTCACCTCTTTCTTTGTTTTTCCCTTGCTGTAAAAACTGCACAGATCGATGTACAAATAAATCCATCATTATATGTCCTAGTTGGTAGCTAGCTCACAGATGCCATGCTGTTCTGTAGCACTGAAGTGCCAGATGAGCCTCAGACCATCACATGACTCTTCCCTGGAGTCAAATTCCAAAGTAAATTCAACAACCTTTAGGAATCTGTTATTAGGAATAGTTCACATTCAATGAGTGTCAGTTAAACACATTATAGGATGTGTGAGTTTGTAAGAAAAATGGCCCTCTTTGACACAAGAGGGATCAGAATACAATATCTGAGCCTACGTTTTTAAAGACTGCAGCATGAAGCTATCAAGAAATCTGATTAATCGTCTTGATTAACAACCCTTTTACTCCATCGCAGGTGTGATCACAGAGCTCTGGGGGTCAGTACCAGACCTTATTTCTCATTTCATCTCTTTAACAATGTAGAGAGATCTCATGGTGTCTTAGTCAGGCTTTCTCTCACACACATCACATGACTCACATCTGCATCATATGACCGCAGGAGTGCGTCTGGGCTTATGTATGTTTGGTGTGGGAATGTTAAGACTCGTTCACACTGGTCTCCTATTCTCCTTGTTTAGGTCATGTTTGTAAGGTTGTCCCAGCGTTTAGTTGATGAAGTAAGCTAACACTGGTTACTCTCCTTCTGCAGGTCATGAATGGGCTCATGCAGACCACCGGTTGGCCTGCAGTGGTGGCTTGTGTCGGTAACTGGTTTGGAAAGGGGAAGTAAGTACTGTGCGATGTGCAACGGGGGGGTTCGGTCCTGCTGACTTTGCAGCTTTGGATGCTTTTTTTTGGAGCTGGCTGACTCAGACATCCGTCACGTTTTGACTTATCTCACAATATCAGTATCAAATCACATCATACAATCCACACCATAGACCTCAACGGCGTCCCAAATAAAACGACCATTTCAAAGTTTGTAATCTTCTGTTTAAAAAGCTTAATTCCGTCCAGACAGATCTGGTCTTTCATGCTTTGGGAAATAAGAAATGGATGCTGTTTGTTATGAAGCGTTTGTTTTATACATAGAGAAGAAAATGCTGGTTTTGCTTCAATGAGACTGACAACGGAAAGAGAACGAGAAAGGATAGAAAAACAGGAACTGTTTCGGTGTCAGATGTACAATAATGCATAAACATTACTGGAACTTAAGGCGTGTTGCTTGTGTGATGTCAGTGTAATAACAGTGTTCTATATTAGAGTGCAAGACTTGATGGATGGGGATGAAAAAATACAAAACTCTGATAGTGAAACGTGGCTATTTGACTAATTGCTTGTGTGTTTTACTCCTCAGGCGTGGATTCATCATGGGTGTGTGGAACTCCCACACCTCGGTGGGAAACATCTTGGGCTCCCTCATCGCAGGGATCTTTGTGTCCTCGGCATGGGGAATGTCCTTCATCGTCCCCGGCATCATCATCGCCTCCACTGGGATTCTGTGCTTCTTCTTCCTGGTTGAGAGTCAGTTTCTGTTCAGAACCTAAATCCACACCACGCTCCTTTCATAGAGGCTTCACACACAAACTGTCATCGGTCTATATCCAAAGAATGTAGTTATTTTGATTGGATGTCTGCGATCCATGCAGAATCACAGACACACCTGCACTCCCAGCATCATGCTCCACTTCATATCTGTGATGCAAACTGTTTTCTTCTGCCTTCACCTTTACCTTTAACTGTCACACCCAGAGTCTGTTAAAAATGTTAGGTGTGAGCTGGAGAGTTGAAGAGTCATATTTATGTGGTATCTTGTCATAGTTAAGATTATTTCTTGTCAAACCAAAGTTTTTCTTTTGAGTTCTGAATGGCATCTTTTCTTCTCTCTTATTCAGAACCTGAACATGTCAACTGCACTCCTCCTCAGCACCATGTGAGTTAAAACAATGATCCATTTTCCTACTAAACATACTACTAAACATCCCTAATAATAATAATAATATTTCATTACATTTTTATAGAAACTTTCATACAAGATATGCAGTAATAAAGGAAATTGACATAAGCAGGACAACATAAAACAGGGGAAATATGTTGGGAAAGAATGCATAACAAGATGTAAAATAAAACCCATTGAATAATCATTTTAAAAGCGTTTTGCCTCGAGGTCTCCCTCCTCCCACCCTGTAGCAGCACTGTGTGATCTCCTGCATGTGTGTTTGTGTGGTGAACAGGAGAGTAGCGAGGCCAAGCCTCTCCCGGAGAACTCCAACGTCCATGTTGAAGGAACTTCCTACGGCGCCATCACCTCCGAGCCAGTGGAGGTCGTTGAGGAGCAAACCAAGGCAATCAGCTTCTGTGGGGCTCTCAGTATACCTGTGAGTGGAGACGACTGTGCTTAATTGTGATGATAACGACATTTTGAGATGATGAAAGGGTTTTCATGGTGTATTTATGTCTCCCTCAGGGAGTGCTGGAGTTCTCTCTCTGTCTGATGTTCGCTAAGCTGGTCAGCTACACTTTCCTGTACTGGCTTCCTCTCTACATCTCCAACGTCGGTCAGTATTTACACGCATACTTTATTTATTATTCCCAATGAGGAAAATAACATTATACTCTTTCTTTTGAAGTTAATGTGTGTTTTTTTCTTTCATTTCAGCACATTTTGATGCAAAAGAGGCAGGAGACATGTCGACATTGTTTGATGTAGGAGGAATCGTGGGTAAGCCTTGAGCCGTGACTGATAGGTCACATGACTTCATCTGACGAGATGATTTTGTTTATGACCAAAGGAATGGAAGGAAATAAGTCCAATCCCAAACATATGATGGAAATACAAATCGGCAGTGTAATTGTTAGTCTTCTAGGGAAGCAAATAAAGGCCTTAATATTTTTTCATTTAATACCTAATGCTACGTTTAACCACTGCTGATGTGGAAAATGAATTTAAATCATTGAGATATTTTACTGAGCCGTCTCTCTGAATTTATTTGGTTTTTATCCCCCCGCGGACAGATCAATTCAATACGTGCTTTATAATTTCTTCCATAATAACTTGGATGTTAGTGCGAACATTTAAAGTTTAATTTAGGTGTCTGAATTTTGACAATCAAATTTGTGCAACCACATTAATTCATCAGCTGTTGCGACTTAAATCATGTATTTTTGAATATTTCTACTTGAACCACACACATTCAGATGGATGGTTTTGATAGTAAGATATAAATTAAATATAATAATAAAGTATATTATCAATACTGTGAATTCAGGCTACAACCCTTTATGACACCAGGCGGGGACGTCGGTGAGAAGCAACACCATTGATTGCATCAAACACTGCAGTGCTCCATAATGCAGCAGCAGTGCCCCTAGTGGAAAGCAGGAACATTACATGCACTTGCCCCACAGGGAAAACATGAGAAAATGGCTCAGTCTGGTGGAAAATAATAAATACTACAAGTTTGAAGCTGGTGCTCTATAATGAAAGCCTGATTTAATAGAATGCATGATGTTATGCTGTAATAAAATGGTTTTAATGGGTTTCAGTGGGGACATTGTTAGTCTGTGTTTGGGCAGTTTAATATAGAAAATAAAAATAAATGTCAACATAAAGCGGTCAGTAGTGGGACTGTTTCAGTTGCTTTGAAACATTTGTGTGAGATTTTATTTGTTTCATCTTACACACAGAATGATGTCCTGGTTGCTAATCAATATGTGGAATACCTGAATGGATCAAAGCAGCTCTGATCATGTGGCACAGAAGGAAAATGTTAAATGAACCATGGGTCTGTTTCAGAATTGAGCGTCCCTGATCCTGTTTTTAAGAGTTCTGTTCATTCCCATCATCCTGGTGTAACTAGAAGATAGGAGAGTTAACACGGCTGAGCAGATAATCCCAGTGCTGCCAGGAAGATGATCTGACTCGAGTGTGCTGTGTTTCTACAGGAGGCATCATGGCCGGCCTCGTGTCTGACTACACGGGTGGGAGAGCGACCACTTGCTGCTTCATGTTGCTCACCGCTGCCCCAATGGTGAGTGTCATTTCAGAAATCAAATGATTTCATGACGTCACCCTTTAAACCAGCGGCTCCTGGCTTTGACTCCAAAGGTTCAAGTTTATTTAACAAGTTTATTTTGTTCACGTTCCAGCTTTTCCTCTACAATCACATTGGACAACGGAGCATGGCTACTACAGTCGGTAAGACTTCTTTCTTCTTTTCTTGTCTTGTTGTCATCGCCTGCTTACTGACAGTCCTTTCACTTAACTTATTCATGCTCCACCACACCGCTGAACATGAATAAATAAATGAGTCCTGAAACACCAGATATATACGATAAAGGTTGGTTTATTTATATATGTTTTTCTCCATATGTAGGTATGCTGCTATTGTGCGGAGGCCTGGTGAACGGACCGTACGCCCTCATCACTACTGCTGTGTCTGCTGACCTGGTAAGACCTGAAGCATCATGGGAAACCCACTTTCATCTGTCCCACCCAACAAAAGATCCTGATGTTTCTCATTTAAACCACATTTTCTCTACTTACGAGGATGTCTTTGGAGTGGTGGAATGTAACCAAGTACAGTTTTACAAGTTTTTGAGGTTTACTTTTGAGGTACTTTCCGTTTGATGTTATCTTCTAATTCATTTCGGTGGCAGATATTTCCCTTTTTCCTCTACTATCTCCAGCTTTCACAGCTGCAACATTAAAATGATGAACCCGTTCAGGCATCCGTAGCTATAATCGGATAATATAATATTCAGAAATGGGTCCATCTACATAATGAGTTTTACTTGTACTTGTGTATTTGTACAAGACAAATATCTGAGTACTCCTCCCACCATTGTCAACAGGGAACACATGAGAGTCTGAGAGGAAACTCCAGAGCGTTATCAACAGTGACGGCAATTATTGATGGGACTGGTTCAATAGGTATGTATGGTTTATATTACATAACTGCTGTAATCAATATCCTTAATATTAATAATTCAGCCTATTTGGACTGATTGTTTTGGTTTTATGACCCACACATGCTGCTCATCATGAAGCATTTAGCCAATAGCAACAGATTTCCCCCCGGAGATCAAAAACAGCAAGAAGAAGGAACATTAGAAAAACACAGCCTTTTGTAGTTTGAAAATAGAATATTAAATTCAAGGAAACTGTGAACATATATCAGATAATATGATTTAATTATTAAGATATTGCATTTTTTTTGGATTTAACATGTGGCTTTTCTATGAAAACATCGCAGCGTTGTATGAAGTTTTCTGATGAATACATCTGTTGCCGTGTTTCCTGTAGGAGCTGCGATCGGTCCTCTGTTGGCCGGTGTGATCTCTCCCACCGGCTGGAACAACGTCTTCTACATGCTCATCGCTTCCGACATCTTGGCCTGTCTGGTCAGAAACACCTCCTTATCCGTTCACTGACTTCTCTTACAATACAACACTGCAAAGGCTTGAGACGTCCGGCTTTATCTGAGATCTTTCTGTCAGTCTGGTAACGCCACCCTGACTGACACGCTGTTTATTTGTCTGTCTGCCTTCAGCTTTTGTCCCGCCTCGTTTACAAAGAAGCCCTTGGTTGGTGTCAACGTGTTCCCCGAACCAGAGGGTGAGTATGGCCACCAGGAGGGTCGCACAGTTCATGGAGTATTAAACCTGATTTGGGCTTCCCATCATTTTGGGAGCAGTAATGCCGCTGCAGGCACACCCTGCAGACTGTTCTAGTCTTTATGCTAAGCTAAGCTAACAGTCTTACCCTTGACAAGACAGTAAATATGTGTATCTCCCAAAATATCAGATAAAATAAGGATATTAAGTTGGGTTATTGTATTTTTTTCCAGGTTCAAAGAAATCTGAAACACTCACATAATCAAACTGGGACCCAAAAACAGCAAATACTGAAATGGACCTCAGGAGACCGGACCACCTCTTTCCATTTAAGATGAATGGAAACTAGAGAAGCCACCAGGGGATTATTCAAGGCACTAAAACTAACAGTTCAAGATGCCTTCTTATTGTAAATCAGAGAGAATTATGTCTTTATGGAGACAAAGCTTTTTTTATGACTAATCTACTCATGTCAACTTGTTTGTTTTAATATTGTTTTGTCATTAAAACTGTACATACTTTGTGCATTTTCTTAATTTCTGCCTCCTTAGTAACGACTTCCTCATTATACTCACCACTTCAGGTCAATCAGTTTGGTGGTATATTGCTGTTGCCGGATTTTATATTTTGTACGGTATTCATTCATTAACGAGTGTTGAGTCTTGATCCATCTTTGGGATAGTTCACTCAACATTCTGGGAAAGATATTAAAGAAGTTGAAAGCAACCTCATAGTTTCAACTCAGCCAACTTCAGGGATTAATGCTGTACAAAAACACGGGGCAGTTGTCGGCTAATCACAGGGTCGGCGGTTCGATTCCCGACTCCTCCTGGCTTCATGTCAGACTGATTCCAGCACCTTGCATGCTAACTTGCTGATGTGTGAGTCTGTGCATGAATGGGAGGTATATTTTTATATATTTTCTTCATATATATTAAGAATGTGAATTGATGAGAAAACGTGTTTGTGGAGCATCCTCTTGTTCTCTTTCAACCCCAAAGGTAGCTCTTTACTTAAGCTTTATTTTGCATTTAAATGCAGCATCTAAACATTTAATAAATAACACACTATAATACAGTAACATTAACTAACTGTGTTGAATATGGTTTTATTCAGACTGCTGCAGTGGAGTTATTGGATCAATGCAAAAGGACCAAATATTAAAGATTGCTGAGCACTTCGGAGGACATCGAGGTGACTGATAAACGTTTGAAAGAAAATTAAAAAAAGCTTCCAAATTGACAGAAAAAGCCCAGACCCAGACCTGTTTTTCTCTTTGTGTGAGCAGGGGGCAGAACATTCTGAAAAACAACTTGTGATCTTGTATGATATACCAATATTTCAATAAATAACTATTCAGTACGTTTACATGTATTTACTTGTTATATTTTGTTTGACAAAGTCAAGAAACTGATGTTTAAGACAAAGCCACCTGGACCAACTGAATCTGTGCAGCTAAATCAATACAGCACTGTTAGGAATGAGCATACATACCACAAGGGGGCGTGCTCTTTCTACCATCCACTATATAATGTGCAGTACCTCAGACACTAACCAAGGGACATGAGAGCCAAAGTCCTGCATTAAAAAAAGTGTTACTCAAATAAAACAAGTAGCAAAAAAAAACATTTTAAAGAGTCCTCAGCAGCCGTCCTGTCAATCTAAAAAAGTTAAGAAAATTACAATCGAAAGCTTTCTTTAGCCCCGCAAAACTGTAAAAGACAAGGAGAAATGTTGATGTCTGTACATGCAAAATAATGTTAAAACCTGCATGAATGCACCATAAACATGCGTGATCCATTATCTTGTGAAATAAAATGTCTGCAGCAAGATGCAGTCAAAACAAAGCAGATTCCATCCATTCATCGTCCACCGCTTGTCCTGTATTCAGGGTCAGGGGGGGGGGGGACTGGAGCCGATCCCAGCTGTCATTAGGTGAAGGCAGGGTTCACCTGGACAGGTCGCCAGTACAAAGCAGATTACAATCCCTCTAATCATACATTTTAAAACTCTGCATTTAACACAAGACATAAAACAGAATCAGTGAGGATAGTGCTGATACATTTGATCCAGAATTGACGCCATGCTTTTCTTACGGCTGACATAGTGATGGCAGGCTGTGCTCTAACATTTCAAACATTGCTCAAACTGTAGATTTGTCTCATCAACAGGATTTGTTTTACTGTACATGTAAAATATATGATTTGTGGTGCATTCCTCGAGCAAAGTGCACTCTAACCCTCAGATGCAATCACAGCATGGAGCCTGGTATCGACGTCAACACCAGTGGCAACCAGAACATGCTGTAACTCCCATGTTTCATGTTTTTTCTATACATACATGAAACTAATACAGAGAAACATAAATTGTTGGCTATGAGCTTATCAGGCGGTGGCGCTGATGACGTGCAGCTTCTTTGTCTTAAAGACACATTCAACATGCAGAGCAAGCATTCTTAAAGCTGGAGAAAAGTATTTGAAAATAAATCAAATGTAGCTCCTCCCTTCTCCCTGAGACTCTGAACCAGGTCTCACGAATCCTTACTATGACTCCTTACATGTTCCTTCTTGTCTGCAGAGTCTGTATGTATTGTGTTTCCTCAGTTTAAATACTGAGCTGTTTAGTCATGTTTGACGAGAATCCAAATCTTTATGTTATCGTGACCTCTTCTTCTTCCTGTGCCTCTCATTTGTTTGACTTTTCATGAATTTGATCGATTCTATACGTTATATAAGTGTGGTTATTCCTTGTGGCTTCTTTCCCTGGTATTCATAGAAATATACCACACGTTTAATGTCTTCTATCAAAATATCTGGTGTGCTTGTTTAGCAGCTGTTCTCCACTGTAAACTGATAAACTGTCCGTTCTTTAAATGTTCCCTGGCCTTTAGACCCCAACCGATGTTTACTCTGTTCCACCTGGAAACCACCCATGTAATCTATGCTCTCTGTGATCTATAGCTGCATGTACTACATTGTGCAGCTGTAAGTTCTGCCATAGAAATGAAACTAAATCTTCTGTTGTTATTGCTGACCCCAGGTGAAGAATGTACAAAACGATGAAGGTGATTAATGGTCAGGTGATGGTATGGAGACCCCTAAAACAAATAGATGACTTTACGTTTAATACATTGTATAATACATGATGAAGTGCTTATTTATATTCTTATGTGCATTATGATTTTTTAAGCATATCCTTTGAAGCTTTTTTTATTTAGTCGAATAATGTAATTATGTTGTGATTCAATCATGTTTCTGGCAGGTTTTATTATGATTATTATTATTTTATTATTTGAGCATAGTGAGGGCCTGTAACAAAACATTATGTAATAAAAAATTGCATTTTGGAGTGACATGCAATTCTTTCCCTGCATTTCTAAAAACAAATCCTTGCATGAAATGCCATAACATATAAACTTAACATTGTAATTCTGCTTTCATTTGATATTTTATATATATTTTTGCATTATCAACACATTTGGGTTACTTAAATGCAGAATAATGCTTAATAGCAACATGTTCCCTGAAAAGTAAAACATATACATTATTTTGTGATTAAAGTACATGTTGAAAGTAATAATTTTGTGTTGCCTGGCAATTTGCCAAGGACACAACGTGATTATTGATGTGTGATTTAACAGGTTTGAGAGCTGCAGAGTGGTGCAGTTATAGCTGGGTCAAGGTTTGAATCCGAGCAACCTTCTGTGCGTTTCTGTGTTCTCCCCAGAGGCACGTTAGGTTAATTAACAGGTGTGAATGTTGCAATGCAATGGTATTTATAGTGTCATATCACAACAAGAGTTACCACAAGACACTTTTCATGTCAAGAAGGACTTTCAGAGTCAGTACATTTTCCCAACATGACCCAGGAGCAAGATTTACAGTGCGATATTGACGAGAAATTGGCGGTTGAATATAATAAAAGATGTTTTCACACTTGGCCATTCAACTTTTATAAGTGAACTAAGGCTAATTCATCAGCATAATTTAGGTTTATGATGTCTGGAGTTTGACATGTACGTTGATCAACAGTGAGTATTCCTGCCTGTGATTGATGACTTGCCTTTTATGCTTTTAATCTGAAACATTTCACACAAAATTCCTTGGGGTTGAGGAATGCTTGCCCCCTGCTGTGGGTAATGTCATACCCGTACAAACGGACCAATTTAACTAAACTCACAACATATTTTTTACGTTAACAGTGTGTGAAGCAACAGAGAGAAATGGCATGCAAATTTGATTATACATAATAGAGTATATTGTTATTATTATTATTATTATTATTATAGTCTTGTTTTTCTTTTTCTGTTATCCTCTTTAACTGGCAATGAAAGGGAATGAACATTATATCTGACTGTAATTACTGTTGATGTGACTGCCCAGGGCGGCTGTGGGCTTGGCTAATTAAGTAGGCTTCCTGGAGCTGGATTGTTTACTGGGTAGCAATGGGACACGATTGAGCAACATGGAAGCAATGTGTGAATCCCACTGTAAGGAAGTTAGAATTTAAAATGTTCAGGTTATTCTCACGCTCATCCTTCTCACAAGGCGTTGCCTCAAAACTTCCCCTGGAGCTATACTGAATCCTTTCAGGCTGTTACACTAATTTGAATATTAAAACAAAAAATAAACCCAATACAACCTTTGATGATCTCATTCACACAGTATGTCTGATTCCCTTTCCAGACCAGATCAATGCGGTATCGCTTTGATCATCATTTCATATCATTCATGATTTAAATCCAAGTATGATCACTATTTTCATAAAAGCAATAATTATACTGCACAGCAGTTGGAAAGTCTTAATGTCTTCTTAGAATAGTGAAAGCACATTATGAAAAGATTAAAATCTGTTAATACTTTTCAACAATTTTAGATTTCATCCCTGTCATATTGTGCACCTACTCAATGAGATAGCGAAAAATGTAAAATTTGAACTCCAACTCGTATTTTTAACTAATATTTTAGCCAAGTGTAGCTTTAATGTATTCCAAATTTAGCCCTTCAATCGCTTTATGCATAGTATTAGAAACTGAAACTACACAGTATATTAAAAAGTATTTTTACTTATACTTATAAACAGTTCTTTCTACAGGTTCCCCCTGACTATTCCGCCTGTATTAATGACCGATCGTTTGTTTACTATGTATATGTGAGATTTCCATTTTCAAAAAGAAAAGAGTAGCGAAATGTCCCTGCGGGCCACCGTAGCGTTAAACGGGCCTACTTCCGTGTTTTCCACAGTTAGGTTCAATATATAAATTGAACCAAAGAACCACGTGTGACGGATCCCGGCGGCGACATGTTGTGACGCACATCTAAAACTCTTCGGTAGGTGTTAATGATAGCTATAATTTGAGGAAAACATGTTGTTTATTTAATTATCTTGTGCATCTGCTTTGCTTTGCGCTGTGTGTGTGTGTACATTTGTAGTTCATGATATTGTTACTATTTTCCCTATTAGCACATTTGCATAATCTCCAAAAAACACCCATACGGGTCATTCCATGTGAAAACAGCCAATATCGGGGTGCCATGTACATGACACCTCTCAGATTTTGCTGAAAAGCGGTGAAAATACGCCTTATGTTACCAAACGAAGGAATCTGAAGTTTCAGGTCAATATCTCAAACGGTTTGCCCGCAGAGTCCGTTTGAATTTCAAGTGCCACGCCCTTTTTTGACACATTGGAATTTCACATTTCATTTGTTGGCATTTTTGGAGGCCCATAACTTGTCTTCTAATAGTGATAGAAGGCTAAAATTGGTATGTTAGTTCATTGTGCTTTGTACTACACAATTCTGCATGCAGAATCAACATTCCTTACTTTTTGGGTGAGGTGAGTCACCAAAATCCTAAAAAATGTCGGCATGTGTGATTTTTCACTTTTTGGGTGCCCCTAGCACCATGATTAATGATCATATTTATTCTTAACAGAATTATTTGTTATATTTGGGACCTTTGCTCTTGCCAAAATGAATTTGAAGGGTATGGTACCACTGGTGGGGGTTTTATGGGGGTCCAAAAACCCTTTCGGGCAGAGGTGACTCTTTTGGAACCCCATATTTGGACCCCCAAATGACCGCGTGGACACTTGATGATCCTAATGAGATTTATACCAGATAAAGATACATATTTGTTCTTTCTTTTAATGAAATAAACCCTTTGACTATGATGCTCCATAATATGAATTTTATTCTTCATAATGCACCATTTTTCCAGATGTCTGGAATGTAGATCAGGGAGAATTTTTGTGCCCCTTATCATGGGGGATAAGGGGTTAATCCATGACACTCTTAATATATAATTTTTTGCCATCACTGAGCATAGTTATTTCCACTATTTTCATGCTTTATCATCATGACTCAGTTAGCCTCCTTAATGCTGATTTACCTCTGTTAACCTTTCTTTATGGTGGCTATGGTTTCTTTATTTGTTCACCCATAGTTTGCATACAGGGGGTAGACAGAATACATCACTTAATACTTGAAAACACTTGACAAAGGTACCACGTTTCTATGTAAAATGATGATGAAAACTGTTGAAAACCTTGACCTATAGTTCATTAGAAATGGCTAAACATTAGTTGAGCAAATACTGTAGATGTACAAACATGTCATAAGGCACTCTCATAATAGTTTTAAGAGGTTATATAAAGATGTATATAGCATTATGTAGGTGGCATACATTCCTCATTTGATATGAAGACACAAACATACTGCAGCACTACACTGTAAAAGGTTGCCACCATCACACTGAACAGTTAAAAGAAAGTAGCTAGTAAATATGTTGAAATGTAAAATGTGTAAATGTACATACATAATGTATTTTCCATCAGTATTTTGCTCAAGTTACAAAAAACAGGAAGAAAATCATAGGAACCCCCCCCCCCCCCCCAAACACCACACATCAGATAATGATCAACAAGCTGTTGCGGTCTTAGCATATGCGTAAGAATGGCTGATGCTGCATATGTTGTATCTGAGAATATATATAGCTGTAAAACCTTGCACAAGCCCATTCTTTAAGAACCAAATCTAACTTTACCAAATGACAGCCTCATAATCTCTGTAAAATATATATTTTTAAATTTACAGGTAACCCAACAACTGTGTTGTGGTGATAATTATCTCATTAGGGCCACGGTGCAATCGCACCGAGCACTGGCTGTAGGGGCCAGTGCTCGGGGCTGCGAAGCACTCAACTGTTTGACAATACATAGTACCTAGTAGTTCTCAGTACTTGAGTCTCAGTAGTACTCGGTAGTACTCGGTAGTACTTGAGTGACAGCTGAGCTCGGTGTCTGTTTGTCTCCCAATCGACTGCAATCGAAGCCATTTTAGAGGTAAACTCATGCAAAACTGCTGATACTTGTTCCTTTCAGGGACAGTTTTTCAGCAAGCAGTCTCTGTATTTGCCTCTAAAACAACTCTGTCTCGTTTGAAATCTCGAAGAATCTCATCGTAATGTATATACACTCCGGCAGTAGCCCCCGTGGCCCTTTCAAAATTTCCAGCGGGGGAATTTTCTAGTTTTTGATTATTCTTCAACTTTATTCCTACTTTCCAATTGAATGTTTCCTGTTCTTGTGACAGTGTTGGCTGAGAGTCTGTCAGGGTCTTTGGTGTCTACAGTTCAGAAAAAAAAGCAAGAACATAAGACATGTTTTGGAATGACATTGCAATATTGCATTCATGATGAACTAGTGTTCAAGGAGTCGGTTCCCCCTTGTGGGATAGAGGTTTGAGCTCAGTGAGGGAAGTGGTTCTCGTTTTGGGAAGAGGTTTTTGATCCGAGGTAATGTCCGCAGGCTGGCAGAGCAACAAGATTCGCTGAGGAACAGAAAGAAAGTCAGTTGAGCTGTCGATAAAACAGATAATGCATACCAGGAGGAATTCTGTACTCGCTCACAAATAAATACTGTTTTGAAATAATTCCTCAAACAGCAGGACGCATTAGTTTTAACAGATGTTACTTAATCAAAAGTGAATGTTGCAATTCCTAGGGACTATTTTCGACTGACAGTGTATCAAGAACATCAGATCTTGTAAAAGTAGAAATACCACAGTGTGGAAAAACTCTGATAGTGACTCAACACATACTGAAAGTACCAAAAATAAAAGTACTCAGTCACTCAGTACTCAAACATAAATCACTTTAACAATGCAGCTGATAAAGATGGGACTCGTTTTAACTCCTTTACCTGATGGGAAGCTTGTGAATTTCACCCCAGGATTCAAAGTTGTATCTTGATCTATAATATTACCTCATCATTTATTTGATGATTTCTGTTTTTCTATTATTAATGTGAATCTGCAAAGTAGCTTTAAATTATCAACTAAATGCAGTGGAGTCAAAATCTGCCTGAAGTGAAGAAGAAGTGTACAGCACTTGGATACATGGACTTGCCAGATGTGTCCATTCAGCAGGGTATGGTCCCCTAAAGCAAAGAGGTCATGTTTTTCCTAATCCTTCTGCCAAATATTCATATAGAAGAAGTTCTGAGAAAATCCTATCGAGAAATGTTGGAGACGTACACCAAGCTGTGCAGCCAATAGGTGCAGCCAGCACATTAAGCCGTGTCAGTCTTCCAGGTCACAGGGCTCTTTATGAAAAGTGGAAGACTAACCCAAACAACCTTTTTGAAAAATTAACCGTAAACACTGTTTATTGAATAAATGTATCCCTCCCAGCCACACAGCTGGAGTTCAACTTCCATGAAGCACAAAATGTCCATGATCTATATCAGATGTTGAAGGTTTTACTGACCGACCTCAGGGCTGTTTGGGAGCAAAATGGTCACGTTTACAATTCAGAGAGAGACAAGAGGATCATACTTGCCTGTCGAAGAGGGCCTTTACCCTGGATTACTTTATATACCATAAACAGTGGGATGAGGGAGAGGGAGACGGTGGCTATGAACCAGCCCAAGATGTTGGCCCAGAGTGGGTAAACGTAAGTGTTGCTGAACTTAAGCGGGGAGTGTTTGACGATAGAGAAGATGAAGGTGCCCTGTGATTAGAGGAGACAAAGTATTAGTATTAAATGTTATGGTCTGTAATTGCATAACAAGACAACACCTTAAATCAACTCTAACCCCTGATTTATGAGGTTCTGCTGGGAGGGATTGCAAGTTAAATTAATGGTTCCAAAGGGGAACAGAAAAATCTGCCATTAATATGAATGTATTCACAGCTGTGTGCATTGCCTGTGATTTGATCTGCACATAATTCTCACTGGGATGGGTTTTCTCCTGAATGTGTGCATTTATATCACATCACATTATATCACATCATACATCAAATGGAACGACAGCAACGTGCATGGAAGAAAAAGTAAATAAAAGGACCGAACTCTTACAAAACAGACGAGGGGACTGATGTAGCGCCAGCAGTACTTCATCAGTGGGTATGGACGATAACCAATCATGTCTATGATGTTGCCATAGAAACGTTCAGCACCTTTTTATATGGAAAGGCAAGATGTTAGAAAGGTTCATGTGTCTTTGGGGTGAATTTAGCAGCGTACTAGATTTGAATACAGTGGGTTTTTTCCCCTGTTGGAATCAGATAAAATATTTCTTGTAATCGTCAAGAGGACAAATGCTTTTGCGTGATTTGTTGTGTTGTTTATGACTTACCGTACACCCAGGCAATGCTGACAGACTGGCAGAGGGAGAGGATGAGCAGCGTGGTGCCGCTGCAGACATGATGGTCCAACAGCTGGAGCAGGTAAATCCCTCCCTGAAAATGAGTGCATGAGTCAGAATCTACAACAGCAATGGTAGTGTTCATTGTCAGGAAGGCTGTGACCCAATTGTGAGATGTGAGAAGTTCTTTTGACAGCTCTGCCAAACCTAATTATACATCATGTAGCAAGCTTAAGAATTTTTGTTGGCTTTCGAGCCAAAGAACTATATATCTTGTGTGTGGGAAATATATTTGTGTGACACAACAAGAGAAAACTGGCTGATGTTTTGAGGCTTGGCAGACTTTCCTGCAAACCCTCGGGCAGAGCAACAGAGGAAGTTTTGGAGCACATCTGACACAAGACATCATGTTAGGAGCTATAGTCAACAACCGGGGTAGCTGTCAAATACAGATACAATATGGTAAAAAATCATTTTCACCAACTCAACAATTAGACATTTAAAATGGGATTACAGAAAAGTTGTGAAAATCCCCATAAACACCTCAGGGTGCTCTAAATTCTGTGTCCGCAATTTCCAATACTAGGAAATACACACAAAATGATTGAGTGTTGAGAAATGTGAAGACACAAAGTCAATGATTAAACAACGAGGAAGCTTTATGTTGCTTAGCAGCGACCATAGCAACCACCCCAGCAACGATAGACAACGTTCCATTCCAACAATTTTCTGGTGAGAGCTGAAATAACTTTCATCATCATAAACTAACTAAATATCACCTGCAGTCACTGAAAGGAGATTATGAAAATAAAATGCACATTTGATGCTAGAAATTTTATCAAATGGCATTTTAATGCCGAAGAATATTGAGTTTTCCACAGAGAATGAATATCTGTCATTTTGTCTGCCAAATGAATTCATGTTTTTTCACTTAAACGAGTGAAATATAATGCATTGAGCTGTGCACTTTAGTCCCTTATACACAGGTATAAAATAAATAATATGTTAGAAAACAATGAGGAAGGATTTTGCTTATTGTCTAGCTCGGTTACTGTACTGTTATTTGGATGTTATCATGTTTACAAGATAATGTTTTTACCCAGAAAAGCAATGATGGAGTGACTTAAATGAGAAACACATGGAGAGGCGCCACTCTACTTTGGGATACATACATAATTATGAAGGCATGTCGGTTTGAGAATAGTCTTTAGACATTTTGTTCCTATAACCATCTGCTTGCCCAATGTTGGGGCGTAACAGTTCTTCGTGAGCATCCTAATCGTCAAATCCATCGGTGTCTCTTTTATTTTGTATTGCTTCTAGGTTCTTGACGGAACGTCCTCGACGCTACAAACCTCAGTGACCAGAGAGAGTCCCAGCAAACAGCCGGTACTGCAGATAGCCAGCAGAACCAGCTCACGTCTGTGGCCTTGGCGCAGGTAAGTAGGGAACAAATCAGTGAGTGACGTCATCAGACACTCCAGACCAACAAACTGGAAGGAAGCAGTGGGAGGGAAGAGAGTCAGGGCGTTGTTCATTCGTTCATTCATTCATTCATTCATTTATTCTTCCAGGGAGGTTGGGTACCTGACTGTCCAATCCAAGCAGGATGATCATGATGAAGAAACACGCCGACCACACCTGAGGCATGGGCATCATGGCTACAGCACGGGGGTAGACGATGAATGCCAACCCTGGACCTACACACACACACACACACACACACACGCACACACATACACACACACACACACACACACAGAATGTAACGATATAGTGTCGTTTGAATGAATATCATATGATTTGAAAGCACAGACCAAAGACAACATTCTAAATTTGACCTGATGATGCAGACGAAGATACAAACAAACGATGTAATGCTGAATTGTTTGCATTGGTCTTAATATTTCGAAGCTGATGCAAAACTGTTTTATGTTTGTTTCCAATGGGAATCAAAACTCTGTCATTCATCTCTTTTTTGTGTCTTCAGCTCTGCTTGCTGGTTAACAGTAATCCTGCTCACCTGAGGTGATCGGCATGCTTCGAGTTAAAGGTAATATAACATAAAAGAAATCAAAAGGAAAAAAAGAGGGTGACAGAAGACTGTACGTCAAGTCTGCCGGTAAGCTTCTCAGGTGAAAACCATGAGGGGATAAGGATAGACACATGGCATCCACACAGAGTGAAGAGGTAGGTGTCCATGCAGGGTGCAGTGACTACGATTTGAGTTGAACTGAGCTTAGTTACCTGATTCGGCTACTTCAGAAATATCCACTCCTTGTTCGAGGGTCATGAAACCCAAAACAGAGAAAATGGCGAAGCCGGACACAATGCTGGTGGCACTGTTCAGTAAACACAAGTAGAAACAGTCCCTGAAAGAAAAACACAGTCCTAAGAACGTGTAAAGAGTGGGTGGATAGAAGAATGTTGCAGAAGATCTTTTTCCTAACTCATGTTAAAGTGGATTATCGGATGTTTTAGTTTAGTTTAGAATGAGGTCACGGATACAAGCAGCTGAAATGAGCTTCCTCCGTAGGGTGGCTTGGCTCAGCCTTACAGAGAGGGCGAGGAGCTCAGACATCCGGAGGGAGCTTTGCATTGAAAGGAGCCAGTTGAGGCGGTTTGGGCATTTGGTCGGGATGCCTCCTGGACGCCTCCCGTCAGAGGTGTTCCAGGCATGCCAAACCGGGAAGCAGCCCCGGGGTAGAAAACGCTGGCGGGATTATATATCCCGTCTAGCCTGATAAAGCCTTGGCGTTGCTGGACATCTGCAAAGCCTCATAAGCCTGCTGCCCCCGGCCCGGATGAGCGGAGGATGATGGATGGGTAATTATATTTGTTCACGAATGGGGGGGGGTTTATGATGAACAATTCACTATTTATTTTACAAAAAGGATCACATCCCGCCCTGTCATGTCTTTATAAATCACAAGAGAAGCCGGTATGGAAAGGGCAGAAGAGAGCACTGGCAGCTTGTAAGAAGTGTCGATGTGCAAAAATAAAAGTCACAGCATGCTAAGGAATAAAATAAAATAAAGTGAGTACATATTATAGTCACACATTCATGTCTTATTGACCAGTGTTGCCAGAGAAATTATATATAGAGACAAGAGACCGTGACCTTTTGTTTGAAAGACTCCGCTATGGTTACATTTCAGGATGGTTTTGACAGATTTGGCCTGCGTTTACCTGTAACAGTCGTTCTTGTAAGTGTTGTAACTCCCGAGAGAGGTTAGAAATCCAAGGCCGATGGCATAGGAGAAGAAGATCTGAGTGCCAGCATCCATCCACACCTGAAAAAGGTCAGACACATACGTACGTGTGTGTGTGCACACTGTGGAGGAAACGATCTGGCAGCTCCAGAAATCGTATGTTCTTACCTGGGGATCTGTGAGGCGGGAGATGTCGGGGTAGAGGTAGTAAGTGATCCCATGCATTGCACCCGGTAGGGTTACGCCACGTATGAGCAGAATAAACAGCATAACATAGGGGAAGGTGGCTGTAAAGTATGCTGCCTGAAAGGAAAATAAGAAACAAAGAAATTGAATTGGATTGTGTTAATGTGAGACACACCCAAACCCCCTACCTGGATTTACATGATGGATTCCCTCACCCTTATCCTTAATTCCCCCAACCAACATTGTGCCCTGATCTTAACCATTAGCACTTGTATTGCTCTGTTCCGCCAAAGTAAAATCTAATCCTAAACAAACTCTTCTTGATCTCCTTGTGGAGAGTCGGGATTGACCTTTGCTCCAACCACAATCCTAATGGAATTAAACTCGGGCTTGGCTTGAAACACTTCCATAACAGCAGCCAGATAATAATGGCAGTGAGAGCAAATCCAAACATTTGTGTTGGCCGTTAAAAGTGTTGAAGACCGTGAATTCCTCAGACGGTTCCTGTGGTGTTGAGGGTTGCAGGACCACAAAATAAGTATCGGATCTGAACTCAAAACCCGGGGCCTCCTTCCGAAACCGAGCTCACATGGACCCATATGTAAGGAGCTGCTTGGCAACTAAACAGTCGGTGGGTCAGTGTGGGTTGAATGAAATAAAAAAGTTAGCCTTTTATTAAAACGGGTATTGTTTTAAATGAAATTAGTTTCTACAGTGAGATTAACGTATTGCATGAAAGAGCAGCTTTAAAATGACTTGACTTTAATTTACTAAACTTGAAATGTATGAAACTAGGCTGCTGAAAACATAAAAAACGTCCGAGCAGCATTTTGAAGGGAGATTTTTTTTTTCCAAAAGGTGTTAAACATTTATGAATGTTGTTCAGTCTTTAACCAGCTAACCTTTCCTGTTGACTTGATGCCCTTCCAAATGCAAAAGTAGCAGATGACCCATGACAGGATGAGACACAAGACCAGTTCCCACCTCAAGCTGCCGACCTCCTCAATACCACTAGAGATTTTCAAAACCCGGTGCCTGGACGGAGAGGGGGAGCAATGGTATGGGTTAAAAATGGAGCAAACATCTGTGACGAGTGAAAGGGAGTGAAAAAGGCAGAAAGATAGTAGAAATCGAAGGATGAGATGGTGGATGGGAGAAAATCAGAGGTGGGCTGTGCCCTTCTAGTGTAAAAAAACGTGACAAATTGCTCTATAGGCTGCCCTACATGCACGCTTTTGCACTTTTTAATCTTTTTTTTTCAGGCTGAGGTTGAGAGGAAAAAAAGGGGAATTGAGAAAGAAAGAATAGAGACTGAAGGGAAAATTAGCTTTCCGTTAAACTTGTTTGAGTTGACTATGCTTACTGCCAAAACTCCACAACAGGAAGAGTTGTATTCAGTGTGGATGTCATGCTGAGGGTCAGATTTGACTGGCTGATGTCCAGACATGAGTCTAGTATGAAACACAAAACATCGGGATGTAAGAATGCTAATTTTCACAGTAAAGGGTCATTAAAAACACGTCTTTTGTTTGCATCCCACAGATGCAGAGCACAGGTTTTTCCAACAATATTGTAGTGAAAATGTATCAACTCTCTTACTTTTTTCACGTTTTTTTACACACACACACACACACACACACACACACACATTGGGGGGCTCTGCTATTTTTTTTTATTTTATTGTAATTTAATACAATACTAAGTTTTCGAGGATTAAACAACAGAACAAAAAATAGGGATCTCATACAGAGTCACCTCAAACACAAACAAAACAAAATCAGTGTATTTAGTTAAAAATAAATATAAATATCCGCAGCATCAGGAGTTGTTGTTGGTGTACATATTTGAGGCATTCTTAATTACATGTAACAGATTATGTTTGCCGACTGACTGCATCCCACCGAGATAAAAGCTGTTCCATTCTTTTCTGCCATGTGTGATTCTATTATAAAGTGATGTTTCAGAAAGTGCTTGAATCTATTTATATGTAAAAATTCTGCTGATTTGGTCCTCAATATAAATATTTTACACAACAAAATTGTTATATTATTTATGAGTGTATTTTCTTCTCTCTTACTTTTGACATCTCAGCTAAAAGGAAAGTCTTAACACCATTTTGGGGGTAATCACACCTACAGGTTCCGCAGCCCTGGAGGAGTGCTGGAGGACGGCCTACCTGTGTTCCAGTCGTGTCCACATGTGGCCCAAGGCAGAACCGCGCTGAAGGACGAGAACAGGTAGAAGAAGGCCCATGCAATGATGACAATATATGAGGTGGCACTGAATGCAATGATTAAGTGACTGGCATAACCCATGCCTGGAAAAAGAAAAGGAGAGAAATACAAAGGAGGGTGGAGCACAGATAATAATCTGATGATAGACAATTTATTTAAAACATAAAAGCTGTGGTTAAAGATAAAGCACAAATTAAATGCTCCAAATATTTATTTTCCCCAATAAAAAAATACCCCAAATGATGCAAAACCACATAATTTCCCAAATCACTTGTTGCAGAACAACAAAGTTTGGTTAAACTTCACTCTATAAGAATCAAGTTGCTTCATATTTTGTCCTCCAAACTATTCCCCATTATTATGCAAAGGCTTGTTCTTCCCATTCTGTCGACATTGCATGAACGCAGCATCGCCATCACATTAAAATCACATCCTGACTTTTCATCTAGCACCATCATCAGGTCAAAAATAGTATTTTGTCTTTCAAATCATATGAGTGAAAAAATGTATTTTATATTTTGCTTTAGCTATCTATCTCTTTCCAAATGTACCTCTGAAACTACCAGGGCATATGACGAATATGACGACAATATTTGCAGAGGAGAGAGTGTTTTATTTACCTTGGAAAAGTGGACAGATCTTCCTCCAGCACGTGATGCTCCCCTGGCTGGTGTGTTGTCCTAAAGCCGTCTCCAGGAAGAAAAAAGGGATTCCGCATGTGAGCATGAACACGGTGTATGGGATCAAAAACACACCTGCAAAAGCAAAATGAGAGAAGAAGGGGAAAATAGTATTTTATATATAAGTAAAATCATTTATTCTGAATAAAGTGTGATAATCACTCGCCTCCGCCGTTCTTGTAGCACAGGTAAGGGAACCTCCAGACGTTGCCAGGTCCGATGATCGCGCCCATCACAGTGAGGATGAACTCGGCTTTGGTCCCCCAGTGGCCCCGGCCCTCCAGCTCCTTCCCCGGCTCTGGGTGTCTCTTTGACACCGACACGGTGCACGTGTCGTTCTGGTCGTTCTTCACCATTTCCCTCCAGTCACTGTGCAGACAACGTTCTTCTGGCCCAAAGCTCGCGCGCCGTCAGACAGAGTGAATGCGTGAACGAGTTGAACAGCAGGGTCCTTTCACACCCTTAGATAATTACGTTGCACCTACGTCATTGGAAGTTTGCTATACCTATAGACCGACGAGTTCATCCGAGGTTATGGCTGAAAGATGGTCTCGTTGGGGTTCACCTTTTCAACTTTTTATTAAGTATTTTTATTTTCATTTTTTTTTTTACACTTTTATATGTATTTATTTACACGTATGTACACATGTGCTCATGGTGTGATGTTAGTTTAAAGCATGAGTGTCAGTCGCAAGAATATTGCTGTTTCAGTTCAATATGATTTTTGATGATCCGCAGAAATCTTGAGTTCAGCCACTGAACGAGCCAAACACGCGAATTCTCGTTCCGACCACTAGGTGGCACTAAATCTCCCTTAGTTTGTCCTACATCAACCACACAGGTATTGCAGAGTACATGAAGTACATATAACGACTGCTATATTATTATTTTTAGTTTCCAGATGAACTTTTTTAACAAATTAATCAAAAGCCAAACTTATTTTTGTAATGCAAACAACGTTGCAATGAGAAAAGAGTTTAATTCCAGAGAAGTATTTAAAATGGTGCGTTTTGAGGTTCATCCTGAAACCCTAATTTCACATATAATGTGTACAAACAACAGATTTGTGTCCCCGGGGATCCCAAGAGTAAACTACTGAAATAAACAACTATCATGGCAAAATGTTGTCTTATTTCTTCTCAAAACATTATTAGTTATTTAATGAATGCCATCTGAATAAAACCAAAACAAAAGAATAGTATTACAGAGAAGTTTTAATTAATTTGCTTATTATGTAAAAGGAAAATAGACAGAACACATCAGGAAATCTGTCTCCTTCAAAATTACTGAGTCGCCATCTGATAGTGTTTGGCACTTTAGTTTAGATGTATAGATGGCTATTGATTTGGATAAACATTAGTTGAAGTTTGGAATCATCTGTAACAAATTTGATTTGTTACAGTCAGATGCCCGAGAGGACTATTGTAGAACATCCTATTTACAAATAAAAAAAAATTAATAAAGGGGTTGCAACAAAAAAAAAGTCATCTTTTGAACATGGAGAACAAAATGCTGTAAAAAGGTTCAGACAGAATGACAACTGAAAGGGCAGAACAAGGCAAAGATATGTCTGAGCAACAGTTCAATATAGAAGAAATCACCAGTCAGGAAAACTGGTTGCTTTGCATCTAAATGTGCAGATTTACAAGCCGATTCCTGTTTCAGTGGACAATAATCTAACATATACAACAACAGAAGTTAGTCTAGGGATGCACTGTTGTGGTATCGGCTCCATCTGAACATGCAATGTACTGACAAATCTCAATTTTAACCATAGAACAAGAAAAACAGGGTCCCAAAGTATTCAGGGCCCAGTTGAACGCGTTATGGTTCAATCCTGATTAAGGGTCACTTCAAATTCAAAATCCAAGTTCTAACAGAATTCTGCATTTTTTTATGCAACACAAAAATAATTAAATCATTTTGAAGTTTGAATCATTACATTTTCTTCTTTCATGGCCAAGATTTCAAATGTAAATTATACAGCAAGTGTTTGAATTATGGGCCTACTGTTATAATTTGTTAAAAAAAAACAAATACAAGGTCCTTCCAAACTTTTGTGATAAATTTGACTTAAAACTAATCAGGCAAGAATTCTTTTATAGTGATTGGAAATGAAAATAGTTGCAAACAAATCATCGGAAATCAAACGTCGCAGGGACGTCCCCCCCCCAAAATAAAAATAAATAAATAATAGAAACCGCTGACAAGCCAACATGTAACGTTGCAGGGCGGTGTAACGGATGCATCGGTGTCCCCCCGCTGTGGACGGAGAGCCGGACGGCGCCGCTGACGGACTGCGGCTGCACCGGGGCCCTGCTGGAAACCAGTGAGCTCATTGTGGCTGCATGGGGAGGAGGGCGGGGCTCCCAGCATCATCACCACCGGCCATCACTGCCTCATTGTACGGGGGGCTGCTGCTGATGCTGGGACCGAAGCGGATGGGACGATTTCTTTGAGTCTCCTTTGGTGTCATGGACACGGTTTCACGCGGATCCGGACCCCCCACATGATGCGAACCCACCCCGAGGTAAGCGAGCTGTTCGTAAACGCTGCCTGTTGTTCGGTTCACCGGCCGAGCTCGGAGGTACTGGCTGTCGGGGCCTGTCGGCTTCAGTCGGGCTCATCGCGAGATGGCTACACGTCCATCCCGTTTTTATCGCCCCGATATCAGATTATAACCGCAGCATCGTCGTGTGAACAACCGCGGGAAGCCTTTTATTTCAGGGCTCGGTAGCATGGGGCTGCGCGGCGGAAGCGGCGGAAGCGGCGGAGCTCGGCCTGCAGCGGAGAGGGTGACGAGGGAGGGAGAGCCGCTGTGGGGATTTTTTTTTATCACCACGAAGGGCCATTTTACACACGACGGATGCTCCCGCTGCACCGAGCAGCATCCCCCTGTCTGGTCCTTCCTGCCCTGCAGGCTGCCTGGTACCCGCGGCCCAGCTGGTGGTCCAGGAGGCTCCCAGCTGTTGGTGAAACCCGCTGGGCCGACATCGTTAGGCCCCGTGCATTACGTGCATGCGTCTTGCCTGACAGGTCATCACACATTAACTTGGCCATGTTGTGAAAGGATGCTGCAGTGATGTCCACTACTGTGGTGGGCTACTAGTCCAGGGCCCTCCAGACTGAGGCACAGGCTGGGGGTCTGCAGCCTGCAACCGCCCCAGGTCTTATTGCACTGGCCTGGTTTTAACACGCATCACCCCTGCTGGGAGGGCATTTGTCACACCAGGGTCAGCAGCACAGATGTAGGCTAGTTGCTGCCCACAGGTTAATAGTTAATGGATGGAGAGAGGCTGGTCAGTAGAAAGCATCCATGGAGCAAATAAAAACCAGTCAGTTAGATGAAGTTCTTTAAATCAGTGATGAGCCTGGTACAGTCAGGCAGTGTGATTCTGATATGGCAATGTTTTTTCTTCTTTAATTTCATTGGAGCCGTTGTATTCATATTCAGTTTCCCCAGATTACAAAATAAAGCATTCATCTTCAAGTGGTCCTCTATAATGTTCAGGGCCATTTAAGCAAAAGTCACACTATTAAGTATCCTGTTGCGTTGCTATTTTCATTTAATTTCATAGATGTATTCCTCTTCCTGTGCTACTCTAATTAAAATCTCATTCACATGATGCACTTAGATCTCATCCAATGCTAAGACACTCGGTTGGTATTTTGACCTGAGACAGATGGATTTGAGGTCTTTTTTTTGCCAGAATTAAGAAGCAGTCAACTATAGTCCAGAGAGAAGCTAGAGAGCGGCTGCTTTGAACCGATGCCACATCCAGACCCCAGACCTATTAAAGCAGAGTCTCTTATTGACATCAGGACAGCGCTGGCGTCAGTCTGACTAACTTTGGCCGACATTAAAACAAACAGTCTCGACCAGAACATCCCAGTGGCTCTGCTGGATGGCGACAGCGAAGGGTTGTGGGTTTTCATCCACATCTATTGTTTGAGGACTGTACATACATTCTGATGCTCTTTGTAGAGCTCTGTGTTGGTATTCTGACCCCAGCCAGATGGATTAGGAGTCATTTTTGGCTTCAACTAAGAAGCAGACAAACATAATCCAAACAAACGAGCAGGAGAGTGATGATTGACTTCAGCTGATGCGATGACCCTTTGAACCAACTTACATCACGACCAGACCCCGGACCGATGATGCTTAAGTTGCTCATTGACATCGGGGCTGCGCTGGCATCAGCCTGACTAACTTATGCCCATTTGACTTGCATAACCTGGATTAGCAAAAAGAAAAATAGCCCAGAAATGTACGATTATTTTACCGAAAAAGAAATCCCTCACACTAAACGTGAAAGTGAAATGGCTAAGGAGATCTCTCCGGTATCTGAGGGGAGGTTTGCATAACTTTAAGATGATCATACTGGATGGATATTTTTATTAAGGTTTAGGTAAATTCAAACATTTAGACATCCTTTTTTGAAGAGATGCTTAACTGTAGCATTTTATGTAATATCTGATTTCAGCTTTTATGTAATAAATCAAATACATCAATCATAACCAGATTACATATTAAGAGATGCCTTTGGGCTATTTTTAAAATAAAATCTGACCTCTGATCAGGTAGAATCCAACCCTCACTTTCCATAAAAATGCTCTGCAGCTGTATTTGTTGGATGGCTTGAAATGAATGATCTTTGATAAACATTCTCTCACCATTGAGGGTTTTTATGGTTTATCATTGACCTCAATCTTGTCAGCAATCTAAAATACTGTAAGGAGGATGCATGTTTCCATAAGATCCAAGCTGTTTTTCCTTCTGATCAATTCATTTGATCAGCTGCTTCGCTGTAGATCTACATGTGTATCTCTATCCTCAACACAGTTCTAGAAGGCTGATGACCACCAAAGCTTCTATTAAACCTTTAATACTAACCCCAACCCAAAGCAAATTATGGCTTTTACAATAGTGTGAGTGGATGACAGATGGTGCGCCCTGATTATTAAAAAATAAAAATGTGCCTCTCAGTTGAAGTTTTGGAAATTAAAAACTACAAAATCCACTAGCCACTTGTTTATGAGCAGAACGGTGCCCACTTATGTCTAATCCAACATGCTGAACTCGCTGTCTGACTCTTTCATTTTTCTTAGGACAAAAATAATTGAATGAATTGCCAGATTTGGCAAAACGAATATGATCTAGCTAAACGTAGTATTGTCATGCAACACTGTAATATGTCAACGTTGTTTGAAAGAGCTTCCCAGTGAACGCAGGAAAAGAAAATAATGAATGCAGCTTTAAAAAGGCACCTCACACTCAATTCCATAGGTCGTTTTGACTTTTTCTTGATTTGACCCAGTGTACTGCAACAATCAAACCCCTGCATGGTTTCTGAAAATGCATTTGGCACAAGTGTCCATTGTAGGTTAATTAAAATCTACATCAAGTGATGACAGCGTGATGGATCATGTGCTCGACTGCTGTAGTTCTTAGAAGAATAACGTAACCAGCTTTTGCAAGATCCAGTCCTCTAAACCCTTTTCTGGCATCCCAGGAGCGATGACAGTAACCTGTCAGAGTCTGGATTTCTTGGAGGTCCATATAAACTTGTCAGATGTTGCCTTTTTCCTTGTCGGGGAAGTTGGTGCTACACGCTGCAGCCTCCTTTCTGATCACAGCACCGGGAGCGCTGTGTGAGGTAACACATTTCTTCTTCTTTGATGACTTACTGCATTGATTTGGGGCAGATGCTGTATGTGGAGACACTTACATGCATTTAGGAATATGTCACATTTCCTTTCTGAATGAGTGCAATCAACATGTTGTCATTTGATCTTGGGTTTGCAGTTTTCTAGTTTAGTTGCCAAATGGCTTGCAACCTCCAGGTTTTCTTCTTAAACTTCAGAGGATGGTCTGTGTAAATACTGTAGGCCTATATATATATTTGTATGAACCATGGTGTCTGTAAGATGAAGATTGGAAAGCACTATATTGCAGTATGATTCAGTGGTTGAACAAGCTCAGCTATGTAATAAATCAGTTACTTTTATTGTTTTTTTAATGAGCGATCTATAACTTCCTAAGTTTTGATATTAAAGCTATTCAGGTTGGAGGTGTGAAAAGGGAGGTTCTCAGTAAGAATATTACTTGCATAAACCTGCAAAGAATCCAAATCACGAAGAATCCCCGCTGTTTGTTGAAATCAGTGTCCAAACAAAGAGTGATGAACGGCAGAAGTAATAGATTTAAAATAGAAACAGAAGTAATAAATGGCGTAGACAGTGGAGGCAACATCCGGTGCGTGGCCCAGCTTTGCCCCCGATGCTGTCTGCTACTGTGTTACGCTTGTTTGGCTGGTTAGCGGATTATCTCACGCTGCAGACTGAAAATGGAATATGACAGTAATCAGATTGACGTGGGCTCCCAGAGAATACACCCCTTCAGAGTACCTGGCTGCTGTAGGTTAATACAGTCTTAGTAGTCATGGAGACTTGTGGTTGGCTTCGCCTGAAGGTGGTGTATTCAGCTGGACCAAGATGGTTGTAGATGAATCTTCAGTGGATCTTCACGCATTGCTCAAGGGTGCATCAGCAACGACCCTGGAGGGTTAGCGCTGCTAGCACTCTTAGAACAGTTAGCATGGGAGGCCTTGTATTATGCATCATGCCTTTAAGGTTGAAGTCTGGGAGTCAGGCGGTTTAATGCACACAGATTGTATCAGTAAGGACTTTTCAAACCAGATTATAGGTCCAGACCCAGGAGATGTCTGTCCTTTTATTTATTCCACATCATTTTAATCACTGTATTGCACAAGACGGTTTGCTAGTACATTCTGTATCAGCAGCACACGAGTCCCATCTGATAAAAGTACATAGATCTACATATTCTAAACCTCTGTAAGTTCACATGGAATAGGCTATCTTAAAACACACCTTTTGATATGCAGTGAGTGGTTTTCATAAATGGACTCTCTCCAGAGGTGATTCTTAAAAAAGAGCAGCGTCACATTCGCCACAGGGCGATGATGAGCCCGAGTAGACTAAACGTAATGATCACGACTGCTTCATCTCTAATCTGCATCTCAAAATCTTTTAAGCGATGTTATGTCATCACTCCTCAGATTATGACGGACGCCATCCAGCTCCTCCTGAGTCATCGTGGCCGTGCCTGATGCTGGTGCACGTTTACATGCATGTGCACTTTTAATCAAAGCAGTGAGGAAACCTTCACATTCACATTTCTCTATTCTTTCTTTCATTTCTTTCATCTCTCTAAGTTTTTCCAGGGTTTGTTCTGTAAATCTGTATCTGTAATTCCAGATGATGAAGATTCATGCTGATAATATTGCTGCTTGGTACTGATTATGGTCAAGCATCACTGTATGACTCTGTGATGAATCAATATTACAGCCACATTGTGTCCAACCACGTTCATTTAGTCAGCTGGTAACCACAGGATATGGGATTCGATCCATGCAACTGATAGCATCAGCAAAGTGTGATGCATCAGCAACAACATCCATTTCTCTTGTTTGTTTGTGATGGTCACACGCTGTTCTATGCAATAGCATTTAAAAACAGGCCCTGAGGTCCGGACCTTTAACTTATTATTCATTTTTATTGAGTAAAACCTGTTAACGTGCAATCCCAACTGTGAGACACGCCGGTCACTATGGTTACTCAGCATCACGCATGGACATGAATAACAACACGACAAGCGTCTGATTAAGTCAGTCATTCAGAATGTTTTACGACTTATTTTGGTCTCGCATTCCTGAGAAATCGTAACCTTTATGTCTCCTGCACTAACATTAACGAACTGAAGCAACGTTTGTGTGTGTGTGTGTGTGTGTGTGTGTGTGTGTGTGTGTGGCTCTGACGTTACTGTCGGTCATAAAACTATCATGCCGGAAACGAGGGAATGTTCGGGCCAGTCGGCCATCATGGCCAATGAGGTGGAAACTGGCTGGTTTGGATCGGCTAACGATCCATTGGTGCATCTCTCACCTCTTTGTTGCTTTTTCACGAAGCTGACAAATTGTGGTTTGTGTGTGTTTTTTCTGAGGCACAGACATAATGTACCACAGCAAACATTCCTTTCTGCCTATATCTACCTGTCTCCCTGTCGTAGAGGATAGGATGCCCTTGTGGGTCGTGTCATCATGTCGTAGTAATGGTTGCATTATGCACTGAAGAGGTACGACTTCATGCCGTTAAACACACTGTGGAGATGCAGGCTTCATATGAACGGATGGCAGACAGGATTAAAAAAAACTAAATAAAATGGTCCTTCCCACGAAAGTCTCACAAAGTGATCGGGTTCACTGAGAGTCCTTCACTCTTTCTCATGGTGGGATTTATCCCCCCTAAGCAGGTCAGTCAGCAGGTCATTAGCTTTCAGGTGACCTCAAACAGTGCAGGGAAAAAAGGGAAGTATTCAGGAAGGAAGGATTCCCATCGACTCTGCGTTCCCAGACAGCTGTTTGCTCTGAAAAACGCTGCTCTGGTCTGTTCCACATCCATTATCACTACTGACTCGTCAATCCTACATAACTCTCTTTAAACCTTTATTACTGATTATTATCACAGGGTTTGTTTGTATTCAGACCCTTATGTGCACCCTATTTGCATTTCAACCTCAGAAATTATTATTATTATGATATATATATATATATATATAAAGCAGCTTCCACGTGGTACATTGGATCAATGCTCTAATGGACGCTCACTTTGGATTTCCTCCAACACTGCAGTCATTTAGTAGGTCAGCCTGTCTGAAAGAAAACATACGCTGACATTTTCTCAATGTTGTTTTGTGCTAAATATACGTCTTGTTGGCCTTGTAGATATTGCATATTGTGATATATTATATAATATTTCTTTGGGGTAGGAGATGATCAAACCTGCTGTGTACCAATAACAGTAGTACAAGTAATTTACAGAAAGAGATCACATCACAAAAACCAAAGGTATCGGTGGAAAATAAGGGCTGCTTTAAGCGTGGTGATGATGGGTGTGTTTTCCTGGTTTTAATGCTGCATTACAGTAAAGTGATGGCATTTTTCTGATCTAACCAAACTGTTCTAGCTGTTTTTATTATTTGGATATGAAATCCACATTACTGATGTTTATATCAAAAAAACTCATTGTATCGGCGTTTGATTTCCTCTGCGCCGCCCTCGATGGAACTTACGTAATAACATTTGATTTGCTTCTCTCCATTTTGTAAATGTGAAGTTAGAATGAAATCGTTCCCTCGTTCACGTTTTGACTTCCGTCCGATGATTAGACTTTCAGCCTCTAGATTGTTTTTCATGAGACGCTATCGGACTATTTTGAAGTCTGTTCCAGGAAGTGGCATCAAACTTGTTTTAATGCTGCAGCATTAATAGTTCCCACTGTAACATCCAAATTAGGTCATATTCATACATTATTGATCGGTATAATAAGTGTGCATGCTCTCATCTATTCTGGGCTTGATTACTCGGGTATCAGCCGGATCTCCCTCCACCTTCTCAGCTGGTATTAACTCTGCTGCTTCCAGAGACTCACACCAGTGTTTCCTCCCTACACTATCACTGTCACATTTTAAACACTTGGCCTTGCTCCTTAGTATTTTAATGATTTATTGATCTGGCATTTCAGACATTGTGTTTTTGTTTACTGATCATATTCCTGTTTATCCGTTTTATTGTCTTTACTTCCTCTGTGCTCATGTCCTCTGGCCGCCGTTGTAGTTTTTGTAACATTGTTAAGATGAGTGCTATATAAATAAAGTTTATTATTATCATGCGGTTAGTATTTCTTGGGACTTACTATATGAGGAGGTGCATGTGATGTCTTTACTTAATAATAACAAATTCCTTGACATACAATGATTGGCTATGAATGTAGAATCTCTTAAATCTAGAAGAATAGGTCATGCTATTTGTTGCTGATGCTGATCGATGCATTCATATACATACAAGCACATTCATTCAGTTATTCATGAGGTGAATCAGACATCGAGGCTCTTCTTCCGGCCCTGCGTCACAAATATAAACACATTAATTTTTTTTTTCAGCTGAGCATTTTGAGCCTAAGTAACCATTGGAATGGTTCTAGGGTTGGGAATGTTTGTCGGTCGGTCCAGCACTTTGGTCCACTATTTGCTGAATGACTGTGAAATCTGAGTTCAAAGGGTTGATGGTTCCCTGACTTGGCCTTTAGCAACACCATGAGTTTGACAGGGTTCTTGTGTCTCTACAACCGTTGGATGGATGACCAGAAATGTGGTCGAGACATTCATGTTCCCCACAGGATACATTCTAATCACTTTGGGGTCACAAGAGCACTCCACTTTAGCATTGGTATTATATAACTAAACTAAAACAGGAAGAGGAAACAGAGGCAATGTATTTCATATTTTAACGCTTTCCTACGTTACCCAAAATGCAACTTGACTGACCTAACATGATCTAACATATGTCTCATTGTGTCCCTCTCTGTCTCCTCCACTCCCAAGCCCCTCGTCTTCTGATAGGAGAATGAGGAAGAGGAGAAACTGGAAACCATCGGGAGCGCCTTGGAAAGTTTCTGTGAGGTCTCAATGAAAGCATTAGAAGAGCATCTCTAGTATTTGACTCAATGGCCAAGAAAGGGCGTACGAAGAGCGAGAAGCCCGAAGCGCTCATCTCTGCCCTGCAGGCAGCCAACGAAGATCTCCGGTCCAAGCTGACTGACATTCAGATAGAGCTACACCAAGAAAAATGCAAGGTACTCTACAACTTTGTGTATATATGCTCTGAATATAGTGTAGCACACCCTCAATGTAAGCCTCGTCGATTTAAACCTCAACACACAAAGTCTGTTTCTATGTTTTTCAGAAAGCCACTCAATAAATGAAGGTTTATTTTTAACAGCAGGACACGTTGTACCGTGTTAACCAGGTCTGAGGGGTGGAAGTACATGTTCTCACAAAGACCCACCTGTATGTTTGGGTGTCCTGCATGTATGACACATGTCCAGTTAATGGCAAAGCGCCGCATAATGCATTTTAAACTGTGCATTCATACATGTAACTAAATCATATTGACAGGAGGCTGGTCAGTTTAATTATTGACATTGTACATACAACACATGTTCCTTAGTTTGCTGCGTGGATGATTTCACAGTGAAACCCCCCCTCGAACCCTTTGACACATCATCATCATTGATGATATGATCATGATTTTATGTTTTCATTCATGCAAAGGCGTAAAGAGTGGGAACACCTCCCTTTTTATTAAAAAAAAAAATGATTTGGTCTGAGATTTATTTGCAGTTAATCTTCTAAAAATTCAGATTTGAGTCAAAGATAGGGCAGTGCTTGATTTAGTAAAGGAAGCGCATCATTTATCATGAAATATCGTTTTTTTCTTATACTACCATTATTATGGAAATGTACTTGGGTATTTCCTGGATTCACATAAATGTATATAATTAAATATCATTTGTCATGTTGCTTCCCCCTTGAATTCATGGCTGGTTGTCACAAACACAATATTATTGACAACCGTCCAACCTTTACTAAAGCAGTTAGAATTAAAAGGATAATAAACCAGAGAGTCAAATATGTAAAAAAACAACGATTGAAATAAAGAAGTAAATATGCAGTTTTTTGTTGAAATAACAAAATTCTCCTCTTGGTCCTCGTCTCCTCTCGAAGGTGAGCAAACTGGAGCGCGACAAGCTTCAGGAGGTGAAGCGGGTGCGGGAGCAGGAGCAGCACCGTCACACGGCCATGTTGACGGAGCAGCGGGCCAAGTGGCACGAGGAAAAGCAGAAAGAGCTCCAGACTCTGAGGGAGAACCTGACGCGGCAGCATGAACAGGAGCTGGCCCGCCACGCCAAAATCAAAGACCAGGAGAACCAGAGGCTCAAAGCGGCGCTGAACGCCATGCGGGATGGCAGCGGAGAGAAGGTGAGGCTGAGAAAAAAGGGCAGTGGAGCAGAAATAAAGCACATTTCACCCAAAAACGTAGCTGTGGAACTAAACCAGGACTTGGCACAGGGCAGGACAGTCACCTTCACTACTGAGAAAAAGCTCCAGACGGGGGGAGCCCTTGAAATGAATACTCATTACTCACTTTTTCTGTCCCCAGATAATCTAAAAAACCCCTCCCTGATGTTCTGTGGAGATGCTGCCAAGCCACATGAAAAACCTTCCTCTTTCTCCCCCTCTCATGCTTCTTCAGGTGCGCACAGCCCTGACCCTGGAGGCCAAGGAGGACGCACGCCGCTTCTTTGACCAGGAGAGAGTGAAGCTCCTGCAGGAGATCGTGGAGCTGAAGAACGCGAAGAAGCAGACCGACGAGGCTCTGAGCAACATGATCCAGTCGGACAAGATGAAGGCCGGCGACCTGAGGGTGGAGCACCAAATCCACCAGGAGCAGATCTCCAAGATCAAGTGGGACTGTGAGAAGGACATCCGCAGGCTGGTAGGCACAGACACTGTGTGTGTGTGAGTGTGTGTGTGTGTGTGTGTGTGTGTGTGTGTGTGTCACACTTTTTAGTCCTCCAAACAGATTTGATTTGAATCCTTTTTGTAACTGAACGCCGCTGAAGTACTCTATGTCACTGGGACATTAACGGTAAAGTACTGCATACTTCTTGTGTACTACGTTGTACACTTTTCATGCATACAGTTAACTACAGTATATGATAGGAGCTACAACAAACACCTTTAAACAACAAGGTAATTTAAAATGCTTTACATAAAACGTTAAAAGCATTGGAAAGAAACACACAAATATATATAATTCTAAAAACTAAAAACAAGCAAATACAATAAAAATAAAAAATAACAACCAGAATATCAAGGAAATCAAATTACAGTGCAGTATAAGCAATAATAAATTGTACTGTTTACTTAAACTTTGTTATACTTATTTCCTTTCTTTTCAATTACACTGATAAAGGTATCAGATAGTTTCTGATTTTTACTCTCTTGAGATTCTCAACTTAATAAAACTGTCTTTGTCTTTTTACAAGTAATTATCTGAAATAATCGATTATTCCCTTGCCCTTCACTGTAGGTGGATGAAATCAAATCTAAAGACCGCACCATCTTTTCCCTGGAGAAGGAAATGGAGTCAACGTCGGGCTTCTTACAGAAGCTGCAGCTTCAGAAGGACGCCCTGGACGAACAACTGTTCCTCGCCAAGGAGGCGGAGTGCGGCCTGGGGAGCCCGAAGAGAGAGATCCCCGGCCGAGCCGGAGACGGAGCTGAGCACTGTGGGAGCCCAGTAAGTAGACACCGACAGCCAGGAGAAGGTCCACGCTCCACTCGTTCACATCAAACATCAATATCTACTCATTTCAGACAAACCGGGAACCTTCCGCCCTCTTGAACCACATGTTTTCCTCTTTGCTTTAGCCTTCAGATACTTCAGATACTGTATATCTCAAGCACCAGCGTGCGATGGCTGACTTGTGTAACAACCTGTGTAACTTTTGACTCAGCGATCGTCATTATCAAAGCTGCTCACGCTCCCGTTTGGCAGCCTGAATCCCCCGAGCTCAGCCTCTCTACATCCTCACACTGGCTCCTATTGGCTCCTTGCAGAGGAGCAATATATTCAAAAGCTGACTTCACAATTACGTACAATTGATGCACACATTATCAGGATTGGACGCTCAAATGGGATTCTGCTGATCAAACGATGACTTGCAGAGAGGAGGGCTGACCCCGAACACCCGACTAAAGAGCCGGATTCCACCGCCGGTTTCACAGACGAATTTAAGTTGAAGTGAGGGGAAAATGTGGTCATGAAATATATATCGATCGTTGATAAATAACAACAAGAATACGCCTACAATTATTAATCTGAAGTATTGCTATCAGCGCTAGATGTATTCTGAATTTATGAACACGAGCGCATTAGAATTAAAAGTTAACAGACATGGTAAAGTATCTGGTCAGTTCAACGGTCAGTTGAACAACAACAACACATTCTAGTTGGGACTAAACTACACCCAGATGTTGCATGAGCGAAGGTGTAAGGAATGTTTAGGTTAGGAGATAGATGAGAGGAGGCCCAGCTGTAAATTAATCTTAGCTGTCTGAGGAGGCCCTGAGGCATAAATACGTGATGTCTCTCTTTGTGTGTGCGTTACACAGCTATAGGAAGGAAAGCCCATATAAGGGAGTAACTAAGTATCATTTTGCTGCCTAAATGGCTGAGCAAAACATGCCCTTATAAGTAGAAACTATAGCTTTATGATGGAGCGCCTGAACCTCACTCTTCCATTGGAGAGGACAGGGATTAATGTACTCAGGTGTCAGGATGAGCGAGAAGAAGGCCGATCAGGAAGTAGAGGGCTTTAAAAGACAGACATGGGGGAGGGAGGGTTGGATTTCCTTAGATTGGAGAGCAAGAGAGGACTTCCCAGGTGGAACAGGTGCATAGACTCTAGGAAGGACTCTGTCAGGGATTCAGAACAACCAAGTGTGGCCACGCACGGTTTCAGACGCTTGATAACTGTTTAAATAAAGATTATTCTCATTCCACCTGCCTGACTCATCATGTATCACCAATCTACTCATCGACATCTTTGGGGAACCTGCCTAAGAAACCACACTTCTCATTGAATTATTGACATACATATATTCATATACATATGGTCAGCTTCTTGCAACATCCAGCATGATGTGGTAGTTTTGGTCATTTTGGTCTTTGCCTGGCAAACAAGGGGATTAATGAGATGATGACTTGTCCTTTGTTTGTTTGTTTCAGGACTTGAGGAGGAACCAGAGGCGCATTGCTGACCTCAACTCGACTATACGCAAATTAGAGGACCGCAACTCCCTGCTGGCGGACGAGAGGAATGAACTGGTACGCCCTGGTATCTTTCTGCCTTTCCTTGAATCTCCTCACACCAGTCACACTATATCCTCCCTTTCCTCCCCCACCAGCTGAAGCGAGCTCGAGAGTCAGAGAAGCAGTGTAAGCCACTGCTGGAGAAGAACAAGCTGATGAGTCGGAGGAATGACGATTTGACTCAGACGATCCAGAAGCTGGAGGAGAAACTCAAGAGCCTGGCCAGGGAGAACCACGAGATGGTCAGCAGCACAAAGTCACACGATATATACATGGAGAGAGGGGTTTCTAGGTGGAGATTGTGATCTGTGATCCTCCCTGTTGTGTCTGCAGAAGGAGAAGATCAGCTCCCATCCTCCACTGAAGAAGCTGAAATCTCTGAATGACCTGGACCAAGCACACGATGACCAGGAAATAGCCTTTCTCAAGCTTCAAGTCCTGGAGCAACAAAACATGATTGATGAGCTGACGAGAGTATGTTTCCCTCCGTATAATGAGGGTCTGGTCTTTTCAGTCATTTGCTGAGTGGACAGTTGGGGGATATGGGGGTCGATCAGGAGCGGATATGAACATTTAGCATCATTTTTGTTAATATATCCATTATTTATGTTACTTTTTGCACACCAGCTATATTCTGCAGTCCAGGTACAAACATTATTATTATCCTCAATGATCAGACTGAAAACCCAGAGCTCAGACTTAAAAACAATATGATAAGCATAAAACTAAAGCAAAAAAAAGAAAAATGGACCACAGCGATGCCTTATCTCAGTTCCATTTGTCCGTTTTTTCCAGGACCGAGAAAAACTACTGAGAAAGAAACGACATAAAAGAAGTTCGAGGCCGATAAAGGTAGAGAGAATTCAGTTCATTGGTTGGTTACTATTCTAGAGAGACGTTTTGTAAATGCTCCATCCTTCTCTGCAGAGGCACATTGTAGTAGACACCTACTTCGGGTACGATGAAGAGTCTATGGACTCGGAGACGTCTTCAGTGGCTTCGTTCCGGACCGACAGAACTCCTGCTACTCCCGATGAAGACCTGGAGGAGGTGAGAGCTCGCTTCGTGTTCGTCAACATGTTCTACTCCCTTCTGTTTATATTCACTATCACATCCTTTCAGTTACATCTGCATAAGGATGTGCTGGAAACCCATTCAGCCATAGTCTTTGACCCCTTACCTGTGTGTCTAACCAGGGTCTGGCCAACGAGGAGTCGGAGCTGCGTTTCCGTCAGCTGACCAGGGAGTACCAGGCCTTACAGCGAGCCTACGCCCTGCTGCAGGAACAGAAAGGAGGCATTCTGGACGCTGAGATGGAAGCCAAGGTACGTACGCAGTGAGAAAATGGTTGTTTTTTCATTTTAAATAATGATGTAAGCACTTGTCTGGTGTTATATAAAACACTCGGTGCAAACGGTGCTCCAGTGGTTAATGGTTTGCTCATGTTTCAGGCTCAGGAGCAGCTGCAAGGAGACGTTCTCAGGTATAAAGCCAAAATCGAGGACTTGGAGAAGGAAGTGACCATGAAGGGACAGGTAGGACACACAAGCTCAAGCATGTAGGGCGGGACAGAACCACAGGATTACCATACAGTATAATAACTGTGACGTGTGAGGCAAATCTCACCCCAAAGCATTTACCTGAGGAAATTTAATTTTACATTTTCTAAAATATAGAATATTTATTCTGGTCATTAGCTGATTTATTTGGAGAGGTGGTCCTTTCGATGTTTTTTAACGTTAATAAGTGGGTCTCAAGTTACAAAAGGAACCCTTGATGTAGTGAAAACATTAACGTGTGTGACATTGAGGGATCTGTTTGACGTTTAATCACTGATAAAATACCAAACTGAAGTCACAAGGACACATTGCATGTATGTGAAATATGTTGAATATGCTGCATTTGATTTCTTCATAGAGGGAAAAGTATTCAACAAGAGATAAGATTGAATTAAAAGAAAATGAATCAGCACTTTGATGAACGTTGATGTCCCTCCATCACTGTTTAGCTTTCCTGGGGATATCTCTTGAAATAAAATGTGTTTAATCATAATTCTACTTTCTTTAAATGACTTTGATTTAATGCATGATGTGTGTCTGTCCTCCATCAGGACTCCAAATGGGTGGAGGAGAAGCAGCTCTTCCTACGAAGGAATCAGGAGCTTTTAGAGAAGGTTGGACTCCGTTTAATTCCCCAATAATCAAACAGCGTTGGTGTTTCTCATTATATTTGTGTGGATTGCATTGTTGAAGAAGTGTCATTCAAAGACTCTCATGTGTGTTTTGTTGCCCTGATAGTCAGTGTCAGTTACCGTCTTCTGTGCCCGGCACATTATTATATTATTGTCTGAAAAGCTATTTTTGTTATCAGTGTTTTAACACCAATCCCAGCTGGTACATTTGGTCAGTAGCATCATTTAAAGCCTTACAACCTGGAGGAGGTTTCATACACGTTACCTCCATCATGTTCCATAACTTACTGCCTCTCCTTGGTGTCCAGGTGGAAAAGTTGGACTCGGACTGCAGTCGGCTGCAACAGGAACTACAAGACTCCAAAGATCAGAATGAACTGTTAGAGTTCAGGATTCTGGAGCTGGAGGTGAGTCACGGAGGGTCTCCTCCGTTAAAGTAGTGTTGAAATCGAGTTAGCCATGTTAGGCAGGCGGCCCCCCAGTCTGCCAGTGAGGCTGATGATTAGCCGATACTGGTCTTCCATCTGTGCTGCAGTGCAGATACAGACGGCAGGAGGGTCTAAGCTGCCCCCTAGTGAGCAGAGAGCAGAACAGCACTGATCACAGGGAGTTATCCTTAATTGTAATTAAAGGCTTTCCTGCGATCGTCTGATGCTTCGTCAGATGGCGACAGCAGTAGCAATCCGTCTGAAATATGGGGAGTCAGCATTTTCATGGCTGAGCAAAGTGAAGAGCGCCACCTACTGAAACATCAGGCACGGAGAAATAAAGTGACGGAAGAGGAGACGACTTTATTTGGCTCTAAATGTCACCACTGGTTTTCTGCTGTCTGAAGACGGACGTCTGAAACAAGCCAGTGAAAGAGGAAATACAGTTTCCTCCAGGGCTAACACAGACAAGAGGGACTCCTGATGAGAAGTTCAGTCACAGCCAAGCATCATAAATATACTTCTGTTGTCGTAGGAGCGCGAGAGGAAGTCCCCTCCGTTCAACCACCTGAGGATGCATCCCTTCTCGGAGGGAGTCAGCGCCCTGCAGATCTACTGCATGAAGGAGGGGGTCAAGGTACGCAGAGAGGGGCTGACTCATCATAATGTATGAGAGCAAGAGATCCCACTGTGATGGATCCCACAATTCTTATAGCCAGCTTGAAACTGAAGATCCATGTGTTTTTGATCCCTTTTTCAAGAGCAGCGTCTTCTGTTTTTGGTCAAATTTCTACAAACAAATATCAAGTTATTTCACAGTGGAAAATGTCTTTGTGTGCTCCTGATAGGTTTTTATTCTGCTTTTCTTTCCAGGATGTGTGCATACCAGATCTCATAAAACTTCTAGATATCCTGGGAGACAATGGGGTAATTCATATGGAATTTAACATATAAACATATGATGCTAAAAAAAGGCACATTATTAATGTACGTTTTCTTTTCTCCTTTGTATAGAACTTAAGAAATGAGGAGCAAGTGGCCATTATTCAGGCCAGCACGGTTTTGTCCCTCGCAGAAAAGGTAAGTTCTATTTCTTCTGATGACACGAAGAAATCAACACAGAGAAGACTTTTTGCTGACTCACGTTTTGCCCTTTGCTGCCCTCTAGTGGATTCAACAGATTGAGGGGACGGAGGCAGCGCTGCACCAGAAGATGATGGACCTGGAGATCGAGATGGTGAGTCAAACACTTACAATATTTGAGTTTTGTATTTGTTTATTTATCTTTAAAAAATGCTAATTATAAATAAAAAAAAAAACATTCTGTTCAGCATTCTGTTGAAATTGAGTTGCCAAAAAAGAGTGAAATGAACTGCTTCACCCAGCGTCTGTTTTACCTGCCTATTCTGTACAGGAGATGTTCTGTAAACAGAAAGGGTATCTAGAAGAGGAGCTGGACTACAGAAAACAGGCCCTGGATCAGGCCTACATGGTACGAGTGTGTTAATGTACCATGTGTACATCACTTTGTGGGGTCAGAATCTGTTCACAGTCACAGTCAGACCGTTGGACGATCACATCCTCACAAGGTTTCTACTTTATTTAGCGGGTTGAGACTTTATTTTAGGGGTGTGGTTAGAGTCATGACACATTTAGGTGAAGGGTTGGGGTTATACATTCAGTAGTTATGGTGAGGGTTGATGGGTTGTACATATTTTTGCGTGTCTGCCATAAAACGTGTTTTCGTGTTTCCCAACAGCAAATCCAGGAGTTGGAAGCAACGTTATACAACGCGCTGCAACAGGACAAGGTGCTTCATGTCTTATCACAATGAATAATACTGTCAATGTCATACATACAATGAGGTTATTATCTTGTTAAACGTCACGACTGCCACTAATGCTTAGGATGGGTTAGAGGTCAAATGTCATATATGTACCTGCCATGTGTGTCCACTGGAATGAATAGAAATTGAACGTTTTAAATGTATCCACTGTGTCTGATGCCTTTTCCTCTCCAGCAGGTGATAAAGTACGGCGAGCCTCTGGATGAACTCCAGAAGGACGAGCTGCGGACGGCGGTGGAGAAGCTGAGGAGGCAGATGCTGAGGAAGAGTCGAGAGTACGACTGTCAGATCCTCCAGGAGAGGATGGAGCTGCTGCACCAGGCCCACCAGGTGTGTCTCTGCTGGCTGAAAGAGCTCCCTGTGGTTTGTGTGCTTCGTTCATACGTCTCTTGACCCCTCACTTCATAACCTCTCTGAATATTCGCAGAGAATTCGTGACCTTGAAGACAAGACGGAAATCCAGAGGAGGCAAATTAAAGACCTGGAGGAAAAGGTAGCTTTCATGTCTTTCTGTAAAGCAAGTATTTGGGGGTTTTTCAGCCTGTGGGATCACAGTGTACTTTCACATTCCGTATATGAGACCACTCCCAAAATAAAATGCCAAATCTTGCATTCCCTGTACAGTGAAGCTCAGTTTCTGTCTCTGCTGTTACTAACATGTCTCGATTGTTCCTCTAATGCTCTCGCTTTCTTTGTCCCTTCTTCGTCTCGTTCTTTCCTTCTCTCTCCAGTTTTTGTTTCTGTTCTTGTTCTTTTCTCTTGCCTTTATCCTTTGGCCTTGAAGTCTTTGGCGTGTCCTGTAGCAGAGGTGAGTCCTGAGGGCCTTGAGTAGGAAGTTCAGACCACCACAGTCTCTCTCCCGGACCTCGGTCAAATACGTTCCCGTTAAAGCAGCAGGAGCTGCAGAGCAAGTGTTTTGGCTTTGTGCAGCCGCCAAAGTACAGTGCTGGGAATTCTCTGGCTCCAGAGCCTGAATTGGCCTTGACGAGCACTCGACATGCATGTCTGCAGGATTATTAAGACTTTCTAATATGGGTTTATGACCTTCAGAATAAAAGCACAGGATTTATGAAAATAGTAATCTAATTTAGTATTTCTGCATCCGCCTAGTGTGTCACTATTTAATGTATACACTGCAAATTAGCCAGTGTGAGAGTAGAAACTGTACAATAAAATAAAAGAAGACTACAAACCAAAGAAACTGACGCTTTGTTCTCCAATGTGAGGCTCAGGCTTTTCATAAGCACACAGTATTTGACCCTGGTTTGCTCACTCTCCCTCCCACACATTAAGTGGCTTCACCTCGTCTTCACTTAAAAAAATTCAACTGTCATTCCTTCTTTATCTTTGGATTCTCCACATCTTTCCACTCAGGCATTTCTCTTAACATCAGCATGTCGTTTCTTACTTATTGAAAGGTTTCGGGGCAGAAAACATCACCAGATCTCCCTCTCTTCTGTATTTGTTTCAACATGTGTTTTTTAAAATGACGCATCTAGTCTTCGGGGTTTGTAAATGGTCTTTCAGGAAATTAAACACAGTCTATTAAAAGTCATGTCAAAGCTTAATGACTTTCTTACTAAAACCATAATATATTTCTAAGCATAATAAAAACATGCAGTGTTTTAAATGACTAATTCTTTGTGACTCCTCCTCCCTCCCTCTGTCTGTCCGGCAGGTGGTGTGTCAGCTTGGAGATCTTGTTTGTGAACGCAGTGTTATTTATTTTCTGGACAAGTGTGAGACGATGCCCTTAGCCGTGGCTGCTCGTGTCATAACGTCAGTGACTGCTGTCAGTGTCGGTGAACGTGTCGTGTGTTGGCCATGGACGTTCACACTTCAGATTTTATCCTTTGTTTTTTAATGGGGCGGGGTTCTCAGGACACTGCCCAGGAAGACCTTTTGGGTTTATTTCCTTTTTTCTTTTTGAGCGTGGTGTTGGACATTAAACGTCTCCAAACAGCTGGGAGAACTGCAACAGGCTGCAAGAATGACACACAATTAGAGCGACACTCACAGTAGCTGCACACACATAGACCTAAGGACACACAGTTCACCGACACGCATGCATATACAAATGCATGCACATGCACACACACACACACACACACACACACACACGCTTTGACAAATCCAAAAAACCAAAGCCTGGGAAATGTTGTCTCTGCCATGCAGGGTAATAATATGTCACTCACCGCCGTTTAGCCACAGTGGGAACACAAACGGACAACGAGGCAAACAAACCCGTCGGACCACAACTTCTCTTCTTTCCTTTCCAAACCCGGAAGGACGTTCTTCACGAGTGCAACCTCTCGGTGAATAGAGGCGAGCCAACTCAGGGCCCCAAACCGAGCGCAGAGGCCATTACCGGTCTCGGGATTACGATGGGACATGTTGTGTCACCGACCGGCCTGCCCTCACCGTTCCCAGGACGGTGCTCACGCACTCTGCTCGGACTCTCCAGAGGTTATACCTGGATAAGAGACAGCCCTCTGCTGCAGAGAGCCGTGTGTACAGACACTGAAAGGGGGGATCGGGACACTCAGGTTGACACGTCTACATGCATCGCAGGCTTGAGTGAAGAAAGGTAAAAAGAGAACTGAGAGACCACGGTGGGGAAATGACACTCCGATCCAGCTCCACTCAGCCTGGATCTCCACAGATTGTCAAACTGCTTTTCTGAAAAACCAGCAGACTGTAAGAGCTTTACTCTCTGGTTATCTTTCTTTTTTTTACAGCTCCTACCACTCATATACTCTGTCCCAAGATTTCCACTGAACGACATCCCTATTCTGTACTGTAATATATATGCATTTGTTGATATGTACATGTGTCGGAAATGATTTCCACATAGTCTCTCCCCTTTTTATTTCTGTGAATAGTTTCACTTTTTATTTGACTCTCTGAAGCAGCTTGAACAGTTGATGTAGTTTATAAATGACTCAAAGGGGTATGAATTGCTCTGTTTTATTGTGGTGATGGCTGCAAAGATGAATTTTATTTCCTTGAAGATTATAACTGATAAATCGTTGGAATATGAATGTGGAATAGTGAAATATTTGCCTCCCTTTTCCGTTCTTCGTCCCTCTCTCCCGCGCAGCCTACTGTATTTATTAAACCACTGTCTAAGGATGTGCTGCTCCGGTTGGCCCAGCAGGGGGCGCTCATTTCACCACAGCGACTTTCAATTTGCCCTTTAAGGTAACATGATGAACAAACTTGTAAATATTTTCAGACTACCATATAAAAATATCTTTCTCAACTCGTAAATCCGATCTAACCGTATGTCAGTGTTCCCTTCGACCACAGATTCATATGACAGAACAAAGCATTATAACTGCATCCATTCATGGTCCCTGCAGGTTCTCTCTCCACTCCTGTTTTTTACTAACAATAATGTCTTTGATACTAATAACCCACTCTACACAACACACACACCCCCCAGAATGAAACAGGAGAAAGTGATGCAACACTACACCTGCTCCTCTTCTCTCCACGTCCAGCGTTCTGCCTGGTCCCTGCAATATTTACTAGATGACCATGCTTGTTCCCTACATACTAGCGTATCTGCCAGCACCCATCTGGCTCCATTCACAGGTCTAGTGTGTCTGTGCATCCTGTTACACAGCGGACGGTAACGTTGACCCACTCCGTTCACTTTACCAAGGGGAAGGACTGAGACTATTTTAGTGCAAACTCAGCTAGTTGCCTTAAATGCACTTTCCCCCATTTTCCGCTTGTCTGTTCCTTTTTAACAATATTTTTTTCAGGCGATATCATATAATGTAATGTATATTTTTGGTCTTTATTTCACAGAGGATTTTTTTAATCTTTATCCCGTCTGTCTTCCAGCGAGAATTAAACCCCTCCTCCTATACTTTCATCTAGATTATTACAGAAAAACGGAGTAATGCTGTAAAAAAATTATAATTAAAAAACCATGGCCTTTGACCTTGAACAATAAATTGTCTTCTTTTTGCATCTTTATTGCAGGTGTGCTTGGTAAGGTTTTGTGTTGAAGGTGAGCATTTTTTTTTTTTAACTATTCTTATATTTTCCCTTCAGTGTTACTTTTCTTCCAAACTTAAAGAATAATGGCAGCTAAATGTGATGCGTTCATAATCTTGCATACGTTTTCCTGGAGCTGTCAGTCCTATCACCTTCTTGCTGATGGAGACATTTTCATCTTTTTTTCTGAGCACTTTAAGGACTTCTTATCCATGGTGGCTTAAAAACGGAGGTTAAAAATTCATTCCTGTCCTCGGAAACAGCCGTTGACACAGCAAACTCTCCACACGGTCCCTTTAAAAGCTGGAGCTCTCTATCGACTTAAAATGCTCCGAGACATGGATTTGTTTTGTCGTCCACTGTGTCCAAGGTCATCATTTATCAGTCTGTGGTATCTTTACTTTGATTTTAGGGTTCTCACCATGTTGTTGTTTGTGTTGCATCTTATGGCTGACTCCTGTCGGGGTCGATTAGTGCAGCTGTCATCGGTTGGTCCTGCTAATGGGGCTTGTTTTGTTCAGGTCAGGAAGAGGCCAGGCTTGAATCAGTGGCTGCTATCGGTTATTCTTCCATCCGATGTGCACTGAACATTTCACTTCTTTGACACAAATAGGAATAGCATAGCTGCTGCTAGTGTTTGCTGATACGGGTCGATAGTATTCTTCAGCTTGAATGTCATTATATTTGTCATAAATGAATTAATAACAACAGCTCCAACATACAAGGGTTCTCGGACGTTTGTGGGATTTTACCAGAATGATAAAACCTTCTACACTGAAGCAGTGAAGGCTTCAGTTGTCTCACAGGAAACAGTGCTGGGTCAGTCCAGGATGTCAGTCTGTCTTTTCACTTTACTTTTGACTGTCCTTGCCAAGCCAGCAGAGAACAGAGGTCCAGCCAGATTTGGTGTTGTAGCCAAAGGATGTCAGGAAAGCACTTCTGTCCCTCCTTCTCTCCGCCGCCACACGGAGGACACGCTCAGAGGTTATACTGTTCACCGACTAACTGAATAACTGCCATTTAAATCTTTTGTCGACAGTTCAAACCTCCTATTTGAACTTTTAAGGTGAACTCAGATCTGAGCCTGCCATGACCTCTGCTGTGGTGTGTGATTGAATTAATACAACGCACAATAGTGTCAACGCCCGTCTAGACACCAGTGATCTGTAAGGCATCGTAAAACACTTCATCCAAATTCAAAAACGAGCACAATGTACGCAGGCGTTAAACTCGCCGAGCTGCCCGCCTGCTTAGCGGCGGCTGGGTTGCGGTGAGGTACAGTAGAGTGTGTGTGTCCTGCAAATTCCATTAGCTGTTAACGGTTAGACAAACATACCGTCCAAAACGGTCAAAGTGATCCGCAGCAGCGGCCGAGAGATACAACAGTGTGTGAGTACCGGGAGTTCTGTTAGCCAAACAGTGGAAACAGTGTGGTCGGCCACTGCCGGCCAGGGACCCGGTTCAGATAAAGGCCGTATAAAACAGGCATTAAAGATGATTGGAGAAAGTGTGAGTCATTACAACCAGGAGCACCCAAAATATCATGCAGTTTGCTGCAACAGGATGCGAGATTAGCCATGGACAGACACAGAGGTGCACGCTCACTCACTCACGGACCCACGCACACGATACCCATCGTATGATGGACCTGGCAGAGATGATTGCAGGTCATACTAGATGACATGAAAGCCTGACAGCACATCCTCGGAGGCTCTTTAACCTTATTTCAGCAGCAGCTGGTCGGCAGCCAAACCATGGCCGGCGGATGCAGCTGCTCCGTCCAGCTGCTTAGCGATACCGACTTCAGGGCTCGTACTAAACATGTTAGACCGGCAACTCGCTTGCTTGTTGGTATTCATCTTTCTAACAGACGTGAGAGCAGAGATTTGTTTCCAGTACTGTGAGTCAAGAGTGCAAAGGGGTGAAAAGTGTGTGTTCTCCCGCAGCCTTGACCTCGGTTTGCCATTCCTTTCTTCTTTGGCTTGAAAACTAGCCTTTTGCTCTCTCCTCCTGTCCTCTGCATGTTCCAAAGGTTCACTGCTGGCGACTGTGTGCTGCTCCTCTGCCACCGCTCTGAATAACAAAGGGAAAAGTCTGTTTCTAATAATATACAGTAATATATAAGTGTCATGCAGAGGCCGTTATTAGCAGTATTTACTGTCTTGAATAGAGTCTACCAATGCAGAATCCTCTAGGAACCTGCAGACTTGATGCATTCTCCTTTCTTGTCTGATTTAACTCCCACTGACTTGCCCGAGGAACGGTGGCCCACTTCCCCACTTCTTCAAAGGTCTCACTCGCCGTTAGGCCTTTTGTGCCAAATACGTTAAGAGGGAATTCGCCGAACCCTGTCTGCCGTCTTTCTTTCATGCCTGGATGGACATGAACTCGAGCCAGTGGCAACATGAGAGCTGTTGTCTTCCCTCTACTGGCCTACCTTACATCCATTTTTAATATGGAGATGGGGGATTGTCTCCTGCTTTGTTCCTGCACTGCTGCTGCCTTTAAAAGCCTCGTGAAGCCGGGGCGATATCCTGTCATTGAGCTTCTTTGAGCGAGTGCCAAACAGCTTTGACACAGGACGTCATTCAAAAGGTGCAATGCCAAGACTTTGGTCAGAACTGGAAAAAATACCAGACCACTCGTTATGTACCCTGAGGGATTCATTTGACAATGAACCTCTGGAGAATTCACCCAAATAAACAAGTGGCTGGATGTTTTTTTTTGTTTTTTTCATGGTTTGCAGCTATCATGACATTGAAAACCAGACAGTTTGAGCTGATGGCTCCACTGCCTCCCAGTCAGTCTGCTGCATCCCGACCACAGTAAAACAAACATCTGCACTAGCCTTTGAGCGCTGTCCTTGTTCCCTCACACAATATTAAATTCTGGTTGGTGTCAGGGTATGAACGTGCAACCGGCCAAAACACAAAGTGGCTGCATGTGTGCGAATGCAAAGAATGTTTTCAGCTTCCTTTTGCCAGCGTTTACTGTGTAAACACAAGCAGCACACTGGTGAGCACACACAGCCCTGCAACACAGAGACCATAGAGTCACACAGGCAGGGAATTCTAGCGGCCTCTCGGCATCTCCACCAACCTCGGTGCTTTAATCACATTCATGTGAGGGGGAATTTCTGCTGGTCAGACAAGTTGCTGCTCTGAATGCCAGCGGAGCCACAGGAACTGCGACAGTGGTGTTCAGCAAGGAATGTGTGGAAATAGAGCTACTTATCATATTTTACTCAGATTCAGGCCTCCGCCACTAAGCCGTCTTTTCAGAATATATTGCGTGATCTTTTTTTTTTCATCTCGGCCTGCATTTAAGCTCTGAATGTCAAAACATCTGCAAAACAGATGTCGGCCGCTATGAAATCATATGACAACAACATGTGTAATGCATATACGATCTGACAAATAATGACATCTTTAGAGCCATCAACATTACAACTACAGGGGAAATGGTGCCAGTTAGATCCCCTCTGGCTTACAAATACACAACTACTGAAACAGTTAGCTCCTTCTGCAGGAGTGCGATGGGAAAATACTGGATGCCGGCTCTGCTGCCGGGCCCCATGAAGTGGCCCTCTGCCTTGAAAAACAAAGGCTCTCTTCAGCGGCTGACAACCTGTTAGGTGAGACGCGAGGATGTGGCCCGAGTGATTTCACGATAGCCTCCAGTGTGACGACTGACCTTCACATCTCCGTGGACTCACACAGGCACACATTTAGTACTTCAATGGGATCTGGGAGGCAGCTGGCTTATTTCTAATCCACCTGATGGGAATTTTTCACCAAGCCTCAACCTCACAGTGAAAGCCAAAGCCATCCTGGACTGTCCTCGTTCAACTTTTAATCTCAACGCTTCTAACTGGGATTTCAACAGAACAAAAAGGTAATAATTGTGATGTTATTATCTTATCTTAATGATAAGAGGCATGCGTATGATGTCTTTGTTGCTCCAGAGAAATGTCACACATCTCCTCATGTAAAGCCATACATGAAACAGTCAAAAAGTCCCAGTGAGACTATTTCGACCTTTCCTCAAACTTGTGAAACATGCTGATCTACTGCCGTTACATAACCGCGTTGTTGTTGACGGAGTGACGGTGTTGAGTCCCGCTGCTCCCCTCAGCAGTCTGAGTTTGAGATGCTGCCTGGAAGCTGCACGTCTGTCCTCGCCGCTGACACGATCCTGTCGTTTCATTTGTGCTGGCGTGAGTCACTAATCGGCCCCGAAGGCCCGGAGACGAGCTCCCTCTACGGACACCGAGTCCAGCTCGCCCGGAGTCCAAGAACGTCCGCCTCGCTTTGAGCTCGACTTCCACGATCAAACCTCAGGTGGTGCTGAAAGGACAGCGACCGGGCGGACAGCTCCTTCCGCACCTCGGAAACCCTCCGCGTCACCTGCCGCGTGCACACCTGTATCCTCACACTTCACTGCAGAAAGTTAGACCGCAGACTTTAAAGGAGAATACAAGAGTTTGACTCAGAAATCCAGATAAAAACAATTTACATCATAAAGGAGAGACTTGTTGTTTGGATATATAGGCTAAAAAAACGTAGACCTGTAATCCGAAGGGCCCCCGGCTCGACGTGGCCCTCAGATACAGATGTGTTTTCACTGCTGATTAAACTACAGTCAGTCCACCAGTCAACCCTGCAGAAGAAGAAACCATACAGTCTTACTGTAGTGCCACCTCTGGCTTTAACTCAGCTCCTGGCTGTCTGCTCAGGCTTCCTCACACACACACACACACACACACACACACACACACACACACACACACGCACGCACGCGCCACTTCAGCACCAGTTTAACCGTCTTCCTCGGTCACTCGTGCAGGCTCCACCATGGCAGAGCGCAGGGGAAACTGGGACCGCGAGGCAGGGGACGACCTGCCGGTTTATCTCGCTCGGCCCGGCACGGCCGACCAGGTCCCCCGGCAGAAATACGGTGGCTTGTTCTGCAGCGTCGAGGGCGCCTTTGAGAGTAAAACCATAGACTTTGACGCCCTGAGCGTCGGCCAGAGGGGCTCCCGCACCCCGGGGAGCGCCAGACGAGAGACCGGCCGGGAGGCGCAGAGCCCGGCGAGGAGCAACAAGCTCCCCCCCGGTGTGGAAAGTCGCGGAGCGGACAGGCGAGGAGGGAGCGACTCCCCTCGGATCGAGATCCGAACCAGCGGAGGCAAAGAAGTGTTGCAGAACCTGGGCGATGAGAAGGTAAGAAGACTAAACTTTTGCGTGAATGGGACTGATGCAGCATGGGTGGATGACATCACTGCTCCTGTCCTCCTCGGACACCTTCGCTTCAATGCGAGGCAACATGTAATATGTAATAATAATATACCCCTGTATACTAATATATCAACACAATAGAATGGAGGGTAAAGGCAGCTGGCAATGATGCAACTTATTATACTGGGGGAAATGCAACAAGTGCACACGTTTATTGACCTGCTATGTCATTAGAAGACAGGGAAATGTGATGACGTCAAAGTTCGTATGTTGTTGCAGTGTTGCGCTTCCCTCATAGGAGGAGCTTTCATGTCACATTAAACATGTCAGACATAACAGCTGACAAATATGAGCATTTCCTGCAAAACCAAGCAAAAGCAGTGCAGCAGAAACACCAAGAGCATCTGTCTGCAGGAACAATATCATCAAACAAACACAAGCTTGTAATTAACCTATCATTAGGCAGAAGATTTGGGATCTGGTGCTTTGCTCAAGGGCGCCTAGGCAGTGTCCAGGAGCCGTGGCCCTCCGGATCCCAAGCCAAGTCCCCGTGGACTGAGCTACTGGCGCCCCCTACAGTATAGTGTGGTAACATGTTAAATACTAATGCTGTTTATGTCTCGATTTCTGATGTTAATGCGACAAAAAACTTGTAGAAGAAGAAGAAGAGCCTGATAATGTTTGTATTTGCACACTAAATATTGACTACACGTGCAGTTAAAGCACACTTGTTCTGAGCAGAATGTCAGAATGAGATCACTTTCTTGGCAGCAAAAGTGATGATTCATGTCTCTCTCTGTCTCTGACACACACACACACACACACACACACACACACACACACACACACACACACACACAATTTTGGCTCAAAGAGAAAAAAACGCTGTTAGACAAAATGAGGATGATTACTAGGTATTCATTGCAGGGCTGGCGACACATTGGCACACACACACACACACACACACACACACACACACACACACACACACACATTCTGCACTCATGAATGGAGCTCATAGATTTATATACTTATCTAATTAGGAGACGGTGTGTTCAGTATTGCAACATCTTCCTGTGTGGATATTCATCAAGAAGCAATCATCATTTGTGAGCTTTTATGAGTTTTGTGGCAGAATTTATTTAAAAAAAAACATTAGAATAGGTTCCTAATAAATGCTTTTGAATGTTTAAACCCTCATGCATCGTGTTGCGTTGTGATGCAAGCCCCACTTATTGTTTCTTCAACTTAATTACATAAGTAGACATCTTCAGTTTGGCTGGCAGCCAGTCTGCACACCCGAACCCCCATGTGGCCGGATACTGAACTGCAATTTGTCATCTCCTGAAGGGGAAAGATGATTCAGCAGAATTCAGCAGACAGAGTTTGGCTGTGTGCATTTTTTTTTTTTGGAAACTGTTTAAGGACATCAGACTGACAGCAGTCAGGACGTGTTTACTCGTCCGACATGATCGAGTCAGGATGCCAGTCTGAAGCTTTTCAATCAAACTAACGACACGCGGGAAAGCTGTAAGACTATTTATGTCTGAGTCTTTATTATTTTCATTATTTTCAATCCATTCAGAGTGTAGTCGCCAGTAAAATGCTGTTTGTGTTACAGTCTGTTAATCGTTAGGGGTCTGGTTATTTTATGGCTTTAGTAATATCATCTATATTCAATAAGCTTGGGTTGACATTGTATTTAATCAAGTTCCAACTCCTGGTTGTAGAGTGACGCTAATATGGACGTTCATTAAACTTGCATTATTTCTAACAGCCAGCAGGAATTTCACAGTGTGTTTTCAGTTCATGAATTACATTTTGGGCCTTTCATTGTTCTTCTTAAAGGTTTGGTTGTCTTAAAACAATCATTTTAAAACAAGATGGCGATGGCCAGAATGTTGAACTCCAGGCTTCAAAGGGTGGTAGATTAGGAAAGAAATGTATTAAAGCTGCAGTAGGTACTCACTTTTCTTATAATCCTAATTCACAGAATGGTTTACTTCACCAATTATACACACAGGTCAGTTTAAAACTTCAAATTTATTACAGAAAGACTGTTACATACTGTGGTGTGGAGTCTGAAAAACCTAGGTGTACAACAAAAAGATGATGTTGAGTTGCATTATGGGAAATGTAGGTTGAGGGACTGAGGATATTTCAGCCCCTGCTGCTTCGATGTGGACCGTCTTTTTTAAAATCTGTCCTCCAACTTTTTGGAAATGTTTTTAAAATTGCATTGGGAAGATCGCTCACTGATTTCTCCCATTAACCAGATTTAATTTATATAATGTCAAATCACAGCAGAAGTTACCTCATGCTCTCCGTGCAGCAGGTCTAGACGGTCATAAACAACTTTGGTCCTTGATCACACGTCTGTAAACATGATGCTGGTAATGCTTACAGGTGAGTGTAATTATAGTTTGCTGGGTATTTTCAGGACGTTTATCAGTTCTCTTTTCCATTTGGAGCCACCGAGGTGCTTCGTGTGCTGCTGCAGCTTTGATGACCTGACAGTCTTTTCTGCATCCTCGATCTGTCTGTCCGCCTGTCTGTCTGTCACTGTCAGCTGCTTAATGTGGTCTGCAGAGGTAGCAGGCCTGCAAACTTGATGTGAGCTGTTGATGCATTCTCCGAGGCCGGGGAATGCTGAGGTAATGCGTTACTGCCTCATTGCCATGAAAGGACATGTCAGCATGCAGCGACTGCATCCTCTCGTAGCCCGAAGCAGGACCAAAACAATCAGCGGCTATTCATTGACAGGAAAACATGGCAAACTAGATACAAGCAGCAGCACACTAGATATTTGATATGAAACCTGAATGAAACGGGAGGTGAGCTACTGTCAGTTATGTGATGAATCTATATCCTTATTGAAAGCATTTACAATATTTACTCACTAAATGGGATGTGAATGATGATTTTGTAGTTGATTGTAGAAGGACACACACACACACACACACACACACACAGGCACATGCATGTCTACCTCATTATGGGTGCATTAGTGCTGAGGAGGGGAGTGGTGGAGGAAACGGCCGGCAGAGTGAAGGGGATCCACTTTAGGTCCAAACAATAGAGACACATGGCTGGGTGGGGGCATGCGGAGAGAGGGGTGTGTGTGTGTGTGTGTGTGTGTGTGTGTGTGTGTGTGTCGTGGTGAGTAGACATGTGGGGTGTGTAATGTGTCGGGCAGTCTCTGTGACAGCTGCTACACCATTTTGCCCCTCCTCCATGTTCACAAAAACAAAATCTGTAAATATTGTTAAAGATTTACTACTTGAATACTATATATATATATATATATATATATGTATTAACATTTTTTTAAACAAAAACTGTGATTGCAAATGAATTCAAGAGTCATTAAATGTGATCAGATGTGCTTGTGTTTGTGATAATAAGTCATCTGAACATGTTTAGATTCAGACTTTAACAGTGTGTTTGATTTACTTTTATTTATAGACATGTGGTCACTCTCCCTCTCTCTACCAACACACCATTTCATTTTATTTTTAATATTTGATGTCTATTCGTTCAGTGGATGTATGGCGAGCAGTATTATTTTAAGTAGCCAGATATTTCCAGTATAAGGTTGATGATGCCAGAGATTAGAAAGCCTTGCTTTTCTTCCTCTTGGCTAGATTGTGCCACGGATTCTCTCCTCCTTTATCAATCATCGGCCTTCCACTCTGATGGATTACAAGTTGACAGAGTGGCGGGTTTTAAACCAGCCGGATCATTTGCTCTTTCTAAGGCGAGGAACCAACATGTGAGGCGGGTCATCGTCGCATACACGCTGTAGAAGAGAAGAAGAAGAGAAATGTGCGACAGCTCAGTAATGCAGACAACTGGACGGGGAAGCAGCTGCTCCACTGCGCCCTCTGGTGGAAAGATTGCGACACCGCGCTTCTTTCTCTCTCTCTCTCTCTCTTTTTTTTTTTTTTTCCTCTCCAATTGAGCCGATCGAGGGAGGGGCCGGGCGACCGAAAGCACAGCCGCTCCTACAGCACTCTGCGAGGCACTTTACATCGCACTGACGGAGTGGCGACCATTCCCTGAAGCTCCCATCCAGGCGAGGGCCGCTGCAGCATCCGCACAGAGGGAACACCGCGCTTCCAGAGCTCGTCTTCGAAGGTGGAACCGAACGAAACATGTCCTACCAAGGAAAAAAGAACATCCCGAAGATCACAGTGAGTGAAAACGGTTATTTCTGCTTGATTGGAGGTGGCAACTTTCTGTCGCAAAATCACTGCGCCGGCGTTTCCACGGCGATGGAGCATAAAGCCTGAAAATAAACCCGGCCACCAGCAAGGCGCAGTCTTCATCCGCACATTGAGGCGCTGGAAAAAATACGCACCGTGAAATGGCATGAGCGGCTGCCATAGTGACAGCCAGGCAGCGAGATGAGGCGTTTTCTTAAAGGTGTCCTGCATCTTCTTTGTTGAGGGGCTCCATACGTGCGGCGAGCCGGCTCGCCCATGAATAATACAAAAAACCATCTCAGAAATGTTCCTGCAGGGACTTCTGCTGTGTTTGTGTGATGCCCTGCCAATTAAACAGCATCTAATGATGGTTTTAAAATGCAGTTTGGAGGCAAATCATGTAGAATTTAGGATCGATGTGCTTTGTGTCTTATTTCCCTTACACACCTTTACATTTAGCAAATAAATCCGCCAGTTCATGCATGAAGCAAACCAGCTTTCCTTATTTTGTGTTGAGCCTTTTCTCTCTTTAGGAGATTATTTGGAGCCTAATTAATCACTTGTATGGGAGCCTATTGAACTGTGATGTAAGTCTCATTTTCAAAGAGCTTCTCTCGCCATTTTGACATGTTTTTAGTGACTGTGTCCTAATAATACTACGGCCTAATAACCCAGTCCTGTGGCTATCATGTGGCAGACAATTGGAGCAAAAGTGAGCACCGGGAAATCAGTTGCAGTGATTTTTTTTCTTGCATCAGCTTATGATATCCACAAAGGGCCTTTTTGTATTGAAATGAAGAATGAAATCAGTTCCATGCAGACTATAGACATGGGGCTACTGTTCATGTTGCTGGGGCTGGTGCAGAGGAGAGTGAAGAAGAGGAGGGGGGGGGGGGGATGCACGCCCATTTTTGATGAGCTGTGATAAGCCGGCCTTGTAATGGGGCGTTTTTTTATCCCTGCATCATGGGAAGGAGAAGGATTCAGACTCCAGTCATGAGCATCGAGGGTGGAGGTTGAATCCGGGGCATGCTGGTGTTACACAGCCAGCCAGCTGGGTGCTGGTGTGTGTTACAACTGCAGAGAGAAAAACCTCTCCCTCTCCTCCGTGTGTGTGTGTGTGTGTGTGTGTGTGTGTGTGTGTGTGAGATGCCTGCCTTCCCGGTCTCATTGTTGCAGCTCAGGCTGCAGCGAGGGGTGTGTTGCTTGGCTGTGGGAGACTCAGCCTTTGTCTCGTCTCCTCAGCTGATATTACACCAAGTAGGTGGTTTTGGGGGACGACTGGAGCATTTAGCCTGTAGAGGTCTAATTCGCATTCTGAGCCCAGTCTCTTGATGTCATTACTCTTAAAGTAGGGCACGTCTCCGTAATATGCTAAAGTGGGCCAGCATTTTCCATGGCATGTTTAACACAGTCATTATAGGGATGGGGATGTTAGCTACACCCCACAGATAGGATGGTTTCTCCCGCTTTAACCTTCTTCTGTTGCACAATTGCTGTGTTTTAAACCTGCAAAGTGGGAATAAGATCAAAACACACGTACAGAGATAGTTTAATACTGAGGCGAGAAATCTCAGCTAAGAAAAATGTCATAACACGAGTTCGATGGCCCTCAAGATGAATGCTATCTGGGTTTTTAGGCTGTAAACTGCAGTAAAGTATCTCATTGACGTCCTTGACCAAGAGCAGAGATAACGTAGCTTCACGTCACTCCAGTTCACACGGGAACGATTCTTTAAAGAGCTACTACTCGACCACTTTCATCAGTTTTTGCTCTCAGCATATCATGGTTGTCCAGTCTTTGTTTCTCCCCACAACAGAACTGAAGGTCTAATCCTTTAAATGTTGATTTGGCAACACCTGTGGTTACCGGTGGCAACCTCCGGTTCTGAAAAGTGAAGCCTTAAACTTGCATTCTCTCTGCTGGCCATCAGGGGGCGACTCCTCTGGTTGCGAAAAGAAGTCTGATTGCACAGAAGTCTATGAGACTTGATTTATGAGTTTTTGGTCTCATTTGGAGTAAAATAGAGAGATTGGTATGATTTAAGGCGTGGCTACCTTGTGATTGACAGGTTGCTACCGCGGCCTCGCTACCGTAGCAACCAATGAAACTAGCTTCTGAGATGTAGTATTACTAAAAATCCACCCTCACTTTAATTACCTTAATTAACAGCCTTCCCCGAGCTCTGTGAGTGGACAGACAGCTCCCCCAGTGTTGATGTCATCTACATCATTTAGGCTCCACCCTGACACCAACCTTGTAACGGCTCATAGCCTGCCTCCCCTCCCAGACTCTCCTTCTGTATTTCCATGCCTGCCCATTCTATTCCAGCTGTTTCCCCGCGTCTGCTCTCTGCCAGAGCCTCTAGGTTTCTAGGTGTGGTTCTTCCCTTCCCTCATAGCCGCTCACAGCAGCCTCAGTGTTGTTCCAGGCTGGTACATGTCATCAGTAATCCCCTCCAGCTGGACGCAGCATCTGCGGGCCGGCAGACGGCGGCTCTCGCCCGGGAAATGAAACCCGTTGCCCCCGTTGACGCACCACAAAACAAGGGCTCCGCCACACCAGAGAGGTGCCATCACCACGCGGGCTGCAGCGGAGTGGGCTTCGAGTGCAAACAAAAAAACGCCCCGTGGCCACCCAGGCGTTGCCGCGCGACTCACCATGGCGACCAGCATACAGTTGTGACGGCAGGGGAAAACACAAACCCCCGTTTTTGTCGTGCGAGGATGTGATTTGACACACACTTGGATTCGGCCACACACAAACACTTCTCAGGCTGATTAAGTTTATAATTAAACCTGTCTGGCTGAATCCGATCCATGTGGAGGTTTTTCTTTCTCTGGCTGTCTCCGTGGTTACGTGGTTTATGCTCCCCCTGCCTATCGCAACATCAACATTCAAGACATGCGGGTCTGTGGCTGGCAGGAAACTCCACGATTAATTTAGATTGATACGCCTCATTGTTTTCACTTTTCCAGAATGTGAAAAAAAAGAAGTCCTGTGCAGTTTTGGGTAGTAAATATTTTTGCGCGCTAGGCAACAGGGCTGAAGCCCATTCAGCATGACTTCCCTCTTCCACTGGTCCCTGCCTGTTTCTCTCCCCGCCCTCCCTTCACTCTGTGTCACAGCTAATGGAGGTTTCCTCTAATGTCCTCTCGGCCCCCTTTGGCCGGGGACCATTCCCCTTATTAAGCAACGGAGGAGTGGCTACCGGTCATTTGCATCCCGGTTTACAAGCTTCTCCCTGGTCGCGGAAGTGGAAAGAAGTTGTCAGCGCAGATGAGGGTAGTAGTACAAGAATAACATCCTGTCGTCTATTTCTGATGACTGCCGCTGCCTTGTGTAATAGAAAATGACAGCTTCCTGTGAAGCGAGAGGTGCTTTATTTTTGGGACTCTGTGTTTTTTTTTCACAAGATGAAGATGTTTCCTTTCAAGCCGAACTTTACTGCCAGACTTTTAATAGATGAGCTTGTCAGAACTAGAGGAGGGGAAGTTAAAAAGAGTTTAATTCCTTTTTTTCCAATGACTTCAGATTAAAAAATGAGCAAAGCAGCTGGAGGCATCGTGCAGATTTCTAGTAGACGTTTAGTATACATTTTGTTTGATTTCAGCAACTGGAAACAGACCTTCTTTGTTGCAAACATTTATGGTTGACCTCGGCTGTGATGATTGCGTGGCGTGTGCTCTAATCCTCCTGCAACTGTCCGAGTTTTTGGGAACACCAAATCCTCCGGTGTTTACCCGGCGACGGGAGGAGGTCAGTCAGCCACGCAAACGCATAAACACTTCTGGAAGTAAAGATGCATAAGAGACAGTTGTGATGCCGAGGTTTGTTCTACCAAACACACATTAGTCAGATTAGTTTTGGTATATTTATTGATAATCAGTATCTCTGACCTTCGAAGCCGTCTCGATGCTGCGTTTCTGAAAGGCGTCGCTTCGTCAGATCTTTGGTGAAAAATCATTCAGACGATATCTTCTGCCTATTGATCACATATCTAAAATCATTAAAAGCACCTGAAATATGATTTGGAAATGTTCTTATTGCAGTAGGGAGGAGGGAAATGGTGAGACAGACGGGCCATGGTCATTTCAAAATAAAGGCGCATCTTAAAGATGATTATATGTATCACTGTTTTCACTTTGCATCAATGATAATGGATCCCTGATCATCGAGTTGGTAGATCGATCCAGATCCATGTATTGTCACAACCCTAGTGCGTGCGTTGCTAGGTAGCCATCTATACCTAATCAATATATTTCTGGGGAATAAACGCAGACCACAATGACCACAGTGTGCAGCTCATCCAGGGAGTTGTTTTTCCCTTCCACAAACTGGGTGACTTGACTGACAAACGCAGACATGGTCATTGACCCTGGAAGGTCAGAGCAAATCAGCATCAACAGAACCGCTGCCTTGTGTGGAAATACTAAACCTTTCAGCCAATATGAATATTTGTGTTCTCGTATAATTATCTTACTAGAATAAAGGTGAGAAATGGTAAAAGTGTGTTAAAATGTCTCCAGGTACAGATAGGCAGGATGTATTTACATGCACGTCTTCAGAAAGAGAGATTGATTTAGGCCGTTCAGTCTGGTCGTACCTCTTCATGCTCTGCGGCTGTTCTTCAGCACGGCAGCTTATTCTGGGAAACCAAAGAAAATCATTATTTTTGACCCATGTCTGGTCACTGGGTTTGTCCCACTTTGAGAGTCGCCCGTTCCCAATCCAAACCAGAATGATTTAATCTCTAAATGGAGCAAAATCATTTTCACAAACCCTGCACAGGAAGGTTAGGGACTTCAAAATATAAGAAAAAAGATGCATTATTTCTAAAGATAATAAAAATACAACCAGAAACTGGACACATGAAAATCCAGGTTACATGTTAGGGAGTATGAACAGGTTGAAATCAATGTAGTGCAAACAGAAAACGACAGAGAAGGCAAGCCTTCCGTATCCATGGTTACGTGATCTTTCGCCACAACATGCAAGTACGAAAACAGATAAAATCACTAAGCAAAGAGGAATTTCATTCTTGCCATGAAATCATCCGTGCTGAGAAAGATTCAGCGAGCCGTATGTGTTCATTATGTGGATGGTGTGGTCTCGTTAATGTTCTAACAAATGCTTAGGTTTAGTCCCATAACCACGTAATAGCACAGATGTTTTCACTCACACAAGAGAAACTTGTCATAATGTGAAATAAAAGATAATGAACTAAGTTGATGGGAGGACTTCCCGGTGCGCTGATTGGCTCGCTTCCACTTATCATCCCCACTCACACGTGTCATATCTTCCCTCTGAGGCTCATTTCCTTGCTTTTAAGTTGTTGAAATAATGCAGGAACGCTGAGGAATATGTTTGAGGAACAATGACAGAATCCTGGAAGTATTCTGAAACAATAAACAGTCTCCATAACTGTGGCAGCATCGGGAAACAGCGCTCCATCACTTGTTATATTTTCTGTGAAATGCTGGAAGTGTATCGTCTTGCTGTTTGCGGGCGGATGACATGAGCGCTGGGAAATGCGGCGGCCTGTTTGTCATAGATTTTATTAAAAAGCCACAATAAATGCTCAGGCTGCGTTCTGATTTATGAAGGGAGATTAAAAAGTGTTAACCATAAAAAATGACGTGTCTTTGAAAAACCAGTCCCATAATTCTAGCTAACATATAGTTTTCCAGTGAGTAGAAGTAACTAAAGTCTAGTATCAAATACTGTCCACAGTCATAGTAATACATTATGTATGTCAATGGCAGATGCACTGAGGAATACTGAGATCAGCAGGCTGGAGTTTGCTGGGTTGTAATGGAAAGCTATTGATTGTTGAATTATTATGGTCTCTTGCATGCTGTTATAGGCCAGTGGGCAGAAACTGACAGGGGAATGTGTGTGTGTGTGTGTGTGTGTGTGTGTGAGAGAGAGAGAGAGAGAGAGAGACTGCTGAAGCACTCCAGTAAGGCAACCATGCATGAGGGTGCACCCCTCCCTGCAGTATTATAAATCAGATAAAACATCTTTATTGGTCTGATGGAGTTGATGCAGCATTTTGTTGTTTTTCTTTTCCACAAGAATATTTTACACAAAGAAACAGAGAAAATTCCTCAAATCTAAAAAGAAAAACATTTTTGCTCGGTGTGTATTGCAACCTCAGGTTTCTAGATGACTGCACAGCTTCTTTTTTCGTATGGATGTGGATCCTGGAGGAGCTGGACTACCTGTGAACCTGATTGGGCTGCAGGTCCCGCCTCATGCTACAAGTAGTGACAGGGACACGAGCAGAACACTGAAGATGAATCAGCCAGGGAGGATGCGACTGGTCACCACATATAAAAACATCCCCTTTTTGGAGGGTTCTCTTGTCTCTGCCTCTCCATTGCAAATAGATTCACAATCACAACCCAAACAGACGGATTGATCTCCCTGAAGTTTAACCGACTTGGTGTTTCAGATTATGAAGCAATGATCTCTAAACTAATGAGATGACAGTTTGAGGGCAGCGTGCTCCCCAGTATGATCTATGGCGGTGCTGTGCTCCAGCTGCTGATGACCGTGTGTTGTAATGTGTTGGGTGTGGTTTCCAGGGAACGCTCTGGGCTCCGATTCACACGACTCCATCACCAGCTACACCACATACACACACACCGGGAAAGACACACACACAAAAACAACAACCCAGCACACACTGCGTGTGATTATGAGCTCAGCAGATATTGAAGCTTGTATCGTCTGAGCCACATGCAAAAACCTTATTATCCTCCTTTTTTTTCTGGTTGTGTGAGGGAGTGGCTGCAGTTCATTACAGTGATGAAACACTGGGTCCACCGCCAGCGTGTAAATCTCTTCTCTGCACACATGTGCTGCTGGGAAATATGGAGGTCTGTCGCTCTTAGAAGGAACCGAGTCCTGCTGTGTTGTAGATAATGTTCACGGTACAACGGTGTGCCTTATGTCATATAGATCGGCTTAAACTGAAGCGAGATTTCCTCTAGAAACCTGTCCGGAAAGATAAATACTGTAGAATCCTCCCCATCTACCAACGCCCCTCCGTCCGTGCAGCCATTTTTATTTTCTCTGTAGTAGCTGTCCAACAAGTCAGCAAAACCTTAGGCACCCAGTGTCCCCCCCCCCCCCCTCCTCTCCAGTCTGCCTCCCTGCAGTCGACCCGTTGCCGTGACGACGCCCTCCCAGAGTCGGTCTGTGGTGCAGCGGCGGCAGCACATTTTGATGTCTGACTGTGTGGCTTCGCGACAACGCCCAGATCAGACCACATTACGCCGCGTTACGTCGGAAGGCTTCCTCCGATGTGACAGCGCTCCGTCTGCACCCTCGTTCCAGAGAACCCATCGCCTTCAGCCGAGTGTTGTTTTTTTCTCCCTACAGATTTAACGATCAATGCGCAATATTGGCTACGATATTTAGTCTGTTGGCCGATTGGATTTAAACTGAGCAAATAACGTCCGGGGTCGTTGCATAACAGAATCTGGATGAACATGGTTAAGACGTTAATCCACGATCAGTCCTTAAAAGCAGCTTCGCTTCTGCTTCCGTCAGCAGATCTTTGTGTCGGCCGCCCGAATGTTATCGCCTCGACAGGTCCAGGTCCTTTCATGTGGGGGGGGGTATACTTTACAGCTGCCCTCTCTGTCTTTATGAGAACCTCCTGAATCTAGACTAATATTCATCATTAGAAACAGGAGCATGCATGTGATCAAACGGGCACTCCCTGATACACCCGGTCAGGATTTGTGGACGTTGAGGTGGTCTCTGCAAGCTGGCAGGCAGATAACATGAGGACGTTGGTGATGTTGATCACAAGCATCACACTTTTCACCACCTATCTTTTTAAATGGGCACACTGACCTTAGAGCAGACACATTTCTATGGAGGGCTGGACGGCGACATCCTAACATGTTGACTATCATGACCTTTGGAAAGGATCGTGTTTGTAGAAGAAACTAATATAAGTCCCCGGTTCATGATAATAAAGTGTCAATGCAAATGCAGGTCACTCCCATCAAACTGCTTTGCTGCACCGGACCACAGGGAGAGGTGGGCAGGCGGACCCCCAGGGTGGTCCACAGCTAAACTGCATTTGGCGTGTCTACATGAGACAAACATGCCCTTTCTCTTCCAGGCCGAATGAATGAGACATTGTGCATCTCTTCTGGCTGGAAGAAGAAGGACATAATCTAACTATGGAGAAATAGAAAAGCATTGTCCGGCTCTAAATATACAGCGGGGAATGATCCGGATTCGTAGATCGTCCTCTCATTAAGCTTCCTTGACGGTGTTTTCAAGTCAAAGTCTTTGTTGTTCAGAAAACGTTGGAGTTGTGACATTTCTATTTATTCTCGACCCTCCGCTTCTTCCCATCTCTTTCCCTTCAGAGCGACCGGCTTCTGATCAAAGGTGGGAGGATCGTGAATGATGACCAGTCCTTCCATGCCGACATCTACCTGGAGGATGGCCTCATTAAGTAAGTCTGTCCTCCTTCCTGCTCTGCTTTTTAGTCATTCCCTTTCATCTCTCCCAGTCTGAACGCAGACCGCTTTTGCAGAAATCAACACATTTGTCTGCGAAAAAATGGGAAATAATGTTGATTCCATCAGGTGGATCGGGCAGGTGAATTCTGCCTGATTATTCTTATATTTTAGTCAATTCAGGTCTTTTCTCCCAACCGTTGTTGCCGGGAGTTACCACATCACATTAGTTTGGCAGAGATAATCCTCATCCATCTGACTGAAAGTTAATTTCAAGTAAATGCAGATTATAAATCCCCAGAAATCCCCACTGGTCCTTTTCTTCTGGGTACACCTTTTCTAAATATGGCCCTAAAAAAAAGGGCGTAGCTCAAGAAGAGCGAATTTGTGCCAGGAATGCAACAGCTATACTATCCCTGTATTATCTTGAATACGTAAACCCTGCGTTTTATGTACGTATTATTGAAAACATTTGCACGTTATATACTTTATAAATCAGATTATTGCATTTATGAAACAGGCTACTATTATTTTCATCAGTAAAACAAACAGATGTACATTAGCCTATAATATTAGCTTCAATGTTACCACAATCATCAGAACACATAATGCGAAATACGCTCCCTCATGTGGCTAAATGTGTACTGCAGATGTAAATGTTGATTATTGAAGACGTTTTGTAAATGTAATGGTGACGGGGATGAAGCGTTTGGATCCACTCTTTGGAAATGGCTCCAGCATCCAGTCCATGTTTCTCAAATATCAATAAGAGATTTGTAAATGTGTTTGACATATGAGAATAACACTAACGCTGCCAAATCTGATTTTGCAGTCTTTATTAAATCAGACTAAATATAGCAGTCTAAATAAGAATGAGTGTTTTGGAAACTTTAATGAATAAATGCACGAGCGCAGGCTGCCTGATCATGCACGCTGTGTCCAGCTGGCTGACCTGAACTAAAAACAAGAGTCCTCGTTACTTCGGGTCAAAGACGGGCGATGGTGCTAACATTCTTTCTAGTCCCCCATATTTTGTCTTTGTCCCACCAGACAACAAGAGAGTATTTTGGGTGAATTCCTATGTCCTCTCCTACACTCCCCCGTGTCCCACCCTCACTTGATTTTCCAGTTATAGCCCCTTTGTCCCCCCCTGCTCCTTAGTGAGGCAGCTCAGGGAGAGCCACCCAGGGAAAAGCCTGGTGTTGCATAATAAACACCCAGATGCCTGCTGGACCATTGGGCCTTTGGCAGACTCACAGAGAGCCACTGGCCTCTGCCTGTCTGTCTGGCTTGTGTCCTCTATAACGTCTGAACAACAAGGTTTTTCTTTCAGCGAGGGTGAAATGTCGATGCGTTGGCATGGCGACAATGTGCTTGTTTTGAGGTCAGGCTGAAGTTAAAAAAAATGTCGCCTATGATTTAAAAATTTGGCCTCCTCCTCCTCCTCCTCTTCCCTCGACAGGCAGATCGGCGACAACCTGATCGTGCCCGGCGGGGTGAAAACCGTGGAGGCCAACGGGAAGATGGTGATCCCCGGTGGCATCGACATCCACACTCACTTCCAGATGCCGTACCGTGGAACCACCACCGTGGACGACTTCGCTCAGGGATCAAAGGCTGCTCTCGCCGGGGGCACGACCATGATCGGTAAGCAGGAACGCTCGTCTACGCAGTTTGAGATCGAGGCTGAGGCTGGAAAGAGGGGGGGGGGGGGGGGGGGGGAGGGGGGCCGAGACCTGAACAAAAGGGACAGAGATGGGAAGTGGTTCTGGTGTGTTTTTGGGCAGCGCTCCAAAAGAGGACCATACAAAAGGCTGAGTGTAAGGAGGGGGGAATACAGCACCAGTGTCTGCCTGCTGCTGGTTTATGCGTGCTTCATGTCGCTGACAGACCAGACGCTATTCCAGCTAACAGTTGGTCGGCACCACAGTCTCATTCATACCATTAACTTCCTTTAAGCTGGCTGCTCCTCTGCTGCATGTCTCTTTAAACGGACGCATTCAGGAACAGACGTGCTACTGTAGGCAGCTCTATTCACCGCCTCCATTCATCGAGGGATTATATTCTAGCGGCCGTTTGAGAGAAAGTGAAAACTGGCCCTGTGTAGTGTTGTGTGTTGTATCTGTGAAACGTACAGTTGACATGGTTGAGAGAGTAAACAACAGTTTTTTGTGACCATTTCCAGCTCCATTAACATGCAAATACCAGATAAGAGGATTGGCTCATCTTTAATGAGATCAAGACGCCGGTCAGCTGGTGAGCCAGCAGGCGGTCCTATTTTATTACAGCTGAGTAAGATGAAGGAGGATCATTGGTGCACGCTGATTCTGTCGTGTGCAATCAGGATAACGGCCTGTGGATCATTTCAGTGAAAAACAGACACCTGACAGGCACGCACAAAGCCTAGCATGAACTGGAAAATTATTATTTGCTTATCAATTATAGGATTCGTTTTTATGTGAGCAGTTCTTGGATTTAGCTCTATATCATATGTATATTACATTGGAATATATGTTCCAGCTGGTTTGCTTTTGTGGGACAATTCCTTCTTAAATTTCCACTTAATATTACTGTGACACAAGATTTTCCACATGTTGGGAGGTCCGATCAGGAAAAATCCACTGGCCTTCTTAAGATCTTAAGATTTGAAAATGGATACGTAGCCTCGAGCAAAAGTCTGCAAACTCCCCACAGTTGAAGTGGCCTTAAAATGTATCAAGGACACCCGGCGCTCGACGAGGATGCTGGGAATGCAATGTGACGTCTGACAAGTTCGTCCCCCGCTGGCTGAGCTCAGCACAAACCCAGACAGACAGCTGATTATGCAAGATAAACAATACGGAGAAAAGAAAGCAAATCACACTGTCTGTCGCCCACCCTGACACTTCTGTGTCCGTCTATCCCTTTCAACCCACCTGCCTCCTCTCCTCCTCATCCCTCCGTCCTCTCTCTCCTCCAGTGGACCATGTGATCCCGGATCCCGGCTGCAGCCTGATGGAGGCCTACGATCAGTGGAGGCAGTGGGCCGATGAGAAGAGCTGCTGCGACTACTCCCTCCAGGTGGACATCACCCACTGGAATGACAGCGTGAAGCAGGAGGTGGATCATCTCATCAAGGAGAAAGGTGGACCAGGACGTCTTAAAATCACCTTCTTTGAACTTTTTAAGGGGGCTTAAGGGGCATTGGTCATGCTTTGTTGTGTATGTTACAGGTGTGAACTCGTTCCAGGTCTACATGGCTTACAAGGACTACTACCAGATGAGCAACAGTGAGGTAGGATCATTTTAAGTTAGTGTACGCTTTAAAGGATGTAATGGTTTGCCGGCAGCAAAGAGATCAAAGGCTAAATCCACAGTTCTCACTTTGTAATTGAAGGCAGAAGCCAACGTGAGGCTTCTGCAGTCTTAGTCTTAGTCACCACAATAATAAAAAACCCTTAATGACGTCAGGCGCTTCAAATTCTTTTCACCTTGAGGCCAAAAGCGAGGCACATACTGCATCTTTAGAAGATTTACACTTAATTCACACCCCAGACCCCTAGTATTAACTTCACATGGACTGTTCCCCCTCACGCTATGACCACGCCCACTTCGGGGACAGGAAGCCGTCGCAGCTTGTCGTTTTAGAGCATCTTTGGCTGCACTCTGTGTGGGATTAACATATCATTATTTTATAGTTGAATAAGAGTCAATCTGAATCCATCGCTGCTGACTTCCACAAAACCCACTAATCAAGAAGCATAAAAACATTGCAAAAGTTTTTCCTCAGTAGTGACATGTCGTCAAAGAGATTCAGTTAATTATGACCTTTGAGTGTGCGTCAGCTGTAATACATCAGATTTCCAACCTTTTAGTAAAGAATGACTCTTTCTTTTTTCCCCCTGTCCTTACATAACTCACAGCCGGCGATGCATAGCTCGGTGACTTCATACTGTAAGTCTAGCTGGTGAATGTAGAAAAAAACTAAAGTGTGAGTCCAGACGGTGTGAGGCGAGGCTCTCCGTGTTTCTCATGCACAGCCGCGGCTAATTCGGGGCGCTCAGATGAGCACACGAGGCAACTGAAATAGTCCAGCTTGAAGAACTGATGTCATGCTGCTCACTCAGGAGCGCCGACTGCATCTCATCCCACATGAGATTAACCGCTTCTGGAGACCGCGCGCGGTAATTGCAGCGTGTCGTTGGTAGACGTCATGTAAATTGTGGGCTCCCTTTAAGTCCTTGATTGTGACCCCCCCGGGGGGATAAAAGGGAGCGTCTGATTCTTGCGTAAACACCCGGGCAGAGTTTTGAATAAAAAAACTGCCACTTGTGATGATTTTTCTGTCTTTCTCTTCCAGCTCTATGACATCTTTACCTTCTTGGCGGAGAGGGGGGGCATCGCTGAGGTCCACGCGGAGAATGGCGAGATCATTGCCGAGGTAAATATGAATTCATCCCCACCACACACTCTCTTCAACGTCTCCAGCTCTGTGATCCGTGTTGGTGTAGTGTGATTAATGTCGGTTTACTTCACCTCTCTGGTGGAGGCCTTATCACCACGCATCTGCACTACCTTCAGACTAAACACGCTGTCGCCCATGAGAGGGAGAATGGGTTTCCTGCAGGACGGTAATGTGTGGGTGTAGTTTACACAGCGCAGCTTTGGACAAATGAAAGTGAACAAACCCGCAATAAGTTGTTGGATTGAGAGGTTTGGTATTAGTCAGAGCCTGCAGACCGAGCCTGGATTCTGTCACTGTGTGTGTGTGTGTGTGTGTGTGTGTGTGTGTGTGTGTGTGTGTGTGTGTGTCTGTGTGTGTGTGTGTGTGTTGGACCCGATTCATTGCAAATCCCGGGCCTCCAATCCGGTCTTAAACTTGGACTTTGAGGGAATCTTTTTTCCTGGACTTCCAGATTATGTCATGTCCTGATTTTTTCTGTAGAAGTCCTGAGACAGGGAGGCCTTGTTTAGACCTAAATATATATATTTAATATTATAAGTGCTGGTACAGAAGGCCATCATGGATACGTGAAACCATTGTATCTAATGCTGCCGACCCTCTTATATCCACTAGCTGCTCACTTGAGGAAAACTCTTCAACTTAAACACAAGCTTCAATTCAATCTTTCCTCCATCAAGATTATATTCAAGGACAATTCCAATATGTTCCAACCTTATTCTCTAAGTGTGGCAGATCTTACATGTATATAAAGACCCTCTTCAGTCTGGGGACTCCCACAGTCTGGACCCAGATGATAGAGCTGCTCCTCATATCCTTCACAGAGGCAGAGCACAGATAAATATATGGTATTTCTAAAGTGACCAAAACTTTCCATCAGTCCACCCACTGAACACAGAGAAAATAGTCCCATGTCTACCTGCGAGTTAAGCGGTCTCCCTGCTGTGTTTGTTGAACAGGAGCAGGCCCGCATGCTGCAGATGGGAATCACTGGACCAGAGGGCCACGTGCTGAGCAGGCCAGAAGAGGTACGGTCAACCCTGCCACCAAATATTATCATACTTTTTGAAGACTGAAACAGCTTTGTACATTTCTTTTGTTACGTAGCCTTTTTATTGAGATATTAGCTGTTTTTATGTAGTTTGATGAATTTCATATTTTTGCCCGGTGATATACACACACACACACACACACACACACACACACGTTCCCTCAACAAACAGCCTAAATGAAAGCCACGTTCTCAGCTCAGCAACTTGTCTTGTCTGGACGGGGGTTTTCCACTCTGTGATGCAGCGCCGTGCAGCGGGCCCACCAGGCTCATAGTGCCCTGCGGTTGACTGGAGCCTTTAGAATCAAGAGCTCGGTAACATGAGTTGGATCAGTGTTTTATCAGAGTCTGGAGTCCGCTTTGGTATTAATTCACTGCTTATTGGACCCAGCCTTTGGACTAAAATCAGCTCAAGTGTTTGCATGTGAAGGACACAGTGTGCACATCTGGAGGCATGCTGAATCACAATCATGAAGATATCAAGATGGACATTTACACAATATAATTATGAGCATGTGGCACTTTTATCCGACCTCATCAAAGTTTATTTCAGCAATTGTTTGCTACTCTCATGAATCTGCTTTTAACAACCCTGACTCCATATGAATGAATAAATCCACTCGAACTCTAGAAAATGATGTTAAAATTACAAGCTTCCACAAAAATGAATTACGCCAATAATACGTCTCCGAAAAAATGAATAGTTTGCTGTGGTTACGTTTATTTGAGAAAATCCTAATGGGAAAGCGATTTCCAAGTCAACCACAATGTCCCGTCCTCTCTGTAGCTGGAGGCAGAGGCGGTGTTTCGTGCCATCACCATCGCCAGCCAAACCAACTGTCCTCTCTATGTGACCCGGGTCATGAGCAAGAGCGCTGCTGACATCATCTCACAGGCCCGGAAAAGAGGTAACGAGCAATATGTGGACTTCACCGCACTATGTAGAATATTTTAAACGTGGTGTGTATTGACTGAAATGGTACTCACATGTTTTATTTTGTATATATTTACTTCAATGAGAACAGCAGATTGTAGAAAAGAGCTGCGATTATTGTGTTTGGTGATTCATCTGGTGATTATTGTTTCCATTAATTGATTACTTGAAAAAATCCAGCTTACAGTTATAGAGGAAACCAGAAAATATTCACATTTAAGGAGGAATCAATTAGGAAACCAATTAGTCGGCTATTAATTTCATAGTTGACACTTAATGGATGAATGGATTCCTCGTTGCAGCTCTAGTCTAGACGTTTTTACTGCCCCCTCTTTTTTTTTTGCTAAGCGTGTTTATTTGCTATTTCACCTCCGGTCATCGGTTGCCATTTTTCCGTCTGATTTGGGAGACGTTTGGAATGCACTCTGCACCTATGCCCTTATAAGAGGATTTCCCTGCCCGTCCTGAAGCTGCTGATGTACACAGAGCTTGGCTCTGCTTGACATAATGAAAGATGAAGGATGAAAAGATGCGAGTCTCATAGGAATTTTCAGATTTGTCTTTTGGGTCTTTTGGGTCGCATGGTCCCGGGAGAGAGCGGAGGTGAACCAGCAGGCTCTGATGGATTGTGAAATACACACTTTTTGAGAACGGAACAGGAAAACGGGAGAGGGCAGAGAAGAAGAATGTGTGTTTGGATGTCCTTGGCGAAGGTCCATGCGACGTGTTAACAGGCTAACCTCAGTCATGTGCACCCTTTAGGGGCCTTGATGGACACTTTCTGTTTGGAACTGGTCCCAAGCACACTTCCTCTCCATCAAACAGTGATGTGTAAAGACTTTGCAAAAACACAAAAGCAGACAAATGTAATTTTCAGGAATGAAACCCTAACCAAAGGTGATGTTTGGCTTTAGAATGGAATGGGCACGGTTCCTCTGCTGTAAACGCAACCAAAGCTTTTAGTTCAATTAAACTTAAAATGAATCAGGCTTCATTGATGCAACTCATGATTAATAAATGACATGCTTTACTTTTTATTTCTTTTCCCAGGAAATGTTGTGTTTGGGGAGCCAATCACGGCCAGCTTGGGGACTGATGGGACACATTACTGGAGCAAGAACTGGGCCAAGGCGGCTTCTTTTGTAACCTCACCTCCTCTTAGCCCCGATCCCACCACTCCAGACTATCTGAACACACTGCTGTCCAGGTACGTACCAGCAGCCCCTTGTAAGGATCCTTCATCTGGCAAGTGTAGAGTAGTAAGTTTATATATATATATATTTTCTATAAGTTATATCACAGTCCTTGTTCAGTTAGTTCAAGTAACGTAACGTTCTTCCTCTCGATGCAGTGCCGTCATAATTCCATCTTAATTTCTTTCTATTTTTAATTCTCATTTTATTACAATTTCCAGGACCATACAATCATTCATAATACATATCATTCTACTCAGTTAGCCATCTGTAAATTTACATTTGTAGCATAACTGTAATATAGACCTAACCATATATTAAAATAAAGGATAAGAGCATTAACTTAATAAAATTAGAACACAATTGTTGGGGTTAACATCAAAGACACAAATCCCTCTAGGAAGGGAATATATAAGAAAACAAAAGGTACACAAACATCCTCTTTAGACATATGTCATCTTTAATAAGTCATATTTTCATGTTCCCCAGTGGAGACCTGAGTGTGACCGGCAGCGCTCACTGTACCTTCAGCGTGGCCCAGAAGGCCATCGGCAAGGACGACTTCACTCAGATCCCAGAAGGTGTTAACGGAGTGGAGGAGAGGATGACCCTCATCTGGGACAAAGCTGTGGTGAGGACTGTTTTCTCTCTCTGGCTTTTTTTCTTTTCTAGAAAAACAAACAAATAATTAGAGACGCACATAAAGATTTATTCCAGTCTTAATGGGCGCTTTGAAGCCCTAGTCTGTTTGGCTGCTCTGAATCACAGTGAAATTGATAGTTTTGGTTTGTTTTCTACTCGGCCTGGCGCCGCTTCACAGTTACACAAATAAAAGCGGACCGAATAAAAAACCTAATTTGCGTAGGGGCACATACCAAACAGCTAATCTATCTGCTTTTGCCCGGAGAGCTGCCGCTTCTATCCAGCGAGTCGCAGACTTGGAAGTGGTTTCCCTTTGACTCTGCACTATCTACTGTGTGCATGAATCTTCCCTCCTCCAGTTTATCTTGGATGACTTTATAAGTGTCACCATTTCCGTGGACTTTATTTAGCATATTGTGTATTTTCTCTTTGACCCAGGTGTCAGTTCCCTCCAGCCCAAACAAACTGTGCCAGAGTCCGATTTAAAAAAAAAAAAAAGACTAAGTGTTGCCTTGTGAAAGCTCCGTAAAAGGCTCTTGTTCTCCGTCTCCACCATTTGAACTGCCTTTCACTATTATTCCTCCCGACTATTACTCTCAGCTTTATTTCACCGTGCTGTTGTCGCCGTCTCTGCTTTGCTTTATCATTTCCTCTCGATCTCCACATCTGTCCTTTCCTTCACCGTTGGATACAGCACACTGCCCTGCTCCCCCTCCCTCCCTCCTCTCTCAGTGTTATCACTGAATCACTGTACTGCTAACGTACACACAGCATGCAGCTTTAGACAGCTGTGGAGAGCTGTGCTGCCTGTACAGTGTGGATGTTCAGTTCTTTATTGTCCCAGTGGGACAGAGCGCCGATAAACAACGACACACAAAACAGCATCCCAATACTGGCTCTAAAACCATGTGGAAAATGGTGAAAGGCTCGGAGCGTGAAGCTAATCCAGAACTGATTTCCATACGAGGTGAAAGTTCACCATTGTATCCAAAAACGAGTCCGCCCCTCTTTATGCTTACCGCTCCCTGTTTGTGCTCGTTTCCCAGACTACAGGTAAGATGGACGAGAACATGTTTGTGGCAGTCACCAGCACCAACGCAGCCAAGATCCTGAACCTGTACCCTCGCAAGGGTCGGATCGCTGTGGGCTCCGATGCCGACCTGGTCATCTGGGACACGGACTCCATCCGCACCATCACCGCCAAGACACACAACTCGGTAGGTGTGGTGTGTGTGCACCGGTCAACGGTCGTACTTTGTCTTTGTTTCAGTTAAATTCATCCCTCAACTTCACGCTGATTCTTGCTGGTTTGGCTGGAGGAGCAGAGGGGAGTACACCAACACTGAAGGGTTGTTTTCTTGAGTAATGTCAATGATGTTATTGTTACAGTAACCCCGATGGCGCCGCTCCATTTGCACTGTAACACAACCATGTAATTGATTATAAATATATATATATATATATGAAAGCTAGGATGAAAAAAACTAAGAATATTATGAGACAGATGAGCAAAAAGTGTTTAATCTTTAGTAAACTAGTAAAGCAGAAAAATAGATGAGAGATAAGTGTCTACATCTGTGGTGTGTGTGTGTGTTAGAGATAGAGAGAGAGAGAGAGAGAGAGAGAGAGAGCACATTGTTGAACAGCTTCCAGAGAGCTCTCAGTTCCTCTGGAACGGAAATGAAGTCTCGGTGGAAGTTCACTGCTAACACGTCTCACGCTGTACTCGCCCCGTGACCAGCTCTCAATGTAAAGTCGAGCCATCCATAAAAATCCATAAACCCTCAGCAACTTATGCTTATGAGTAAATAAGGAATACTCAAATGCGTGGGTTTATCAAACCAGGACAATAACTACAGTTAATGAAGAGGGCAACTATGTGCTGTATAATCAGAGGTATTTCCTTCCTCATCATGTGACATCGGCTCCAACGGATCATCCGAGATAATATTGACGATTGGACAACCATAGCTGGCTTAAAGAACGTCATTCATTGCACAGGATTATGCAACAGTGAAAACTTAATATTTCAAATATTTGCACTAACCCCGGAGCTGTGCAACATCGATGCTTGTCAACTCGTCTCAGAAGTGGGAAAAAAAACAGGTCTGGTCATAAGATATGGATGTCACGGGAAACGTCTCATGCTCTCGGGTTCAGAAGCGGCCGTGTGGTGTGAACAGCGTCTCCTCCGTCCGACGCCTTTGCAACCCGCGATGCTTTTCTTCTCCTCACATTTTGGGGGTGCAAGTAAAGTCACTTTAGTGACGTGAAACTGTGGTGAAATTGCAGATATGTTCATGTATTCACTATGAGGGACACACATGTTACACATTTACATTATGAGGTTTCTATAATTAAATTTGAGGATCCCAGAGGGGCCAAACGGCAGCAGAGGAAGTGTCTGCACAGGAAATGAAGGCTTTACCAGCCTAGCACAACCCTGCTTATATACAGGAATACACAAGTGATAAGGAAGAATGCTTTTACTAACCACGTGTGTGGGTTTTTGGAATGATGCCGTGAAGTTTGTAGATTTGATTTGCTTAAAAAGGCCTAATGGTGGCTGTTGACTTAGAGAGGCAGAACATTGTCTCCGGATAGAGGAATGGAAAGAGACGGAGAGAACGGGACTAATAATACGCCTTCTCCAAATTGGGAGTACATCCACTGAGGATCCCTGGGTTCTTACATAATGATGTCACCTCTTCATTTCCTGCCGGCCGTCCTTCCAGATAAAACAGAGGAGAGCAGAAGAGCACTGCGGCTCCCAGATCCAATAAATCTACCTTCATGTTAGTCTGACACCAGGCCAAACAGGAGCGGCTCACCGGCACACTGAGTTGGGGAATGACCTCTTCTGCCATCAGAGTAAACAAGACGTGTGTCTTTGGTCGTCAACTTATGGACATGAGCAGATCCTGGCACACGGACGAGAACAGGCAGCAACACACACTCCGAGACACACTCGGCTCGGTCATGACATCATGTTTGGCATGCGGTGAGGATTTAGTTATGTCCTGTTCTGCACAGAAAACTGGGCCGTGTGCAGAGGAAATAAGCAACAATGGGATCGGGGAGGGGACCTGCACACATCACAAATAAGGCAGGAGAAGAAAGTTGGCACAGAAGGAAATTGGACGAGGATGAATGGTAGGGTTGAAGGAAACGATGGGGTGACATGAATCCAGCAAGACTAGGGTGAAGGGGAGAAAGACAACAGACAGAAAGACGGATACGTGAATGAAGGAGACAGACAACTGGGAAGAGAGAGGAAGGGAAAGTACTATGGAGGCATTAAACACCAGCTGGGTGATGGCAGCTGTTTGTACATGCCGGGCAGACAAGTGTCAGAAACAAGGTGATGAATGATGAGAGAATGGGAGACAGCGATGTGTGGGATTATGAGTGAGTTTCCACTTCCTATCACTGCCTCCATCCTCTCACAGCGCCCCCTGCTGTTGTTGTTGTTGTTGATCCTAAAGCCCCTTGATAAATTCATTGGAACATTGTTGTTTCCCTGTTGATTCTTTCTATCATATGTCTTCTAACATTTGCTTCAGCTTTAATAAACGTATGTATACATTTTGTTGTTTCTAATCCAGTTCTGTTTAACTGAATTCTTCTTCTACTGTGTTTGTGAGTTAGATTTACACAACATATTATTCCTGTCAATGTGTCTGCTTCTGTGGTTTTCACATGATTGTTTTACTTTTTTATTTTACTGTAAATATAGACATTCTGTATACATATGTTCTATTTCATAGCCTTTCCTTCAGCATCTGATATTTATTTGATATGTGTGCTTCAGGCTGCTGAGTACAATGTCTTCGAGGGCATGGAGCTACGCGGAGCCCCACAAGTGGTGGTCTGCCAGGGGAAGATTGTGGTGGAGGACGGGACCCTGCATGTCATCTCCGGCATGGGTCGCTTCATTCCCTGCTCTCCCTACCCTGACTTCGCCTACAAGCGTGTGAAGGCCAGGAAGCAGGTAAACCCAGGTTCCACTTCTGTCCAGCCTCCGTTTTACACTTCAATGGAGGCAGCTGTCACATCTTTCACCTTATGTAACCGTATGACTTTTTTTTGCAGGATAGACTGTAGATTCTACAATAAGAACATTGCATTTTTTTGGATTGTAAGTGAGGAATAATGCAGTTTTGTGCTGAAATGGAAGTTGCAAGAGGGGAGTGAAAAGTGGGTGGGAGGGATGGAGTGGGATGTGGGGGAGATACAGTTAGTCTGACATCAGCCTCCAGGGTTCAGCCACGGGCTGCTGGCTGTGCTTTTACACTGCAGTGCAAAATGTCCATGCGATGAGGGTGGTCGGTTCTCCTCCTCACGGTTTGAAAAAAGACGCAGTGAGGTTGGAGTTGTAAGACTTTCCAGAGAGACCTACCACACACAGTTCAAGAGTAACAGTAGAAATATATCCCGCATTTACAATTTACTATCATCACAAGAGATCTAGACTCACCGTCCAGTAGCTGTACCTCAACCTGGAAAAAAGAGGATAAAAGAAGTCATCCAGATCTCCTTTGAAGTATTATGAACGTTTAACTCTTCGACTTAAAACAAATTCAACTCAAAACAGACCCGGCCGCCTGCTCTCCTGCCATCTCATCTTACGTGCCAAAAATCTCATTGTTCAACAATTTCCTAATTTGCAGCTGGCTGGCGATGACACCATGGAGCACCAGTGTGCTGTTTATCTTGCTGGATGCTTTCTTCACTCACAGATGTCTCTTTTTAACTCTTGACGGAGCTCAAGCCTCCTCTGAGTCATGACCCTGACAGACAGATCAGCATAAAGTTCCAACTTGCTTTGAAGACGTTTCTTCTGCTCGAGCCCGTAAACACGGCTTGCTTACTTGGTTTTTGTTTGTCTCGGGTTTTGTGGACGTGTGGAATCTGGAGCTGCTTCTCGGCAGGAAGGAGGCTTTCTGGAAAATGCATATGTAACAGTTACACAAACATCCATGTAATGCAAAACAGCTGTGTACTAGGTTACATGAAATGTTTCTGTGATACCAAACACCGTAATGTTTCACTGTGTTCTCCCCCCCCTCCCCTCACCGTCTCCATCTCTGTGCCTCCTGCAGCTGGCGGTCCTGAGGGCAGTGCCCAGAGGAATGTACGACGGCCCGGTGTCTGAATTCTCCATGTCCCGCGGTGGCACCCCCTCAGCCTCCGCCCGCACCTCCCCCACCAAGCAGCCCGTCAGAAACCTGCACCAGTCTGGATTTAGTCTAGCAGGTAACCCTGCACCATGCGGTGAGCCCAGCTTCTTAATACAAACCCCACCCCTCTATCACCCAGCCCTTCCTTTCATCCGTCTATGGTCTGTATTGATTCATACTGGAGGAACATCAAAAGGACGAGCGCGTGCATGAGTCGATCCACCGCCGACCCACTTTTATCTCAGCTGAGCGGCTCCTTCACACAGGACACGAGTCATGTGATTTCTCAGCATGTTGCTGCTCTGAATGATGCATTCACATCCCTTGGCCATGAGCCTCCAGCCTGTAGAGTAACCTAATCATGTCTGATAATCCTGTTTCATATTTTATGATGTGCAAAGTATGGCATGCAGTGTATCACGCTACCATGGGGAAAAAAGGGTTTTACTGTGTTTATATGGCGATTTGTCCGTTAAGATGCCCACTTCAGCTCCTTTGAGTTTTAATTACGTTACATTTGATCAATGAGATAGCTGATAGCTTGGGCTTCAGTGTGGTGGGACATAAAGTCAATATTACCCCAAATTAAAACCATTCAAACTGACCCCTACTGCATCCATCCTGTGAACTATGTTTTACATGGATTGCCATTGGCGATAGGAGTGCTTTGGTTTTCCTGCACTGTACTGCACTGTACTCAGAAAAAGAACACTTTGTGCAACTCGGCATGTTTAATCCCCTTAACTTGTAACTCAGATCAGTCACTGTTTAATGACTCATCTCTGAAAAAAAGGCACCTTAAACCCCCGTTCCCCGGCTGAATCCCCGTCTCACGGTGTCTCACGCCTCTCAAACAGACTGCTTTTTTTATTACGCTTTAGAACACTGTGACCTCCAACTACATCACTTGTGTAATGTCAAGCTGCATTTGGGCATTAAGTGTTTTCCACAGTTACACTTGCTGTACGGGTCATGCTGGATATGAATCTTGGCCCACGGCCTGAAAGACATACAGCGATCCCAGTCCAGGCGTTTCATGGACACGGCCTATTAGGAAGAGAGATCACAACACTGTATTCACATTTGACATCTGTTCCATTACGCAGAGCTGCTGAGTGACAGTGTGATGGTGCCCATGTGTTAAGACACCGAATTAGCTTTGATTTAGAACACAAATGTGAGAGATGTTTTTTTTGTCAGGCTACCAAACAGGGAAACGTTGTAGTCAGTGTTTCCACTGTCTCACAAACAGAGACCTACCAGAGGGCATGCGTCCATGTGAATCAATGGGAGCGACCCCTTCTCACCTGCAGAGAAGGGGGAACACAGCTGCACTCGCCGTGCTATTGGCTGTCTTTGCGACATGTAGTAACTTAACAGGTAGTATCATTTTTATTGGTGGATAACTCAAAGACCACAGCACGGGGTTTTAGCATTTGGCTGTATTGAGCAACCTGTCTTTACAAGCTCATGTGGGATACCTCATCGATGGGGAAAAAAGAGAACGGTGACCTCCGCTGGAAAGAATTTCCACATTTGAGTACATGAAGTTAGAGGGGAGTGAGGCTTCTCCTGGTTTCCCAGGCTTTGCGATGCTTTCTGCGTTGTCTTGCATGCGTACAGTACGTGCACGTACTCCCAGAGTGAGTCAATCTGTTTAGTTTTTTTTCCAGGGGGGGGGGCACCACCTGGAGAGTTGATTTACTCGTCTGGAATGAGATGGGAAGGATTGTTTGCTTGGATACAGCGTATAATAGTCTGACATCATCCCGCTTTCCATTTATATACTCCCTGATAATTTGTTGCAGCAGACGTGGTGGCTCATCCTTTTGAAACGTCATGCTTTATGTCAAACTGTGGCTTCTTTTGTTAACGTTTCAGCAGCACTCTACAGACTACAGAGTCTGCTGACATTAGAATTCCCCTCTTATCTCATTGAGACATACCGTACATCGTAGACAATAGGGTCTCATGTGAAAAACTTCCAGTGTCTGGAAATGAATAATGTGAGTGCATGTGAGGGCATTAAAGCCATTCTGTGTGATGAAAAGTTGTCGCTTTAAGAGCAGACATAAGTTTACAGACATAAGTTGCATGCATCAGCTCCACATATGACCTAAATTCACTTTATACTATCCCATTGTGTTCTGCATGGCACCATGAATTAATTAGCATGAATGTTGGGATATTAATACATCATATGAGGGTTAGAAAAGTGTGTTTATTGAAATCCTTCTCCATTTCTTGTCATTGTGTCCTCTGCAGAGTCAATATGGAAATCCCATTTGCAGCAATTTACTCAAATGTACATACTGTTGCATCTGACATGTTGTGTTTGAGTACAAACCACAGTCTTTAATCTTCTGTTTCTCTCTTCCCCTGTTTTCTATTTGTCCTTCTTTTCCTTTTTTATCCCCTGTTCCTCCTCCCCACTGCCTTACGGACCTTTTTGCTCTTTTCCCATCCACCTCACTTTATCGTTCTCTTCTTTTCTCTCCATCCAGGTCCCCCCACCCCAGATGACATCCCCATCAGGCCTGCTGGCCGTCGTATTGTAGTGCCCCCTGGTGGTCGTTCCAACATCACATCCCTCAGTTAAACAGCAGCACGACGAGGGGATGCATCCAGAAAACGACAGCAGCCAGAGTGCAGGATTGAGGGTGGGCGGGGGGATTTTGGGGTGGGGAGGGAAGGGGAGGGAGGGAGGAGCAGATGCAGAGGACCATGATTAGTTAAAAGTTAAAAGAGCAAAACACTGAATCCTCATGCCTTACCTGTCACGATGTAACCTCGCTCAGATGAGAACAGCATCCCTTTTCCTGAGGAATCTGTATTGAAGTGGTTAGGAATGAAAAGATAAACATGCCACCAAAGCACAAAACACTTGACCAGTCTTTAGCTTCACTTCTTCTCAGTATAGAATACACCACAAATACTGTGAAAACATGTTCACTGTGTGCTTTGGTAATGAGAAAATACACCAGGAAAACCACCACATTCAACCAAAAGAAAAAGAACTCGAAGGAAAATGGATCCTGCTTTTCTCAGAATGATGCTGTGGTTCTTTCACCCTGTTTGGCTTTCAATGTCACCCCCTTTTCAGTAGCCTGCTTTCTCCATAGTCAGCAACACTAGATCCCACATTAGCCATGTATTATCATGCAGTACCGTTGATTAGCTCTAGGTGGCATTGTATATACGGTAGATGTAATGTAGCCTTGTGAATGATGTTGTTGCAGCCTGTTTGGGTTTACTGGACCAAGTAAAAGGTATTTTATCAGATCTCAGAGCAGGAGTGCTGTTGGACATGGAGCCACAATAACAATGGTGACGTGATCCATGATCCTTTTGCCCCGCCCCCTCCTCTGAGGTGCTTGATGAATACCATCCCCATGATGTATTGATTGAATAACTATTGATGTTAGAAAAGTAAGTCCGACACATCCACTTCAGAATTTGTTTGTTTATTTTGCGTGCGTAGACAACAGAATATGAAACTGGATTTTGAGAAAGGGTTTTTTTGCATTCTTTATCCCCAACGGGTTTATATACGTTTTTCTATTTCCTGCACTCCCAAAAAAAATTCAAGAAACCGTCCTTTGCATTTGCTTCTTGCTTATTGGCTGCTCCTGTCATTCTGAAGTCATCTTGAGAAGGAGAATGAAGGAAAAAAAAAAAGGTTAAAAAACAAGAACAAAACACATATGACTGTCCCTTGTAGCTCAGCCGCCATGATGAGCTTTGCAATTGAGGGCAACAAAGAAAACCAGATGCAATTAAAAGATCCTGTAACAAACACCTGCTTTCAGATAACTTCACCTCTCGCTTTACGTTTTCATTCCCGACAAACTGGGCTCTCATTTTAGGACAAGAGGAAGACCATCACCTTGTCATACCAACATAGTCCTGGAACACAATCCTGACCAATGCTAATTCAACACCAGCCTGAATGAGCTCAAGTGAGTTTACCTGAACCGCTCTGGAGCTGATTGTGTCGGGGGGGCTTAGAGCTCTTTATGTCTCTGCTGTTTTCTGACAAGGCGGAGGATTGCGGTGCAGTAAGGGAAGCTTTTATTTTGTCGCTGTCCCACGTGGTCCGGGTAGGGAGGGAAGGAGATGGATCTTACTATTTGGTAGTGGCGGGGCGGACTCTGAGGCAGGCACAAGTGGTGGTTTGTTGTATTTATGTTAGTTTGACAACCTTTGTTATTGTTTTTATGTTGTTTCTTTTTTACTGTTGTATCAAAAACCCAGAGATGGCAGGTCAAAAATAAGGTGTGTTGTGGAGGTATGATTTGTTTCCTGAATAAACATGAGTTGCAACTGACTGACTGCGATCTCTAATTTACTCACATTAAGAAAGAGAAGTAAGGGTGGACGTAAGGCGGTTAAGAGAATAGTTTTTATTAAGAGTTTTTAGGCCTACTGGTGATGGTTTTGTGCAGAACCATTCCTGTAAATTAAAGTGCACACACCATTGGTTCTTAGCACAATCCAGGCAAATTAACTTTACATATTGAGTCTCCTGTAATTTGTAGAAACGATTACTCATTTCTCATTAAACCAGAATAAAACCCCCAGGGCACTATATATCTGTATCCACGTCTTTTCTGAGTGTTTATACGCCTACAGTTCCACTTTATAGTGCAGAACACCACTCCTTTTACAGTGTATGAATTGCCCGTTTAATTAGACAGTGAGTCATCATGGCTGTGACTGTATAAACAATTCAGACAGGGTAAGAAGTTTGACTTGGATGCGGTTTGATTGACAGCAGAGTGCAATGGAGTGTCTCTGCCAGGCATATCCGATATGTTACGATTATAATAGCCCAGTATGAAAAGAAAACACTCCATGTTAAGATAAACATCGAGTCCTTACGGCAAATAAACTTTATTACCACCGCTCACAGCAACAGTGGAGTGTGCTATAGTGGTGCAGTCCATCCCGCGGCCGCTAGGGGAAGCAGTGAGCGCCCACTACGGCGTTCTAGAGTGTAGAAGAACACCTCAAGTAGGCTAACGTTTGATATTTTAATGCTAACGGTGGCACCTAACCGGCGGTTGGTTAACATTTTATATAATTTTTAATAGCTAGGCTTCCCTCGGGTGGCCCGCCAGCATTGTGATACATAGATATGACAGTCCTGAAAAAAAGTTAAAGTTAAAAAAGTGTCAACGTAGCCTTTTCGCTAGCGTTAGCCACCGTTGATTCAACGCAATACCCACCAATAGAGGAGGAGTTCCGCCTACAGGTAATTTTTTTTTAAGTTTATCGTTTTTTTAGTCGATAACAGTAACATTCAAACTAATAATGATGGAAAATCCCATGACTTTAATGTTTACAGAGTTACTTGGTTGTAGGTAAAGGGAGATATTTATGCTGGATGCTAACATTTGCATAACCCAAGTCAGTTTTCCCTCTAGAGACAGCGTAGTTTGTTTGGTAGAAACTGATTTGAGGTCTGTTAAAGCACCAGGAGACCTTATGTGTTGTAGATGCATCAGATGCTATAACTTCTCGTCAGTGAGGAGTAAAAATTACTTTCTGTGGATGTTTTTTTTCAGAATCAAATTGTGTTCCTCACTAAATTCATTGTCTATTAACGTATTTCAATATGATATATAACGTATGTTACGTTTTTGGTAATGCAAACATACCACATTCTGTTGCAAAGGGTGAATAAGGCTTTTATTTTGAAACTGCTAAGTAGGTTTAAGATATTGAGACGTCTGGAACTTTAGGTGCTTTTTGTCAATATTGCAGGGAGGAATGGTAAAAGAAGAAGACATTACAGTAAACGTCCAAGATGAAGCTGTGTATGTGCTACAGTTTTGGGGAATGTCAAAACTCAGAAGGTCACAAAGGTAAGTTTCATCTCTTGCTGTCATTTTCTGTCATGTTTCTGCATCACAGACCATATTTGTCATTGGAAACTATTGTGTATCCAAACTCTAAATTTAGCATATTAGTAGGAAAATCGGGCATCATGAAAGTAATCAAACAAAACAACAAATTCATGACACTGTGGTCTAACTAATAGGATGACCAATCTATCCACAAAGTCCCATTGTGTTTTCATACAGGAGGGGTTACATACCCTCACTGTGAGGTCCAACAGTAAAACTGCTGGAAGGTCCCTCATGCACTGTTTAATGGCCAGTAAATGTCTACTGACATCATGGTAATCATGTCAGATGGCAGAGATGACGATCGTAAAGAACAGACTGGGTCTGGGATTAGAGATGAGTCAGCAACTTCACATCTAAACAGGGGGTTGTGTGGTGGTTGGCTGCTGCTGTGGGGGAAAAGTCGATTCATGTAAGAATCGAGATTCTCAATCGATTCACAACTCCCAAAAATCTACATTAAAAACTTTTGAAAACTGAATGCTAGCTTGCACAGCAGAGACCCTGAAATGTGCAGCCGTATGTAAAGTATCAAGAATCAGTTTGAATTGAATCCAAATCGAATCGTGAGATACTGAAAATTCCCAACCCCACCTGTTGTTTTTGTAGGTTCCAAACTGTAGTGACAAACATTTCCACAGTGTATGTAATGTACACTGGTTGTTATCTAGTCCTTTCCTTTCTCAAATGATGTGTGTGTGTGTGTGTGTGTGTGTGTGTGTGTACACAGCGAGTAGAAAACAGCATATTTTTGTACGTTTATGTGATATACTGGGGTTTGCTGCTTTTATCTGTAGTAATTCCAAGCACATTGGGGAAGCATTTATCAATTGAAAAATCCCTCTCAGATCAGCCATTAATGTGGAAATGTGCTGCCTCAGCTAAGCCCATTGTGGATGAGAGAAGAGAGAGAGAGAGGGAGAGAGGGAGACAGGGGGAGGGGGAGGAAGAGAGATCCAATCAATCTGAAGACAAACAGCGGCCACTGAAGTTGGGGATGAGTAATAATTTTAGTTTCCACTATTTGAAATGTGTTAAATGCTTGAGCTTTTGGCCCAGTTATATTATTTGAACCATGGATGTCCATTGGAAGTCTCTCCACCCAACTGTAGGTTACTAACTGTACTACTTGTCAGTTAACATTGGGGGGCAGCATCATATTTAGGATAGTGGAGAGCAACCTTCACATACCACATACAATATCTAACAACCTTTTCCCTTTTTACATCTCATCTCTATTCTGGATTCTGATTTAAAAAGAAAAAAAAAACCTTTCATGACCGATGCCATTCTTTGTCCCATTTTACTTATAATGCTTATTCAATAAAATATGGTAATTCAGAGAGACATAAAGTGAAAAATATAGCACAAGGCATAGTCAGATTGGTTCAGAAAAAGAAAGTCATTATTTAAGGCACACCTTAATAGTTTGTAACTCCATCACATTTGAATACAATAAACACACAGTGACAACTGAAGGACAACAAAACCTTAATAGGAATGCAATTCACAGGTGTGGAACAAATGTGTTCCTAGACTTATTAATTATTTTGTTGAAAGATGGTATGACCAGGGTCAAATACTATTTGTCAATTATCATTTTAGAAGTTCAATTTTTGGAAGGGTTCACAATAAACCCGATTACATATGAACAAAGTAAGATAATCCTTTACAAATATAGTTAACCCGAGTATAATCAGGATCACTCCACCTGTTTAACTATCCCACTATATCTAACAGCTTATACAGGAAATCACCTTTTGGATACGTAAATTTACATCAATGACAACAACAACAACAACACAAAGTCAAAACGTTGTACGGGTTTTCAATAGAAAAGTGCCACCAGTAATTAATTGAATCGAGTGAAATCTTTTTTAAATAGAATTACAAGTAATACATCGTATTGCAGATTGGTAAAATTTAGGTCAACAGAATGACTAGACATGAGTAGAAATCACATTTACTTACAGCTCAGGTGTTTACTGTACCTACATGTATAGTTTAAGGGGACCAGCTGTGTGCCATATCGATGGTTTAAAATATCCCTATGTTTCTTAGACATGGTTTAATCCAAGTTACAGTCAATCTTAAATCATGTGAACGGGGAGTATTGCCTGGCCTGGTGTCTATTTGTTTCTGGCGTTGTTTTCTTGTTAACAACTTTGTATGTGAAAAACAATATTAAGATTTTGTTCCCACTGTGTTATCCAGCTGGTGCTAAATTATCGTTGAATAGCAATAGCAAGAATTTTGCTGCAGAATGTATTATTCGACAGGGGCAATTCATTGTGAATACGAATATACAGGCTTATCTTGTGGCACATGTAATTGTTTGTATTCTACAAAAAAAAAAAAAGAGGCAGGACATAAACATATTTTTGACAAAAACAAATGCAGACAGGAAGTGGAAAAAAAGACTCAGCTTAATCCTTGCCTATAAAACCATCCCTAAGGGAATGAGTGGTCACTCACAGCTTGAGATTTTTCTCTCTCTCTGTGCTTAAATGCTACAGTTGATGTGCAAAGCAAGGTTCAGTGCAGAACATGTGACCTTCATTTGAAGACCTTGCTGGTCATTTGCAGATTGAGGCAAAGGTTAGTCCAAAATGTCAGTGTTTGAAAACCAATGTGAAAAAAAACTTGCTTCAAAAGGTCCACTTAGTATAATTCTTGTGCCCCACCTGGTGGCCTTAACTATGCAACTTCATATAAACTTCCAAGGTCTAGAATGGACCATCAAGGTTAAAACCCGTTTACTGCATTTCAAATGTCTGTATCGATTTAAGAGTAACTTAAAGCACATGCAAGTGACAAAAAAACAAACAAAAGTGCTCAGCATATCTTGCCTATATTTGCAGCTGATGAATCTGGGACATTGTGCCAAATGCAATCCTCCCATCTTTGTTAGCTTGACTAGCAAAGCTAAGCATAATGACCACTAAAACCATGTATCTGCCGCTATGATAAAGTGAGCCACTCGGGCTCAAGCCTACAGTTCAGCTCTTCATTTTCTATCTTAGAGGAATCTGTGGTTGCTGCCTTAAAAACAAAGGCCTCATTTTTACCTTATTGTCCTCTGGGTTTGAATGTGTTGTACTCTTATTGTCATGCTCAAATCTCAAGTCCTGTAGATTTCATGGGACAAAGGGTTCGTTTTTTAATATATGCTGCCAACCTAACTCCACATGTCAAATCTCGTTAACTCCATTTCCATAACACAGAACCATTGTTACGCTTAATTGACTAATTAACCAGAAATAGAAATCTGTCCCGGGCCAAGACAGCAGCAGCTACATGCTGACCATGCCAGACTTTATTTCCTGTTACAGCTGTGGCATTGTGTCCTTTTTTGGCAGGGGGAGTGACTTCCTTTTCACTTCAGCACGTTGCCCAGAGTAGAGGTTGAGCAGACCTTAGAGCACCAGAGTGATGTAAGATATGAGTGACACTCTGCTGAGAGTCATTCTTCTTAGTGACAGGAAAGCGAAACGCCCGGGTCTGGCATGACTGCGGCTCTAGGAGTCCATATCTCTCCTGCAGTCCTGCAGCTCACGACTGGTGGTTTCTTGTGGGTGAACAGTGAAGCACAAGTACATACGACATTTGTGTTAAGACGACGTAGTGGTGCAGGGACATTGGCGATGAGTGCCTGTGCTGATAGAAGAATAGGTGTCTGAGTGTAAATTGCTGAACTACAAGCTGTGGGCAGGTGCAAGTGAGAAGGGGCTACGCAGGGATCTCTGGTCCCGAGACCTATCCTGATAAGTAGGCAGCTGGTTCAACATTGTTGTTCTGTCCGTCCTCTATTGCCTTGTTCTTCTCAGTCATGGACAGCTCAGAGGAATCTGAATCCACCACTGCTTGCCTTGACCTGTTATGTAAAGAACATCATCATTAGAACTCATTGCTGTCATTTTATTTGACCTTTCCCATAGACTTGTGTGCCAAAGCTGGCTGTTTTTACTGACATTTTGCCTGCCTGTATATTGTTAAGCCATACTTACATACGTGCCAAAATAACCTAAGCCCTATAAAGAAATATATTACTTTTTAATGTTTGCCACGTTTTAAAGTTTAAATCTGGGCAAATTATTTCTCAATGAGAAGCATGAGAAGTTGTTGTGCAGGTAATGGAGATTCCTTACTTTTCTCTGTTGAAGACAATGAAGTCTCTCTGGACATTATCCAATCTCTGCTGCAATTGACCGTTCTGGAGAAAGAGAGAAAAAAATACAGAACATCAGTAACTCAACTGCTGGCATTTCTGAAAAAGCAATAACAAAACCGGGGCTAATCATTAGTTATTATTACTCCCAGCTACAGGAAGACATTTAATGCACATAGTTGTTTGGTGTCACTGGTTAGGGATGACAAATAATGTGCAGTTTTAATAAGATACCAGAGGAGGAATTTGATCTAACTTTAGAGGACACTTGTGCTCTGGTGTCTCCACCTGCTCCATTCACTCATATTTGGCCCACTTAACCATGTGAGAACATCCGGCTCCGTCATGCCAGGCTGTTCTCACGCTGCTGTAGTGCCAAGACAAGTAGACAGATGCTTTCTCATTCTCTCTCAAGGAGTCAGCGAGGAGAGAGATTATAGATATACATCATCATTATGGCACTTGTGGGTGTGTTTGAGACAAACTAGCAGAGGCAATGCACCGATGCATAAGGGTTTGCTAGTATTCCCTCTTTGTGTACATGCACCTTACTTACACTAAATTAAATATAATTTGCAAACTCCAAAAGAAGGTGGTTCCAAGTGGCTTTCCTCAACCTATTTTTAAAGTGATTGATTACATGCTGTCTCGCCCCACACCCCTCCACTCATATCCAAGTTCCTGGAAGCCCCTCCAGTAGAGAAATGGCTGACTCCCTGCCCAGAACAGCCAGTCACACAGCCCAGCAGAGAGGCTGTGTACAGGTGCTGTCACAGTGGGAAAGCGGCCACTGGCAGACCAAAAGCCATCAACTAAATCATGTCAGGGAATAGAGAGAGAAGAGAGCGAGACGTGTATGTCCATTTGAGAAGCGGATGGAAAGAACAGAAGGTGTAGGTTGTAGACAGGCTGTGCTTGTGTGTGGGTGATGCAGACTTAAGGACAAAGAAACAAACAGGCAGACAGAGACCAAGGAGGAATACTGTATTTGTCATTCATCAGTGATAGATGTGACAAACAAGAGATATGACAGACGAGGTATGATGTAGAGTCTCTGATGTGGTCATAATGACATGAACTTAAAGGCATGACAGAACCCGATAATAAAACGCTACCTTTGGATAACCCTTTCCCCTAGTTGATGTACAAAGCAGATCTCTGGTGTCTCACTCTTTTTAATCTTTTCCTTCAAAGAAACCGGAGAAGACTTTGTTATTTACAGCAGTCACAGGAGGAAGTTGAACTATTAAAAAGCTTGCAGTGGAAATCCTCTTGTGCAGTCAGGGTTCAGTATGTGTTGGACTTTACTAAATAAGTTTTTGCTAGTGATTTAGAGTTATTTCATAAAAGGCCTGAAATAAGGGAGGATAAAAGGAAAGCAGCAAATAAGGTCCTTCCTTCCTGATCTTTATTTCTGTAATTATTTCCTTATTTCCTTCTTTCATTCCTTGCTTTCTTCGGAGGAAGGGAATAAGGAAAGAGAAGGAAATAAGGGAGGAAAAAAGAGAAGGACTTAAATAAGGTATTGAAGGAAAGCTTACTGTAAATAACATTTGTGCTCAATGCCAAAAGATGCCACTGGCCTTGCAGAAAGAAAAGCAACATTAAATGTGGGCGATTCACTTTTTGTTTCTTTCTCTCTCTATATATATTTGTTGCTTAAAAAAGGCAGTTCAGAAGCTAATTGCTTCGATTAAACTTCCCATTTAATGAGACACACCAGCAGGAATTGCTCTGCTGGGCGAACGCCGAACAGGTACATTTCTCAATGTCCTTATCTGGGGTTACTTTATTTCTGTCTTTAACTGAGGATAGCATTTGTTTGTAAAATGGCTGCTAAAGTGTACTGGGTTTGAGGTGGCAATTATGTTATTTAAACAATCTATATACGTTATCATTATCTCCGTAGACTGTTTAATACATTAAATAACCCAGTAATTATTAAATGAAAGTCATGAGTGTGCACTAAATTAAAATGTTTTCAAGTTTGATCATTTCTAGATAATGAACTATTATAATAGAATGTATTTTTAATAATGGTTGCATGCATGCATTTCCTACAGTGTGTTACAGGGAGGCAGACGCAGGGAGATAATGCTTAAAACGGATGAGGAAGGGGTCCTACACTGTATAGGAGTGACATGTAGACAGTAAAGTGAAAGGAGTGTAAGGAGAGGGAGAGTAATTAAGGTTGGAGAGGAGAATAGGAATATGCACAAAGAATACAGAGCAGCCTCGGGGTAATGAGTAAGAAGCTGGCCTGGACAGGCATATGTAAGGGCATCTTACTCTATTCAATATTGATCTGCTGTTCTTCAGAAATGCTGCACAGAGCTCCCTCTCACTTTCACGTCCACCCATCACTCACTGTCTTTCTCAGGCTCTCTCTTCTGCGCATCCATCACAAATGGCCCCCAGATCCCTTGTAAATGGTTATGGACAAGCCTTGCACAACCTGATATTTATAGGCAGTAAAGCAAGTATTCTCTCCAGATTGGCCAGGGCAAACATTGCTTCAATTTTGAAAACAGTTCTTTATCAAGATATGGATATTTCTGAACAGACCTATTCATCAAAATACCCTTCAAAAGTGACATTGAGGTTTTTGGCACTTGAAAAACGGAGGACTAATGCCCCAGACTGTGTTTGTTTACCGATGTTACTGTGCCAAAATTGTGCAGAGCTCCAGAGAGGGAGTTACAAAATAATCTGTAAGCCTCTGTTTTTGATCTCTTCAAGAAGCAAATCATAACCACTGTTACAATTTACTACTTATAACCGTCACTGATCTGCATAAACCCTCTCCAGGAATGCATAACAACCTCTTTCTCCTAATATATGACACTATTTGTCTATTGTTAAAATTAATTACATGTGAAAGACTTGTCAACAAATACAGCTGAATATTATGAATCCTGGTTTCAGTGGAACTGCATACATCAAACATGAATAATGTGATTTAATCATGAAATGCAAGCCACATGAGAACAATATCATTTCACTGTCTAAACAATAGTTTCCCTTATTCTGACCATACACTGTTCATCTGTGTCCATAAATATAAGAAATGTTTGCCTGAAAAGGCTGCTAACATTATTTCATTAGAATAGGAGACTTTCTCTCTGTTTGAATAGACCAAAGGATGATGAATGTTGCTTGACTGCACGGTGAGATATCACCGATATACACACATAGGCAGGTCTCCACAAGCAGCTGTCAGCTTTCATAAAACATGGTGCACTTTAGGCCAGCGCTGACTTCTTACTGCAAGCTGGCAAGGTTTGTGCTCCAGAGTCTAGACCACACAAATTACTTCACTTCTATTAGAAAGCAGTCCCATAAACTGTTCGCCTGTGCCAAAGAGTGGGAGAGGGTCCAAACGCATTAGCTTTGTAATAACTGTGTGTGTGTGTGCAATAAGTTAGGCTGTGTATGTGCATACTGTTGTGTGCAAAGGTGGTGTGAAATGTTGGATAACAACCAGACTCAACACACAGTGCACTATTTCTGGAGAAAGCACACAAATGAAATCTACTGCTGGATCTCTGAGCTTTTACTGTCTCAGTGGGAAAAAAAATCTAAAGATTCAAAATGGGACAGAAGCCTAGAATTCAGTGGGGCACTTTCCCCCGATCGATTGAGTCCTGTACTGTGAATACATCTCTTCTGATAAACAGACTATCTATTTCAGAGGTGCATTCCTAAAATCTTTCTTGTGGCAGGAAAATCTTTAGTGTTTAATGACTATCGACACACGACAGGTAGTGACACACCTTGCTGTACTTTTCTTTGACCTCTATAGCCAGTGCCCTGACCAATTTGGCGCCCTAGGCGAGATTTTAGCTGGCGCCCCCCTCGCATTTGCGGTGCTTTCTGTTTTGAGGACCAGATAATTTTGCCTTTTCATTTTCCAATCGATTGGACTGATGTTTATGATATATATATATATATATATATATATGTATATATTAAACTATATATATATATATATATATATAAAAAAAAAGAATCCTGGGGAATCTTGTGCCCTAGCCGATCGCCTATATCGCCTATGCCACGGGCCGCCTCTGTCTATAGGGTCATATATACCAACACATTTATTAAATGCTATGTGACAAGGACATACCCCTTTAGAATATGTTTCATCAAGACAGATTTTATTATCAAAATATTACAAACAGAAAGAAAATCCTCATGATTAGTTGAAAGTAAATATTAAGCTAATGACTGCCCCTGAACTATTTCTGATTAGAATACGTTTTTTTGCAATAACATGTCAACCTGTCAAACGCAGCATGTGACCATAAATGACTTGAAGTCTTTAGAGCTGCGTTTAACCTTGAAACGAACATGGCAGCACTTAATCAGGTCCCACTGCTGCACTACACCAACAATTAAATCACTACTGCCTGCTTTCACTGTCACAGTCTTTATGAGTGTGTAATGTGTATATGTGTTGTGTTCCTCCCACGTCTCACTTGACCGGGTGATCAAATGAACCTTTCAGTGATTTCCTCTTTGTTGTGTGTAAACAGCTAGATGACAGCTGATTTATGTAGATGGGAGTGAGAGCCTAATAGACTAGAGCCAGGTGATTGCATTCTTTGCCTTCCCCATTCAGACAGGCGGCCCATTTATTCTGATGAAGGTGAGGGAGGACAGGGCTCTATAATGTGTCCTTGACGCTCTCAATAACACTCCAGACACATTTAAAAGACAAACTAAGGAGCGACTTATCTCCTGTAACTTGGCCAAATGGAACTAGAGGTCTGCTTTCTTTAATGAATGATGATGAGCACTGAGAGGGAGAGACACCGTTAAAGTGCATGTCCTTTATAATTAATTTATTTTAAGGTTTTTACATATCGTTCTGTAGCTTTCCAGCAGTATTCCTTGTGTATTCAACACATCATTTTTCATTGAGGTACGTACATTTTAGCGTCATAATGCTATTTCCCCAAGCACTTCTAAAAACATGTGACCTGACGTAATAATGTGCTGCTGTGTGGACGCTTTAGTTTGGATCTGAAAGTCGTAGAATAGAGCGGTAGACCAACAACTCCTGTGTTCTGTGACTTTACAGGTTTTTTTCAACGTCGTCTGGTGGCTTTTAAGAGACCAAAGATAACAGCTGATGAAAAATGGCTGATTGTAAGGTTAAGTAGGGAAATATTCTAAATATAGCGTACACTTAACCTGCTATAGATTTTTTTTCTCTGGGAGAGGGGGCTTAAATGAGTTTTTATGCTGCTACCATCCACAGGGGCTTATATCGCTCTCTTCAAAGTCACTAGACTCCATTGCCAGTAATGAAAAACAGTAATCACTGTAAATAATACAGTAGTAAACATACAACCCTATGAAACAGTTTTGTTATTTTCAAACTTACGCACAACTTCTTCTTCGTCTACTCAGCTATTGCTAGCATTCACTTAATTCATAACCTCGTTGATTAGCTTACTTTGGCTTTCTATTTTAAGAGGCATGTGTGATCCAAGGGGGACAACTAGTCAAAATTTTAATTTATATTTAGTTTTATATTAGTTTGTTTTTCACTTTCTTTTGAACAGCATGCTTTGCCACTGCTTTGGAGTGAAAGACCTTACCTGTGGGGACCCATCAGATCCCTGGTCCTTGGTTTTTCTAGCAAGCCTTTTCTTCTTCTTGTGAAGTGGTTTGGACTCCAGGATCATTTCCTCCAGCTCAAATGTAGGGTCACAGTTAAGTCTCCGCCTCTATAGAGACACACACACATGAAAGGCACACATTAGAAAATAAAAATACAACAAAAGATCCAGGAGAAAAGATATTGAATCTTATTCAAATTCAAAACTCAGAGACCAAAATACGATGATACAATGCACACTTTCATTCTACAGGTAAGATCAAGGCTCAAACGGCAGCAAACCAGTACAGTCAAAGCAGACTGAATGCTGGGAAGTTAGCAAACAAAACATAAGGGCTGTTTGCTCCCTTCCTGTTCAGAAATAAATAGTCTATAAGGGACTGAAGACAGAGGATAGCCCTATAATTAGATAGAGACACACTGTCAATTCCCCATCGATCCTCTGTGCTTTTCCTCTGCTGTGCCAGCATGGCCCGCTGGGGATACCTGCTGCTCTTCAGTCGCAATAGACTTAGAGTTTGATAAAGTCATTTAGTTATCTATTCACTTGCAGCAGTCATTATTCTGCATGTCTTCACCCCCGGCGCTAAGGAGTGACAGTTATTGTCACCTTGCTGCTTCAGTCAAATATACAGGATTGTTTTTTGTTTGTTTTTTTTATTGCTTGAGCCTTGCAAGACAGCTTTAACAGTTAGTTGTTAAATACAGCTTTTAAACAAAAATATAAAAACATCCTCCAGTTCCAGCTTCTACACTGTGAAAAAATGCTTTTTATCCTATTATGTGATATGAAACAGAATGTCTTTGGGTTTTTCAACTGTTGGTTGAAGAAAAAAACAAATTAGCTAAATGTCAAGTCTAAACAATTATTTGATTAGTCGAGGAAATAATGCATTATAGGAATAATCATTAGTTGAAGCCCTAATTATTATATTTGTCATTAGTGCAGCTGAATCAATCTGTCATAGCTGCACATAAAAGCGGATTAAAGTGCTTCAGTGACTGCTGTTGATTTTATTTTTTCTGGATGGTATTTGTATGAGACGGAGTGAAATTAACTGGACTCTGTTGTAGGCTTTCATTCAGATCTTGTGTCACACCTTCAGTCCCTGCAGGGTTACCAGCTTTGAAACAGGGGACAGAAGATCAGTCACTCTACGGAGAAAGCACAGCTCTTCGGCTTGCCGGCCAAGCAGCTACAGTTCCTGCTGAGTGTTATTATTGTGTGCAAGCGCTATCTTCACTCGTCATAATGATCCGTAAGCCACCCGTAGAGCTGCAGGTAGACATGCCGAGGCTTTCTCTGAGGCATGGATGCACACACGCTGCTTTGTCTTTGTCTCTGCATCTGGGTGTCTAGCCTACACTCAGCCCAGCAGAGGGTGGTGTCTACAGCTCTAATAGAAAGCATTAGATGATGAGTGGGTCATTATAGCTCTGTCTTTTCCCCCCCTGCACATTTGCCCTCTTTTAGGTATGGGAATACGTTTGAGAGAACAGTAGTGGGTTGAGGGATGGATGGTATTTTTTCTGAAAGGGTTACAAAGGGTAAAATCATGGTATAATCAAAGACGTAACATAGTTTGGATAAAGGCATCTGCAGATGACATATTTGTTCATTTTTTTGTGATTGTTATTTTGTTTCGTAAATATATATATATTTTTTGCAATTGTTGGAAAAAATCTCTATTCTATTTAAATTTCAGCCTTTTGCTGGGTAGCAACCCGAGGCAATGCTCAGTTTATTTTTCTGATACTCACATTGGGAATAAAGCCGGGAGGAAGCTGTTTGCTGAGCACAGCGTCCCAGTTGACGTGTGACATGTAGTCCAGATCCTGTAGCTCTGCTAGACAAGAAATGCGCTTCTGGACATCTATGCACAGCAACTAAGGGGAGACAGAGGGATTAGAGTAAGAACAATTGTCCACGGGGAGGCATGGCTGCAAAGTTCCATACTGAGTCCTGCTGAGACACAAGCACATGATTGCCCTAAAGGATGTGTCTGAGAATGAGGATACGGGGGCAAAGGGGGCGGGGGTGTGGATGATATTGAGAAAAGGACAGGAGATGCTGGAGAAAGAGGGAGGGTGCAGAGAGGAAAGGGAAATGAGGTGCATATAGGAAGCAAATGGCGATGATGAAGATATAAGACTTTGTGAAGTGTGAAGGACAAATATATTGAGCATGGAATTGTGCCCCAACACTCACTTTCTTTACATCTCTCTCTCTCTCTCTCTCTCTCTCTCTCTCTCTCTCTCTCTCTCTCTCTCTCTCTCTCTCCTCACACACACACACACACTCTCTCTCTCTCTTTTTCTCTCCCACATACACACACATTTACACATGCGACCGGAATGCCAATGAGGTGTGAGGAGTCTGAGCACGAAGCAATGCAACAGTTTGACTGCAGTGGATCGCTGCCAAGATAAAACATAAATGCTACAGCAACAGTGTATTTGTTAGCTTTGCAAGCGGCTTAATAGTGACAAGAAGAATACGCTTTGACAGTTAATTATGGATGGACTGTTCTAAGAATATGCTTAATGAAAACAAGTACTTCACAATTATTCTAATTAAGGAGTGACACGAACCAAGGCGTGTTTGTTTGCAGTGTTTGTGAGTCTGTGTTCACTTTCAGTATTGTCCATTTATTTACCTATAATGTGTATTTTAAACAGCCGAGTCATTGTTCTCAATAATCGCAACTCACTCAATAATCAATTATACTTGATGATTGTAATTCTAAAGCTGCACTGATTGCTGCGAGACTTGCATGTACAAATACAGCGCTGGTATGCAAATTAGGGCTGCAATGAAAGTGACCTTCAAAGTAATATTCTATAAATGCACCTTGTGTGCCCAAATAAAGTGCTGGGTGCAGGTATGGAAAATTGTCTTCCCACAGGAAATAAAGAAAGCAACCCACCAAGAAAAGCTACACTCATGAACATTAGATCTTTGTGTCTCCTATACATATGTATGACAAGATCACACCAGTCAGATTGGTGTTGCACAATGTTTACAGTTTACTTGTCATTTCATCGTGGTATGGGAGTTCTGCCACCGGCATAATCACTGGGAGAAGTTGGCAAGTGTAGGATTAGATAAATGACCATAGTGTATTCTGGGAGTGTGGTGGACCTAATTCAAAGACACATCTGTTGTACAATGTGACACTCTCACACGCCCACATTTCAGAGAGGATTGGCACACTCAGATTCACAGGGGATAGTCACTTCAGATCCGGACCAGCAGATGGAATATTCTCATTTGTACCCTGAAGATGTGTTCAGATGTGTGATGTGTGGCGGGTAAGAAACAGTCAGTAGCTTGGCAGCATTGGCAGCACACAAGGGGAAAACATATCAACGGCGTAACTACCAGACAGACGTTTTTAAAGATTAATGAAGGAGAGAGAAAAGAAGCAACATGAAGCAATATGCTTTGGTTGTATTTGTATTTTTGTTTTTCAATAAAGCGTGTAACAAAAAGAGTAGAAATCTATCCAGGTGTCAGTGAAATGATACTTCCTAGGTGTATACACAAATACAATATTCTCTTTATGGAAACATCTTTGCACACGTTAAAGACCTCACTGCAGATCTTTTTTCAAGATATTTATATTCCTCCCAGTCCTCACAGGCAACTTGCCTTCAGAAATTCCTCCCAGTATTTCATTGCTGTGTGTTCTGTGTAGTGGGGGCTGCAGGATCATGTGCAAAGGTGAGATACATGCACACCCTGTATTCATCTGCTGTAACGGTATTCTGTGCGTTATGCACATGTCACTTATTTACCTTTCTGAGTAGAGACTTCATCTCCAAAGACCAGGCTGCTGGGTAGCTGGGATGGACCTTGTGGAAGGTCTGAAGAATCTCATTAGCTGGTGTACTGGATCTCATCACATATGGTCTCTGAAAAGAGCATACAATGTGTTACAGAAAATACTTTGCATTCCCTACCTGGAGGAGTGTCTATGTGTCTCAGACTTAGTTTTGCATGTGGCTACTCTCTGTACTCTCTTCCTGCTCACCTATTGTGAAACCTTTTTCCTGCACTGATAAGAATGAAAAGAGGAAACGGAGAATAGGAGACTATTCTCAAATCACACCTTAAACCCTCTGCTGCTCAGTGTGAGAAGGCATTCTGTGGGTTAGAAAACACGAAGCTTGTTGACATGTTCTTCCACCAGTCCTTCTCCACCCCCTGATGTTTATCTGGGACAGAGAGGCTCACTTGAGTTGGAGAATGACACAGTGACGAGGCATACATCAGGCTGGCTGGAGGTGGACAATCCACCGCTTTGCCCGTGTTTCCCAGCTGGTTTATAGAAGGGCAAATGCGTAAATAGAACAAATATTCTCCTTTTGATGGCACTTCATCTTTGTCGGATGGTTCATCAGAAGAGATGGGAAAGAAATGGGGGTGACATATGACAATTTGTATTTCAAATCATTGATTACTTCAGTTTATGGGTGTATTCTGAGAAGTGATCGAAAGGTGCCTGGTGCTGGACTATAGTGACCTAGCGCTCCCATTTTCAACAGCCAAATGACTCCAACACTGGCAGACTGAATCATGTTTTATAGACCTTGTTGAAATGTGAAAGGTGGGAGGGAAAGGCCCTTGGAGGCAGAGGAATGACGTGGAAATGAATGAAAGAAGGTGAGAGTTGTCTGCAGATTGAAGGGTGCGATAAAGATTACAAGAGGGTTTGTAGATGACACAGATACACAAGAATATTCAAAAAAGGGGCCAACGGCTATGTCACCCTGGGTGTGTAAGTGTGAGCTCAGCGTTTCACTCTCGAAGTGAAAGTTAAAAGTACTTGGAAATTTGCAGGACACAGCTTTGAGATAAAATAGAAGACTTCAGGTAAATGGAAGATGTAGCTTTGAGGGTCAGAAAGAGGACAGAACATATTCTAGTAGGGTTTAAGGTTTTAGGGTAAAATAAACCTGGCGCACTGAAGCTATTCCAGTGGGAGTATGATGTAGCTGAGGTCAGAATGTGTTGTAGAAAATGGAAAGTTAGGAGGTAAAGTAACTGTCAGTAACAGTTTTATGGAGGGTGAAATGGAGAGCACTGAGATGTCTTAATAGAGGAATTGATTTTGAGAACCCTTCATCAAAGCTCCAGATCAGTTTCAAGTGTTCTGGGTCTTTGTCCGAGTACGAAGCTGACTTTGTGTTATCATCACCTGGAAATGTGAGAGGAAATTCTGCAGCTGCAGTCCAAGCCACTATTCGCCTTAAGACTCATCCTTATATAGCAAAGAGATTGCGTGAAAGCATTTTGTTCTGTTTATTGCCATGACATTATAATTAAACTTCTCCAGATGGGACCAGCACAAAATTAAATAAATAATATATATATATATATATATATAAAAATCTATTCCAATTATGTGGCTCTTGAAATAACTCATATTCTATTTTCTCATTCTCCTGCAGTGATTCGTCACACACCGTGACTAAAGATTTAAACATCTTCCTCAGTAAGGTCAGCTTAAAATTCAATTATAACTATATCAGCCCTCCCCCTTTTTTGTTTTGTGAAGGCTGTCTGTTCTACTGCCAGGACGCTTCTAGCACATTTGTTAAGGTGTCATGTGTTTTCACTGCCAGGTAGCCATGGTGATGTGCGTGTGTCTACGTTACCTGTCCTCTTAGTAGCTCATAGGCTGTGATGCCCAGCGACCACCAGTCCACCGAGAAGGAGTAGCCAGGGTGGGAACCCTCGAAGGTTTGGAACAGCTCAGGAGCTGATAGACAGATATTGTACAACAAAATTAAATGGATGTATGGTGTGTGTGATGACACTATCTTTCCTAGCTTAGAAATCTTTTTTTTTAGGTGTATTAAGAACCCTTTTCCTTGTTTTTAGGGACATTTTATTCAGGGACAGTTTATTTGAACTATTTCCCTTTTCCGACATGGAAAACATAACATAGCTTGCTTTATCTATCTCTTAAATTCTAGTCTTCTTTGTAATTCAGACATATGTCTTTGTTGCGTAAATCTTCCATAACTGCTTTATTCAGACATAGCAGGACTTTTGCATAAAGAGCTTAATAGTGATAGATTGTAAAATCTACTTTGCAGGTGAAGCCTTAATTAATGACCATTGTGAGTGCGTGGGACACTCGTCCCCTCTTCTCACAGTGCATTTTCTCATCAATTGTATCACTCTGACGCAATTGGCATGGATAAAACCTGTAATAACAGCGAGGGAGCGTCATAATGTATTTATAATAAATAATTGGCTGAACAGGTTTTCTGGGGAGGACAAGCTATCACATACATACATACATAGTTACATATTTCCCCTTCTGTGGAAGTGAATAATCTATACTATGGGAAAAGCTTGTTCAGCTGTAACCTTCCATCAAATGGCCAAGGTGATTTCCAACACTCCATTCTTCTTCTTTATCTACAAGACAGTCAAGATCCGGACTGCAAGAAACGTTCTGTAAACTCTGAAACATGCATATACACACACCCTCCTCGCCGTTATGGCGAGTTTAGACCGCTCTCTTTCTGAAGAGGAACACGTGTAGTTTATCTAGTGAAGCCTCTGAAAGAGGCTGGATTTTCTTCTTCCCCTCCTGCCATGAATTATCTATTACATCACAGAGCATTCGCCTGAAATCACACATGGTTACAGGGTCATTCTCCATCATGAGCTCACACTTTGTTAGGATAAAAAGAGGTGCACAAACGCAAAACATGCATTGTCTCGTCATTCATATCCCCCTGAAATCCTGTTAAGCTCCTATCTGGTCCCACAGGAGCTGAATCCACATCGACCTGGTCTCTACTTAAGAGTCATGAGGAGGGGGAATGCAGGGTGCTGGAAAGGATGATAATAGAGAAATACCAGAAAAGGACAGGGTCTTTGCTGATATACACGCCGCCACACACTTCTAGTGGGTCATATGTGATGATTGAGACTTTTTTTCTAGCTTTTTTTATTTTTTTTTATGTTCTTTCTTCTGAAGCGTCGCACAAACGTGTTTTCTTACCCATGTACGGTTTGGTCCCAGCAATGGACGTGGCTTTTAGGTCTTCTTTTACAATGGCTGCGATGTTGAAGTCTGTTAGATGGACATGCCCTGTAGAACAGAGGGATAACGTTACACAGAGCAGCTCACGTGAAATCTATAAATCCCAAGGTGGCACAGAGCTATAAGACCACAGAGCTCTGTTTACACCATCAACATAAACTGTGTTTCCACTAATATTTAAGCTTTTTCCTTTGGAATTGAATTCAACCACAGCTTACATAAAGCAGGTATCTCACTTTGAGTACTGCTTATGTGTTAGATGTGCAGAAATGAGGATCAAAGGAATTTTAATACACAACGTAATCTGTTGAGATAAAGCCATTTCCTTTATGCATTCTTATGATCAAAAAGCTCTTATATTGGTGTTATTAAAAGGCATCAGATGCAAATTAACTGTGGTGTTATTGTTGGTTTCTAAACGTGTGTGATGAGTCAGTGTTTAAGCGGCAGCTTCGATGATTTCCAAAGCCTGGAACCATTGACCTGTGTCTCACCGTGCTGCACGATGGCCCCTGGTCTTTGTGTGTGTGTGTGTGTGTGTGTGTGTGTGTGTGTGTGTGTGGGCGTGCATGTGTGTGTGTCAGTGTGTCACACTGAGTGTGACAATGCTGGAGAGTTTTTGCTGCAGAGTGATTGTTCGGATGAGTGGATGTCCTCAATAACCCTACAAACACATTCATTATGTCCATCCACCAAAGCAGGGTAGCCACAGTATAGACAGTTAAACAGAATATATATATTATCACAACCTTACACTAAGGTAACTGTACGTGGATATAAAGCAGACACAAGCAGCTAAAGTGGTTATTTAAATACAAATATACTGAGCTTCAAAGAAAACTGTACAAAGAAAATCTCTCTTTCCCTCCCTCAGTATTTTACATCACTCTCCATTATCACACCTTTTCTTTCTATGTACCTTTTTATTTCACCCCTCTGCACTTCTCATTTCCTGTTTCCCTTCCATGTAATAACCTTCCCTCTGTCCTTCATTATTTTTTTTGATTTTCGTTTTCCTGCGTTTTCTTGCTTCTTTACTCCTCTGTTTCCTTTACTGTATGAAATATACTCGCCTACCGTATTCAGATCTGAGGTGTATGACTGTCGCTGTGTAGTGATGCACAGAGGGGAGATCGGGTGGTGCTTTGCAGATAGAAAAGAGGCCATTGTTAATGCAGTCTGATGACTGTGACAAAGGTGCAGCAGAACTCAAACGTTAGAGTGGAGCTTCTTTCATGTTTTCATATTTAATGATGTGTCCTGTCTCTGTCACACACATATCTGCCTTTTTCCCCTCTTCTGTCTTCATCTCTCTTTGCTTTGCAGGAGACAGATTTAGGACATTTTATACAGTAGCCAGTTGCAAGAAAGAGATAGAGATAGAGATGTTGGGCCAAAAGTTTCTAGTAGCAAAACAATATGTTGACGTTTTTATAAGCAAAGTCTCATTCTGAGATCGGTTCTCTGGTGGACATATAGCAGAGGCTTTTAGGCCTTGAAAAGCAGTTTCAAGGCTCAACCCTAACTTTTGATAGTGGCTGCCAGCCTGGAAACTGAAACTGATAATATGGTTGCTACTCTCAGTCATATATTTGAAATAATTAAGATACTATGCATTTAAACACATTATGCTTGATGAAAATGAAACATAAAGTGCTTTTATTTTAAAGAACCATCCAAGAACCATTGCCTGTTGTAAAGCGACTATAGTGACTGCTGTAGAGACATGGAGGGAACTAATCAGCCTATTATGTCGTGATTATTTAAATGAGTGAACATAAACCATCCAGCCAGGCTTGAAAATGACTGTCCCCTCTTTATTCAATTTCAGCAGTCATTGTTTTCTTGCATCATTTCTTTTACCATTTACCATTTTACCTTTTTGACATGATATGCTGAAAGAAAATGATATGCTGAAAGAAAATGTGTTTTAAAGGCCTGGATATGATGGTGAATTAGCTGCAGTTGCAATGATTTTATTTTATTTTTTTATTGTTTTTAAGTTTTAAAGAGGTCTTTTTTGCTTTTCCTTTGGATTTTAAGCTGCTAATGTGCTATTTCTAAGTAGGCCACTCTCTCAGAGCACGCCATGAAGAGGATACATGTCGATTTAAAATGTGTAAAGATAATATATGGGGGTCAGTGTGGTAATATTCCCATGCATTTTGAATAAAGTCTCTAAAATCTCTAGTCTGTACATGAGATTAACTCCCCTTTGTCTGCATGTTGAGTGTTGAAATGTGTGCTGGCCGAACAGTGGTCCAGCAGGTGGCTTAGTTATCTAATGTGTTTTACCGGGATTACCTCCACACCCGTCAGGGTTTGATCCTTAGGTTATGTCACGCTGCTACATGCCTCTTCTATTTTTAATATCTCTTTGAAATGCTGCTACCTCAAAACACCCCGGCCACTGATGACAACTATACTTCATGCACACATTAGTATACTAATGGTCTCTACCTGCACTTGTGTTAAGTATCCAGACGCTTGAAATTTATAAAGAAGCTTTATGTAACATAAATCCATCTACATTGGCCTGTTTCATGAAGCATGAGTAAATGCATTGTCTGCCTGCGGGCATGTGTAAATCAATATGAATTTACCGATTTTATTATTAAAAACTGTCTTCAAGAAATATCAAATACTGTACTTTTCCGAAATGTCCCATGAGTGTTGATGTGGCGAACGTATGCACCAGTACTTCTTCTTCTATTAGCCTGCGATAGGAGAGAGCTGGTGGTTCCCCTCACAATATTGCCTCAATGTAGATTGGCCTGGCTTTGAATCATTTGTGCTTACATACACAGGCGATAACCTTGACAACGGCCCTGTTGTAGCATCCCCAGCATCCTGGGGCTATGCCATTTAATAGAGCATCATTGCGTGCGTGTGAGTGAATTGTTTTTCTGTCTATGAAGCAACTCCCAGAGGAACACAGGAGGAACGGGACAACTCCAGCTTGTAAAATTGGCATGGTGCGCAAGAGCAAACCAGCTGCTGCCCTTCATTGTATTAGACTTAAGTGGCGAGGTAAACTACAGGTCTGCTTAGGAAAACAGAGTGTGGGGCGAATGCATGAGGAGGAGAGAAGTGCTTGTTGAGTTTGAAAGGACACTCACACACAGTACACAGAGAGAGAAAACACAGGTATTTCTTTTTCCTCTTCATCTCTCTTCGACGCATATCTTCTGTCCTAATCGACCCTGTTTTTCTTCTGTTGACAGATCTTTCTTTACAGAAATGTTTGCTCATCACTTTCCTCTTTCTTCTTGTGGCTCTCCCTTTTTCTCTCTCTTTCTATCCGTCTTTCTTTGTCTGCTTACAGCTCGTAGTGACGGCAGGGCTGCCGTCCCACATATCCCTGTGCAGATGCCCAGTGCCCTCCACAAGATCTCCGGACTTTCTTGGTTGGTGTGCTTTTGTGGGTGTCTACACTATATGGCCAAACATTTCTGGACACTTGGGCTTCTTGGGCTGTTTTTCATGATTCGTTCTTAACCGCATGGTTCCAACTTGGAGAAATATGAGTGCTACACTGTTAAGTTAGTACGGTAATGTAATGGTAATGATTTATTGACTTAAATATCCTATAAAAGCATTTAATGTTCATCAGCTCCTAAATAAAATTACTCCTCAACATTTTCATGAAAGCGCAAAACATAACTGAGACTCTCTGGTCGGTAAGATCAGATTTTGGATAATTTCCTTAATGCACAATTTATACTTTAATCTTTTAGTTTTTCCAACTAAAAGAGTCTGTCCATCAGAAAGATTGGAAGTTCATTGCACTTCGGCGTTGGCTTCTCTTTTCAGAACCGGAGGTCGGTATACAGCAGTTGGACACATGATTCAGGGTTAAATCCACACCCTGTACTGTTATGATCTGTCACCTCGCTTGATTCAGGTGTGAGTAACCTCCTGGATTCTTATCATCTCTGTGAGGTTTGCAGGAAAGTCGTGTGAGGGGGTCCTCACTCAAAACAAAACCATATGGAGAGTTGTAACATGGTTTAAACTATTTCACTAGTTCATGTCCGTACAGTACCATCTTATGTCTTTGTCTAGAATGTCTGTGTTTCTGGAGGATGGATCATGACATAAAGTGCCTTAATATTCCTCTTGATTAACATATTGATGAAGGAATTTACACTCTCTGTTAATGCCACCTTGATTTACAATTGTACCCCTCCCTCTGACACACACACACACACACAGTGTCTCTTTTGTCATTGTACGTGTGTGTGTATGTGCATGTATGTGTGAAACTGACGTTAAAGCCTATGATGAGACTCGATCAATCATTCAGAGCAGGCAGAGAAGGAGGCATCATCAATATCCCTGTCCTCCACTTCCTCTGAGATCACTCCGTCTTATTTCATCCCATTTTTCAGAGAAAAAGAACACTTTGTAAATGTCACAGTGCTTCAACCAAAGCAGACGGAAACAGTGTGGACGAAAAATAAAAAAATGCACGTTTGCATTCTTTCTCAATGTCGCATTTGTTAAATCAAGATATGAGGTATTGTCCCTTTTTATGCTGCAAGGCGTATCTCTGTGAAACCTCTCTGTGAGCATTGCAACTCCTTTTGATCTGAGCAGAAGTGATACCAGAGTTTGGAGATTTGTTCACATCAAATGAAATCCTTAGTTGAAAGCTGTTATGTCTTGAATTTGGGACGCTAAGTCAAGTCAGGTCACCATGTCAAATGTTATTACCATACGTACAAAATGACAAAAACTGTATGTCATGTTATTGCGCTGGATATTCCATCCCTTCACCTCCATAAATGATTGGTATACAATAATTAGAGGATGGTCTTACCATGTTCATCCAGTAGTATATTGTCAGGTTTGATGTCTCTGGAAGGGAAACACAAACAGTGCAGTGGGTTTAGTAAAATCAAATACAGATTCAATGTTTAAAATTCTAATTTGCAGAATTGTTTGGAGAACAAGCAGTAGTGAGATTTGCAAACATCTGGCTTTTAGGAGAACACAGTCAATCCCAGATTCTTTAGGCAAACATTAAAATATGTAAAATTAGTATGTGAATATGCCAATTTAGTATAATTTGTTAAAACACTTTAAATATCTATCAAACCTAATCCTCGGTAATCCATTACCAAGAAACTGAGTCTAGTCTTTTATATATTGACTCAGGACTCAAAACAGATTTTAAAATATTTAGTCTGAACCTGCATCACAATGCTGTGTCTGTTGGTATGAAGTAATGTTATTTATTGAGCTTCCAACTAACAAAATGATTCAACACTAGAGAGCAGGCTTTGCATCTCCATTAGTTAAAGTAGTAGGGAGGGCAGGAAAAGATTGAGTTGTCTAAACTTGGGTATGACTTCACCATAGTGGAGGCAGATCATGAAACACTCTCAGAAGTAGTTTTTAATCCACTGCACTGACAAACAACCTGCTTGGTTGTTGAAGTATGATAATTTATAGTGAAACCATTAGATGAGTCAGAGGAATTATTTAACACAGCGACAAAATGAATCATATGGCGTCGGACTGAGATGGCAATGTGAGTCATTCCAGTCTCATCACATTTGGTCCGGTGAAATACATTATTAAAAATGTGCTTTAAATTAATAATCCACAAGATTCTTGATTTTTGATTCGTTTTAACATCTTTAGTGATAGGCACACGGCACTTCCCACAGTCCACATGTAACTAAAACCATGTGGGTGGTACTCTGATGTCTGCTTTACTGCTGATGACGCTCGAGTTTCTGTAGGTGGCACTCTCCCCTTTGTCCTGCCAGGGAGGTTACATTGCTCATATCCGTTACCAAGTCTTCTACAAGTCACTTAGTCTGCTGCTGAAGTCTTTGAACACTTCCTGTGTATCAAAGTAATACCTCAGAACTGCCTGCACAGATCAGCAAATGCAAATAGAAGTAGTAGGCTTACTCACTGTTGTGAAAATGACAAAAATGTACATTTAACTTTAAAATGCCACTCTGTTGAACCCCTGTGTAGCAGGTGTGAGACGCCAAAAAAACGGAAATAAGCTTGGACAGCAGGTTAAGCTGTGGGAGTAGCTGAGACACCTGAGAAGAGGAACAGGTGTTCCCTTTCAAAAAAAGTCACAGCTTCTGCTCGGTTGTCGTCATCCTTCGTGTTTTCTGTTTTTCTCCTATTTTCAAGCCATTGTTTGTTAAAGTGCACCTATCTTTTTTTTTTTTTATTTTGTTTTACCCCACAAATCAAGAAGTAACAGTTGAATCTGTTCTTGGAAGATTTCACCTGATTAAGGTGAATCTAAAGGTTTTACTGTACAGAGATTTTATGAGGACATTTGCAAAAATACCATTTCATATGGTTCTATGCTGTCCAGACTAAGCTAAAGGCTACTTGTACCCTATTGGGTAACAGCGAATACAGGCAATATTTTCCTAAATGTGCAATTTTTTACATGGAAATTACATTAATGTGCTTTTCTAGAAAACAGTTGTTTTCAAACACTTACCAAATCAGTGTCTTTTTGTATTTGTTTTATTATATTTATATAATAATATATTATATTTTGTATTTGTCAGGAGAATGAGTCATTTGTCAGCCCAAATTTAATTCCGATTGACTGTATTTCTGAATTTGGAGTGACGTTCACTCGTACTCGTGACTTTTTTGTTGTTTTAATGACACATTTGATGATAGATGCTCTCTTTTCTGAGTCATCCTTTCTTCTCATGAAAGTAATGGACGAGGGATGGCTTATGAAATAATCTGCTTTGTACCGGAACCACAAAAAAGGGAATTAATAGAGAGAATACATTTTAACAACAGATGTCAGAGCAACTCAGGCTGCGGTTTCGCACATTGTTAGTTTCACAAAGGCACCAGTAATCACACCAACGTCCTTGATGACGACTTCAAAGAACAGTTCAGCGCACAATATTGTCCCTCCTGGTCATTTATTTTAATTCAAAGCAAAATTATTCTCTTCTTTGTCATAATTGTCACTGATTTTTTTATCCATCCTTGACATGTTGACTTGTATTCTTAATCTAACATTTACGGACTAATTCCAAATATTATGTGTTCATATATTATTACCTATATTTTAGATTTAGCCTTTTTTTTAGTTTCTACTGTTGCCCATTAACACACAGAAACACAGACGACCACAGACTTAAAGTAATGTGCAGTATCAGATTCTGATGATTACCAAGCTAAGACATATGAGAGTTTTTTTTTTTTTTTTTCATCTGAACAGATTGTTTCTTGATGAATGTGTATCTGCAGACTGAAAGAGTGGAAGGGCACAGTGTGTTCTCGCCTCCCCTCTGTTCTCTCGTCTCTGGCACGTATCCCCACAGCTCTAAAGATGTTTTGAACTGCAGAGACGATATTCAATATTCAACACCCTTCTCAAATGTTCCACTTGTGCACGATGGTCAAATGCAGAACCCGTTTTGAACAATCGCAGAATGAGGACATTTAAGAAGTACCGATTCTGAGTTTAAAGTCGGGATTCTAAAGTCAATGTGATATTCCCAAGTCTGATTTGTTGGAACAAAATAATACACCATGTAGATTTTAAGGGTAGAAAATGGGAAATAGTAGCAGCAATGAATTTTGGGACATTCAAGAGGACACAACAGTATGAAGGCTTCAGCACTGTGACAGACGTGCATCGTCTTCGTGCCATTGTGCATCCTCACTGTTACACAGTGAGCGTCTCCTCTAATTGAGTCCACAGCCCAGCTGTATCAAAGGTCATGCTGACCTGTGTTTTGTGTGCGTCTGTGTGAGCGTTTGTGTGTTTCTGTGCGGCAGACTCTTAGAGAGAACCTGTAGCGTGGAGCTTGGCGCATCGAGCGGCGTGGGCCCAGGTGGGGGTGAGAAAGGCCGAGCATGTAACCCTTAATTAGCTGACATTTGCCTCAAAGGCTTGCACTAGGGGAGAGCGGAGAAGCAAAACAAGGAAGCGCCTTTTTATAGCTAAAGGCCATGCTGCCATTGTGAAGCCACAGGAAAAGAAGGGGTTGATACAACTGGCTCAAGAGATAAAGCAAAGCGGCAAGGCTCATTAGGAGGCGGCGTGTAGGGAGAGCCCGGCTGGAGGTGGCGGTGATGGCCATGAATGACCTGTTCTTCTGACGATGGACATTCAAGAGCAACTTCATTTCCTGTTTTAAAAAAAACAACCTAAAACTCTCCCTTCACACTTTCAAAAAGCTCACTGAATGTGTCTGGGAGATGGGGCGGCATTGCTGATTTTCCTCAGTCAATGTTGGGCTATACTTTAAAGGAAAATGATTGTTTATTTCAACCTGTTTACCATAAATGCTATAATGCGTTGCTGCTTGTGCTTAGTTTCCATTTGCCATCTCCATTGAGATTGTGTGATTCAGGGAAATGAATAATGTTTTCTTGTCTGAGTCCGACCGGAAGAGCCTGCCTGAAACAGACGTTTGAACTGGGTAGGGATGCAGGATATGTTACAAAATGCAAAATAATGAGATTTATTAAAAACAGAAGGAATGAAAGAATAGTCTGACACATTCGATGCGCTTGTAGCTGTTTTGCACTAAAATAGTCAATAATTTATAAACCCCAGAGACTTATGAAACCTATTCTAACAGTCACAATCAATACTCAGTTTCTCAGTTGCATTCAGTTTCATGGTCCATGAATTAAATTCTATTTTCCTTCCGTCGCAGCTGACATAGAAGAATTACACAGCAATTACCAACTAAAGTCATTCTATCAAAACAGCCATAATGAAAAGTAGGTCAGACGGCTCGGTAATGATGATGTCTGGGGAAAGAGCAGCGCTAATATTCACAGGATATTTGTTTTCCCTTGAATCAGCAAGACAATTTAATGTGTACTCTGTTGTGCCATGATTTTGATTAGTTATTAAAAACATTTGAACAGTCATCACAAGTTGTCTTCATTATCCCGTAGACATAATTTAATTTGGTCCATGCAGTGTTTATTGGATGTAGTCTATTCATGGTTTGTATACAATGTTACGAAACACAATGTTACTGAATTTAATTAGAATTGTTTTTAATTCATTCATTCTTGAGCAGAGATCTTCAACAGGGGGTCTGCGACCCCTAGGCGGTCCGCAGACTTACTGAAGGGGTCCCTGAAATTATTTGATCCCGAACCTTTTCTCTTCCAAAAATTAAAATGTCTAAAAATACACATTAACATGAATGACTTATAATAAAAATATATATAAAATGATGCTGAAGAATATAAACTATTTTCTATAAATATATGAATCTGTCAACATCTGTATTATTTGAATGGATTAGCATTGTATACATCATTACAAAGTACTTGTATACATGGCACTATAGGCCTCGCTACACATTATTATTGGTCCAGTTTAATAAGCAACACAATGTTATACGACATGTTGGCCTGGGAAACGTTGAAGACCTCTGTTCTTGAGGATTTACCATCCATTGCTGGAGCACAGAGGAGACTTGAGAACGCACTTGAAGTTGTCACCTGCTAATTTCAGCTGGCAGTTTTGTACTGTGTTCATTAAGCTGGATAGCTGCTATGCAGCATCCATTAGTGCTGAAAACAGATGGGTCTCTGCAGCCCCGGTCACACCAGTGCTGTGTGAGACGGGACTAGCTAAGTGACACCTCAACCATCTGTAAGCGTTTGCCGTTTGGAATGGGATGCTTTCAGAGGTGACACAACAGAAAGTGAGCACAGCGAAAGACTAACACTGTTGTATCAGATAAAATGTGATGGGGAAATACTTTCTAATTGAGCTTCTAAACCGAGATCCTGCACTGTGTAATGCCAGTGAAACGATGAGGAACGGGAAAGGAGATATGTGTAAAATGTATGAAGATAAACTGAGAGGAAGTGAGAGAGTAATGTTTGTGATGTACAGGCCAGAATGAGAATGTAGTGAGTGAGAGAGATAAAGAGAAATAGGAATACAATGGGAGATAAGGGAGCCAGTTTTTGCCCTTATTCTGAAAGAGACAGTGTTCCTATTAAGCCATTTATCTGGCTAATAAATATTCCATCAGAATTCACGTTTACGTGCAGCGGTGCGTTTCCTGATTAAGCTAACAGTTGTAATGTACTTCCTCATAACATCTTAACGGGAAAATGCTCCATTCAGAATGGGCCTAGTTCAGAATACCCAGACTGATTATGGTGTTTATATGACCTGTTTCAAAGTCGGATCGTTGTCTTATTCAGAATAATCATGGAATATGAATTTCACAAGAAATTAGATATACAGTGCTCTTTTGTATGGATAAGTTAAAAAAAAAAAAAAAAGTGAAGCCAATAAGACAACTTGGACTAACCAGATACAGGGAATACAAAGAGCAAATAGGGTAAAAGGAATGAAGTCAGTAATATTTGGGGTTCTTTACTGAGATGCAAGGCCAGTAGAGCTCCGTGCAAGCCGATCCCCTTGGCTTTTCTCTTGGTTGACTGACCCAACAAGCTATTAGCAGGATCTAATGGCCTCATTACAGCCTTATATTAGGGATAGAGGGGTAACTGAAGCCTGTACCTGGTCATATAATACTGCACTGATACCGGAGCGGGCCAACACACCTGAGAACAGAGGCTTACACACACACACACACACACATTTATACACATCTCCCCAAAAGATTCAGTTTGAGGATTTCTGTAAACTATAAAGTAGTTTTCAACAATTACTAGAATAGTTGTAGATAATAGTACACATTTAGACACATTTCAAACTGTTCCAATAGTACTGAGGTCGGATACCCAGCCCTAGTTTCATTATTATGAATGGGCTGTTATCAGACATGTAAAAATCTCTCATTTAGAGTATTCCACTTTAGCTCAATGTGTTACTGGTTCCCTGGGAACAGATAGCAGGCAGTTTAATCAGAGGCTCTGCTGCTTTAGTAGCTCACTTCTTCACTCCAGAAGCAGAGAGCTGTTTGAGATGGTGCCTTTCCCGCTTGGCCACAGAGGAGAGTGGAGGAGCTCTGGAAGCCCTAGAAAGCCCACAGCTTAGCCACATCACACACTCAACACAGGCAACACACACATCAACGCACATCAACGCACACCAACGCGGCGAGACGCACACACTCACAGATGCACACAGTGTCAAAATCCCTGAGTTCTAAGTACCCACGCCCACCAGCCGCCGAGGAGCAAGAGCAACCTTCGCCTTTGAACGTGAATTGAAAGCCCAACTAGACCCACAGAAGCTAACGGCTCCCACCCAGCAAACTGCTGCGTCTCTCGCTCCCCCCTTTCTTCTTGTTAAAGGAAAGCAGCTCTGACAAGTGTGAGAAAGGCGCAGGTGTACATGCCTGTGTGTCTGTCGCCCGTGTTTACGCACATGGGTAAACAATGCGTGTGTGTGTGTGTGTGTGTGTGTGTGAGACAGTAGCAACTCTGGAGCTGAGAGATGTTCATCCTTTATTCATTAAAGGATACCGAGTGCGCCTGGTTGACGAAAGTCGGGCTTGACAAGTCCCCAGTCTAATTTGCAGCTGATTTTTGGGAGACAGAGAGAGAGCCGAGCAGACACTGAAAGCAGCCAGTCGGCACTAAAAAGCCGAGGCCAAAACTCACATCACAATTACCAGCGATGAATAATTCACTGAGTCAGAAACATTCAGGGAGTGTTACCAAAAAAAAACTATCACTACCCTCTTTGACTCTTATCTCTACCTGCTCCTGTCTGTCATGTCTGCTGTTCTGACTACTTAGTTGCTCTCTGCTAAAACCTCCCTTCCTCTCCTGCAGACGGACAAGTTAGACAAAAGCACATAATTAGTGATCCTTTTGGAGCAGACTAGCTTGTAAACATTCTATCATCGTCACTCAAACCTCCTCCCATTGGCTAATCTGCCGATGTGAGCCGGGGATGAGCTCAGGGAGATTTTAAACAACGATCATGCGCAATTCACCGTTTTTGTGGCAGAAATCAGAGAGCTGTCACCAGCTGGCCCCTTAATCTGCATTTATGAAATATGAAATATAACATTTCACCCTACTCTACGTACCCTCCCTCTTGGTTCTTCTTTTTCTTCTTCTGTGAGGAAATAAAACATTAACACACCCCATGAATAAAGGATACCTCACTTGAAGACATGACAAACCCTCGCCCATTCCGAGCAGCTGATGGAGAGTAAGAGTAATGACTTGGTATCTCCATTTTAAGAGCCATCCATGAGAATACCCACTAAGACTATTTTCTTTTTTTTTATTCTTTCACTGTCAATGAACCAGATAGGTGAATTAAGACCATATTCCACGTTGACAGCTTGGCAAAAGGCCTCTTGAGGCAAAGAGTTTGAAGGAGCAAATAAATTATTTGAAGCGGAGCCACGCTTTGCTACTCCCTCAGAGAAAACCGAGACTAAGAAATGAGGATGAGGGAGAGAAGAGGATGGGACAGAAATAAGTACAGCAGGTAGAGAAAATCGCACAAGAGGGAAAAAGGGGGGAGCAATAATGAGTCTGATTATGAGGGAAAAGCATCGTATATTGTATATGTCAGAGAGGCAGAGAGAAGAGAATCCTCCTTGGCTGAAATAGGCTTGTTGCTGCAACAGCTGGCTCTCTGGAAACTGAATAAATAGTACAGAGGGAAGGAAAGGCCAAAAACCAACAACGTCTTAGTCTGTCTCACAATACTTTCTTACTTCCAGTGGCACTCGGCCCATTTGTTCCAGCTGGAGATTAACATTTTATTTATGTATCACAATTATTCAGCTGGGTACTTTTTAAAGCAAATTTTACACGAGCAGGAGTAAATAGTGTCGAGGCCTGTGGATTAATTATACACGTTTGACGCTTTACAGCAGTGGGACGATACATTTGGGATTGAATCAAAATAAAATACAATACCATGTTCATAAAGGGAAAATGTTACCCTTTGACATTTTCTGCACAACAATTGAGGTGTATGACCCTGAGAATGAAATACTGTAAATTACGCGTTCTCTACAGACAATACTTATTATTACAGTTTTAGGTTTTTTGTGTGATTTGTTGTCGATCATTAAAATGTAAATTCTCGCAATGTCATTGTTTTAAAAATGCAACAAATCTTTGAAAGCGTCAAAGTCAAAATGGCCACGCATCAGCACATTATGAAAAATAAATGTGCCCTGTTAAAATGTAAAAAAAGAAAAGACGGTTGACCTTCTTGCAGCACATTGATGCTTCAAACCAGTGTAGGAGTACATCATCGCGTGCATTGTCTAACATACTGGTCTGTCTGTAGAGAACCAAAAGATAAGTTCCTACTTTAATGAATAGTGGGGACTATTGACTGAAGAGCATCTGCTTGGCGGACAACATGCAAGTCTTTCCATTATGAGGAATCCAGGAGGCAACGGAATGCACCTGAGGATTCAGCCTCGGATAATTGTTGTTGATGTTAAACACACACACACACACACACATTCACACCTTCCCCTGTCACACACTTTCATTTATCTTTCCACTTGTTTGGAGAGACTCAGGAAAGTCTCTGAAGATGTCATCTAATTGAGACTCATTCTGTTGTCAATAATTCAAACTCCTCAGAGACCTTAGAGTTAAAAACACAGACTAACCATCCCTGAATGAAGCTAGAGCAGCTATATGACACCCCTGAGGTTGATCATATTCTGAGCATGGTGTCTCCAGAATATTATGTGTATTATGTGTGTATTATATACACATTTCCCAGGATTATTTAGACAAGAAATGGTTGTTGTCATAATTTTAAATGACTGATAATGATGTTTTAACGATAGTATGATAAACCTCTAAGATTGCCCTGCCTTTCAGGCTTCGGGAAAATAAATCCCAGCTGAACACAGAGGAAATAAATTAACTTTCACATTGCATCATACGTCATGCTCTGAGGCTCCTGTATGTCCCATGATGATGCTACTGTCTCTTTGATTTTCCATCCAGGCTCTGTCAAGATGATGAGGTGAACTGATCTCATTAACCTCATTGCTGCTCTGTCGCCACTCCCTTGAGAGTGTTCGTATTTGCCACATAGAGACATACAGCTCCGGAGCTCTTTATTGAAAGTAACTGGCAATATTAACCACGTGAAGCCTGCTGTTGTCACTGCTGCTGTCATGTTCTGTAATTACAGAACTCCCTCCAAAATCTAAAACGTGAACGTGACTATACCAAAACTCACAACATAATCACTGTATCGTCCTGTGGCATGCGATTCATGTCATTATCATTATTACCCCCCTGATTATCATCAAAATCATTAAACACCAACAGAAGGGAGACTGTAGGCAGGCGCACACACACACACACACACACCAAACACAGTCTGAAATACCAAGTTCATTCACTCACCACACCAAAGTCAACACGTCCACATCTGAGCGAGGAAATTATATATTCAATTTCCATGGAGATGAGCTGAGAGGTACTTCCAGCTCCTCTTCCTATTATAAGCTAATTGAATGCAGATTGAAAAGATGTGGATTCCATCAAACAAACACCCTAACACCTACACATCAAGTCTGTTGTCTCCAGCGCTAAAATAGAAAAAATAATTCAATATACGTAAACATGCATAGACTCAAAGAATAAGCATATCAATAATCAGGCTGCTCTCACTCAGCTTTCGTACTAAAAAGTACGAAAAGTAAAGCACGATATTTTCGTATGATTTCCTACGTATTACTCAGAGCCGTAGTCACGTAAACGATGCGCTTTATGCTGGTATATAGAGACCATCAGACCTAAACCTGATCATAACCTTTGGGGGGTTTAGCTCAGGAGGTAGAGGGGGTTAGTCGGCGACCGCAAGATTACTGGCTCGATCCCAGGCTCGATCCCAGGCTCCTCCAATTCTAACCCTAACCTTAACTTTAAGCCTAACCTAACCAACGAACGAAAGATAATATACATTAACTGAAGGATTAATATGAGAACAAAATGCATATTTTTCGCTAGGAATGTCATCAAAACATTCATAATGGAAAATGCAGCATAATGCAGCATTTTCCATTATGAATGAAAGGAATGGAAGCCATTTTTCACTGCAGGGAATCGCACATGCGCACTGGTGTCATTTTGGAATTCGTAGGATAAAACACGAAAAAATTGCGCATGCGCACTGGTGTCATTTCGAAATTCGTAGGATAATACACGAAAAAAATTGTACATAACTTTTCGTACGTTTCCATAAAAAAAATCATGAGAATACGTTGCAATAAACTGCCTGTGGAGGTGCATACAAGAGCAACTGGTCTGCTTTACGTTAAATGGCGTAATTTGTTATCTGGGGTGTTGATATATTAGTGTTCTGCATATTTGTGATACTTCCTATTAGTCATGATATGAGAAGGCCTCTCTTTTCTATATTTACCTCTTTGCTCATTCACCACACAGTGGAGGTGTGAGTCAAAGAGGTAAATAGAATATGGACATCCCAGCTCCTCAGATCTTCCATCCATGCTGAAAATGCATTACAGGGCAAAAAGTTATTATGTTGTGCGTTGGAGTAGTCCTAAGTATGTGTTTCTGTATTTAAACTTCTCCCACAAGTGATAACCATTCAACTCATTTGCATCAGCAATTACATTAAGTGAGAAATGTATTCCACCCGGATTCTATCTTTTTAATCAACATCATTATAAGTATATGTAAATTGAGATGTTAATCTATGTATTTTATTTATTTTCCCTATGGTATATGCTGACGGGGCCTCATCTATAAAACTCTGTGGAGAATCCACACTAAATGTATGAGAATATGTGTGCGCCATGAAATATTCTGATTTATAAAACCTTGCATACGCCTGCCAGTGCCCAATTCCTTTCATAAATCCCAAATCAATGTGCACACTTAATAGTTTTCTCTCATAACACTCCACGTATTTGGAGTGAATGGTTAATGTCAACAACTCATGAATGTTGATGCGTAGAAATTAGCCTGCTGATTGATGGTTCTTTACGATTAATTGTGGCAACCTAGGATGTAATTGAACAGATTGATGTCATTACCAAAAGGGGCTTAAGGCAGAAAGGTTTTATATGCCGGTAATTGTATCAAACACTTATCTGGCTAGCCCCGAATTCCCGCCGGGCCGTACTTGTGTTTTTACCGGGATGGCATATTTCCGTCGGGTTGGTCTGTCTGATCTATTTCCAGTTCAGGAAATAGATCCATGAGCATGGCTCTAGGACACCAGTCATCATCATCATCATGGGCCAGGAAACCCTGTGGTCCCTGAACACTTGTTCCCTCCCAACTCCACCATTCACATAGTCCTCCAGCAGTGCCAGTACATCCATCATGCAGCAATCAGACTGATTGCTGCACAACAAAAATGATTGCGACAATCAGTGTTGTTGACACTGGGATAGCAAGTGTGATAGGTGAGGCACAATTTATCTAATTATTTATTATTAATAGCAGCAATACCTTTCTTCTTCACACACGCTGAATACAGTCCATGACAGGAGTCACATGTCACTTTTCATTAATTTAAAATGAATTGCAATGTTAGGTGAAGCAGAACGAGGAATAATTCAACAACAGCCGTATGATGGCAGAGATCTCGGCCACAGAGAGGTTGACAGTGTCCTTACATCATGTAAACCAACCATGTACCCATCAGCTGTGTGCTCCAGATCAGAATAAAAGATGGATGAGTAGTACTTGCTGTCTTCTGACAGTTGTCCTTCAAACAGAAAACACACATTCAGTGTAACCAACAGCAAAGCAAGTAGGTAACTTTCAGCTCCCAACTTATTTCAGACCTTTTTGGAAAAGTTGTGGAATTCACTGGGATTTGTTGAATTGTTGCGATCACAAAAATCCCTACTTCCTGGAGGGTCCATACATACGTATTCAAAGTATTTTATCATCATTGGCTGTAACAGGATATCTCAAGCTCTTTGAGTCACTTCAACAATTTTAAATAGAACCACTGGGCTGTAGCCATATCTTTTCTTGGCCATGCAAGTGAGTGGCTCTGCCACAGTAGCAGATATTTCTGCCTAAAAAGCACTTAACCTGCATTTCACAAATTAAATTAGGCCTCGAAACAGCAGCGGGGACAGAACCGGTGCATTTCATAATGGTCATAGTCTGCAGCTCAGGGTAAACTGTTGTGTCAGGTGTGACTTCTATGTCAAGACAGCTTGACCTTTCTGCACAGTGTTGGATCAGTCATATTAGAAAATAATATTGATGTGGACAGCAAAGGACAAAAGAACACTGGGGTAGATAATGCTCAAACCTGGTGGTGAAAAAACAAGGGAGACAGAAAAGGGACACGTACGGTAGCCGGAGCAGTAATAATAGGGAAACCAATCTCATGTTATTTGTATAGATAGAGGAGGTTAACCTTAATAAAGGTCATTCATCATGCAACAATATATAAAACAAAAAAAGGAAATGAGGAGAAAACATCTAACCTGTGTATGATGCGCTTGGTACGGAGGTATCCCAGGGCCAGGGCCAGTTCACAGATGTAAAGTTTGACAGTGCTCTCTGAGAAGTGGACGTTCTGCTGGAGGTGATAACGCAGGTCTCCTCCCAAGAGCAAGTCTACCACCATAAACATGTCCTCCTCATCCTGGAATGAGTACCTGCAGGGGAGAGGCAGCATGTCAGGCGTGAGCAGTGACAAGGCCAGAGGGACACCAGGATCGTGGCAAGGACAAGGGGTGGAGATGGAGGAGGGAAATAAGGGGTGAGGAGAGGGAGACGATGGTGTAACATAGCATAAAACAGTACAATAGCACTAACACAAACATTAATCTTATTTTTAGATGCAGGAACACATGGTGGAAGAACATGACCGAGCACAAGGTTGTTTTTCTGACTTTCTGAATTGCTGCAACGTTGATGTAACACTTAGCTGTCTGCAAGAAAATAAGATGGCAAGTGCAAACTGATTCATGTTAGCCTTTTGCTCAGGCAGACCAACCTTTAAAAGACAAGCGTGTAAAACCCCAGTACAAAAGGTTTGACAAGAACATCGTTTCAACAAATGTACCCATCAGTGTTTCAACCCTGTGATCTCGGACTAAACAGCCTCAGGAGCCTCCCGGTGTCTCCGAGGGTGGATGCTGTTCTACTCTGTCAGTGTAGAAGTAGAACAAGCAAACACCCATGGCACCCTTTCACACCCAAGGGAGGAAGGCACCTACATGTTGGCTTCGTCATGCCTATGGAAATGCTCATTACGCTGTCTTCAAGGCCATCAGGAAACTCCTTTAATATCTTGTAAACAAGTGGCTATGATAGTCAGGGGACAGGAGAGACAGGCAACACGGCGTTCCGTTTGAACATGTATTTGACAGCTTCAGAAGACACGATTTGACCAATGCAAATCATGAATGTTAAGTTGTTAAGTCCCTGCAGGACTTTGAGGGCTTTTGGGGGGGATTGTTGTGGATTAAAATGCATGATTCAAGGCAGCTTTGAAAACAAAAGGCGATGCATAATATGCTGTTTTTTAGGCATTGTCTCACAATGAAATTGTTTTTATTGAAATAATAATGAAAACTTCATAAAAAAAAGTTCAGGATTACTAAGATTGTAATAAAATATGCTGTATTGGTAAATGAAAAAGTGCACCTTGGGTTATTCAACAAAGCAAAATCTTTTTGGGACTCTCTCCTCTTCCTCACTCGGTGACGTCTCTCTCACAAACACTTGCTCTTCATCATTACACATCCAGCTTGATATTTTGTTTAAACTTACACACCATGATTAAACAACACGTTTTATTTCTAAATGTATATTTATTCTAATTTTCTTTAACACACGCACATTAAACACAACGCTGCCTCGAACACACTGAATGCACCGCATGATGCAAGCTGCACAACGTCACTTTCATTAATAGGAAAGTAAATCAAATATAATAAGTCATCTGGTTATTCAAAAATACATTTAGGACACGATCATCATCAAAGTTGCATCCTAGTGGTTTTATTGCTTCTGGTTTCTACAGCAATGTCTCTCTCTCTTTCTCTCTCTTTCTCTCCTGTAATCTGTTGTGATTACTTTAGTGATAAGCAAACAGATTAAACTGGTATTTTTTACATTAAATGAAGTGTTGAGCACAGTGTTGTTGGGGATTTGTACCTCTTTTTTTCAATGAACATTTGTGGCATGAAACTCGTACAGCTCATTTATTGTAAATTCACTCAGCAACGTCTGCTCAGATGGCTGCCTGCTCTACTTCTGTCTCTTTACAGGGACAACAGGTTATTCCTCAGACTAGCGAGTGTCTTGCCATTTCATTAAAGCAGACCATTACATATATTATGTATAGAGTATAGTGTGGTGCAAAGATTTGGCACAGAAAACTAAACCGTCTGCTCAGACAATTCACGTAGTTTTAGTGCATACGCCTTAGACAGTCCTCTATTGGTGTCTGAGGGATGTTCTGGGTGGTAATGCACTTGCGGTCATCAATCTATCATCCATCCATCAAGTACTCTCATGCACAGCAAGCCTCCATCAGCGTGCGGCCCACTGCATTGCCATTTGAGAAGCTGTTGCACAAATCATCATTGATTTTTACATGCTGAGTGTACCACTGGGGCCACAGATTTCTTTTCTCCCCTCTAAACGACGCGCTAATTAGTTTCTCTCCCACAAGAAACAAATTCATTCAAAAATGCTACTTAAAAAAGCAGGTGCCAACATTTTCCTGGCTCACCTAAAGCATTGCTCTGGGACATAACGCCCTACATCTGCAAGTTCAGATCTTCCATCAAATACTACACTGCCACCCTTCTGGAGTCCTTCATCGTGTTCCCGAGCTGAAATAAATAGGCTACCATTTAACACTTTTGAGAGGTTGCATTTTTGAGTCCCCAGAGTGGTGTTTCTACTAGCAGCTACGTCTTTGTAAGGGCCATCATCTTTGCTAAACTCAGTGCTACATGACTGGGAGTAGTTCTTTTTTTTGCCACGTTGGTGAACTCCCGCTCCTCGGGGGGCCGTTCTCCAAAAAACTGGAGGTGGTGCTTTTCTTCAGTGGATGGATGGGGATTGATTGAGCTGACTCAAAGCTGTCTGCTAAGGCTCAGATAATGCTGAGACCACTTAACTTCTGATTGCCAGTGGCCCACTGGAGCGTGCAAAGACTATCCGTTAGATAGTCGTCCTGAAGATAACACACAAAGGGGTGCATGAAGGTGCACGAAGATACACGATCGCACACTTCCTTCTCAGTTTCTGTTAAAACATGCATTTAAAAACCAAACGCACAGATGCACTATCAACAAAGAGTTAGCTGCTAAGGAATCAGTTTTAGGAGAAAAAAAGAAATGAGAAGAGGCGAGCCCATCTCACTTAAAGTGTATAATACAGTAGAGCTGAATGGATAGGGCCAGCTGCAATGCTATCAATCACCCAGACAAGCAGAAACGATGCAGCCACGCCTGCAGACACCAAGGTTCTCCAAAGTTTTTGACAAAGTTTCTGTGTGAAACATAGTGGGATAATAATTATTATTTGTTGTTGTTCTGGGAAGAATTGAAATGGTGTTTTGACTACAAAGCTAGAAGGTGCTAAGTCAGAATGTGTTATATAATCTGAAATGCTCAGTTATTGTACCGTACAAAGATAAATAAATATATAAAACCTATACAAACCCAGTAGTATAATTAGTATACGTTGCAGCTACAACCTACAACTATTTGGGCATTTCTGTTTTTGTCTATATGGTCAAAAGGATCCCTTCTCTAAATATAAAATGTTAAAATTGTATCAATCATCAAACAAGACAGCTGCCTTCATAAATAATAATCATAATTACTTCAAAGCTTAAAAGCAACATTTTCTAAGAAGAGGAGACTTCCATTTGAAGTCTACAAAGTCCCAGCTGCTTACATTTGATGTAAGGGACAGATGCATATATGCATGAGAGTATGTGTGTGTGTGTGTGTGTGTGTGATATGACATTTTAGTTTGGCACGCAGAGAGGAAGCACAGATCAAGCATGCGTCATATTAACATCACATTCTCTTAAATATCAAAGCAATGTTTCACATACAGGACCCGTAGTATTTGGGAACTACGTGACTCTGACCGAGTTCATAGTTGGTCAAAACATTCCTGCTCGGTTATCCACAGTTCTCCTGCTCCGGTTGCACCATGTAATGGACTTTCTTTAACGAGTTCTGGAGACTTGTTATTGTTTGAACCTTCAATTTTAGGATGGAAATCATTTTGACTTTTAAAGATTCATACATGCTGAAAATATTGTCACGGCGAAAACCATTTTTATAAGAAACACAGATTCAGAATGCAGAAATGTGTAAAATATTTGTTTATAAGCGAAAGCTCAATATGTGTAAAACATTCATGACCCTAATTCCAAGCTTAAAACAAGTCTGGCTCAAAAGTCTGAACTGAGAAAAAGAAAAACAAGCTCCTCGGTGCGTTTACTGGATGGACTCCATTTCACTCCGTCTATTAAGCATTTGATTTAGTCTCTTTGTCTCTCATCCTCCCTCTTTCCATGTTTCCCTCTGTCACACACACACACACACACACACACAGTGTAAATACTTCTAACCCAACAGAATAAGTTAAAGTGGTCGTAAAGAATTCAAGATGCTCTTGTCACAAGCATTTAGGGGATAGAATCTGGACTGTAATTGCTTTTTTTTTCTCAGAAGACAAACGCTAGCTTCTTCCAGAAAAACTTTTTTTTTTATTGCTTCACTATTAAACACATAGAGACAACTTCTGCAAGCTCAGTGACCCCTATAAATTATGACTTCATCCCACATGCTGCCTGCTGATTGGTTGGGAAGGAAGGACTGCGAGTCCATCGGGTCAATCGATAGCCCACTTGAGTCCCCCGTGAAACCAGTGTAATCGAGTAGAAAACCAGCTCTCATGCTTGGCTGCGGTTTCCGTGTTTTCTGTCCCACGGGTCTTTCCATCAGAGAGCCAGGTGGTAAAAACCGAAAGGGCCTGTGAGGGGAAGTTCTTCTGACTTCTGGGCAAACGGCAATGACTGAATCTCTCAAATGGTTGCTCAGGAGCGGAGCCGCCATCCGGAGAGGCAACAGCCTGGCTTGGTGAGGCACGCACATTACACTCTGATGTCTGTAACGAGCACACACTCACGAGTGCTTGCAGGTGAACCCAGGCATACTAATATCGCCACCCAACTACCTGACTGAGTCAGCAATGCTTTAGAATTGGTACTCATGAAGTCGTTTGTCACAGACAAGCACAGGGTTACAGAAGTAACTCAAGTTACCATTCATATTTTTTAATTGGAAAAGTATTGAAGAGAAATATATTACATATATTAATCGCTAATAATGTGCACAGCCTCACAATCATATTGTAGAATTTTTATCGGATAAAACACAATAAAGTCCAAACGACTTATTTCCATTGTTGAAACTAACGAGTAATACCGGCTCAATAATAACATGCAAAATAATACAGATTTTAGAAAATGGAAACAGATATGCAGGTATGAAATGTAAAAATAATGCAGCCCACCAGTGAGTTTTTTTTTTTTTTACTTTTTCCATTTTGTATTTTGAAGCTGTAATCGGGTGAAAAAGACAAAGCAACGAACGAGTTCTCAAGCTTCATTATAAGCTGATGCCTTGTCCAGCGTTTGGGTAGAGAGCAGAGAAGAGCAAGAAGTCTGCAGATAAGAACCCGTACACAATGTTGAAATGGTGCTGACTTGTTATTTGCCTCGCCTTCATCAGGTTTCTCTTTAGCTTGCTTGTTCATTCTTGCCCTTTCCGTCTCTCTTGTCCTCTGTTTCATGCTGTCTTTCTTTCACCGTCTGTATCTGTATCTGCTCCGCCACACATGCATTTCAATGTGACCTCTTGGTCGCCTGCAGGCAGGCAGTCTGATGGGAGAGCATCCTGCATGGAGCTTTTAGAGGCAGAGGCACCCCAGGCCACTTCGGTAATGGAAGTCTCCAGAAACCACAGGGGCTCAGAATCTACTGGTACTGGTGTCCTTACAAAAATACTTTCCACCGTTTCCAAGGTGACAATCGTGACATGTAAGGCCACACAGTTAATTCAAACACAATTACTGCAATTTACAGTTATAGATATGTTATAAATTATAATAAATTCAGTCTCTTCAGATATAATTCAATCTATTTTTAAAAGTAGATTATTGGCCTTAAATCAAGAAAGACAGCTTTCATACTATAAGCTTCTTTACACTATTGGCAATATTCCTAAAAGTATCCTACTCTCTGAGGAGAATAAAACGTGTACCCTTTCATTAAATACAGCAGTTTTGGACTACTTAAAGGGCACATATCATTAAAAACTCTAATTATCAGTGCATGTGAACATATGTGGGGTATCTGGAGTGCCTACCAACTCATAATCATGAAATAAGACAAGCCAGTCAGGTTTTGTGTGCTGCCTTACATAAAACGTGATTCACCACACCATTCCGTTTGGCTCCCCTTCCTATATCACACGCAGGCTCATTAGAATAAAACACCCACGACTTGAGAACTACATTTGCAAAGTTGCACCATATTTTACTTGCAAGACAATCAGAGCAGACTGGGCTTTTTTTCTGGGAAGGCGGGTTTAAGAGACGGGCACTAAAACGGAGGTATATTCAGGCAGATATGAAAAGAAGAAAAGGTTGAGCATTAAAGCATGTAAACATGTTCCAGCAGAAACACCTTCTTAGCAACCGATTATCCATAACCTGAATACTTTTTTATGAATTAAATGAACTAACCCTTCTCAATCTAAACTGTTATGATTTTTGTTAATTAGCATCTCTACTGAATGCCCACAGGAGAACATCCACATCAGTAAATCTTTGGGATAAAATGGCTTATCAAGACTTGTTGTTCAACACAAGCAATTACAGTGATTAGACGTACATGCTATCCATATACACACATATTCCTGCACATGCTCTGACCAACGGCCCTTGCTAAAACGGACACAGCCTGCCCAGCACTCAGACTGACGTGTTGGATCGATGCCGACGGCCCTCCGACCTTCCTCCCACCCCATCTCCCAACACCTCCTGTGACTGACAGCTCCCATCAGTGTGTGTCTAATGCTGGGAACAAATACGCATTGATGCACAACACATACACACATCCTTTACAGAAAGCACAAAAAATAAGTGATCTCGCATCTAAAATTAGAACCCCACGTATAGTTGACAAGTGAGCATATTTTAAAGAATTGCTTTTTGCTCTTATCGTGTTTTACTTCCATTGAGGCAACATTTAGGCATAATAGCACTACTTAATCAGGATGTTTAATTATTCTCACCACTCCTGATTATGAATTTCCATTTTGCCAGGTCACTTTGATATCACGCCAAATACTTGACACGCTGACATGCTGCTTTCTAGTGCAAAATGAGGCTGTAATGTGCACATTTGGCAGAAGCAGAGGGCTATTTTTTGTACCTTAAGTTCAAATAGATCTTCCTATTACTTGCTTGTAATCTTGGAATCTGGAATTAAGCCTATTTTAGCTCTCGTCATTAATTTAAAATGTGCCCTTTACCTAAGCAGAGTGCCTGTCCCATACAGCATATCTGTGTACTGGATGCTTGGAGGGATTCTCCTATGAGTTTCTAAAGAAAAGCATTGCCTTTGTGGGACATTATGTCATTCCTCTTTGGTTTTCTGAGGCAAACAATGCACATGAATGGGGAATAACACTGAATGATGTCTCACTCTGCATAGAAATGAAATGCATTAGTGAGATTGCATAATAACTGAGCAAAAGAGAGGGACTCCCAGAGGCAAGTGAAGCTTTTGCTCTGCATTGTGTCAGACTTTATTTCGAGTACTTATTGTATTGCAATTAGTACATAGTTATGCTTTTTCCCCTTCTACATAAACACGTTGCATCATTGACAGAGGTCAGACATGGGGATGACAGCAATGAAGTTTCCTTTAAACTTTGTTAAAAGCAGGTTTAGTTGTGAATTCTTAACCAGGCATTGAATAAAAACTGGCAGAGAACTTTATTCTGTGGCCAAGTGTGTGGAACAGAAGATAAAATAAGATATTGAAGATTATGTAATTTTCTTAATCCTAGCCAATCTTTTTTTGGTTGCTATTAAATTAGCATGGGATCCTTCTAAATAACACATTTTAACATTAATCAGCCCTGTTGTTTAATTGTGAGCATTCTTTGTGTCTAATGTTCAGAGTGAACCACAACACACAGATGACTGAAATGTAATTGTTAACAGCATGAGAATGTATATAATAGTATGTGTTCCTCTCCAGTGTTACCAGATGGCATTTCTGGAACACAAAAATAACTTAAAGGCCATGTTTGCAGTGCCGTTACTGCCCTACTGGTTTCCTTTAGCTTGAAAACAAATATGCTACTCACACAGGACACATTACGCAGCCTGTTAAACACATTCATCACAGCAAACATCAAGATGTTCTTCCTCAGTGACTGTTCCTCCGCCATCACACAAATCAACTGCAAAATCCACAGTTTAAAGAGGCCGCCCGACTGAAAGCTGAACACAGCAGCGCCTGATGCTGGCTGCCATCTCCCCCATCTCCGTGTCTGATAAAGTGTGAGTGTGCCTCCGGCGGTGCGGTGCCAGGAAGGGCTCCCCTTACACAGTGGGACTTAGTGCAGCGCCGGCACAACCTGGCTGCCCTACCAGTGCTGGCACATCAATACACTGACTGTACCACACACTTCATGCCAGAGGTGACGATTCTTTTCAAATCACTAGTCCACGTCGTACGTTTGCACTAACAAAAGTTTGTTTGTTTCGGGATCTGACACCTGAGGTCACGCAGTAAAGTGAAGTGACAGCAAGAGGGGAGAAAGGGAAGAGAAGCAGGTGGCGAAGGAGGAATATATGAGAGCAGGAGGAAGGTGAGAGGAGAGAGGAAGGGGGGACAGAGGACAAGGATGAGTGGACAGGCCTGCGGGCAGAGAAAAAGAGAAGCCTGGTTTTCTGCATGTACTGTAGCTGGCTCGGTGCAGTTCCTAATCTCTCCCCATCTCTGACCTTGAGTGCTTAACTCAGGACAATCATAACTTGCGCCAAGTCAACACGGGGAGAGAGACGGAAAGAGAGAGTGAGCATAGTGCTGACCAAGGCACATCTCTAGAGGAAATCACCCCCACCCAGCGGGATTTACGCTGCCAAATGCATTAACTTTCAACTGTTTTTCTTTCTTTTTTTTTTTTGTCCAACACAGCATGCAATCAAGCAAGAAAGCAAGCACTGGGCATTGTTTGTCTGATGAGTGTGTGCACTCCACATCTCTCTAGCCTCTGTACACCTTCTATGTTGTTTTCCCTCTATGCCTCCTCTTTCTCCCTTTCCTTTCTCGTCCTCTCCTCTTTTTACCGGGCTTATAAGTCTCTTCTCTTTAATTCCCACAGTGGGAGGATTTAGTTTTGGTTTCCTCAAATGAGTAATTAAAAGACAGATATTGATTCTGCTAGAGTAGCTTTCAAAAATGCAGAGTTTAATTTGGAGAAAAGGGAAGAAGAGTGATGAGAGGATAGAAAAGTGGGACAGAAGACTAAGTAGATGGGGGGGGGGGGGGGGGACTACTGGACTACATGACTTTGGTGGGGTCGGTTATTCTTCGTCCTTGTGCAGACATTCCCTCCTCCCTGCCTTTCTCGTAGACCGACAGAAAACCAGGGTGGCTTCCTCTCAGACGTAGCCGAGTAGGAGTGCCTATCAAGAATTAATGATGCTTTTCAGATGCAAACTCAACAAGCCGCACTTATCGGTCATCTCAAAAAGTACGATTCCTCGTGCTCAATAAACGCAGTCCTTTAAATTATGATGAATGAGCTGCTGGAAGTACCTGATGAGTCATCTTAGATTAGCACTCGTGGTTTAAATGAGATTTTACAGCGTTGGGGGGCAAAGAAGACTTCCTGCGATCCCCGATGGGATGAGGCAACAAGAAGCTGCCAAGAGAGCAGAGTTGCGCCCATAAAAGATGAATTTGGATCAGTGAGCAAACTACATTTTCCTTTTAGCAACTTCAAAGAGTGAGATGACGCGAATGGAGGCTTGATGGTGTTCTACAGTGGGCAACACCTTCCTGAATGCATCTGTCCTCTGTGTGTGTCTGTGCATGCACTGACTTAATGAATGCAACCACACATATACACACATACATCTATGCATAAACACAATGGCTTACCAGAAGTTGACCAGGAAAGGATGCTCAAGGTTCTGCATTATCTGCAGCTCTTTCAAGACATTCCTCACTTCGTTCCGCTCCACACATTTCAGCTTGTTCATGTACTTCATGGCGTACATCTTCTTGGTGTCCTTCTTTTGCACGATGCAGACCTGATGAGAAGATCGGATAATGGTCAGATTCCTTTACTTCAGCGGTCCTAATGGTCTGTTAGCTTTGTTGTTGTTCGGTTTGCATATTTCAGTCATCAGCACTCTCAAGGCTGTTAAATGTGACTCACGTATTGATTTCTGCACAATGCAGTCCTCACTGCAAATATACACGTTAATCATTATCAAAGCGTATTTCCATCATTCAACTATGTTTGTCCAAGGCTTTATTGCTTGTGACACATGAAGTATTATAGTGCAACAACCAGAAATGTTGTCCATCCAACAAGACCGGAAGGAAACTTTCTCTGTTTAATCTCCGTGACCAGGATTGTAATCCGCCCTTAAGACGTTAAACTTTTCACATCAGTATGTTTTGAATTTCAGAGAAGGGGAATCATGTAGGCATTTATTAGGATCATTCTTTCAGAATTGCATACAAATGCTTTTAAACTGCGTATTTAAGTATCAGTGGGAATATCTAGCAGGACTCAAATACATGCCGAATACAACACCTGGTGCACTCGGGATAGTTTTCATTGCATGTATATATAAAGTATATGCGATTAGCCCCTTTGGAAGATCTTTCCATATGCGCAGGAGTAATATTGCATCCTTATTTGTAGTCACGCTTCTCTGTGCTCCACGCGTCAATAAGCCAGTGATTACTGCTATCTAAGAGAGTGATCTGTGGACCAGCTGGCACAGTTAATCAGCCAAACCCTGATCGCATCACTCCTCCCATTGAACAGCTTGCCATCTACTGTGATTAGACTGCTTATCTGTTGTTGGACAGAGTGCGGATGCTTTGTGGGTCTGTGCCGTATGTATGTGCATGTGAGCGTGCCTCACTATATGTGCCTACATGTACTGTAAGTGCTGATGTGGATTACTCTCTACTATATGATGTAAGAGCAAGAGGAAACACGGCCGCCATCACCTCGGATGTGTTTGTGTAGAGCTGCTGATTTGTTCTCGAGCTCGTTAAACCCGGAAGCTTTGCTTGATTATGATAATATTGTACCGGCAGCGATGGGACATGGTATGTTGTTTGTAACGTGTTGCGCTTGACGTGCAGCAATTTTAATCAACTAGTCATCGTTTAAGAACCGTTTACCGTTCCCTGCTCTTTTAAATGCATCTCTTGCCTTTTATTATTGGGTTAGTTTTACATCCATTGTTTTGATTTTTTGACAGGCAGCCTCTAGAGTTTCCTCCTAGTTTGTGTGTCAGTGATATTATATTTGTTTCATCATGTTTTTCATGGCATCCAAAATTAGTTTCCCTTTCTTTTGATGTAAATGATTGCATGCATCATGAATCTAATTCCAATTTAACTCATTTCTGAGTAACACGGGTACTTTGGCAAACAAGGACTTACTTTTCCGAAGCTTCCTTTTCCTATTGCCCTCAGGATCTGGAAGTGGTCGAAGTTAACTGTGAGAAAGAAGAGTTGAAAATCTCTGTTAATTTATGTTAATCCCCCATTTAAAACCAGTTGATACAACTTTAGAAGCTCAATACTAGATATGCATATGTGCTGTAGTTACAGAAATCTAAATAAATCAGCTGTCTTTGCTAGCTACAATGAAACATATCCCTTCAATATGAAAACTACATTATCTGACCACTATAAATGGAAACAGATGCAGAACAGTTACAGTAAGTTCACTGTGAAGTTTGCTTTGAGCGCATATGAACAATGCACACAGTCAAGCTGAAGCAGATGGAGGTCTCCACGGCAACCACAGGTCATTTACATTACAGCGGAGAATTAACATAACCTTCAGCACAAAGACGTCTTTTATGATTTGTTTTCCCACAACTGAGCACAAGAAAGTTTTTAGCTCTATTTTTTTTTTTTTTGTCTTCGTAGTATCCTCTCCTCCGCACACTTTCAGACACAACCTTACGCACAGCTCATCTCCCTAGCTCACTCTCCTCTTTCTATCGGCAACCTTTATCGCCAATTGGAACAGGATGGAGCTGTTTGTTCCTTGCTGCCATGACAACCAGGACAGAAGGTTTTCCATCCTCTGTCTCCCAGAGGATGGAACAGCTGCTGACCACACGTACACACACGTACACACATACAAACACAAACACACTGATATGCACACACACTCATTCACAATGCATCACATTCAATCCCAACAATACACCAGACTCACTGGACAGTACCTGCTGTGTGTGTGTGTGTGTGTGTGTGCACGCTCGCACACACACACACACACTCATTCTGCCTGCAGTCACTAGATCTATTTGATGTGACAGTTAATGTTATGCTCTGTTAGTCACGTATCACTGGCACTTCCTCATCTCACACTATCTGTGTTGGAGTGTTTACACAGCCGACTCTGAGAAGGACCATATGAGGCCCGCTTTATAATGGGCAGACACACACACACACACACACACACACACACGCATGATCATGTATACCAAGCATGCACACACAGACACACACACTCCAAATAAACATGGTCATTTTGCTGCAGAGCTCCTTGGAGATTCTGCTCTGATGGGTTTTCCAGAGAGACAGCTGTGGTTGTGGATGTGAGACGGAGCTCTGTGATCACGGGAGAGTTGCATGTGGTCATACAAAGAGAGAGACAGGGAGGGAATGAGATGGAGAGTGTCACGTCTTACCAGCAGACCTCTTAATGTGTTGTATTAAATGATGGACACATGAGTAACACAGCGTGTAATGATTTAATTCTGCACATGAGTGGGATTGACACATCGACAGCCTTTCCATGCCTTAAACGAGCTGAGGAACCCATCTGACCGAAGATGCAGTCAATTTGAATCTGACTGACACATGCTAATCAGTTTGTATTGGAGTAATCACGCTTGTTCAGTTTGAGCCTCAGACAGACCCTCAAGCCCTCTGTGACTACGCTGCACTGTTATGTCTCTGAGTGTGTCCACACTAGGCCCATGTTGGCCCTCCACACCCAACACTCTCATATACTCAAAAACAGGAGAGTTCAGGGCATTTTGGGCTTCATGAGAATTTCTGTTCCTTGCGGACATGTACAGTTAACAAAATTCAAATCTACTCAGCCATGAAGAGTGTGTCTTATGTCAGTGTTTTGAATCTCTGAATGGACTGCAGATTGGATTAACCTGAAAACGTCACCTGCAGGTTTTCATGAGCCTGGCTGAGGTTTGTTAGTTTTCATTTTTCTCATTGTCAACAAATCCCATGATTTAAAAAGATGTCTTACTCTCTCTTTCTAACGTTTGCACTCAGACCCCAGCACATTAATTCCTTTATAATATACATAAATCTTTAAAAAAAAAGGTTAATTTAAATAAGTAATTTCCACAAAGAGTTGTGCAATGTAGTAAACATATCTCAAGCATTTGTTGGGGACTATTTTCAGCGGTGGATTAATACACATCGGAGTTGTTGTGAGTATATCTGGCAGCTGGATGGTTTATGTGGGAATGACTCAAAATAAACTACAGTGTTAATGTTCATCATGATGAAGGAGCACAAGCTGGTGCGATACTGTGGCTGTTTGGTGGTTCATTTTATGACAAAACTCCACAATCATAAAATCGGCTTTTGATCGACGATCCATAAATCATTCGTTCATAAAAGAAGAGCAGATAAATCACGAGTTCGCCATGTAAACACAGTGTACAGCAGGTGATTACAGGAAGGAGACGGGATTTAAAGATTGTTTAACCAGCTGAGACTCGTTTCCAGATTTTAATTGTGGTTCTGTTAAGAAAAAGAGATTTCCCTGTCGTTAAAGTGTTTCTGTGCCAAAAAACATAAATGACGTTCTCCAGATCTCATTTTGGACAAAATGTCTCTGACTCTGTTTTCCTCTTTGTCTCTGTCTCTCTCACGCTGAAGCCTGTAAATCACTTAAGGACCCACCGACGTGGGAACATCAGCGCTCACGCTGTTGCTCTGACAACTGAAACAGAACCCATGGGTCCAGGTGCCACTGTGATGTGAATAAAGCACGATCAGCAGTAAACAGGGTCCGTCCATTAACGAGAGTGTCCTGGTTACACAAAGAGGAAAACGTCTGTGGCACATAAGGGAACACATGGTGCTGCACGCGTCACTCTCAGAGGAGATAAACATGTCTTGACAGAGTTCACCTTCATGCACTTCCTGTAAATCTACTAATATGGGTTGAGCATGAACTACAATAATATGGATCCGTCTCCGCATGGACTCCAGCAAGGAAAACAGCCTGTATGTATTCTGCAGATGGGTTCTCAGTATTCTCTTGGCTAAATTTAGTTTACATTTAAAGATTAAGTACAAGAATATCAATGTTTTTTTTTTTTTTTGCTGCTGCTTTTGATGTGAAATGTTCTTTTCAATGTATGGTTTCATTTCCCTTTTTTTTTTTTTACATGCATTTACACTGTAGCTCACAAAAATAACAGCAATAAAATGTCATAAATTCAAATGTGGTTTTAACTCTGCAAAAGGAGTTTTTGCCACAATATATTGGAATAAATTAAGCATTAATCAGCATTCAATAATTAGGTACATCACAATCTCGCATTCATCTGTGTTTACATATATTCTAATGGTAATATTTTTGTGTAAAATATGGGAGAGAGGCAAATTTTTTTATTTTTGCAGACTTGGCCTGATGGAGGCGCTATGCTGTGCAATAACAATCTAAACTAAAAATAAGACTTAAAGGGCTTAGATGACGTATAGATGAAATCACCACTTGCTAATGATGATGATACCTTTTTGAAATGTCAGCAATAATTAATGTCCACCATTGAATTAACAAACAAACATATATTCTACACAACACCAGTCGGAGGGGTGTGTTTATGATGCGTGCTAAACATCCAGAGACCAGTCTGGTTTCTGGTTCCTCAAAAGGAGAGCGCCGCCTGTGTCTGAGGGAGTTTCATCAGTTCTAATTCAGAACGAGGGGTTTATTATTCCACTGCCCTCGGTGAAATCGCCCACGCTGCTTTGTGAGAGGAGTCAGGAAGGCGCGCTGTGGCATTAATTCAGAGTTCAGAGGAGCTCCATTATGAGTGACATTTCCAGAACAGCACGCCACATGACTAAGCAACAGGGTTAACCGTGAATAATGATTTCCTCTTTGATATAGTTCGCCTCCGGTGGAAAAAAAAGAGAACGCCACAGATATTGATTCCATCGGGGTGCGATGCAGCCATTTGGCACACTAATGAAATACAGCAGACAAATAATTAAAGACATGGAAACTCTAATGATGACTAGTGGAATATGAACCCATATGAATACATTGAAAACAGATATTATGGTTTACAACTTCATAAAAAGAAATAAATTAGGTCATCTAGGAAACAAGATACATTTTTTATTTTAATCGACAGTAAGGGAACACCTGGGAAAGCCACCTCACTTCTTCTAAATCACTGACTCATGTAACACTGATTTATTTTAAGTCCTTGGGACGCTGCCAGGGTGGTATTAGTCATTTAATTAATCCAGAGACGTCCTCGGATTGATACATTCACAATGTATAGTCTGCTCAGGTCACAAAGAAAAGGGAAATCAATCAAAACCTAGAGCCCTGCCACTCAAAGTTATAACTCTGACCTTCATAAATATGTTCCAAGGAAAGCTTTAGTTTTTTTATCATTTAACATGCTGAGGTAAAGTCACACTGTGGTGACAACAAGGGATATTCCCTCTTTTTCCATTTGCTTAGAGGCAGAGCTGCAGTCAGAACCATTGACTGCAGGTGGACATCATGTTGTTGAGCTTAATACATCGACAAGGCTGTGGATCAAAGTCAGCGAATCCTGCTCACAACTTTTGTTTCGCCTGCTAGCCCTCTGTGTGTTCACTAGATCCGAGGTCACAGAAGTAGAGAAGGAAAGCGGAGCAAACGTGAGTGAGGAAAGTGTTTCTTACTCACCCTCGTCGGTGTCCTCGGGGACCGGAGCCTTGCTGGACTGTCCGAGCCCCATGGCTGCTCCTCTTACAGATTCTCCTGTTCTGCTCTCTTAGCTCAACTCAGCATCGAACGGCCTCCCTCCCTCTGAGATGCACTCATAGCCTGGTCAACACTTGCCCCTCACACACACACACACACATGCACACACACACTCACAGTCTCGCGTGCTGGACTCCTCAACCCTGATCCATACATGCGTAGCAGCTGGCTCAGTCGCCCTCTTAACTCTCCGCCTTGACACGACCACACATCATTGCACACACACAGTGGAGGACTTGGGGGAACACTAGAGGCACTAAAGCGCTGACACACACACACACACACACACACACACACACACACACACAGAGGCTGTTCCAATGCAGTACAAGTTTCCCAGCGGGTTCCCTGCCGTTTAGATGAATGCAGGCAGACGGACGCCTCTCGCCAGGAAGCGGAGCGGTGGGTGATGTGTTTGTGGCCGTGGCCCTCTGTTGACTGAGAGTCCAACCTGTGAGGGGAGGCAGGAACACATGACACCACCAGCAGGGTGAGGGAGGGAGGAACACGTAAAGGTAGAGCGTCCTACACGGCATCTAATAATGAATGGAAAGTATTCTTCCTCGGAGAAACAAACAGATTACCTAAATGACCTTTAATAGTGTCGTATCAGCAGGTAACATTAATCTGAAGGACTTGAATTCACTTCTCCTTCCTACTTCCTCTCCTGCTTCCTTCCTCCATCTCTCATTTCTGCATTATTTAATGTTTATATTTTAATCAGAAACTCATCCCAGCGGTGCACGTGTTGATGAATGGATTTGATCTCTTCTCCCACTAAGAGCACAACATTGGAGGCTTTTGATTTACAGTGTGCTGGCGTTGTACTGTAAACAGGGATCCCTCTGGCTGCCGGAGAGGATTTTCACGAGTTACTCCCAGTTTTCGTTCTGCCAGGAGACGCAAAACAAACTGCTGCCTCATGAAACATGCAAGACTAGATATGAAGCCATTAAATAAATTCACATAAATAAAAAAAATAAATTCATGTACTCATTTTAACTGCAATGAGGTCATTCATAAAAGAGCTGGGCTGTCGGTAAGTTTATTTTAAGTTTTTAATGGCATTAGAATCTCGCATGATATTATATTTATATCACGTTTCCTTTCGGACTGAATGACAGCCCCACAAGGAGAGCAGCAGCGTGTGTGACCGGACTCAGTAAGTGAGACGCGTTTGAGGGTTAAATGGACAAACTTCAAGTCATCGTGGAGACGTAGAATCGGCCAGTGGGAACCCTTTAATGAATGTCCTGCCCCACACCATGACAGATCAGGATCCTTTGTTTTTAAAAGTGCGGAGAGCCGCAGTGCTGAGATCCCCGCAGACGACATCATGCTCGGAGCCGCTCATCTGATCCTCCGGGCCGAACCTGCGCTGAATAGAAAGTATCCGCCACCATGTATCCATTCCATGCACCTTACCTCTGAACGCCGCCGGTTAGTTGGGACCATGTCCAGCCCGGTCCGGCTTTACTGCAGAGACGTCAGGAGGGGGAGCAACAGTGCAGCTTCGGAGCATCACTTGTTCGGTGTCGGGACGACGACGCGCCGGTGGGACACCGACCTGCCACCGGGGGAACTGCGAGACGTGACTTGCGGGATGCGCCGACGGAGTGCAATGCGAAACCCCTTCTGTGTGGAGGACGGAGGGAGCGGGGATGCTGAGGGGGTTTAGGGGGGGAAGCTGCTCGGCGCGTCGCGCTGGAGAGAGACTGACCTCCACATCGCAGCCCGTGATGCGCTGGCCACCGCCGTGCGTCTGGAGAGGCACGTTTCCTCCGCGGATCCGCTGGAGCTGCGCGGCTGAGGCTCCACTCCCCAAAGTTTAAACCCTAATGCGTGCAGAGAAAATACTAAATAGATTACACCTTAAAAACCTAAGTGGAATTTATGTTTTAGAAACTACAGATACATTATTGTGTCTGTCGTTGTTACACCTTCACTGTGAAGTCAAACACAGGAGAGACTTTCTGACATTCCTCATTCAACTATCAGCATCTTCATCCGGTTGGTTACACCTGCAGGCAACTCTTTTCTGTCATGCTACCGCCATGGAGTCAGAGGTCACGATCAGCTTTAGCACAGCGCCCCCTAGAGCCGATACTGCGTGGTCACTTTGCGTAAAGACACGTGATCCCCTGGTGGGAGTCAGGTGAGTCTTTACAGGAGGAGGAGCTGAGCCTGTTGTCTCAGAAAAACCTTTTAAACATGTTTGGAAATAGGAATTTAACAGGGATACTAATGGCTCTGTCTATTTTTGTTTCAATATAGGCATCGATATAATATTCTTTTAATATTCTGATGTAGCCAGATGGTCTGTATAGCATATAACGTTATTATCAGTATGACCTTACACTACTATAGTTTTTAGCTGATAGCTGGCCACAACGGAAATAATGTTGTAATCCAGAAATATTAGATTACCCACATAAATCAAGATGCATTTTTATAAAAAAAAGTGAAAATCTGAACAAAAACATGGCTGAGGAACGTGAACGCCATGCTTCTCAATAAAAAACTACTACTGCTTCTGTTAGGGTCCTGTTGAGCAAGGCACTGGTTTTGAATGAATGATCCTGGTTGTACTGGATCTGAATATAGGAAACGGGCACCAGTTGTGCCCTAGAAAACCAACTGTAAAACCCATCCATCTACTAAGCACTGTCACCTGTGTCCCCTGTTAATTCAGCAGGCCAAGGTCGAGGGGAGAATGGCAGTGTGGTGGAACCAGAGACCCGCCTATACAGCGCACACTGCACTTTTTCTTCCTCTTTATGCCTCCCGGTCATGCCAAGACCATCCATCTTCATACGGCGGCAGGGGACGGACCTCCAACCCCTCAACGCAGGCTGGGAGGTGACGAGCATCACTCAGAAGCAGGACGGTTTCAGCAGGAGGTATACTCTCCTTTTAGATGAGATGACACTGTCATATCACACCTGGACAGAAATCAAATGAAGCTCCTTAACATGCAGGGGGCCTCAGCATGTCTGCCTGTTGTCCTAGTTCTGTAAGTGAGGACAGCATCAGTCATAGAGAAGTCTGGTTATATAAGATTCCGATTTCATTTAAAGAATGAATTTGCTGAACTTATTGCTTGGACTGGACTTCTCACGAAGATGCAGGCGGGTGAAATCTGTGAAATCAGCTCCATCTAGTGGATGCAAAAGATATAACATCATATGACAGCAGCCAGTATTAATACAACTGGTGTCTAATGGGAATTTCATTTACAGCATAAGACACCTTCATGGTCAATATTGCAGTCAAAGCATCAACACCACCCTCATCCAAATACAGACATACTTCATTAGAGAAAACACGTATCGGTGTATAGTTTATTAAAATAATACACAAGCTATTCAGCAGTGTATAAAAGTGATTAAATTACCTGCTTCTTTAATTATTAAACAATGCATTGATAATTATAGTACAATATTGTGATGCATGTTATGCTGAGAGGTTCTATTATGAGAGTACTCTCACTTTTGGTGCAGAAATCCCAGTTCTCTATCCTCTCGACTCTGCTTTGCTTCCTCCATGAAGACAACACTGTCTTATCCGACACACAATGGCTTGTCTCCTCTCATCCCGCTACAGATGCATAATTATTTTGGAGTAAACGGAGGGCGGGTTGCAATCCGTCCACATGCATACGTGGCTGCGTGGGTCCACCGGTGACACAAACAGATAAAGGTTCAGTCCGTGTGGTGTGAGGATGGCGATCATCAACCAGTGGTTGTTTGTTTCTTGTTTGGTGCCGCTGGTCCTGAGCTCCCCTTTCTACCCACCAACATGCTACACCAAGGTGCTGGGCATGGCACGGGAGCTCACCCAGTGGGCTGCATATCTGAAGTGGGACCCTGTAACTGTAAGTCAGCTGATGTGTTTTGTTGTTTTTTTAAGTATTTTGTATTGTATATTGTGTTTTTTTTAAATATTGTACTAAGATATATAGGAGATAATTGCAATTTTTTTCCTTCTTGTCTTGATACATACATCGTCAATTGTATTTAATCCTTTAAAGGATTAAAGACACACAGCAGGAGGCTGAATGTGAACACCTTTGGTTTGGATTTAATACATTAACGTGAGACAGCAGTGATTTTTCCGAGCATTGACTGGATTATCTGCCAATTTTGAAACTTCCTATTATTTTTTGCATCCAGAGTTACTGCATGGCTCACATGCCAGGTCTCGTCCTGGATGTCCATGTAAGTACGACTTCAAGTTCCCCATGATTGTAACATTTGTTCATTTTACTTAATTGACATTTTATTATACATAACATGCATTTGGAGAACCACAGTTTAAATTAAAGTTCCAATTAAAGAACCAGCATGGAGAAATATGTTTTTTCTATCTTTACTTTGAGTCTCTGTTTATCATTGCTGTCCCAAAATCTTCTCCACTGACGTCTGTGGTGTTTTGACTGAAAACCTCCGCTGTAAATCACACACAGGGACACTAATTGCAACTCTTGCCGAATGCAGAATGCTTGCGTGATGTACAAGATGAGGACCTACATCTCCCTGGTGGAAGGCCTGCGAGATCGCCGCTGCGCTTACACCAGAGACGTGTGGAAGTTGGGCGTCACTCTGAGACAGCTCTTCATCATCATGTCAGAGAAATGTCACGGGGTAAGACGAGACACGGTCTTCTTTCTTTTTTTAATAACAATTTATTTAATATGAATTGAAATTGAGAAATATGAATAAAGATCTTATTCTATCATATATGTTCCCTAAAAACATGGATCTCATCTTAATTTTCTTTTTATAGGACCTGGTGTTCACAGTGTATGACTGTGCTGCACTGGAGGGCTAACATCCTGGATGCTGAGATGACAATATTACTGTCCAACAGCTGCACAAACCTTCTATGTACATTCTTAAACATAGGCAATGTTTGAAAGGTTAAATGGTAAATATGGCCTCCGTTACAGAAACACGTATTTAATCATATGTTTTCTGACTATAAGGGGGCATATTGCCACTATATTTCCTATGGTATCTTACTAAGGAAACAATTCACACAATAAACTTAATTAAAACGCCGTTTGTTGTTCTCATTTATCTAAAATATTCTATACCATAGTTACAAAAATGATTGTTTGGGCATTTCTAGGGATTTTCATCCTCCATTCATCGTTAGGCTCTCAGGTACTTCAGTGATTTTAGAGGAAGAGAAAATGAATCACATTTACATGCTGGATAATAATTGAGTTGAATGGTTTTTTAATCATAGGAACTGTACAAATTATACACACGCATACAATGGTGAGGAGTCATTAGTGATTACAAACCTCTGAGGGCTGCGTGGGCGTGCATGAGCTTGTCTCTTTACTGTATCTTCTTTTAGGATTGACTTTCACTTTGTATCGTGAATGCAAAGTGAAAACACCACCCTGAAACAGTGAAGCTGCTGCCAACTCATTTCAACAGCTCACTGCCACCAATCTTCCTAATAGTTCTGATCTTTCCATAGAATTCTGAGAGAAGATGACTCATGCAAATGATTAAAGTGCTTTATGCACTCTGAAGGAAAATGTTTTGGAAATCATTGACAAATATATCATCCTTCTTAAATGTCTATTGATTTGAGTTGGATTTTCCAGAGAAAATCATTTGTACAGAAAGCAGTCGCTCTTCAGAAACTGACTTCGCACAACTATGTAATGAAATTGTTCAGAAGCTCCTCAGATGGTCAGCTTTACAAAGAAAAAAAACATCAAAAATAAAATAGCTGTAAAAACTAAAGGCTGCATAGAGCACAAACGTTGATAGTTCATATACCAAAAGAAAGTGGATAAATCAAGTACAATTTTAACTTGCTTAACTCGAGTATTTCCATCTTTTGCTACATTATACTTTATACTAATTCACTTCACCCCAGACATATTGCACTTACATACTATATAACATCATGATATAATAATAATAATAATAATAATAATAATAATAATAATAATAATGCACCAGCATACAACTAATCTAACCAATATATATAAATCTAAAATTGACTTTACATCACAAAACCTACTTTAACATGCTCTTAAGTGAATTTATTAATGATAAAAACAGATTAATGTCATATTCTAACACTTTGAAAGGAGCGGTTCTGCATACAAAGTACTTTTTACTTCTTATACTTTAAATACTTTTGGCTTTTAATGTTCCTACTGCTTTTTAATTCCAGGACAAGAAAGTATTCCAAGACTGTGGTATTTGTACTTCTACTTAAGTAAAGAATACTTCTTCTATCACTTTTCTCACTTTCGCTCAACAGGTCCATGTTCACTGAGCTGAATGTACCACCAGAGGGCGCTATATCATCGTATATGCAGGTGGAGAGCCAGTTAGTTGAGCCAGTATGTAGTTTAATGAAAAGAGAATAACAGTGCGGGTAAATTATGGTTTTATAACTACCGATTAAGGGGTTTAAGTTTTCCATAACCCTAATTATCGCCCAAAGCCCGAGTCACGTGTGTTTTTGTTATTTAATAAAATGAATTAGAAATGATTGGTGACGCATTATGATGTAAAACAAACAGCAAATTGGAGTCATAAAAACTTAAACAACTGCATTCCACGGCGCGCGAGCTGGAATGTCAGTAGTTTCGTTAATTACACAGCTGTTTGGGTGGACGAGGCCACGCCCAGCGCCCAACCCGGACATGGAGTCCCCTCGGCTCGTCGGCGCGGCGGTGACGACCGCTCGTCCTTTGAAAGGAACTACATTTCCATGACGGCAGTGGGAGGGGTTGTTGAGCAACACGGTTGGGCGGGTTTTTTTTCGCACAGTTAGTTACTCCAAGCAACAAGTTGTTGCCCCACAGGCAAGCCGACGCTGTTCCTCCATCGCGTCCGCAGCGGCAGGTGGTCACCAGCTCAGCACGCAGCTTGTGGATGGGATTACGGGCGCACCTGGTTGTGATGGACGGAGCAGAATAACTTCTGTCAACTGAACTCTTTTTTTATATTTTCTCTTCAACGCGGAAAGTGAAGATTTCAGTGATTTTTTTTTTTATTATTATTATTTTTATGTTGTTGAATTGTAAACAATGGCGCTTGCTAGATTCAGCAAAATTCTCCGGCTGCCGACGATTGAAATCAAGAAGAAACTCAAGCAGTACGAGCACGTTCATCGGGACATCAACCCGAACGACTTGTGGGAAATAGTCGGCGAGCTGGGCGACGGTGCGTTCGGGAAGGTCTACAAGGTGAGTGTGGGTTTCAAAGACTCACCTGTGTGTTTACTCTACCTGGGAAGTCCTTTATCGACTGAACTTTTAATGACCTGTCAACAAATTCAGTGACACGCTGTCAAGATACATAACAAAGTGAATTTTGGACAAATTGAATTGTGTGCATCCTATTAGAAACACTATGATATCCACCACATCCCTCTTCCTCAGAATAAATCCCACATGTTAAAGGTGTGAACAACTGCTCACCTGTAGATTATTCACCATCTCAGCAATGCTGGGATTATTTAATCCACTCATCCACAAACTCAGGTTTATAATGTATTTTTGGATGTCACATAAAAGTTTTATTTTCTGGATATCATGTACCTGTTTGGAAAGGATTGTACAAATCATTATCTCTTAAATTAATCCATTGAAAGAGACTTTTCATGTGATTTCCAGTAAAGAAGGTTTAGACAAATCCTCACCCACCGCCTCCCCCACTCCCTGCTGTGAATCCAGCAAACAGTGACAGTGAAAGGACTCTTCATGAGTCCAGCCCCGTCCTCTCCAACCAGCAGCAGCAGCAGCAGCAGCAGCACGTTTGGCTCAGAGGCGTTATTGAATCTGGATCTGTTAGCCTGGTCAGTCCCCTCTGTGAAGCATGGCACAGGCGCTCTGTGTGTGACCTGCCCAGCGGAGCACAGTGGACGTCTTTCACACAGCAGGGGCCTCAGTGGAAGAAGTGATGCCTTCGCAGAGCTCTGCACAGAACAGGACGTGTAGTCTCTTACTCCACCTTATTTAGATATTCTGTTTTTACTGGACACAAGGCGTACAGTGAGGATATGAAACGGAAGCTCACACATTTGGATGATGAGTGAAAATAGCTGAATCTTGCTTATAGCCAAAGGTCTGAACGTTATGTAAGTTGTCCTATAATGTGTTCTTTTGAGCAGCGCGAGCATGTGAGCGGTCCTATGGAAATATGACGCAGAGAAAATAAAAAAAAAACACAAGTTAGTAACACACATACCATGAAAACAAACAATGCTTTGAGTTGGCGAGCTGCAGGACGAACACAAGGTGCTTTATGCGTGAAGAAGCCTTTAAATGGGAGTTTGTAAATGCACAGGGATTCTTGGGATTTTACAGTTTATTGACACAAAAATATAACCTTTGGGTCCAAATGATATGGCAACAAGTCACATGGTAAACCCTTTTGGAAAAGGGTATTTAGAGGTTATTCGTTTAACACAAAAATACATCAAATCGACATTTGTGTAAGATATATATTCTTCTATCACCACGTTCTTCAAATGACACCGTTGTTTAGCTTCACTAAAGACCAACTCAAAGGCACAGATGATTTGTGATGATTCCACTTGAATATTTGGCAAGCCTGCTGACAAGTTATGCCCCGACTATGTTTCCCGTCTCTTAAACAAATGTCAAGCCACTGCCTCGGCTTCTGTTTCCTCTCCTCGAGTGGGCTGGAGGAGGACCGAGGACGGCTCCACACCTGCATCTGTCAAGAGTGGGAGCCGTCGATGGCGGAGAGAGGAAATCGTGGGACTGGGCTTCCTCTCCCAGCTTGAGAAACTCAGACAAATCCGCTCATCCGAAGGAGGGAAAGGTCTCAAGTGGTGAACCGTTCATGTTTTCCGTCGTTAAAGTCTTTGATAGAAGTGAGGGCGTGAGGAGCCTCGAGACAAATGAAAAGCTGTCATTTGGATGTGTGACAGGCAGCAGCAGAGCAATACTGATCCAGATCCAGTCGTTCTTGTCATTTGCGCGTGGCGAGGAGCCCCACTCAGACGGCCTCTTTGTTTCCAACACGTGTCGTTGAGATTAAGCACAGACCTCTTTAATTGTACAGTGTTGGTTGAGAGTCCAGAGTGCTGCTGTCAAAGAGACTCTCCAAAGGTTAATGTCGCCATGAGGAGGAGAATAACAACTCCATGTGTTGCGTAAGGAGATCGTTAAGGACACATCAAGCCGTGTGTGTGTGTGTGTGTGTGTGTGTGTGTGTGTGTGTGTGTGTGTGTGTGTGTGTGTGTGTGTGTGTGTGTGTGTGTGTGTGTGTGTGTGTGTGTGTGTGTGTGTGTGTGTGTGTGTGTGTGTGTGTGTGTGTGTGTGTGTGTGTCACGGGAACACTGTGACAGATGGATCTCATGAAGTGACTCTATGATATACCCCTCTGTTATCCCATATGTTCTGCTTTGTTAAAGGAGTCTACCCTGTAGGTGCCACTGTACTTTCCTTCTGTTTCCTAACAAGCTTTGCTTTTTCTTTTTGGTCCAATATTGTGTAGTTTTTATCTCCCCAGACTTCTTAATTTGTCGACATAAACAAACCAAATGCAGAGTTTTGAAATGTGGGGTGGCGGTGCTAGAGCCTCACAGACGGAAACACACGGACGTAAACAAGCTTCTCCAGGACTCTCTGTGACGAGGTTGATGTGTCACTGTTGGTGGTGGTGACCTACAGTACAGGAAGACCCTGATGCTTGTGCCGTTTGGCTGTCGGCGTGGCGACCTACAGTACAGGAAGACCCTGATGCTTGTGCCGTTTGGCCGTCGGCGTGGCGACCTACAGTACAGGAAGACCCTGATGCTTGTGCCGTTTGGCTGTCGGCGTGGCGACCTACAGTACAGGAAGACCCTGATGCTTGTGCCGTTTGGCCGTCGGCGTGGCGACCTACAGTACAGGAAGACCCTGATGCTTGTGCCGTTTGGCTGTCGGCGTGGCGACCTACAGTACAGGAAGACCCTGATGCTTGTGCCGTTTGGCTGTCGGCGTGGCGACCTACAGTACAGGAAGACCCTGATGCTTGTGCCGTTTGGCTGTCGGCTTGGCGACCTACAGTACAGGAAGACCCTGATGCTTGTGCCGTTTGGCCGTCGGCGTGGCGACCTACAGTACAGGAAGACACTTGTTAACTGTGCGCGGTTGCCAGTTTTTGTGCGCTCTATGATTGGTTCAGCCCCGGATGTTCATTTCAATTTAACGGGAATATTTAGCCCTCTTGTCCTGGACTCAGAACGACTTTTTAACTCTGAAAAACGCTGCTGGAATTTAGCCTCAAGTGAACATGCAACGGACAGACAGCATAATTAGTGTTAATTTAAGTGTAGTTTGCGCTACTTTTAGACTTAAATTGCTGTTTGGTTAATTGCGTTTGTCACGTCCGGTGCAAGTCCTTGACATACAGCTCAAACGGTCGCACCATGTTGTGCTCCCCAGACTTTCTCTCTCTGTGTCGGCCCTTCATTGTCATCATAACCACTTATGTTTTTCTTCTTAAATTTCGTGACGGATGTCTCGCTTACTTCCTGTCCACCCGACGTGTCATTGGATGTTTTCTGGGTATGTTTCTACGCATGCTTGCACTTGTTGGCTCCGCTTGTTGACTCTGAATGTGTGTGGCTCCAACAACCGAAGCATGAAACGGAGAAGTTGTATGGTTCCCCTCACTAATTAATGAGCCACGTGCCGCTGAGCACGTTGGCCTGCTGCCGCTGGTGAAGCGTTTCCATAGACACGAGCAGGTGGAAACCGTGGACTTAAACTGCGGAGGAGGACTTGTTTGTGTAGTCGGCCACATACTGTAGAAGTATAGCAGCACTCTTGAACAAGAGGAAAATGGATGCGACTTATGTACACAAAGTCAGAGTGGGCAAACTGTCACCGTTTCTTTTTGGTTTAGAGTTATTGGAGGGGAAGGGTGTGAACCGTGAGTGGCCTGGTGTTGTGAAAAGGAAACTCACTTTTGTGCAGCATTGATAATGGTATGTTTTGTCACTTTTCATATATAATCAGGTTAGGCCTATTAATGTATCTGATAGTCCTTCAGCCAAGGCCAGAACAAAGGTGGCCCTGGGTCCAGTATGGACAGGGTTTAAGTGACCCATATGAAAAGTAATTCATACACATTAAACTTGAATAATGGGACATTTAACAGTTTCTTGAGCCTCTGAAGACATTTATTTTTTGTCTGGCCAGATGTTACAGAGAGGGGAAGGAGTGAAAGGCTCACTGAAGAACCCCTTCAGACGCGATTTCCTCTTCAGACAAGTGAAAGAGAAACACGGCGAGTGTCGTGGGCGAGGGGGGAGGGGGGAGGGGGGAGGGGGTCCACAGGCTGCAACATCCTCTCTTTTGGCAAGGCATGAGGTGCATGTGAAATTTAGACTGTGGCAGTGTCACAGACGTATGTTGAGGTGCCTTTTAGCGAGACCATCGTCAGACTCTGGGTCTAATCTCAGGGAGCAGCTGGGCCCCGCAGTTACTGATAGGAACCCCGTTTAGTGGGCGTGGGCTCGGCATGCTGGGAGTTCCCATGATGACTTTGTTACTGGCACTTACAGAACGCCTCTTCTGTGTTCCTACAGACATACATGCTGGAGGTTATGGACCCGTGTGAGTCCATTCTCAGAAAACGTTAGAATCGATGCAGGAAGCTGAATAACCCACTAACAGCCATATAAGTCATTCATCACAGAGACGTATATTAACGTTTGCTGTATATTTTCACTTTTTGTTTTGATATCGACTGCAGTTTTAAAGTTATGTCAAACCACATCTCGATAAAGTTGCAGTGAATGTGACATCATGCAAGTCTGAGCTTGGGTTTAGCAGCATGCTGTAACCATGAGTGTGTAAAGCCACCGATCTGTTGTTACTTGTATACTCTTACCCGTAATCAGTTAGTAGATCTCCTCTGTCATGAGTCATTCAAAGAAAAATGTCTTTGTATGAATCATTGAAGATATCAGTAAAGCTGTCTTTGTGGCATTATCATGATGTCCTGCTTTGTGCTCGCACTTTGTTCTTACTCAAGGTTTTGAATACGGGACGTTTTGCAATGTTGATGAAAACGTTCACATCCTGAAAACACCCATTCTCTCCTGTGGTGTTAAGTCTGAACTCAGCTCAGTGAAATGGGTAGTTTCATGCTTTCATGCGGTCGGCACGTCTACGAGAGGAAGAATCTTGCTGTTGAGCTGATGGAAGCCACAGAACACATGCAATAAGTTACACACTTTCTGTGTCTCGTTTTAAGGTTTGAGGTTGACATACGTGTCTGTTGAGATAAAATGTGAAGTTAACATTTCTGCTCCAAAACCACTTTAGTTTAGTAGCACTGACAAATACAACCCTAACCCTGAAAACCAGACCCCTGATCGTGTGACTGCACAGTCGAATCAAGTTTAAAGCTTCTTCTTCATACAGAAGAAAAAGAAACCAAAGTTTTGTCAGCCATGAGAAAACCCCATGTTGCCATAACAGTATTATGACATCCATGTTTAACCACCCGATGTGTGATCGCATGCTTTGCTGCACTAGTATGGATTTATGTAGGAAGCCATTTATGGACTTTTGCCATCGAAAGCACTTTTTCATAAATGTTGTCCACTTGTACAACAAGTCACAAACCCAAAAGATGTCCCGACCTCCCCTGAGAAGTGTTCTTTTAGTGAATCAATGAAACGGTAAAAGTGTGGAAATGACACCCCTGGGTATTGGTGTGGACTCATAATTATTTATCTTTGGTGACTTTTATCCCCTCTTGCTCACGTCTCTGACGCCGCTGTTATAGAACCACAAAGAAAAACCACTGTTTAGATACTCCGTAGCGCACACAGCTGTGTAACCTGCTTCGTTTGTGCACCTTGTTCATCTAAATGAGAGATCATCACTTCCACGGGCGTGCGCTGTCAGAGGGGAGGTTTTATTAGCTGCTGTCATAATGTAGGAGCTGAGGGCCGCTGCATTCCTGTGTCTGCAGACACATGGGGAGAGCCTCCAGAGGACGGGTGGGGTTACAGGTTTACGGCGGGGCAAAGGTCTAACATACACGCATTCCCCTGACGGGACCTGTGTATGTGTGTTTGCTGGGACTATAACGCCACATACAAGCTGAAAATACACGTCAGCATGTGGTATGTTCATTCAGCCTGGAGGTGACTGACCCCAGGGAAAGTTCTGAGTTATCGGTTACCAGAGGTCACCTCGGCCATCCACTCTGTGATGAACTATTCCTCATTCTTTCACAGAGTAAATGTGCAAAGACTCCTTATTTGTTTTTGTCAAGTTAGGAAACTGATGGTAGAATAATTTTTTTAATTGATTAATTTCAGGTTGTTTTAAGGCTTGAAGTCATAACTCGGTGCTGGTTTCTTCTTTCCAACACACCCGCAATCATTAATGTCTCCGTTAACAAAGACCCGCCATTAGCCATTGTTATTCCGTGCTTGAGTCATTGAGGCTGGGAGCGTGTGCTTCAGTGTGCGTGTTTGCTTAGTCTGCCAGCACATACAGTATGTTTGTGTGCCAACACGTGGGTCGGGGACATCTGCTTTTTCTAAGCTCTTCTTGAGCCGCAGCCGGTGTCATGGATTGTGGCCTTCAGGCAGACTGGTTACTGGAAACAGATGGATAAATATACGTGACAGGCGAGGGGAGATACACAGGCAGGGTTGACAGACACATTCGGTGAGGGAGACGAAAGATGTGCAGACGATGAATGATGAGGCAGGAGGGTTAGAGAGGCGTGCTGCACATTATGTCACAGTAAGAGGATTTAAAACAGGAAAAACAAGCCGGAGATAAAGTTAGCTGATACCCAGGGATAGGGCTATACATACACACAGAGACTGATGGGTGATTTATAGAAAAGCTCAATGAAAATAAGACAAATTCAAACTGTTACATGAAAATGTTGGGTACAAATGTCCTTTTTGTTAACATTTTTCCACAAAAATGCATGGAAATATATTGATGGACGTCGAGTGTTATTTTGTATAGGCATGGGGAAGTAAGATTTGTTATTAGACTAATAAATATGGAATGATTTACTAAAGCTGCATCAGAAAAATAACCTTTTGTGGATGCTTGAAGTGCACAATCGCACATTTTGGTCTCTTTTAAGGCAATTTGTTGAAGAGCCGGAGTGTTTTTCGCCCAGCTTGGGTCCTTTAGTTAATCAAGTCACTAACGAACAGAAAACATCCAGGCAGAGAGGGAGGGAGACGAGCTGCAAGACGGAGCAAGAAGGAGTCCATCTGATCTCCACGGAAACCAGACTTGTTGTCCGCTGGATGAGAGCATCGTTTTCTCCAGCTTGTATGAACATATCTGCAGGGTGCAATAAAAACCTGAAAAGTTGGCCTTCTCTGACAACAATGGCAGAAAATATTGAGGAAATGAACGTTAAATTTCACTGATCAGACACGTCGGTCTGTCAGACAGCAGTGTTTGATGGGAGAGGCTCCGCTGGGCTTTTCAAGGTGGTTCAGATTAAAGAGCACGATGCCTCCTCCCGCTATTATTCCTCTCATGTACATACCAAAGCGTGCACACACACGTGCACGCCCTTGTGCATTGATGTCCTGCTAACTTGTAGGAAGTCCCATACGAGAAGCAGCGGTTCTGTGTAATTTCCTCTCATGGCAGTGTATACACTTGGTAGGATTCACATGTAAACAAACACGCATGTTTGCATACTTTATGTGAGGACCCTTGATGTAATGCACCCCCCCACCGTGCAGGAAAAGCCACCACATGAATGCATGAGGATCAGGTCTCTCAGTCTCTTTGCTACCCCCCCAAACCATCTGAAGGCCAGAGGTGCATTCCTCAGCTGTGTCCCCTTGAGATATAAAGGTGTGTGTGTGTGTGTGTGTGATTCCCCTCATGGAGCTGGGTCTGGGGGTTGCAATAAAACCCAGTTAAGACCATGTTAATGCTGAGTGTGACACAAAGTCGATCTCATCCGTTCACGTATTCCTCCTCCTGCGATGGAGAGGCGTGAGACCAACGTTCCTCTGGAAATCACCCCCCAGACTCCTTACAATACCTACTTGTTCTTCTGTATGTGGACCAGAGTCTGAGACAAAAGAGGACATCGAATCAAACATGACGCCATTATTTCTGAAATGCCCTCTAAAGATGCATCTGAAGTACGTGTAGAGCTTTTCCTTTGACATGTAGGGTACCAGTGGGCCTGTAGTCCTGGAAATCAGACCCCAGGCGGTGAGTTTGTCCAGGCTGACGGTGTTGGTGCAGGAGGGGGGGAGCCAATAGCAGAGTGCTGAGATGTTAGCAGAGGAGTGAAAGTGTCTGGTGCCTCCGTGTTTACTGTCCAGGCTTGTTAACCGAATGACTGATGGTTTGACGGCGGGAGGAGACGTCCTGTTGACTCACACTGTAGGTTACCGGGGCGCGGGGGAGGTTCTGCAGCTCTGTTTGACGAACGCTCACAGTCACAGTGAACCGGGATGCGTTAAAGATCGTGTGTGTGTGTGTGTGTGTGTGTGTTGCCTGGTCTATTTATTCAGATGTTTTCCCACACCCCCCTGTTAAAGCATCAGACCCCCACCGGACGTGTTTAGTCTGCCGTGTTTCTTCAGGTCACTGGGTGGACACATGTAGAGGCGTCGTCCGTCTCTCACCGTGACATCACTGTCCAGGCCTATTTTCTCATTAATGCTCACGCAATCTGTTGCTTTAACCTTTTTTCGGTTAGAGAGTTTTACATTTACACTTTAGATTGTTTAGTTTGCGGTTGTCTTCAGTCACTTCGTACGACCCGACAGCGTTGGAGGCCAACATAAATCACCACCTCTGTTTTCGACTGCATTTCCAGCGGTTGCTCGTCCCCGGTCGTACTCTTGCACTTGCGGTATTGAACATGTGGTTTTGTCTGCAGGTGCGTATTAATGTCACGTCTCCCACAAAGCCCCGTCAGTCAGCATTCACAGCATTCTCTCTTACATAAGGATGGACATCGTGTGTTTGTCTGCTTGCACCTCGCTCTGAGTCACATTTGAGTGTTTGGAAGCTTTCCAAAGAGTCTACCCGTGTTGACGTTCGCTTCCCTTTATTACTCAGGATTATAGGAATTCAATGTCTGTGTCGTAGCTGAGCCACACTGGCACTTGATGGCTTTTGTCCTTCCTCTTTTAACCCCCAGTTTCCTGTTTTGTCTTTATATGTCAGTTGGTCATCATTTTAAATGCTGTTTGGATGCACTTCGGCTTCAGCTGTGGTAGAAGTGTTTTCGTAGTTTCTTTCTTTCTTACAGATTTACATTCTGTGTTTGATTTAGCTTTTTTCCCCACCCTTTCGTCCGGGACGTAACGAAGACAATGCATGCATAAATGTTTCGAACCGCATGATAGAATGACTTCACACAGGCACACCCTTTACCACTATTAATATCTTCTGTGGAGGTTTGCGTGATAGAAAATGCGTTCTGTGAGGAAGTGAAACTTGGGTTATTGACACTTAAAAAAAAACTGTCCTTTATTTACTTTTGCTGTGGAAGAGGAATAGAGGAAGTAAAATGCAGGGATCAAGCAAACGGGCCCTCCAATGATTTTAATATGGTGTTTCTCCGTCTCTGCAGGCCAGGAACAAGGAAACGGGAGTTCTTGCCGCAGCCAAAGTGATCGAGACAAAATGCGAGGACGAGCTGGAGGACTACATCGTCGAGATCGACATCCTGGCCAAATGTGACCACCGCTACATCGTCAAGCTGCTGGATGCGTTTTACCATGACAACAAACTGTGGGTACGTGACACAGGAATCCGGATGGACCACAGACCTATGAGATGCCCGTATCACTTTAACCCAACAAATAACTGACTTCATGATGAATTGTAGATGAACAGAGAGTATGCATGTGCGTGGGAACAATGTGGTCAAGGCTGCTGCTGCATTAGACTGGTGCTTATTGTACCAAAGGGGTGTTATCTGCTGTCTACACTGTTACCCTCTGCACAAGATGTATCTTTTTCCCTGTGTGGATCAGTGGGGAAGTGGAAAAATAGACCCCGTTACCTCGTATGTTGTCAGGCTCAGGGGACGTTTCATTTCACGATGTTACTGCCTTGTTGTTTTATTGCAACACAATCTCACGAACGCTCCGTTAAAAAATAAAGATAAGAGAAACGGATTGCCTAAATGGGAATGACAGAAGACAGCAAGAATACGGATTGATTTCAGTTCAGTGTTTCGGCTCTGGAGTTATTTTCCCTCTCCACACTCGCTCGCTGGCTCACGGATTCAACTCCCTCTGTAATCTCCCAGTCTAGCTGGCCAAGAAAAATAATAGTGACCTCATGCCGGGGCATGACCTTGAATATCTAAAGAATTACAAGGCAGACTAAAGATGGTTGTGTTGGTGTTATTTTCCCCCTCTACTTCTGGAATTATTACTATAATTATTATCATAAGCAACATTTATAGTTGAGATTAAGCTGTTCTTTTGCAGATTAAAGATTCTATTGAAATATGTTGGTATGAGTTGGACCACTTGTGGTTACCGTGGTGACAGCAAGTTTGGCTCACAGCAAACCCGCCTTGAGCAACCTCTTTGTCAGAAATGCAGCGAAAGAGCCGATGGGGTATTTGTTAATGTTTAATAATGATTCATGATGATGCCTTTGACCCAGCAGCGGTAGACTTGATGACCGTGATGAAGGTGTCTCACAGCGCCGTGTGCTTCGTTGCAAAAAGGATGGGAAGCAATTTTACACGTGCATTTTTAAAAGAAATATCATGAATAGTTTCCTGCCACTTCATCACAATAAAAGCCACCCCATATTCTGCCTATTTAGCACTTTTAATGTGAGGTAGCGACAGTAATATGTTGAGTTTTATCACTCAGGATGTTCACTCCGCCCTACCCAAGACAACACACACACACACACACACACACACACACACACACGGCCTTAGCTAGACTTCCTGAGTGTGAAAGGTGAACGTCCTCCATCAGTCAAAGCTGTGAGACTTAAGTTTGTGCTGATAAGTCGAATGTACAAACATCCCTTCCTGCAGCATTCCAACAACATGCTTCCTGTGTGTGTGTGTGTGTGTGCGTGTGCGTGTGTGTGTGTGCGTGTGTGTGTGTGTGTGACATTTGACTGTAGAACAATCACATAGAACACAACAAAGTGAAGAAGCCGTGTTCCTCATTGCGATGAGTGTGTGTGTGTGTGTGTGTGTGTGTGTGCTAGCCTCAGGATCTGAACACTAGCCCAGCGGTTGGCGGTCAGGCCTCAGTAACCTCCGGTTGGGTGGACTGGGCAGGGGTGAGATGCTGCATTCCAGTAGTGACCCACCCGTTCTGCTTTCTACTGAGTAAGAGGGGGATAGAGGAAAGAGAGAGACAGTGAGAGTGAGAGAAGGGCCGTTTTGTTCCCGTTTCAGGAACAATCCGGTCTTGAGGCTAGAAGGGCAGCCAGACCCACAGCGTGAGAAAAAGAGGGCCTTTAACATGGGGGACAGGACTGCTGACATCAGCACTCTGAGAAGAACGAACAGAAAGAGAGAGAGAACGGGAAAAGGGAGGAGATGAAAAAAGGGGGAGACAATAAACACAGAGGAGAACACACACACCATTTAGAACATGGTTAAGCCGGCCTGATTAAAGGGTTTGTTTGACCAAATGACACAAAAACACATCGTCTGGATTACCTCTGTTTTATTTTGATATCCCTCCCTGAGATTTATGCTGCCACCCAAATACTGATGGAATCCATAGGGACTATTTTGTTACTGGAAAGCATCTAAAATAAACCCCTCGCCCGTTATCCAAAGTAGTGGATAATGTTTCTAAGAGAATATTTTGCTTCGGGGAGTATCTTTAACACACCTCCATTGTGTTTGGGTGGAAGCATATTTTAGACAGTCAAATGGAAAAATCTTCATTTTTCTTTCTGTTAAGTCGGTATGTTGTGTCATTTGCCACCACCTCCATAGACTCAGATCAGCGAACCTTTAGTCATTTGTGCCAAACTCTAAATGAGCCCGTGTGATTTAGGTTTTATATGCTCATATTTCTTTCTTTGTCAGGTACATTCGGTAAATTCGACTGTTCCTAACGGGTCATTGTTGGCGTTCTTTGGACTTCTGACAGAAATGAGGTGGGGAATCATTGTGGATGTGCAGAGCTGGGAATCGCAGGAACACTGCGATGTCAGCGGGCCGGATTTGAAAGCTTTTCCTGTCTAATTTGGTTCAGTTGATTTTTCTTTTTGGCTCCGCGTGAACGAGAAAGGCAAAGTCTGCATACGTTCAGCCCATAGTAGGAATGCCTGACATGCAGCTTGACCAGTCGGTGTACATTCTTAACCGCTGCACCTGTACCTTAAGGTAGGGAGAGCTGAACCGGCTGCAGAGTCACTGACGGAAACACACTCCAGTGTCTCCTGACACGCGTGTAACATACGGCTGTTTAGGCTGGGCAGTACAGCGTGTTTGTACTGAAGAGTAGCAGGGCGGTGTTCAAACACAGGAGGAAATAGAAATAATACGTGTGGTTAGCGGTGAGCAGGAATGGGGAAATGGTTCGTACTAATGTGAGATGGAGGTATGGTTGAAAACACATTTTAACGATCTAAATGTAGACTTCTGATGCGTCTCAAATCGAGCAGAAAACTTTTAAAGGCCTTGAAAATGTCAGGAAATCTGACTGCTAATGGGTTTTTAAGGCTGATACTGATAGATGTTGTTGCAATGAGACGGCCAATAGTCATTCCAAAAACATGAATAATTAACATAAACTATCTTGAAGAAATTTGATGGTATTTTTATTTTCTGTGTAAAGTGGGCGTGGCCACATTGGAAAAAGGTGATGTCACCTTTTACATTAGTAGACCAACCAAACATAAGAGTCTGAATCTCAAACCACAAACACAATCATGCAGAGCATTCGAGTGTTAATCTTTAAATTAGCAACTTTTACATTTAATTAGCTGTTGTTTAACTTTTCACCTCCCTGCCTGGTAAAGTCACCCAAACTCTAGATCTAAAAGCAATGGAAAGTAACATAGTTGGAAACCTCCAAAAGCCCTTGACTCAACTTTTTGCAGAAAGGAAGAATAAGAAAGTCTTATTCTGGCAGATAATGATTTATCGTATTGTGTAAGTAATAGAGCTTAAGTAATGTCTTTGTGTTAAAGAGAGGTCAGCTTTCTATCTCCTTGTACTTTCTATCTCCTTACTGATAGAGTAACACACTCCCTAAATGGTGCCCCGGTGCAGGAAGGAGATAAAAGGGAGAAGACCTGGTGATAACAAAGGTCTGGAGCAGCAACGGGCCAGACTGTCTGTCATTTAAAGACACGCCGGGGAAGTGAAACATCCTTGATAACGCGTGACAAAACTAGAAAATCCAAACATCACAAAAGAACACTGTTTCCCCGGTGGAGCTGCATGCCAGGATGACATTCCTCAGCTCTGAGTTCTCTTCCAGGTGTGACTCCACGTGCACGCCGTCGTGCATACACTCCCTGGCAGTCACCGCTACCACGGGTGTTTGCATCGTTTGTACTTTTTGATTCTGATTGGCTTTGTCTGCACTGAAACTCCACACCCTGTCCAGTACCTGGCTGATGCTTTGACAGGGGTTGTCATAGCAAGCATGTCTGGAATGATTAAATGAGAGTGACATCACGCAGCAGGTATGCCATGCATGACATCGAGGGTTGATCTTTAACCATTCAATCAAAGGATCAACTCTGCGGCACACGGTTATTAGGAAATCCTGTGGCGCCCTTTTATTTTCTTTGGTCCCGCTTTACATGAATGAATGGTTTTGGAGATTTTTCCTGACGGCGGAGTCAGAGAGAGGCTGACTATGTAAGGAGAGGAAATGAAATTGTTGGAAGTTGATGCTGAGACACCGTTTCGGGAATGTGCTCCGAGAATATTCTCTCTCCGTCTCCGTTCCTCTTTCTCTCTTGGATTAATTTAAGTTTATTTGACTTCCTCACTCAATTTCAGGTTTCAAGTGGCAAACATTGATGGTCTATCAGGGCTGTTTCTGGCTAGAGCATAAAACACAGGTCATTAACAGTGTTTTAAACATTATGAATGTGCAAATATAAATATTTAAGAATGTGATAATAGTATAATTGCTAGTTGAGCATATGAGGAGAAGTGATCTATACTCCGTGTTACACATAAATCACAGAAACATAGAGTACAGCTGGTAATTGTATGTTTGTAACGTATATTCATGAAGCACCCGTTCTCCCCCCTGGTTCTCCAGATCATGATAGAGTTCTGCCCTGGAGGTGCTGTGGATGCCATAATGCTAGGTAAGCCTCTCTCTCTCTGTGTTTTCATAAGTCCTCCACCTTCCTCCCCGTCACAGACGATGAGTTCCACACCTTCCTCCCCGCTGTGACTCCACCTGTCTCCACGGAGCTTCTAAGGAAGTGTAGACACATGATAAAAGATGCCAACCCATGCTTTTGTTTTGAAGATCACAGCATTTTTGTAGGAACTATCTTAACATGATGATCTACATTCTTCCCCAGTCGGGCCTAGAAAGCTCTAGAAAGCGGGCTCCTCCGGTGTGGGAAAGCCCCCTGGTCTGTTTTTACTGGGTAATCCACATCCTCATAGCTGTCTGTACCCCCACTGCAGCTAACCAAACACAGACACGCTAGAATTAAGTCCGTAGGGCAGGACTAGCTTGGCTGTGTGAGATCTTTTCTGATCTGGGATTACTTTTCCAGCAACACTATCTGAGAGGCTTCCTCGATATCGCCACGGGTTTAACTTTGTTTTACCACGGTTGCACCTACACGGAATCTAGAATCTGCGAGATGTGCGTAATGATTTGGGAACCCTCACTCTTCCTGTTCTCCCCCGCCGCCGTATTTAACCCCTCACACTCCCGTCTCCTGTCTCCGTCTCTCCGCCACCTATCAGAGTTGGACCGCGGGCTGACGGAGCCGCAGATTCAGGTGGTTTGTCGGCAGATGTTGGAGGCTCTGGAGTACCTCCACAGCATGAAGATCATCCACAGAGACCTAAAGGCCGGGAACATCCTCCTCATGCAGGACGGGGACATCAAACTGGGTGAGAGACTTTTAAATATTGTTAGCAGCGGTAGTTGACATCTAACTGTAGCTTTCCTAGAAAGCAGCATTGTATTCATCGTGTAGGCACCATGGTGTCCAAGGGGGTGGAAGTTCAGAACAGGAAATGAAGTTCTTAAAATATTTGAAAAATTGTGGGTTGGATTTGGATAATATTTGTAAGGCCGGAGTTATTCACAGAGAAAACCATGTGACAGCCAGAATGAGGCAAGAGGAAGCAATTCTCAAACAAACCCTGTCCCCAGGTTATCTCCATCTTGTCTTTGGCGTACATGTGTGCTGTCACACACACACACACACACACACACACACACACACAGCCCTCCTGCAACGCTATAGAAGGATCCAAGTGAGCATTGTGTGGGAAAACAAAGTGCTGCATATTTCCATTGATGTGCTGTTTGAAGAGGTCTCCTCAGCCTTTCACCAACTCATTCACCAGCATGTTCTGGATTAAAGACTCGTTTCCAGGGAAGGGTAAATAGTGTCTTGATGTGCTTTATGCATGTGTGAGCTAAGTAAGTGCAGTGCATACATGAGGTTTTACTTTCTCTACTCGCTTTGACTCACTCAGTCATGACCAACAAACCCCAAAACAATCAGGAGATTATTCTGGTTTTAAAGTATAATTCTATATATTATATATATATTATATATCTCAGTGGTGAGTCTCCAAACTTACGTCACTACATGCTGATTGAAACGAGTTGGCAAGGATTTGTTTTCAAGGTTGGCCGAATGCATTATTTCATGATTGTTAACCAAAATCATAAATATGTATTTTTCCTGTTACCTGTAGGGCTATTCATCAATCTAGAGATGAATCCTAGTTATTTAATGGGATTGTCACCTGTGTCAAACACCTGTGAACACTGTGCACTGATAGCTCATTAGTTCATGATGGCCTGTTCTGCATTATGGTTCCTTTTTTTGGTAGAAATATTTGTGTATAGTTATAATAATGCTACTTCACAGACACACCCTCTGTGGTTATTTAAGGGAACAGAGTCCAGGTTAAACCCAATGATTCAGCAGCTTTTTCACACACCCTTGCTAGAATGTACTGAAGTGTATTTGACCTCTGGGTTTATAAAGCTAACCTTTAATAATATATATATATACAGATTCATATGAATATCTTGTGTGTTACTCTGATTTAATGACAATGGAAGCAGCACTGGTATTTATTGTCTAAAGTACACATTCTTTCTGCAGAAGTTTAGACTGCAACTGCAAATTACATATTTGACTGGGACGTCAAAGATATTTGAATTGTAGTCTGCAAAACCAAGACAGTCACTTAAGTCCCCATAATAGAACATGCCAGTTTGTAATTGAAGCAGTCAGCCTGCTGTGTTGTGCGTGAAGGCCTCTGCCGAGGACTAAACCCCGGGCACGCCACACGTAATATTCCTACGTGCAGAGGAAAAGAAAAAGTGGAAGCAACACCCCTGTAATCTGAGGGTCATGTCAGGAAAAGGAGGCTGCTTGTTTGGGAATTGGAACTGCTCACGGATTCTGTCTTTTTATCTCAATGTCGTGACAGATTTACAAGGAGAGAAAAGAATGGATGTTTTGTTGTTGGTGTTTCCATTTAAACGGTCTGACTCTTTTTTTTTTTTGTGCTCCATTTTTGCAGCTGATTTTGGCGTATCGGCGAAAAACACCAAAACCTTACAGAGAAGAGATTCTTTTATCGGAACGCCATACTGGTGAGTAAAATGTGACTCTGCATCGGAGCTCCAATAAGGAAAGATTAGTTATGCATGTGGCTTTTTTTGTCTAGAAATTGTAGATTTCATCATATTGTTGCAACATCCTAAATCAGAAAAACTACTACTTGCAGTATGAGATGTTTTTAGAGGGGGGATTATAGTCAGCACATTTACACCCATAATACTTGAAGGAGCATGTTGTTGTGTATACACACACACACACACCTCAACTCTTTAATGTTGTTGTCACAACTGCATGGTTCTCTCCTCTATTCCACATCAAATTGGAAAGATTCCCTTTGCAATGAGGCAGTGAACCTTGTTCCGTACTATTATCCCGCATCGCAGTTAATCATCAACTAGAACAGGTTGTCATCCATCAGGATTTCACTTCACGGCCGTGCCCCCGTGTTTGCACAATCCTGAGAAGAGCATGGTTTTAGTTTCTAGTTTTTAGAATACGCTTTCCTTGAATGCAGTGATTAGCAACGTCAACAAGCAACGAGGAGCACACATTTGTTTCTTTGCACTCGAGCACGTTTTAGGAGCTCCGGGGTCGGAGAGGTATTCTCGCAGATCGTCTACAAACTCGTGCTGATCGGAGAAGTGTGCTTGATGTTGACACTTGCCAAATAGTGAGTAAGAGAGAGGAGAAACACTCTGCGAACTCCCCCGCAGTAATCATCAGTTAGTCACTTGCTCGTTCTGCTCAAATTAAAACTATGTGTGTGTTTATGATATCATAACCTATTGAGTCATGCATGGGTTGATTTCCATATGATTTGGCAAATCAGACTTTTACAACGTGATGGTTTAAATCTTAACAAGTTGAGTTACTTATTAGCTTCGTCACTTGATGCTTTGCAGTTACTGCATGTATGCAAGACTGCCTCTACAGTTCATTTGAAGTACTCATGAAACATTAATCTAGTGATTTGTGGACATGGACATGGATTTTCCAGTTTTCCATTTTTTTAAATGCCACTCAGCAAGACGTTCAAACTAAAACACCTTATGTGGTCATTCTGAATATACATTCAAAGTATATACTCGAGCTCGACCTCCACTCTGTAAATGGTATAAATATTGAGCCTTTGGTTTTCCCTGACTCAGGATGGCCCCAGAGGTGGTGATGTGCGAGACGATGAAGGATGCCCCGTACGACTACAAGGCCGATGTCTGGTCTCTGGGAATCACGCTGATCGAGCTCGCCCAGATCGAACCCCCGCACCACGAGCTCAACCCCATGAGGGTGTTGTTGAAGATCGCCAAGTCGGAGCCTCCCACCCTGGAGCAGCCGCACAAATGGTGAGGAGGCATTCAGCTGTTGTGCATTGGCCAGGAAATGCATCACATGATATGTGAAGAGAACACGGGGAAGTATCAGCCAGGAAATGAAATAAAACCCTTATTTTTACACCACTTTTGCCGCAATCCAAGATGCATTAGCTTCAGCGTGGATTATGATAGGTGGACAAAGGCTTCGATCTTACTCTCTAGATTTCACCGGGTCTAATTTTATTCTATTACCCAATTTTTGCACAGTCAGCGTCCTGTAATGGTCCTCCCCTCCTCTCTGCCTGCAGCCTATTTTGCCCCTATCCAAAACTAAAGCATCAAGCCAGTGCCAAACTATAACTTTCTCCCCTATGGATTTTATGAGTCTGAATGTTCCATAGCAGTAAATTTAGTGCTGCAAAATCGAAGTTATCAGGTGCTGAAAGGACATTTGGGATGGGGGAGCCCACTCTTGCTTTATAAAGCACAGCTGTGCACCGAGATGACCCACATGTACCAACATCACATATCTGGAAATGCTCTGTTCAAATTGTGTTGTGTTGTAACTGTTCCTTCATCCCTCCCCGCCCTTCATTCCTCTTGCGTTCCATTGATTCTGTTTTCTTGCGTTCACTCCAGGTCACAGGCGTTTAAAAGCTTCCTGAAGAAAGCCTTGGACAAAAACCCAGAGACCCGTCCATCTGTAGCAGAACTCGCCGAGGTAAAACCTGGCAAACGCTACACAATGCTGCACTTGAACATGCGACGGAACATTGTCCTCGCTCGGTCCTTATCTTCCTGCGACACACGTATACGGGTCCTTTTTAGGCTTCTATTTTAAGGCCTGAATGGAGCGATCTATGCCAGGGAAGTGAGTAGAGCCGTGGAGGGCACCGGCATGCGAGCGGGAGAGGAATAGAAGGTGTGGTGGGGAAGAAGTGGGGCAAGGAGTAGGATGAATAATAATAATAGTTCACTTTTAAAGCCCCTTTAAAACATTTTCAGCGTAAGGACAATGGAGGGTTTCACCTTTTGCTTTCCAGCAACAGTAAATGCACATAAATTCATGCTAGTAAGGACCTGTCCTAAGTGAGGAGATTACTAATGATGAATGTCATCAGCTGTGTGAGGAGGAACTCTGACGAAAGGTTTCTCAAAGTCCCAAGCAAGAAAAATGAGAGGAAGAGTGAAGAGGGTGTGGATTAAAGCAGGAGTGCAGTGTCTATTAACATTCAGAGCCACAGTTTCCTGTCTGCGTCCCACAGCTGAGGGAATGCCAGCTATTTACATTCCCACCCTCAGCCAATAGTATGTCTGGATGACTCTGAGCTCGCCACCTCTGGCCAATTAGAGGGAGAGGCATAGATGAAAATCCTAGACCTGGGCCCGCTGGGAATTCAGCATGTGCTCTCCAGTGGGGGGGTTGGGACGGGCGCGGTCCGGTTTTGGTGCCGTGTTGGAGGTTTTAGATGTTTATCATGCCTGCTGCTCCCAACGGCTGTCAGATAGTGTTTACTGCAGATAGTTGTGCAATGATGGTATTACATTCTGCTCCGCAATACTGGAAGTTACCGTCGGTGATTGTGACAAGGGTCAGACTTTATTCACCGGAGTGTGTAGATATAGAAAACAGATGGCGTGCAGGAAGTGAACATGAAGATTAGAATGATTCATTGATGAAGTGTGTGGAGTGGAGGTGCTGATGTGTGTGTTTCAGAAGACAAAAATGGAAAAATTCAAAAAGTCTTTGTCATTTCTAAGCTGGTGTTGGTTTGAAACGGATCCCTTGTGGTTCTTGTGTCCGTCCCACATGGGTGCTTGTAAAGAATGTACACAAATGACACAGTATCAGTCACTACGGCTGGCGGGACACTGTCTGGATGACTTGTACTCATTGCATTTCTCCCCCCACTTAGTTTCTCATGCAGCGTGTTTCAATGAAGCTTCCATTCACGTATCATATTAGAGGCTTTTCTGTTTTGTGATTACAGTGTTTTACCACGGGAGTATTAGGCACGCTTACCCAGCGGGGGCCAGGAGGCTTGTAGGAGGGTGTAAAGTGAAAGACTGATTGAAGCAATTTAAATTTGTAATTTTAAAAAATTGCTTGAAAATCAGCATGTTAGACTGAAATGACTGCCCGTGCCCCAAACTTAACCTAAACCTAATTATAGCCTTAACCTTGAAAACAAGCTTCTGAACCACCCTGTGAGGACTGACAAAAATGTCCTAACATTCCTAAAAATATGCTCACTGAAGGTCTAAAACTCAAATGGATTCTCTCAGGGAAAAAAAGCACTCGGCCAGCATTGCTCCACAGGTAATTCTGCCCCTCCTCCGGTCCCCTAATGGGCCATATTGTTCACATTTAACCTTTTCACGCCTAGCCATGCATGTAAGACCCACAGTCAGCAGCCTCTTTGGGCCTAAAAGCAACATGAAACCTAAAAGAGAGGATTTCAGCTCCACTGATCCACATATTGACCATAATGGAAGGAAAAGACAGCTTTATTACACTGTTTGCCGTTTTCCAATTGAACTTGAACTGCATCACTCTTTTGATATCTCATCAAATGGTTTTGTTTGTATCTGTTAAAACGTCCTGAAAGTCCATTTTGCTGTTGGAGATAGTTGAACTTTAAATGGCCTATTCGCAGGTAATGGGTTAGTGATTTACTTTTGCCCTCAGATGCATTTACCCACGACAACATTCCTTCAATTCTCACGCCCTCTTCCAAGCGTTACAAACATTAAAATAATGTTTCAAGCATTACTGGAGCATTCAGTGTAGCTAAAAATGATGATTTGGTCTTTTCACTCCAATGTGTAAATTTAAGATTTAATGTCAGTTGCTAAACCTGTGCAGTAATTGTGCATGCATTATTAAAAAAATGCTTAAAATCCTGATTCCATGCACTTTTTTTGATGAGGACACTCGTTTGGTTCGATGGCACTCAGCATTCACGCTGCCTGGCTCATCAGACCAAAGCTGGCTGGAGTGACTAAGTGAAAAGGCAAAGCCTAATGCAGTCCTGGAGGACAAACAACTGTGATCCCATGTGCTGTACACACCCTGACTGCTGCACTCTTCATGGTCCAGCACCACTTGTAGCCTACTCGCTTCGTTAGCCGCTCCAATTAAATTACACGCTAGTGCAACACATCTGAATAATGGATGGTCGGCTGCACTCCACTTTTAATTTAGCTTTTTATCCTCCTCACACTCAACTTACTGTTTGCACTCTGGCAAACACACATTTTATATTTAACGACTATAAAACCAAACACTAGCGTTCTATTTAAAGGTCGGATTGAACGGTGCTGCATCAGGGTTAAAGGGAGAGCTCTCCAGGAACTGGCAGGTGGCAGATAGAGTTTCCCCTCAGTGAACGTCTCCTCTAGCCTCACGGACAAGTTAACGTTTTTGACTGCACTTACTTTATTTTCAGCAGAATTTGATTTGAATGATCTATTATCCTCCAGCAAAGAGTGTTTATCCTCTGGTCACATCGAGCCTTTAGTAGTCTTAACAAGTTAATTTATGCTCAGTCTTTAATGTGAGAGGGAACAACAACAAGTTGTGAGACACTTGACTAAGCACCAGTGCATTTTAATTGATGATTAATTAACCATCTCTGTCTCCTGTGTGTCCAAAGCACCCTTTTGTGAGATCGGTGACGTCTAACCGTCCTCTGCGGGAGCTGGTGGCCGAGGCCAAGGCGGAGGTCATGGAGGAAATCGAGGACAATAGGGAGGAAGGAGAGGAGGACGACGCCATGGAGCTCACTGTGGTACCAAACCTCAATTCTCTGTCCCTTCAGTTTCTTCTATGTCATTGTTTGTTTCCACATGACCAGACCATGAGTCGGGCTTTCAGAGTACACGTGATCCGTAACGGGACAGTGACTGGGACTGACTTCTACTGAACAATTCAGAAGAGCTGGAATTAGAAAAGTGCCCTCGTTTTAGTCTCATTGAATGTCATGTACATAATGCACTTACATTGAAGTGACGCCCTTGTGTCCGGTAAGCCAGAGCACGGACCTTTAGTGTAAGAGTGTGATGACATCATATATATCAGACCTGGAGAATATGTCTTCATCAGAAGAAGAACCTCAGAAGGGCACTGACTGGCTTTGGAAAGGGTTGGATTGACGGATGGTAGTATAAGTATTTTTTTCACACTTTTTCCAACGATGGATGTTTGTATAACGAACCGTGTGGCGGGTCGGATGAGCACTTAGCTGCTCATGCACCCTAACCCCGAAAAGCCCCCGCGTTCCGCCTTAACTGAACACTTCCTCCACTTTAAAGTATTAGCCTGCTGACCCCCGTTGGATAGCAGACGATTAGAAAGTGATGAAGAGTAGTGTGAGAGTGCAGTTTACCTCCTGCCCTCGGCACAAACAAAGGAACAGAAACCGGAATCCTGGCATTCACACACACCCACACATGTTTAAAAATAGGCGCTGCCTTCATATTCGTTCCTCTATAGAAACGCCGTCGGCTCACAACCTCTGATGGAGTCAATTATTTAAGGTTGTATTGTTCTCTTGCTATATGGTGACCCTTAACTAAAGACCACCAGGGCCACACAGTGATAGAAGACCCTAAAAATACTCCTAAGTGGAAGCTGTGACCGGGCTAATGCGTGAAACGGATGTTTTTCTCTCCACGAAGATTATGTAATGTTGCTTCTTACCTCTTCCTCTGAAGTTGGTCAGAGTGCTGAAACCTGAATGGAGTCCGAACATCGGATTTCACAGCTCTGTCTTTAGTTAACTATGAGATCATTGCAGTTGTCTCCTTGCAAGGGCACCCTCCTGCACACACAGCAGCATTTTGACCCGTGCGGCGACAAGGCCCTGAAAGCCAGCCAAGCGGTTATCGGACCGTTTATCTCTTCCCATATATCATACGCAGCCAGGAGGGGAGATTTGCTGACATATTACAAAGGCTGCACCATAAAGATGTGTGATGGTATTGTTTTTCTCGGTGGAGAATACAGAGGAGAGGTGTTTCCAGAAGCTGTGCTCGTCATTCTGTAATAACATCTTAAGTTTATAATCACAGGCCATAGAATTCCCATATTCCCATGTCTAAAACACGTCTTTCTCAGGATTTCTCAAATTACTGCAGGAGTTGTCTGATGTTTTAGTGACTTTTATCAATATTGTAATATTGTTCTTATTGATGACTTTTAGACTGCTTTTATCTTCTTTTATCTTCATGCTGCTTCTAGGATACAATGCTTTATTTGATTCTTATTGGCAGTTTTATTCAGGATTTGACAATTTCCAATATGACTAACTGATTTCCCCCCCGAATAATCGCACATCATTGTTGGTAATAATGGATTTAAAAACATTGTGTCCTTGGTTGTCAGCCATGATTTACACAGGCTTTTCACCTCCTGTAATTATTAGTACACAGATTAGATAACTGTCTCCGCCACAGTGTGAAAAGAAGCAGTCTAGGCAGGAATGACTGCATTCCTGCTAAAATAAAGGTTCTGCTTACGTCTCTTGAAGGTGAGACGCCTGAAGGACTTTAAGGTTTCTCCATAGATGGATTTTAAATGCAGTTATTTAAACAATTAAAAGCACGTTGACATTATTTTTGACTCCAAAGGAAGTGAATGTGTGATTCCGAGCATAATAACTGTTCTCTTCTTCTTCTTCCTCCTCCTCATTCCTTAAGTCTCCAGGAAAGGAGCCATGCCAGACCAGTCAGACCAGTTTGGAAGCAGACCAGTCTCTGCTGGATCCCCAGAGTCCCACTAGCACCTCCTCAACCACACCGATACCTCTATCCAGGAAGGGGGCTGAGCCGGATACCCCCACACAGGAGCAGCCAGGACATGTGATGCTGGTCCCTGTTCCCCTGCCACGGCAGAATCTCCCTCCAAAGGATCGAGGGGAGGTGGATGACAAACTGGCCGATGACGTCATTCTTGAGTCTGAGAAATCTGAGAGCGAGTCCTCCACAAAGACCTCCAGCTCAGACTCGGGCATTGAGGACGGGAAGAGCACCCCCACATCGGAGGAAAAGGTGCTCTCTGAAGTTTCAGATTTAGAAAATGAAATATAAATTGATCGTGGCGTATTCAATATTAATACTAAAATGAATCTTAAGGTTGCTGTGGAGACCCCGGAGACGGAACAGCCACCCCCTCTCCAACTCGAGGCGTCTGAGGAACATGTTGACATCATCATAGCCTCAGCAGACCCAGAGGTGCCCAAGGTCCAGGTGACCGAGGATGAGAGCAGCGCTGCTGCTAACGGAGGCTCAGCAAGTCCAAGTCCAAGTCCGGCCGCCTCACCTGAACCCACCCCGGCTCCCTCTCCTGCTCCGACCCCGGCCCCGGTGCCTGCACCTGGTTCTCTAACCAAGGGAACCCCAGAGCGGACGTCGACCGGTGGAAACGGGGAGCCTGTCTCGCCTTACATCAATGGAGGGATTATCAACAAACGCTACTCTTATTCAGGCAGCATGGCATCGGAGAGCATGGACATGTCCATCCACAAGGACACCGTCTCTGCAAGGGTGAGTGGACATGAAGCAGGCCGACCTGTCCTGTATGACTTCTCCTTCTTATTTATATGCTAAGAAGAATGAAGACGTATCCTTTGTTATTATTCAGTATTAGTTTTAGTAGAAACCATGTCTTTGAGGTGTAAAAGAGCCAGCTCCCTGCCTCTGTAGGAAAACTCCTCCTTGGAAAAAGTATTTCTCGTCACCCACGGAGGAACTGAAAGTGCATTGTGTTGTGTTTTGGGGTGTGGGTGTTAACCATCTGAGACAGAGGATAGCCTGTCTTTCATTAGGCTTACACTACACATTGCATTCAGGGAGGAGAATGGAGAAGATTTGTCCTTAATCCCCCTTTCTAAACCCCCTAATATCTCTAAGGCGGGTATGATTCACACTAAATATCTATTTATTCGGTGAGTTTAGGCAGATTTGCTGACGAGGAATTTTAGTAATATGTTTGAAGAACAAAATCTTCAAAATGTCATTCCAGACAAAAGCAAGCTTTGTTTCACAACTGAAGACGATACATTTTTACGTAATCTGATGGATTAAAAACTGGAGAATTCCCATCATCCATAGATGATTTAACAATCAGAGAATTTGTGCTTCGCCTTACACTCCCAGTGAGGGAGGGAGGGAAGAGAGAGACCATTTCATCATTTATCACCGAGCCTTTTCTGAAGCAAAATATGTGACATTTCCTATTCATGGGGATCTACAGTGGCCTTTGTGTTCAGCGTTAACAGCACGAATGGATGCTTCTATGCAGCTCATTGTCACTCTGCTGCTTCTGGTGGTTTATGGACCGGCCGTGATGAAATCCTATTGACTGCCGTGGAATCGCGTGTGTTTGTGGCATGTTACGTTTTTCCAGAACAGCTGTGTGTGTGGTGTGTGTGTGTGTGTGTGTGTGTGTGTGTGTGTGTTGTGTGTGTTGTGTGTGTGTGTGTGTGTGTGTGTGTGTGTGTGTGTGTGTGTGTGTGTGTGTGTGTGTGTGTGTGTGTGTGTGTGTGATAAGAAGCCTCAAACAAACAGAGCGACTGCACGTCTTGTGATTTGTGGTGACAGTGAGGACCTAAAGACACACGCAGCCACTTAAATACATTGCTACTGTAAATGTGTCACTTATGTAGAACGGGAATCAACAGTGCAGAGCGGCACAAAAGTAGCATCCAGTAGCGGCCGTCTGTGGGCGAGGGCCTCAGATGAAGTCTTGTTTGCTCAGCTGCAGAGGGCTCACCAAGAAGCTTTATCAGAGAGGACAGCAGGACGCTGAAACCAAGTGAATTGCCGCGTTCGGGTTCAGTTTCCTCCTCTCGTCTCGTCCCGTCTCGTCTTTATACAAACTATATATAACCCAGGAAGTGACGACATCCAGCGTTTGAGCTACGTGGTGTGTGCAGAGCAAACCGCCATATCAGTCCTGTAAATATTGACCGTGAAGGCTGATTCAGATATGGGACACGTGTTTTGTAGCCATAACAATTTTGCCTGTTCACTAAGTATAGGATGGGGTTACATGAAACATTTAATGAACGTGAATCATGGCTTCCCCAGACTTTGCTGGATTGGCCTTTGTTATGTCGTTCTTATAATATTAGAATGAGTTTGTTCAACTTGCAAAGAAAAGGGCCGATGATCAGAAATCGACTGCTTAAATCTCAAAAATATTACATTTCTAGTAACTAGGGCAACGGATGGAATGATTGCAATGATCCTCATTCCGTGGAGGTGCTAGTCCCAATGTGAACACCAACCAAATTCACTGCACATGACGTAGACCCTCATTCAGTATTGTTTACGTGTCCGAGAACACAGCGTTAAAGTCACATTGTGTCATATTTACTGGATGAGGTGACCGCATGGCACTCCCCATTACGGTGACAGATGGAGCATCTCGCCGCTCGTTACAGTCGAACCAGATCGACAGGAATATCAGTGTCTTTGTCAACACACATAACCACACAGCTGCCTCTCCTCCCGCCAGATAAACAGGCTCAGTAGAGTTCTGCAGGGACCACGTCTTCTTGTCGGCCAATCCGGAAGTTAGCATCTCACTGGTTCCCTCTACAAAAACAAGATGGGGTTTTCCCATTTAATTGCATTTCGAATCCTTTCAGGATAGAAGTGTATGATACTTACACCATTTGTTTAGATAATCCCCACCGATGAACATGCAAACTCATTTAGTTTTCTGCAGCACTATTGGAAGTCACAAAGACATGCATATGTAAAGGGGACTGATTTCAAACACCATAGTCTGCTTCTACAACATGTGAGAAAAACATTGTATGAAGCCTTTTGTGGCTTTAAATCTGATTAATCTCCTCAGGTGATGAGTTATCGTCTGTTCAAAACATCTGTTGGCGTGGGTTAGAATGTTGTCCTCTGCCCCAACATGTCTCTATCTACTGATGCATGTCACTCAACTCTGCAAACATTTATTCGTCTTGTACTGAAGGTGTGATTTGATCTAATGTGTTTTTTTGTGTTCGTGTCCGTCTGCCTCGCAGGACTCCAGAAAGACCTTGAAACGTACCAGGAAGTTTGTTATTGACGGCGTGGAGGTGAGCGTCACCACCTCGAAGATCATCCGGGAAGATGAGAAGAAAGACGAGGAGATGAGATTCCTGAGGTTTGTGTTGTCATTCCCTGTGAAAGAGCCGTGAACTCAGCGGCGTGTTCAGTCCTCAGCTCATGGTGAAGTGGCCTGTTGGACGCTGCTGTTACTACACATACTATTTTGGGAATCCTGCACTTTTGGGCTTTAGCCCGTTGGGATTTAAGTTTACAAATACTTAAACTGTTATGGAAAAAGACTAATTTAGGATCTTGTCTCTTTTTATACAATCTATGGGTTGAAAAAAACAAGTTACTTTTAGATAAGGGGGTGAGATTAGCTGTATTTAGTGTTGGGAGTTCAAATAGAATGATCAATGCAGTTTTATTAATTAACATGTATTACATGATTTATGTATTTTTTAATGTACAGATTATATAGTTTAACACATTGCGCTGCCTTTTAATGTCCTAAGGAGTTTCTGGTGCATTACTCATGCCATCTAGTGGTGGCAACATGGCATTGCATGTGTGACTACAATAATACCAACAGACTTGGTTTGATTCCGAGGCTGAGAGGAAAGGGATTGTGATGTATCACCTCCTTTTAAAAGAATGAATACAGATTGAGAGTATTAACTTTAATATTGACTAAATGTGTTTGTTTGAGGAGTTATTAACCTCTGAAACTGAAGTTGTATATGTTTGTGTGTGTGAAGACGTCAGGAACTGCGTGAGCTCCGTCTGTTGCAGAAGGAAGAGCAACGAGCTCAGGCCGGTCTAAACGCCAAACTGGAAACGCAGAGAGAACAAATGCAGAGACGTTTTGACCAGGAGATGAATGTGAGTCACAGTTTATTATTTTACTCATGTTTCATTCATGGGGAGATTTGCAGGATCAAGGCAGGCACGTTTTCTCAGGGAATGCATGAAAAACCACAAAGCTAACAAGGTGCTGGTTTCCTCTCGGTGCCTTCCAGGCCAAGAAGAAGCACTACGACATGGAGCTGGAGAACCTGGAGAAGAATCAGAAGCAGACTATTGAGAAGATGGAGGGTGACCACCATGTTAAACTCAAGGACGAGAACAGACGCATCAAATTTGAGCAGGAGCGCGACCACCACAGGTTCCAGGATCAGTTAAAACAAAAGAAAAAGGAGGTTCGTTGACCATGAGGAGTAACGGTTTAAATAAAGCTTTCAGTCTTCAACCTTTAAACACATGAATGATGTCTTGATTGCTTCCCCCATGTGTTTAAATCATTCATCACCTTTCTTTATGATTTAGGTGAAACACTCTGTTGATAAGTTGCCCAGAAGTCAGCGTAAAGAATCCTTGAAACAGAGGATGAATTCCTACCAAGAAATGAAGACCAAAGAAGTAAGTCGTATTTTATCCACGCTTGAGTGTTGTTGTTTTTTCCTTTTTCAGCAATGCCTTCATTTCCTCCACCGATGTGATTCTCTTTTCTGTGCTTTAGGAGGAGAAATTCCTGGCGGGTCAGAAGAACTACCTGGACACCACGCTGAAGAGAATCATCTCCAGCAACAAGAGAGAGATTGCAGAGATGGAGAGGGGATGCCTGAACAGGAAACACCAGTTCATTAGAGGTACACTATCTAACACAAACCAGGCCTATGCCTTTTTACACACAGAAGATAGTCTTTATAAAGGGAGACAGTGTGAGCCTCACACATATTTCAGAATAATCATATTATCAGCCATATTTATATGAGAAGTAGGGCACTGAATATAAGTGAACAGAGACATTGTTGAGAAGTTGTTTGCCAATTTCAATGGTTTGTGTTATTTTGTAAAATGTCAATCAGGTCAATTTTTGACGAACTCTTTTAATGATTTTATTCCACGACGAAGGAAAAAAGTACAGTAAATGCAATGAACCCCAGAATTTACTTCCCCCCCAAAATGAGGCCTGTGCACCCAGCTCCACAATTAGAGATGAATAAATCTGACCAAAAGAATATGGATGCATATTTCTGTCTCTGACTATAGACCCTTCTATGCATCTGGCCCCTGCTGTACTGGGATGTTCCAGTAGACATAATTCATTTTAGCAACTCTGTCATTTCTTCTGTCCTTTCTGCTCACTTTTATTAGAGCGTGAAGCCACAATATGGGACATGGAGGAGAAGAACCTCTACGAGAGACACCAGTTATTGAAGCAGCAGCTGAAGGACCAGTACTTCCTCCAGAGGCATCAGCTTCTCAAAAAACACGAAAAGGTAAGTCGGTGGATTTACATCTCCTCTATAATATGTTTGCTCCTACTATTCTCACCCATTTATCCAAGCAAGTCAACATCAAGTCTGGAATCAGGAAATAGCTTTCAGCATTTAGTCTGCGGTTCCCTCTGATTTTCTCTTCAGCACTGTCATGCGTATATTCTATGTCCCTTGTATCCTCTGCAATGAAACGGACGTGACAACGTGTCTATTCTCGGTGTGGCGACAGGAGCAGGAACAGATGCAGTGCTACAATCAGCGCATGATTGAGATTCTGAAAGGTCGGCAGCAGCAGGAGAAGAACCGGCTGCCTAAGATCCAGCGCGGCGAGGCCAAGACCCGGATGGCCATGTTCAAGAAGAGCCTCCGCATCAACTCAACGGGCAGCAACTCCGAGGACAGAGAGAAGATCAAACAGGTACCGGAGAGCTCGCAGGACTTCCTCGCTCCAGGTCGGAGCATTAAGTGAATAATTTAGTAACAACTCCCTTTTGTCTCGCTCTAGTTTTCTCAGCAGGAGGACAAGCGTCAGAAGGCAGAGAGGCTTCATCAGCAGCAGAAACACGAGAACCAGATGAGGGAGATGATTGGCCAGTGTGACAGCAACATCAGAGAGCTGCAGCAGCTGCAGGTGCTTTCTTTTGGGTTGTGTCATAACGTCTAGGTTCTCTCCAGAGGAGGTTTTTGTCCAGTGTGTAGATTTTGTTGTTAACAAGAGTTTGCTTTGTGCTCCAGAATGAAAAATGCCACCTGTTGATTGAGAATGAGACTCAGAGACTCAAGCACTTGGATGAGCAACACAACCAGCTGCTGAAGGACTGGAGGGATCAACTGAAACCCAGAAAGAAGGTACTCGTTTCCTGTCATAATGTTATTGAAATGCGTTGGCTCTTACACACAAAACATAAGTAGACGAAATAAAGCTTGATCAGATAATCTCATTAATTTTCTGGTTTCCAACCCTCCTAGGCCCTTGAAGAGGAGCTGAACACGAAGAAAAAGGACCAGGAGGCTTTCTTCAAGATGAGTGAGAGTTCTGCTTGCCCAAACCCAAGTTCTCCCAACAAACTCTCCAAGTTTGTGCCTTACCAAGACTCTTCCACCACATAAAGCAGCCACTGCACAGTATCTCCTGGCCACTGTAAGCCTCAGCACACACCCACAGGCGTATCATTAGCCTGCTGCTTCAGTTTTACTTTGCTTTGCCTGTAATGGCAGCGTAGCCATCCCTCCTTTAGGCTCCTTTAATGTTTTAGTGATTATTTATGTTTTAACTAAGGTTTTTTTTTTTTTTTTTGCTGTTCATGATGGATTTTAAAATCCTCATGTGCTTCACATAACTTTATTAGATACCATCTGCTCCAATATGGTGTTTAATTTCCTCAAGTCCGCTTCTTATTGCTCATTGGTGAAACTCGAGGGTGATACGATACAGTAGGCTTGAGCTAAAGGTACCAAACATATGATCAGTCTTAATGAGTAAATATTAATGAATAAATACTATTTGGCTGGGAAGAATTTCTTTTTGCATAAGGAGGAAGAATGTTTGTTTTGTATGAAATCTGGAGAGCCAGTACAAAAGCACTTTTGTTTAAATAATAGTGCCTTTCTTCCAAATATTATAGACCTAATACACAACCAAAATCTAATAATTAATTGACCATTTCCTAATTTTTTCCATGTCTGTATGCCTTGGTTGATTGATTGGTTTGGTCCAGAAGTCAAATGCATGTCATATAGAAGCTAACGTCTGTGTTTTTATTTATTTTTACTGACGAAGAACGACCTTATCCTATGACGGCGTATTAGGGCCACTGTAGGGGAAAATGGATCCGAGGGGTGGACAATATTCGGAGAAAAAAAACCTGAAATTTTCCACTTTATAAACTTGCAAATTTGCAAGTTTGTTACGATGCTAACAACTGGCATTTATGCGAGCTAACTTCCCATGAACATACGCATTTATTTTTCTAATGAATCCATCACAAGGTCCTTAGGGTGATGGTTATTGTTGGTTTTAGTTATATGAGGCCAAATTGTCATTTAATGGGTGTTTACTGATCAGGTGGTTGGGCTAAGATGCTAGCGGAAGCTTTCACTTGTCATAGCAACGGTAAATATCTGGTGTTAGCGGAAGTGAGCAAATAGTTTTTAACGGCTATATATATTTATAAACTCAACTTTTTTTCCTCTTGGTTCTGTTTTTTTCTTCTTTTTTTTCTACAGTGGCCCTCATATGCCGTCAAATAATCTAGACCCATCACTGTAAATGCTAATTTAAGTTTGTTTCTACACCCCTGGTATGAAGGATGTGCTTTTTATTTTGTATCTTGTTTGTGAGGGGGCTGCAAATCCACACCAGAATTCAATTGTCTCTTTCAAATGATATTTTAACAGACGAGGGACGACTCATTGTTATTCACATGATTTGTTTTTGTTTTCTGTTGTATTTTACTGTAAATTCAGTCACACTGGATGGGAACTGATAAAGCCAAAGCAAAAATACTGTTCTTTGAAGAAGTTAGATAGGGGATTGAAATTAGAATTAAAAACATGTATTCAATGTATAATTGTTATGCCATGTGCAGTAAATGCGCTGCCTGCTAACCAAGGTGCAATATTACAAGTATGTCTTTGCTAAGCTTAAGAGGTTTATTTATCTGAGACTTGCCTTCCTTTGCACTGAGAGGAGGAATAATATGAAGAGTTAACACCAAAAATGGATGCAATACCCTTTTGAAAGAAACTGCATTGCTTAGAAGTTATTCAGTCTTTATGATCATTTGTAATTGGAAAGCAATTTCATTTTTCAAGTCATTATCTGATTTTAGAACATAACTCTTCATATCATTTTAAGGGAGTGCAACAATTCAAACTGCTGTAAGATGCCTCTAGATGTTGAATCTGAAAGTGTTTATTTAAGCAGTTTGGCCTGCAGACATTGAACAGGTCAGCAATCAGGTACAGCTTAATCTCCCTCTCCCTCTCAAAAGTATTCAAATGTGTTGTACAAATTATGTTGTCATGTTTAATGGCTCCATGTATGCCTTCCTCTGCCTCAGTTTACATGATATTGTTTGTATGAGGGTTTGTGAGTGTGGATGAGACTGTATCAGAAGGAACCACTGTTGTAAATTACTCTTAATAAAGGCAGATTTTCTAATTATTGGATTGTGGTGAAGGCTCTTTCTTATACTAGTAGCAGTAATACCATCAGCACAGGCCTTCTGAAAGTGAAGGACATATCAGTGATTATTTTACAGTCCACAAATATGGCAAATTTCAATCATACACGCATTTATAAATGTCATTAATAGTATGCCAGAAAAAGTCTTTAAAAAATGGTCAAGAAGAAAATTTATAAAATGATAAAAAACATCTTAATGACAGTCATGAAAGAAGTCACAGTATAGTGTATATGAAACAATTCAGATGTTTTGTGTTCAATAATGTCCCTAAAAAATAGTGTAGTATAGTTTGTCGAAAAGAAATCCTGTTACAGCATGTTGAAAAAAGTTATGAAAAAGTCAGTCATATGTCAGTAAAAAGTCATAAAAAATCATAGTATAGAAAGTTGAAAAAGTCATGAAAAAAGTCATGCAATGTTGAAAAAAGTTCATAAAAAATCATAGTATAGTAATGTTGGAAAAAGTCATGAAAAGTCATGCTATGTTGAAAAAAGTAATAAAAAAAATCATGGTATAGAATGTAGAAAAAAGTCAAAAAATCATAGTATAGTATGTAGAAAAAAGTCATGAAAAATCATGCTATGTTGAAAAAAGTAATAAAAAAATCATGGTATAGAATGTAGAAAAAAGTCAAAAAATCATAGTATAGAATGTAGAAAAAAGTAATGAAAAGTCATGCAATGTTGAAAAAAGTCATCAAAAATCATAGTATAGACTGTAGAAAAAAGTCATGAAAAGTCATGCTATGTTGAAAAAGTCATGAAAAAATCATAGAATAGAATGTAGAAAAAAGTCATAAAAAATTATAGTATAGAATGTTGAAAAAGTCATGCTTGTTGAAAAAAGTCATAAAAAACTCAGTATAGAATGTCGAAAAAAGTAATGAAAAAAGTAATGAAATGTTGAAAAAAAGTCATAAAAAAATCATAGTATACAGTGTCGAAAAAGTCATAAAAAAAGTCATGTTATGTTGAAAAAAGTCATTAAAAAAATCATAGTATAGAATGTAGAAAAAAGTCATAGAAAAGTCATGCTATGTTGAAAAAAGTAATAAAAAAATCATAATAAAGAATGTCGAAAAAAGTCATAAAAAAATCATAGTATAGAATGTAGGAAAAAGTCATGAAAAGTCATGCTATGTTGAAAAAAGTAATAAAAAAATCATAATAAAGAATGTCGAAAAATATCGTCGAGTAAAATAAACTCAGTATAGAATGTTGAAAAAAGTCATGAAAAAAGTCATGAAATGTTGAAAAAGTTACAAAAAAATCAGCGTAGTTTGTTGAAAACGAAAAAAGTAATGAAAGAAGTCATGGCATGTCGAAAAGTATAGTATAGATGGTAAAAAAGGCATAGTTGGTATGTCAAAAAAGTCATAAAAAAGTCATGGTATATCACGTTGAAAAAGTTATGAAAAAAGTCATGCTATGTTGAAAAAAGTCATAGAAAATCATAGTACAGATGTCAAAAAAGTCATAAAAAAGTCAAGCTATGTTGAAAAAAGTCATGAAAAAATCATAGCATAGAATGTAAAAAAAGTCATGAAAAGTCATGCTATGTTGAAAAAGTCATGAAAAAATCATAGAATAGAATGTCGAAAAAAGTCATAGAAAAATCATAGTATAGAATGTAGGAAAAAGTCATGAAAAGTCATGCTATGTTGAAAAAAGTCATAAAAAAATCATGATATAGAATGTCGAAAAAAGTCATGCAATGTTGAAAAAAGTCATAGAATGTTGAAAAAAGTAATGAAAAAATCATAATAAAGAATGTAGAAAAAAGTCATAAAAAATCATAGTATAGAATGTCGAAAAAGTCATAAAAAAGTCATGCTATGTTGAAAAAAGTCATAAAAAAATCATAGTATAGAATGTAGAAAAAAGTCATGAAAAGTCATGCTATGTTGAAAAAAGTCATAAAAAAAATCATAGAATAGAATGCCGTAAAAAGTCATACGAAAAGTCATGCTATGTTGAAAAAAGTCATAAAAATCAGTATAGAATGTCAAATAATAATGAATGCCGAAAAAAAGTAATAAAAAAATAGTATACAATGTTGAAAAAAGTAAAAAAAATCATAGCATGACTTTTCATGACTTTTTTCTAAATACTATACTATGTTGAAAAAAGTAATACAAAAATCATGGTATAGAATGTAGAAAAAAGTCAAAAAATCATAGTATAGAATGTAGAAAAAAGTAATGAAAAGTCATGCAATGTTGAAAAAAGTCATAAGAAAATCATGGTATAGAATGTAGGAAAAAGTCATGAAAAGTCATGCTATGTTGGAAAAAGTAATACAAAACAGTAAAGAATGTTGAAAAAAGTCATCAAAAATCATAGTATAGACTGTAGAAAAAAGTCATGAAAAGTCATGCTATGTTGAAAAAGTCATGAAAAAACTCAGTATAGAATATCGAAAAAAGTAATGAAAAAAGTAATGAAATGTTGAAAAAAAGTCATAAAAAAGTCATAGTATACAATGTCGAAAAAGTCATAAAAAAAGTCATGCTTATGTTGAAAAAAGTCATGAAAAAAATCATAGAATAGAATGTAGAAAAAAGTAATGAAAAGTCATGCTATGTTGAAAAAAGTAATAAAAAAATCATAATAAAGAATGTCGAAAAAAGTCATAAAAAAATCATAGTATAGAATGTAGAAAAGTCATGAAAAGTCATGCAATGTTGAAAAAAGTCATAAAAAAATCATAGTATAGAATGTAGAAAAAAGTCATGAAAAGTCATGCTATATTGAATAAGTCATGAAAAAAATCATAGAATAGAATGTAGAAAAAAGTCATGAAAAGTCATGCTATGTTGAAAAAGTCATAAAAAAATTCATAATAAAGAATGCCGAAAAAAGTAATGAAAAAAGTCATGCAAGGTTGAAAAAAGTCATAAAAAACTCAGTATAGAATGTCGAAAAAAGTAATGAAAAAAGTAATGAAATGTTGAAAAAATACAAAAAAGTCAGCGTAGTTTGTTGAAAACGAAAAAATAATGAAAAAGTCATGGCAGTGTCGAAAAGTATAGTCATAGATGGTAAAAAAGTCATAGTTGGTATGTTGAAAAAAGTCATACAAAAAGTCATAGTATAGTCACGTAGAAAAAAGTCATGAAAAAAGTCATGCTATGTTGAAAAAAGTAATAAAAAAATCATAATAAAGAATGTCGAAAAAAGTCATAAAAAAAATCATAGCTATAGAATGTAGAAAAAAGTCATGAAAAAAGTCATAGCATAGATGTAAAAAAAGTCATGAAAAAGTCATGCTATGTATGAAGAATGTCATGAAAAAAGTAATAGAATAGAATGTTGAAAAAAGTCATAAAAAAATCATAGTATAGAATGTAGAAAAAAGTCATAAAGTCATGCTATGTTGAAGAAATTCATAAAAAAATTAATAATAAAGAATGCCAAAAAAAGTAATGAAAAAAGTCATGCAATGTTGAAAAAAGTCATAAAAAACTCAGTATAGAATGTAGAAAAAAGTCATGAAAAGTCATGCTATATTGAATAAGTCATGAAAAAAATCATAGAATAGAATGTAGAAAAAAGTCATGAAAAGTCATGCTATGTTGAAAAAAGTCATAAAAAAATTCATAATAAAGAATGCCGAAAAAAGTAATGAAAAAAGTCATGCAAGGTTGAAAAAAGTCATAAAAAACTCAGTATAGAATGTCGAAAAAAATAATGAAATGTTGAAAAAAAGTAATAAAAAAATAGTATACAATGTTGAAAAAAGTCAAAAAATCATAGTATAGTATTTAGAAAAAAGTCATGAAAAGTCATGCTATGTTGAAAAAAGTCATAAAAAAATCATAATAAAGAATGTCGAAAAAAGTCATAAAAAAATCATAGTATTAGAATGTAGGATAAAGTCATGAGAAGTCATGCTATGTTCAAAAAAGTCATAAAAAACTCAGTATAGAATGTCAAAAAAAGTCATGAAAAAAGTGATGAAATGTTGAAAAAAAGTCATAAAAAAATGATAGTATAGAATGTCGAAAAAGTCATAAAAAAGTCATGCTATGTTTAAAAAAGTAATAAAAAATCATAATAAAGAATGTCGAAAAAAGTCATAAAAAAATCATAGTATAGAATGTAGGAAAAAGTCATGAAAAGTCATGCTATGTTGAAAAAAGTCATACAAAAATCATAATATAGAATGTCGAAAAAAGTAATGAAATGTTGAAAAAAGTCATAAAAAGTTAAAGCATAGAATGTCGAAAAAGTCATAAAAAAGTAATGCTTGTTGAAAAAAGTCATAAACAAAATATTGTAGAGAATGTAGAAAAAAGTCATGAAAAGTCATGCTATGTTGAAAAAAGTCATGAAAAAATCATAGCATAGAATGTAAAAAAAAGTCATGAAAAGTCATGCTATGTTGAAAAAGTCATGAAAAAATTATAGAATAGAATGTCGAAAAAAGTCATAGAAAAATCATAGTATAGAATGTAGGAAAAAGTCATGAAAAGTCATGCTATGTTGAAAAAAGTCATAAAAAAATCATAATATAGAATGTCGAAAAAAGTAATGAAATGTTGAAAAAAGTCATAAAAAGTTAAAGCATAGAATGTCGAAAAAGTCATAAAAAAGTAATTTTTGTTGAAAAAAGTCATAAAAAAATCATAGTATACAATGTGAAAAAGTCATAAAAAAAGTCATGTTATGTTGAAAAAAGTAATAAAAAAAATCATAATAAAGAATGTCGAAAAAAGTCATTAAAAAATCATAGTATAGAATGTAGGAAAAAGTCATGAAAAGTCATAATATAGAATGTCGAAAAAAGTCATGCAATGTTGAAAAAAGTCATAAAAAACTCAGTATAGAATGTCGAAAAAAGTAATGAAAAAAATAATGAAATGTTGAAAAAAGTCATAAAAAAAAGTCATGTTATGTTGAAAAAAGTCATAAAAAAATCATAGTATAGTATGTAGAAAAGAGTCATGAAAAGTCATGCTATGTTGAAAAAAAAAATAATAATTAAAAAATCAAAAAAATAAAGAATGTGAAAAAAGTCATAAAAAAATCATAGTATAGAATGTAAAAGTAAAAAAAGTCATAGATAAAAAAGTCATAGCTAATGATTGAAAAAAGTCATAAAAAATCATAAATAGAATAGTTTCGAAAAAAGTCATGCAATGTTGAAAAAAGTCATAAAAATCTCAGTATAGAATGTCGAAAAAAGTAATGAAAAAAGTGAATAAATGTTGAAAAAAGTGAATGTGAAAAAAGTCATGAAAAATATGTTAAAAAAAGTCATAAAAAATCATAGTATAGAATGTAGAAAAAAGTAATGAAAAAAGTAATGAAATGTTGAAAAAAGTCATAAAAAGTTATAGTATAGAATGTCGAAAAAGTCATAAAAAAGTCATGCTTGTTGAAAAAAGTCATAAAAAAATCATAGTATAGAATGTAGAAAAAACTCATGAAAAGTCATGCTACGTTGAAAAAATTCATAAAAAGCTCAGTATAAAATGTTGAAAAAACTCATGAAAAAAGTCATGAAATGTTGAAAAAAAGTCATAAAAAAATCATAGTATAGAATGTAGAAAAAAGACATGAAAAGTCATGCTATGTTGAAAAAAGTCACAAAATAATCATAATAAATAATGTCGAAAAAGTCATGAAAAAAGTCATGCAATGTTAAAAATATTTCTAAAAAAACTCAGTATAGAATGTCGAAAAAAGTAATGAAATGTTGAAAAAAAAGTCATAAAAAATTATAGTAATAGAATGTTGAGAAAGTCATAAAAAAAGTCATAAAGTCATAAAAAAATCATAGTATACAAGTTTGAAAAAAGTCATAAAAAACTCAGTATAGAATGTTGAAAAAAGTAATGAAAAAAGTAATGAAATGTTGAAAAAAAATCATAAAAAAATCATAGTATAGAATGTCGAAAAGTCATGAAAAGTCATGCAATGTTGAAAAAAGTCTTAAAAAAATCATAGTAAGAATGTAGAAAAAAGTCATGAAAAGTCATGCTATGTTGAAAAAAGTCATAAAAAAATCATAGTATACAATGTCGAAAAAGTCATAAAAAAAGTCATGTTATGTTGAAAAAAGTAATAAAAAAAATCATAATAAAGAATGTCGAAAAAAGTCATTAAAAAATCATAGTATAGAATGTAGGAAAAAGTCATGAAAAGTCATAATATGATTGAAAAAAGTCATCAATGTTAAAAAAGTCAAAAAATAATGAATGTGAAAAAAGTAATAAAAAAATAATAAATGTTGAAAAAAGTCATAAAAAAAAGTCATGTTATGTTGAAAAAAGTCATAAAAAAATCATAGTATAGTATGTAGAAAAGAGTCATGAAAAGTCATGCTATGTTGAAAAAAGTAATAAAAAAATCATAATAAAGAATGTCGAAAAAAGTCATAAAAAAATCATAGTATAGAATGTAGGAAAAAGTCATGAAAAGTCATGCTATGTTGAAAAAAGTCATAAAAAAATCATAATATAGAATGTCGAAAAAAGTCATGCAATGTTGAAAAAAGTCATAAAAATCTCAGTATAGAATGTCGAAAAAAGTAATGAAAAAAGTAATGAAATGTTGAAAAAAGTAATGAAAAAAGTCATGAAATGTTGAAAAAAAGTCATAAAAAAATCATAGTATAGAATGTAGAAAAAAGTAATGAAAAAAGTAATGAAATGTTGAAAAAAGTCATAAAAAGTTATAGTATAGAATGTCGAAAAAGTCATAAAAAAGTCATGCTTGTTGAAAAAAGTCATAAAAAAATCATAGTATAGAATGTAGAAAAAACTCATGAAAAGTCATGCTACGTTGAAAAAATTCATAAAAAGCTCAGTATAAAATGTTGAAAAAACTCATGAAAAAAGTCATGAAATGTTGAAAAAAGTCATAAAAAAATCATAGTATAGAATGTCGAAAAAAGTAATGAAATGTTGAAAAAAGTCATAAAAAGTTAAAGCATAGAATGTCGAAAAAGTCATAAAAAAGTAATGCTTTGTTGAAAAAAGTCATAAAAAAATATTGTATAGAATGTAGAAAAAAGTCATGAAAAGTCATGCTATGTTGAAAAAAGTCATAAAAAAATTCATAATAAAGAATGCCGAAAAAAGTCATAAAAAAGTCATGCAAGGTTGAAAAAAGTCATAAAAAACTCAGTATAGAATGTCGAAAAAAATAATGAAATGTTGAAAAAAAGTAATAAAAAAATAGTATACAATGTTGAAAAAAGTCAAAAAATCATAGTATAGTATTTAGAAAAAAGTCATGAAAAGTCATGCTATGTTGAAAAAAGTCATAAAAAAATCATAATAAAGAATTCGAAATTAAAGTTTCATAATTAAAAGTCATGATTTAGAATGTAGATAAGTTCTATAGAGATTATCATGCTATTGTTCAAAAAAGTCATATTAAAACTTTTGCATGTATCATGATTTTGTCGTAAAAAAGTCATGAAAAAAGTGCATGTATGTTGAAAAAAAGTCATAAAAAAATGATAGTATAGAATGTCGAAAAAGTCATAAAAAAGTCATGCTATGTTTAAAAAAGTAATAAAAAATCATAATAAAGAATGTCGAAAAAAGTCATAAAAAATCATAGTATGATTGAAAAAAGTCATGAAAATCATGCATGTTGAAAAAAGTCATAAAAAAAGTATAGATGTTGAAAAAAGTAATGAAAAAAAATATCTAGAAAAAAGTCATAAAAAGTTGAAAGTCATAAATGTGAAAAAAGTCATAAAAAAATCATGTTGTTGAAAAAAGTAATAAAACAAAAAATTAGTATAGAATGTGAAAAAAGTTAAGAAAAAGTCATGCTATGTTGAAAAAAGTCATAAAAAACTAGTATTTGGAAAAATCATGAAAAAAGTAATGAAAAAGTATGCAATGTTGAAAAAAGTTAAAAAAGAACCTCAGATATGGTTGAAATCGAAAAAAGTAATGAAAGAAGTCATGACATGTCGAAAAATATAAAAAATATAGATGTAAAAAAGTAACATAATAATAGATGTCAAAAAAGTCATAAAAAAGTCATGGTATTACATGTAGAAAAAGCTTATGCCAAAAGTCATGCAATGTTCAAAAAAGTCATAATGACTCAGTACAGCATGTTTTCAGAAAAAGTCATAAAAAGTCATGCTTTATGTTGAAAAAAGTCTATAAATATCATAGCATAGAATGTAAATTAACAGTTCAAAATGAAAAGTCATGCTATGTTGAAAGCAAGTCATAAAATATTCCATAGTATAGAATGTGAGACAAAAGTCATAGAGAACAGTCATGAATGTAAAAAAGTCCATTCCTCTATGTGAAAAACTCAGTAAGAATGGCCTTGCTCATAGTAATGTCGTAAAAAAGTAATGAAATGTTGAAAAAAGTCATAAAAAGTGCATAGTATCATTGTCTTGCTAAAAAGTCATAAAAAATGTATGCTAATGGGTTGAAAAATGATTTCCTTCATAAAAAAATCATAGTATAGAATGTAGAAAAAAGTCATGAAAAGTCATGCTATGTTGAAAAAAGTCACAAAAAGTCATAAAAAAATCATACTATAGAAGTAGAAAAAAGTCATGAAAAGTCATGCTATGTTGAAAAAAGTCATAAAAACATCATAATAAAGAATGTCGAAAAAAGTTATGAAAAAAGTCATGCAATGCTGAAAAAATTCATAAAAAAAATATTGTATAGAATGTAGAAAAAAGTCATGAAAAGTCATGCTATGTTGAAAAAAGTCATAAAATAAACTCAGTATAGAATGTTGAAAAAAGTCATGAAAAAAGTCATGAAATGTTGAAAAAATCATAAAAAAATCATACTATAGAAGTAGAAAAAAGTCATAAAAAATCATAGTATAGAATGTAGAAAAAGTCATAAAAGTAAACTATATAGAATTAAAAAAGTCGAAAAAAGTCATGCAATGTTGAAAAAAGTTACAAAAAAACTCAGTATAGAATGTTAAACGAAAAAAGTAATGAAAAATATGATGTGAAAAAAGTATAAGAAAAAAGGCATAGTTGGTATGTCAAAAAAGTCATAAAAAAGTCATGGTATATCACGTTGAAAAAGTTATGAAAAAAGTCATGCTATGTTGAAAAAAGTCATAGAAAATCATAGTACAGATGTCAAAAAAGTCATAAAAAAGTCAAGCTATGTTGAAAAAAGTCATGAAAAAATCATAGCATAGAATGTAGAAAAAAGTAATGAAAAGTCATGCTATGTTGAAAAAAGTCATAAAAAATCAGTGTAAAAAAGTAATGAAATTCATAAAAATGTCAGTATATCATGTCGAAAAAGTTAAGGAAAAAGTCATGCTATGTTGAAAAAAGTCATAAAAAAGCATAGTGTAGTTTGTGGGAAAAAGTCATGAAAAAAGTAATGAAAGAAGTTATGGCATGTTGAAAAGTATAGTTAAAGAAAGGATATCCTCAAATATAGGTATGTCGAAAAACGTAATAGTAAAGCATGTTGAAAAAAAATAAAATAATAATAATAAAAAAAGTAATGAAAATAGTTAAGAAGTATAATAATGAAAAAAGTCATGGTCTGTCTTAAAAAAGCCTGTGGACTGTCCTCCAAGAGAGCTCATGGGAGCAGCACAAAGACAGGGAATAATGCTTCTCAGTCATGCCCGGTTTTTCTAGGAGTTTCAATTCAATTCATCCACAAAGTCATCGTGCTTTATTGTGGTAGCACAGATATTTCCTTTTATATCTTTTCTTTGCAGAGACTTAACATTCTTCAAGCCAGTTTTCACAAATGAAAAGTCCTGTCCTCATGTTTGACTGCAGGCCAAGCTTTGGCTTATTCCATGTATGCGACTTTGAAGTCATTTCCAAAAGGTTCGTAGGAGGAACCATCTACTGACAGCTGCTACGCGTTCCCTTGACTTCCTCTTGTGAACAACTCAGACAGACCTGCTGGCCTTGCCTTCCACGTCATGCTGAAATGCTCGTCTATTCAAGAGGATTCCCACTCTGTACTGGAGTGTCTAGCTGGTAAAGTCGGTGAACCAGAGCTGCTGTAATCTCATTTGGATCTTTGCCTTAATGACTTTCCTAAAAGAGGATTGTACTCCTTTATCATGGGGTTGAAAGCTGAATATTGTGGACTTTTCCCTTTCCAGGTAAGAATTCATGATTCTGATGGAGCTTTGGCTACACGTTTCCTGTCTGTAGCTTGAAGGATTGACGCACATATATATAATAACTTCCATCATTTAGTGACAGCTACCTGCAGGCGTCATGATCACGGTCGAAAACCGTTTGCTTTGTTGGCCTGCAACACATTTGGCCGCAATTAGTGATCCAGTCACATTGTAGGTGAGTGCCACCCAGCGGACAAACAAGCGAAATACCAATTCAGACACAGTATGACAGCTGAACTGAAGAATCAAACTTTTATTGACTTAAGGAAAAGGACTCAACGTAATGAGAAATACATAGCAAAAAATAAAAAAGTAAATAAGACTACAATACATCATCAGTGACACCATCAACCCATACATTTTGCCTTACAACACTGTACTGAATCTTCCTGCCTTTTGTCCTCATTAAAATAAACCCTTACAATAATATTTCGTCTTCTTTGTGGTTGCTAACATCTCTTTTGTCTGAAACATGGGTGTTAGGTGGAATAACATGGTAGCGACTAGAAGCAATGTTTTAGCTTGTAGCCTTGTCTGAGTAGAGATGTTGCTTGTTTATTACATTCAACCAACTAAATCCCTTCGTCCTCTAACCCCCGCATCAGTACAGTGTCAAAGACCCGACAGACGGACCATCAAAGGAAAAAGTGACAACAGCAAAGATATGCCTTTCATCTCTGTACAATAAAAAAATCATTTTGCTATACTGACCATGCTTGAGACCAGTCAAGCATTAATGTAAAACATCATTTTTATACAATGGTCACAATTTTGCTGTTATTTGAGCACCAAGCTTCCACTGTACACTTACAATGCTGTAAGTCATTGCACAAATCACTGTCCATCTCAATTTCTTAGTTTTTAGGTCGGATATCAGGTACAGATATGCAGATATGATCTGCAAGTCACATTTCACCCTTTTTTTTTTTCTTCGATATGTGAGATAACATCTTAAAATACTTTGACAAACCGCTTCTTTTCAACTTATCAGTTCAGATGCTCCAGCCTCATCTTTACATTGCTGGATATTTGTTGCAGTGAGTATAAAAAACAAACAAAATCGCTAATAAAATCTAAAACTACTAAGCCAACAGAACGCATGCTTTGCATTCTCCCCCTTCCTTCATTGCGTGCAAACCTTAAAATGAACTTGCATGAAATGAAGTCACTGCAACGTTAATTAAGTCGATGAGAGCATTACGATAGCACAAAGAATAATATGCATGACGTCCCTTTTTAGCGATAATAGCACAGATGTAGTCGCTGAACTCCCCCGGTGAGTTCATGTGCAGTCTTTGTCTACTGCTGGATTTGAACATCTAGAGATTTGATTTTTTAGTCAATGGTTTGTTTTAAGATCCCAACGAGGACTACATCTACAGTTTGCATACAGTATTTTAAGCACTGAAGCACTTTGCATATAATATAAGAGGCACCATATCATAGAAGGCATGTGTGGGAGATACATTTACGGCGGTTTTAGTGTCGAGCTTAAAGGTTGAGTAGGTCATTTGGAAAAAACACAGAAATTTTGACTTTGAACGCATCGCCGAACCGAAAAAGTCAGTTCCCCCAGAACGCCAAACAAGTGCACAATCAGGAAGTAAGCGTTGACCGACAGGCACGCCGTCCAATTATTTTCTCCGAGCCGACTTTTTTGATTGGAGAGCATTTTTACAGATGACATTTTTTTATGTCAGAGCATTTAATGTATTCATCATCAGTTACGAGGATTTCAAGTAATTTAACGTGTTTCTGCATAGAATCACCTACTCAACCTTTAAAGAACGGCAGGACTGACGAAGGCAGCGACAAGCATATGGCAACAAAAGCAAAGCACTTTTTTTCTTGTAAAATTAAGATTAAAAACAACATCAGCATCGACAACAACAAAATAAAAACACGTAAACTTCACAAGACCCAACAAGGTCATGTGCTATTGCTGGTTCAGTTTAGGTAGAATATTCTTATCAAAATGCAACATCACAAAAAATGTCACTTAGAAAAAAAGGTACCGATAAATAAAATAAAAATAAATGCTAATAAGCTACAAAGTAGTGATGTTTTGTTCAATTCAACCCTTAGTTTGTTTATTTATTAATATGGTGATGTTTCTGAGAGCACATTCACGTTATGGTTTCTTACTCAGGTAGTTTGAGGGGATCCAGCCCTCAACCTCTAGTCCTACATTTTTACAGAACCACCAGCCGCTGCTGTTTCTCTCCATCACCTCAAACACTGTACCCACTTTGAAGCTGGATGTTTGGTCGTCCCCTTCAAAGTCCGCCACGGCCTGATACAGTTCCTCCTTACTGGGCTCCTTGAGTAAAGGTGGGAGCTTGTCCCTGGGCGGGCAGGGCTTCTCACTCTTCAACGGGGGCTTGGGAGGAACCGGGACTTTATTGATTTTGGGCTCCTCCTTCTCTTTGTTCAGAGGTGTGGGAACAAACCCTTTGGATTTAGGGGGAGGGGGTCTGCTGAGTTGGGGTGGTGGGCCCCTGGTAAGGTCCAGGATTTCTTTTAGAGCAGGCGGAGGTTTGAGCTCGGTCGGGCTGGATGGGTCGGTCTTCTTTGGGGGAGGAGGTCTCCGTGGAACCATGGTGGGGGGTCTCTGCGGAGGCTCTTTGTGGGGAGGCACTGCTGGTTTTGCATGGGGTGATGAGCCCTCCTGGCTGTGACCATTGACGTGTCTTTGGGGGAGTTTGGGCTCGTCGCAGTGCTTCCCGTTGTTGAGAGTTGGGATGTGGGTGGGGGGAGAGCTGGAGGGTGCACTGGGGTGGGAACTGTTAACTGCTGAGGTGTCATTCTGGTGGTTCACCTCTGCAGACACAGCGGTGGGATCCGCCGGCTTCGGTGGCCTGAGCTTACTTCTCAGGTTGGTGATGTCCAGTTTGTTCTCTGCCGGAGGATCTGGCTTGGCAGCTGGAACCGGTTTAGGTCGAAGCACTGGCTTTGGCTTCATGAACACCGCCGGGCCAGCCGCCTCCGGTTTCTCCTCCTGCACTTCCGGTTTGGGTTTTGGCGGCTGCTTAGGCACGGGTTTCAGATTAAACTTCTTCACCTCTTTGGCAGAGATCTTGTGGCCGCATTCGAGCCCCATCTCGTTCCGAAGGTGGAGAGCTTTGCTCTTATCTTCTTTCTTGGGTTCTGGCGGTTTGTCCTGTTTGAAGGGGGCTGCTTTGGGTGGAACCAGCGGCATGATGACACCGGGAGCCGGGGGTTTCGGAGGCAAAGGTTTGGAGTGATCCACCCTTGGTTTCTCTGCTACCTCCAGTTCAAAGCTCTTATTAATGGACTCCCTTCGAGGAGGAAGAGCTGGTTTCTCCTCAGCCGGAGGTGCGGCTGGTGCCGGGGGTAAAGGCCCAGGGAAGGTCGGTCCAGCCTTGTTGGCACTGGACTTCCAGTCTCTCAGCTTCGGACGGACACAAGAGTCCGGGGCTGTGTTTGGCTCGTCGGGTAAAGGTTTGGACCAGCTGTCATCCGTCCCCGAAACATTTGAAGCTCCAGCATCTTCCAGTCTCAGCTTCTCCATCTCATTGGGCAGCGGGGCGAGGAAGTTAGGTCGCAGGGCATTACTGGTCTTCTTGTACTTGTCTATAAAGGTGGCAGGAGCCCAGCCCTCTTTCTCATCTATCTGAATGTACCACCAACCACCATTATTCTTCTCAATCACCTGGCAGGGGGGGAAAAAAAGTCAATTAATTGTACTACATCACTTTAAAACGTATTACAGAAATAAATCATGATGACAAAATGTGCTTAATTTGGATCAAACGTTTCACAGTATTCCTTATTTAATACAACTTTATGAAGCGGCTGACCCACCTCGACTTTGACTCCGGCTGGGAAGCTGATACCATCAGGGATGGTAGTCTGGAAGTCTGCGATGGTGTAGAACTCTTCCTCCACCAGAGGAGCAACGGGGGGCTTGGGCAGGTTCGTACCACGGGGCTGTGGGATGTGGAGAAGGGACACATAGTTTAACTTGTTGTTGAGAAATACGGAGCCATGTACAGATTTGAAGTGGATCTCTTACAATGGTGAGATCTCTGCGTGGAGGAGGTCTGTGTCTTGCTCCCACTTCTATGGTGAGAAAAGACCGAAAAACAGATTTTATTGTTTCACTTTATTTATGCATTCAACAGAGGTTTCCATTGGGATTTGGTGTTGAATATCACTTCCTACTTTTGTTGTCAGAGAAAAACGAGAGTCGGTTTTCTTTCTGGCTGTTGTCCCGGTTCTCTTTGGCTGCATTGTTTTGCTGGTTCTGTTTGGAGAAGCCGTCGAGGTCGTTGGTACTGGCGTGGGCGGCGGCGCCCGCCGACTGCTTCTGGCCCTGGATGTCGGTCTTCTTCAGGTAGGAGGCCGGGGCCCAGCCCTCGCGACCCTGGTACCTGAGGGGAGCAGAGATATACCATGATATCAGATATCAGTTAATTATTGATTTTCTGCAGTATTATCTGATATCAATTCACATTTTTGTACAGATTAACTCTCTTAATATCTGCTTTTTATTGATGATATTTACTTTTCCAGAGTGAATGTAAGTGATTGTTTAACCTGATCTTCCACCAGCCCTCCAGGTTCTTCTGAATCACCTCTACGATCATTCCTCTCTCCAGGTCAATCTCATCCTCGTCCCTGGCCGCGTACGGGTAAATCACTGAATATTTCTCTTCTGCAGTCATAAAAAAGAAAGATAATATTGTTATTTAATATAAAAAGCATTATGTTTTGGAGATCAGATAGGTTCACAGATAGGGTAGCACAGATAAATGCGAGGGTAACGGCATGGGGAGGGGAAGCACACGGTGGCACACTTGGCTTAGGATAGCTGGCGGGGTTTCAAACTGGCACTTTGTGTAGTCTTGTGTTCTACTTCACTTTAACCTTCTCCTCATATAATGTAGAGATTTAAATGAGGCAAGGCTTGAGCAGCATCTCGTGGAGTGAGAGGATGTGAGATACACACATGTGCAACACACAAAACACACATGTTGACCACAGACAGGACAAACTCACTACTGTAGGAATACGGTGATTCTACTATTCTTATTTCTACTATTATTACATATGTATGTGTTAAGTGTTTCATGTGGGTTAATTGAAATGCTTCATCATTTTCAATTAAATTATTTTTTCCATTTATTCGTATCAGATATTAAAAAAAAAAAATCCACTGTTTATTCTGCATGCGAGGATTTGATTTCCATGCTTGGATCTTCCATGCAACATGTCATGCTTACACATGGACAAACACACATGCACACACACACACACACACACACACACATTTAGAATAGGGGGAGAAGAAAGGCGTGCGCTCCACCTTGCCCAAAGCCTGTGCTGAATAGATCCCCTAAAGTTCTGCGACGACCCACGTGCCTTGGCAGTGACCAGAATCTCCGAGGCACTGACATCCCAGCACAAGTGGGGCAAAATAGGAAGTGAGCATTACATATGGAGGATGTTTTTCATCCTAAATGAAAGCATTTCAGTATAAGAGGCCCTGTTAGAAATCAAAGCTCTACTCCTGACAGGCCTGGTGCTGTTTTATCCATTTAATGACAAATATCCCTCTCGGTTTGTAGACATTTTTAATTTTTCAGAATCGTACTGTTACAGGTTCAATCAATGCTAAATGGAATATTTATTTCCCGTTCCAGTGTCAAACCCCATGGATTCTACAACCAAAGAAGGAAGCTTCATGTATAACTTTGTCTTTTAATCGGATGTTATATAGCACATAGTTCACGGTTGATTAGGATCTGTGGGGCGATGTTGGCCTGTTGTCTTGGGACTACACAATTAAATCTGTGTAATTACTTCACTTCCTGGCAGTGTAAGTGCGTGTTAGATTTACTTTACTTCATGGCAGTGAAAGTGTGTGTTAGATGTGAGTGAATTCCAGGCCTCTGAGGATCGACGTACCCAACAAAGACAGGGATAGCTCATCATCCACTTCTAAACCACCAAAGACATCTTAGGCTCGCCAAGACTTGAAATATGGTCTGTAATTTGCATATTTGCTGGCCACTCCTCTTTGCTTAGTAAGACTCCTACCATATGCTGTACTGTAGGATTACAGTATCAATCTTTCATCATCTACATTTTATTGAATTGAATTTATAGCAGAGATGCTTTTTTTAAATTCCAAGTTTCATCTCTTAAGTAGTGATTACATAAGAATATTATTTGTATTAATGAGTGATCTTTAATTCAGGTATTTCAACATATTTGGATGCTGTTCTTAAAGGCAACACACAGAACCGGACCTTGTAAAGAAAAGAAACCAAGATGATAGGGAGAGTCTTTATTGATTAACAGACACGTTGCTTGCTGTAAATAAACTGGTTAGCTGCACATTAAACACTTCTTCTGTTTGTATGGAGTGTCTGGTGTGTACTACAGGATGGTGCATGACACGGCAATATGGGGGGTGTGTGTTGCCCTTAAGAAGGCAACAAAACTCGATTTTAAACTTGCATATAAGGATAATTGAGTCCTACATTCAAGGGTACAAATTATTTCACACATGCATAAAGCTAAATGGCTTCTTTGCATTCTAAACATTTGCTTTAAGGTATTGAATGTGAAACAATAGCACCCGGATGGAAAGTGTGTAAGTACCTTCTTCCCCTGGCAGAGAGAAGTCATCGGGGTCGTCCTGGGCCTCCAGGCAGGTGGCGGGGACCCAGCCCTGGGCATCATCTGAGCTAACAAACCACCAGCCTGCACGAAAACAATGTCTCAACTCACTGATGTTATCGAGAGATGTCAAAGGATTAGTGGTGATTCATTGTTGGCATCCACAACGGATATGTGTGTTTTGAAATTTCAGGAAATATGAAATTGCAAAAAAGGGGAGCTGAACAGAAATCCAATTTCCTGAAAGTCGGCAAAAGAAAATGCAAATAAACGTTTCCATCCACTACTTTTGTCCCACAGAGTTGCATTAAGATACAGAGTTGGCAGCTCTGAGTCTCAGGTTTGGTGCCATTAAATCATTGCAGAAGAAGAGATGATTAAAGAACACTAGTCAAACCTCAAACTACTGGAAATCATGCTGTGTAGAACTCACCAGACTCATTCTTCTCAATGACCTCCACCACCTGACCCACATGCAGGCTGACCTCGGAGCTCTCCTGCTTCTCGTAGTCCGTGACGGCCACATACTGGTCGAGGAGGAGCGGGTCTGCTGAAGTGGAATCTCCTATGGAGAGGAATGAATACAAACAGGCTTGCTTAGCTGCGTTGTCCTCTCTGTTCCTTTGCTAGGTAAAAAAAAAGCCTCAACTCATTACCTTCTGCTTTTCAGCGAGGATCTTTGATATTAAATGAATGCCCTTGAACTTGGAATCATAAGATGGCATCTGTGTGGCTTTGAGATATTGGCCTTTTACATTTCTGAAGGAAATATGACCTTTTAAAATGTCAGATTTCAGACACACTTTAAAATACATTTCCTCAGAAGCCAATTTAAGACATCCAAACATGAACGTGAGAGCTCATTTTTGTTAAAAATGCCAAGAATAATTCCAAGGTCAAAAACTTGAGAGGAGGCTGATCTAGAGTTTGGAGATTCACCCAGACATGAAGCAGAGGAGGTTATCGGACGTGATCGGAGAGACGGTGTGAGCGAATCAGAGAGGGATGATGAAGAACGGCAGATTTAGTGGAGAGGGTTAAGAAGATCATCAACACGGCTGTTATTTCAGCAGAAACAAACCAGCACCACTAAGACCCGCCACCATTGTAAGGGCTCACAACCAGCAGCACACATTTATATCACTATGGCTCATTTCTCTGGGTTTGTGTTCTTTAAAAACATTCTGAAAATTCTAATTCTACGGTTCTTAACCCAGCCTAAAATACAACAGCTTGTCTTTCCATTCACATCCTTCAGTGAGCAGCAGCAACATGGAGATAATTAAACAAGTATATTATAGATTCTTTATCTCAAAGGCAGAACTGGAGGAACAAAATATCTTGGGCATATGAATTAACAAAATGGGATGAAAACTGATCAATTTATGTCAAAAGGAGATCATCGAGATCAAGTTCACAGAGACTAGTTTGAACTTCTTGCAAGATCAGCTGGACTGAAACTAACCGAAGTAACTCAGCTTAACTTTTAAATAACGAGTTTATAATATTGACTTTCCTAAAAGGCTCTTTGACCTATTTACTTCACTGTGTCCCAACGTGTTTAAATACAACTAAGAAATGAGCCACGCAGGTTCTGAAGACCACCAGAGTGGTAGATTTCTAATATAATGCAAGCCCCCGAGCCTTCAACACAGCAACGTCCCACCTGCCCAGACCAGGGGAGGCGAGGGGGGAGGGAGGGGGGAGGACAGGCCACTAGCAACCTGCCGGGTCACACACAGCACGACCAAGTGTTCACTACCTCGCTTTAGGAAAGTAGTCGCTCTCTCCGCAATCCCTAATGGAAAGGAAAATGAATGAACAAAATGACATGGATGCAACTTAAGAATATAAGACGAATGGAGGGAAAAGAGAGAATATAAAAAAAAAAGCAATGGAAAAGATGGTTTCTATAATAGTCGGAAACATTCCAGACATGAACATGGACACAGGGTTCTTAGTCTATTTTATTTCACCTGTACAAAACTATGTGGCCACTAGATGGAGACAATGTCATATTATAGACTAAGATGAAGACTTGGAGTGGAGTCCCATAAAAGCAGTAAAACTCCCTCAAAAGTATCTGATTCGTTTCTCCTCTCTGAGATAAAAATAACATGGCCGAGGCCACCTAACACCACTTTCATGTCATATACACGAATGAAGCTGGTCTTACCTGATTTCTTCTTTCCAATGGGTTCCCTGTTAAAGAGAGGAAATCATGACATCATCAACTTTGCACGGCAAACTGGCACTGATTATGCCCTTGAAATAAGATTTGAATTGATTTCATTTGATCAGATTTCAAATTGTTCCATTCGTTCCACAGCGCGACACTTACGCTGATTACTCCAACAAAGAATCAACAAGCATTTCCAACACTGCCGTCACGTGTCACATCTATTTATATGCTGCAGGCACACGCCTCCCTGTGGATGAAAAGCTTCTACATAACTGATCTCTGAAATCTAGCCTGACGTCAAATTCAATGATTTGCTGTGTCTGGTTCAGACGTTAGCCAGATAAACAGACCATCACTCCTCAGCAGAAGTCAGGAGCTGATTCAATATCCAGATGCAAAAAAAAAAAAGAAAAAAATCAATGGTGGCTAATGCTTAGCATTTCACTCTCTCTCTCCCTCCCTCTTTGTTATCTAAATATTACTCTCTTACTAACAGCCTTCCTGTTTCCATCTCACATCTTCCACGTCTGCTTCACCCAATCCTTCATCTCCCTTGATCGTTTTCCTTGGCAACAACTGCTTGTTCCTTTCCTCCCCTGAATCAACACCAACTCTCTCAGCCACATAAAGCATTGTTCGATTGGCCAGGCTGTTAATTGCGGGGGCTTAAGCCTCGATAAATCTATATCCATAAGCGTGCCCATTAATGTACTATAAAAAGAAAACCCCCCGGTTGGGCCGACCGAAGCGGCACCGATGATCCGGATCGTTATGGAGCAGGCATGTGTGTGCACGGTACTTTGAACTGAGGTGAAACAGGGGTCACATAAGGCCCCGGACGTAGACGCTGACCTGGATCCCTGGAACCCCCCATCTGATTATCTTACTGAAACTAGAGAATCAAATCTCATGCTTGTATATTTTCTTATTGAGGCTCGTTATGAAAAACAGAAAAGAAAACAACTTCAATCTCAACTTTCATGGGAACGCTCACATCGGGCGACCGTGCTCGAGTCACGTGATGAAGGGGAGGACAAATTCTAACGAGGGGACTCATGGGAACACACTTTCCAGGTTCGCTGTGACAGAAAGGAGGTGACATATTCAGTAAATAGGTGTGTCCCACAGGGATTAGAACAATGTTCATTTGAACGGTAAAGGAGATCTAAGTTTCTTGCCCTTTGCTCTCCCCTACTTTCCTCCATCCTTGTTACACTTCCTCTCTTCTACACACTCCTCCCCTTCTCCCTCGTCTCGTCTGGTTCTCTGACTGTCTACGTCCTCTTTTCATTCAATACCGCTTTCCCCTCTCCTCTCACTTTGCTGCTCGTAGGGAGAAAGTCCAAGATGTCCCTCTCAGTGCAGCAGATTTACAGGCCATGATAAATCTTCTCCCACAGTGACTGCTGTGTCTGTACGCCGGCCTCCGTTGTCACTCAGCCAAACAACAGGCCGCACTGGCAGAAAGCAGTAATCCAATTTCCATGAAGACAAACCAAGGTCTTTCCTGTATCCATCCGCCTCGAGCGAGCGCTCCGCCCCCTTTCCTACCTCTCCCAACACATGCCTGGGGGTTTCAGAGGAGGAGTAAGGAGGTAAGTGTCCTTGGCAACCTCCTCTGATTTTAATCATACAACTAGTAGACAGCTGCTAGACAGTTGGCCGTGCATACCGACTGGATGTGCAAATGAGACGTTCTTTGCTTTGTTTGCCAGCGGTGGAAGAAGGAGTCAGATCTTTTACTGAAGTAAACACAACACTGTCCATGAAGTCAAACATCAGTCTTGTCAGAAAAATGGCCTCTGTGTAACGCAATTATATATCATATTATCATGTATAAGCAACATGTTAATGTTTTATTAAATTACAGGTCAAGGTGCGGCAATTTCTACAATTGCATACACTTACTTTATATTTATTGTAAAAAAAAAATATATATATATATATATATATAATTTTGTATTTATTGTGGTCTTAAATTTATTTCCCATTTGTCATAGGAGGGTTACAATGCAAGTATTTCTTCAAATCAATGAATAACACAAGTAAAGTTCTTTCTCTCTTTCTCAATAATACTTTCATATTGATCAGGCACGGAGATTTAAGGAAGTTTCTTTCTAAAGTTACAGGAAGTGAACTGAGTGACACATTCACTCAATTCCGGAGCGAGACGGCAAAGTAAACCAGCTAACGGCAGCAGACTGCACACTTCAAAGTGACACCGAATCCATCCACATTATAGATGACAACATGGCGGGCTGGTGCGAGCGGCCGCCTCATATCCAATCCCCATAACAGCGACGGAGCCTGTTAATTGTCCTTGAGCATGAACCCCCAGCTGCTCACTCGGTGTAAGTACACTCCCAATTACCAAGAATAAGGATGGAGATATTGTGCTTCTTTCCACACGATGCATTAATAATTAATGATTTGTTACAAGATTAAAAGTAAACAAGAAACTCACTTATTCCACCACCAAAAAAAGAACATTTTCTCATAAAAAATCAACCTATTTGTTATTAAATAAATCCATTAGCTGAGCAACATTTCAATCACTAGTAAAACGTAATACAAGATCGTTTCTCAACGGCCGTCATCACGGCGACGCGGCTTGCAGCTAACAGTGCTATCAGCTGTAACCGTATGAGATTAGTGCAGACTGGCGGTCGTGAGCTAGCCAGTGAGACGCGCTCACATGCACGTGCTCAAACGTGCACTAAAATCTATCAGAGGACTTATCAACTTCATTTCCTGCCGCCTGAGTCGACGTCTCAGCGCCCGGTGTTAGAGGTGATGACAGAGAGGTTAAAACTAATAACTCAGCTGACAGCTGTTGGTGTAAAAACCATCTCCGGGGTGAAAACGTGAGATCCGTCTTTATGGTCTTTATGAAACCAGCCACGCGTAACCTCCACTGCCCTCAAGGTGCTGGAAACCAAGCTCACAACACATGTGTGACTGAGGCCCGTGAGAGAACTTAGGTGCTTGTCAACAAGAACAGATGCACATAGCAGGTCCACATAGCAGGTGGCTGCTGGCTGAAGTGAGCTGCAGGTACATGCCGCGCTTAAATGCTAACTCAGCACTAAATAAGGAAGATCAGGAAGTAGTGCAACAGTATGACATCATATCCATAAGAAGGTTTAATGAGTGTTCATTACCGGAAGGCTGGGGATAGACGTTGGCAGGACGTGACATGACATCAGTCAGGGGAACAATGACTGATGTTTTCCACTGTATGCGAGCCTGTGTCTATGTGCATGTGTCTCCGATGTGTGGTACACTTACTCCTTGGGCGGGTTCAGGTCTTCAGGTCTGGTCTCGAAGAACACCCTGACCTCCTCGCACTGGGAGATGTAGACCGGCAGCTGAATGAGAGCCTGCAGGCGTGAAAAACAGAAGCTAGCAGGAACGTTGGGTAATGACATAAACGGACAAGTAAAACCACTTCAGTGCATACAGAAGTCATGAGGTTACATATAGTTCAGTGTCAAAGTCACAGAGCAAGCAATTACTGCACACACAAATGGCTTAACCTGCAAAAAGCACCAGCAAAGGGTGACATGAACCCCTACCGCCTGTTTAAGGATGTATTCAGACTTCCCTCCTGCGTAGGGACAAATATCATACTGGATAAATAGTATTTGATGTTGTTCATTTGTCATTTTCATAATCTCTCCTCACAGAAATGAAAGATCCTTATCTGGTTTGTTTGAGAGGTAACAGACTTTAAATGTCACCAAGTAACATTCCCATGTCTCATCCTGTAAGCAGTGATGCATTGAATTAATGAGGCATATTATATATGTATGTATTTTTAAAATCAGATTTCTTGAGTGGGAGGTGCCTTTACTGATGAGTCAGACAGACAGACAGACTTATTATCCCCAGTAGTGTTCAGTTGTCTCTTTGCAGTGTTTTTCCAACCTGTTTCTTCTCCGGTTCTCAGTTCATTGATCCCTCTCACCTTCCCTCCTCCCTCATCGTACATTCATGCCTCTGTGGAGGATCACGAGCAGCGAGGGAGATGAGCCCTGACAACAAGGCTGGAGATGAAAGGCCAACGGCCACATACAGTTTCCCCTTCATCGTTGTGGTCTCTCTCTCTCTCTCTCTCTTGCACACACACACACACACACACACGTCTGAACATGTTATCGCCCTCTCTCTGCTGAGTCTGTGTTTTATCTGCTTCACCTACGCTTTCAACCAAACCACTGAAGGGCAGCAGTGAAAACAGATAACCGCCTCAGAAGCTTCATGGCCCCAAACCAGCAGACAGAATAACTGCCGTCATGGTAACCGTCTCTCTTTACAGCTCAGAGCTAAGCCACTCCTCTTCTTGCTGGCAGCCAAAGCTCAATGCCATCCATCAAGCTTCCTCTGCTGGCCTATACCTCTGGTTTTAATACTCCTAAGTGTTTCAGTTGTGTCCTTCCAGCCAGCAGAGTCTTTGTCTGTGTGTCACACTCTCTGGCTTCCGTTCCATATCTATCAGCTGTGACGTGATACCAGAGTGTGTGTCAAAGCACCAGCCAAGGTGCCCTTGTCCCATGTGACACATTTGCCTCGTCATAGTTACGACCGTGCGTCCGAGCCGACAGCTCGTGTTGAAGGAAAGGAGTGGGACCGCTGCCATGGACAAAGCATAACTAGTGTTTCCCATCAGCAGTCAGTCATATGGAGCGTGCTCATGTGTTTTTTAATTCATGGCATCGTGTTGCTGGATCATTATGCAACACCACAACCTCTCTTTTTTAACAGTTTCATCCATATCTTACTCCCAGTCTTTGGTCCTGCAGCCCACAACGATGCACCCTGAGGTCAAAGTGCATCCTGAACCGGCTGTCCTCTCCTCGGATTTATTCCTCTGCTCGTGTCGGCCCGCGGCCCGTCCGCTCATTATGATTCTCCCCAGGGACGAGACGGGAGGGAGGCTCAAGGTACATTACGGCAAATGGACTTTATGGGTGTTCTTTACAGCAGGCAGCATTAAGGTAATTGTGTGTGTGTGTGCGTGTGTGTGTTTTCTCCTCGGAAAATAGGTAATGGAATTGAGAGATCTAGTTGTGCACTCTGATCAGAAGTACAGTTATGCACAGTGACTTTGCAAATGTGGATACATTCACCAATTCAGGGATCCTCAGTCTTCAGAATCTCAAAATGTCTCTACTAAAAATGTGCCAGTTCTTAGATATGAAAAGGGCTGTCTGAATAAGAATATTCTCTGTCTGGAGCATTTTTTTATTTAATGATTTCTTTAAGTATTTAAGTATTATGCAAAACACTCGTTTATTTTACTCACAAAACAGATTTCTTTTATATATTTTAAACAGAGGAATGAAGGGTGAGTGGGAAAAGCTCGATGTATTTCATCAAGCTGTGTGACCTTTCATGTCATCCCAGCTCAGCAGTCTTAGTCTTGGTTTATGCAAACAATCCCTGACTCCATGTTATTTCTTTTCTCTTTTCCTTCTTTTCTTTTCTCCAACTGTATTTTTTTCAATTGCAAAAAAAAAAAAAAAATCTTTACAACCAGGGAAATTCCATGTGACTCAGGTCAAAGCCTCAACTCTACAACAGAAGGGCTGACTCAGCTTTTCCCCAAGAAAAACACATCGTCAACCTGGGTGCATGTGGGGGTGGATGAAAAGGCTTTTTTATTGTGCTTATAGTCAAGTTCGGATTCGTTTAAACCATTTGCATTTGTATCAACATCGCTCAGCCCCAAACCACCTTAAATAATGCTGACAAAACAGGGAGGCAACCAAAGACAGAACAGGTAAATGCAACCTCCAGAACTTTTCCACAACAAGAGCTTCAACAATAACAACCCCCAAAAGTTGCTCAGCTATTCCCATAAACATTCACATCCACAGACACGAACCAACAACTCCCCCAAACTCTTATTTTTCACATAAGTGTTTAAAGATGTTGCCTACACCAGCTGTACATTCCTTTAACCCCAGACGACACTCGATGGAGCCGAAGCTAACAGTGTACGTCACGAGCCCATCCGGTCCTCAACAGTGTTTATCATACAGAAAACTCTTCTCCTCACTCTAAAGAGTTGCTTTTATTCATTGGCCCCATCAGCACCACGGAAGAAACTCATTTACACAGCGATGGTAACATGAGGAAAAGAGAAGTGATCCCACGATAAAATAATACAGTAGAAAGTACAAGAAGGTACGAGGAAGAAGTCAGAAATAACTTGTGAAAACATCCTCGACTTTCAGAGACAGAAGGAGGTGTTTGTACGATTTAGAGGCCCGAAGGCTGTTAAAAATAACAAAAAGTCTGGATGTGCTTCCTGATGCAAGCTCAGCACCAGCGCCAACTCTCTGCTGATAGTTACCACAACAACATGAGAGGCAACAACTGCTAATCATCTCTGGTATTTTATGAATACCAGAGCAACAGTTTCAGACCAAAATCCTGGGACTTTGTGGCCAAGATCTCCGTTTGGAGAGCAGATCATGAAAAGTAAAGATCCCTGGTTGCAAAGATCCCTAGTTCCTGCAGGTGAACCGCCTGCAACCTAATTTGCTAAGTAAAAATATTGAATTCATTTCAAGGGCAAAATATTTTTTTTTTTCTCATTGCTTAGAAACATCAATCAGAATGTATTCATTTAGGTTGCTGTGGTAACATTTCTGTCAAATTGTAGCAATTAGCAGCTAGCTGTTGGCACTTTTATAGTTGCAGCTCTGCTACAGCACAGCTTTATTTTTTTTTCACCCCTCGAGGCAAAGTGATTAATCTCTTTGGTAAAAAGCCATGTAATGGGCTCGATAATGCAGGTCCTACTTTACCTCTGTTTTTACTGGTGGAGAGAGCTGTATTGTAAATGGTAACATAAGGACAACATTCACACATTTCAACACATTCCTAGAGTCTATAAAAGTGGGGTTCCTATTGTCTTTCTTCACTGACAGCAACTCAACAGCATAAAAGTACAAATAACACAACATTATGCGGTTGTGTTGGACATTCAGGAGGCAAAAAGACATTTTTCGCATTTTGCTACACAGAAACAGATTTTTGCCCACTACCCTATGGAGTCCTTAAGAAAAAAATCTCCTTTATGTTCGCCACCTTTATTAGGGAGCACAGTGAAAACTACAGAGCACCTGGGGAGCTTTTAGGATGCCTGCTGTCAGAGAGGCCGGCTCCAGGGAGTTTAGCAGGGCCACACGCCACAGAAGGGCCAATTTCCAAAAGCAAGGGCAATGTTATTATTCATCCAGCTGTTCTTGGCACACTGTTATCCCAATAACTCTAGTTGTCATGCAAATCTTGCAGTGTGGCTATGAGCTTAACTTTAAAGAATGAAATCACATATGTGAAGTGGAATATCTGACAGATGAAGGTAAGCGATTCTGATTTTTGGGACTCCGGTGTCCCAGATTTGTAATCCTAGACCTGCATTCGACCTAGCTCTACTGAAATCAGATGGTCGGGTCGTTCAGTGTGATCCTGAATGTGCTGCAGCAAACTGTGACTGGCATTGCTCATATATACACAGAGTCCATGAAAGGAGTATTTTTCCAGTTTCCTGTTCTGAGTTGACACAACGTGGGTGGGTTACTTGTTTTTCCTTTTCCCTCGGAGCAGTGTGCTTTCTACCTTCATTTTGGAGTATAGCTTTCATGAACGCCAACATATATGACTGCAGGAGATTTCCACGTTAATGTAAAGTATTGGTCAACTCACCCTGCAGTACTCGTTGATAGGCCTCAGCCTTTTCATGGCCACATCTCTGATATGGCTCCTCCTAAACAGGATCTTCCCTGGAAGAAAGTAGGAAAAACAGACGTAGAATTTTCACTTTAAATCAGATCTCAACGTTTCCAGTATTCCACAGCAGAATTATATAATTATTTATATATGGCATGTGTGTCTACTATATGTATCTAAACAATATTACTAAATACATTTTAAGATTCTGGATGTCTTGTGAAGAGAAATATTAAAAAAGTGAGGAATCCACTGAGGGTCAATAAGGACACAGCGGCTTTGACAAATCATGGTTAGTGAATTAGCATGCAGAAGCAATACAGCTGTGTCATCAATAACACTGACAGCACAATGAGTTTGGTAAGGAGCTAGGTGATTGGCTGGCCTTTCCAAGTCATGAATAAATGATTTGGGGAGGAAAAGCAAATTATGTGTGCATGACAGCTTAAATGCTATTCCTCTGCGCTTATCTCCAGGCCCAAATAACCACAGGCACAGCCGAGGCTGGGTCGCCATAACAATAACAAGAAATGGCTACAAATAGGCCCTCTTAAAACACTCTCCTCGCTTAACGGCGGGCAGGAAATTTCAGAGCGAGCGTCCGTTTTCTCGAATAAATTCAGCAAGGCAGCTCTGATGCAAGCTATGGGAAGTCGAAGCTGCAACAAGATCCTGAATACAAAAAGGAACATGTTTTCAGAAGTCACCGTATCACATCCATCAAGGGGGTTATGGTATGTGTTTAAAGAATATTTAAAGCAGACTTGTCGAAACATGAATCAATCTCACAGGAGATCACTGCTGAGCAGGCAGCCTCTCTGCAGCCCCAGCCTTGTTACTAAATATGCATTTGTGCTTCCTTGACCCATACGGATGACATTTTGAAGAAAAGTAGATCCAGGAGAGCGTCTGATTATAAATATTCACGTCTGTAGATTAGTGCTTGTCTTGTGAATCACGCCTTCTGAAAATAAAGACTAAATAAAGGACATGCATGAGTGTGTAGAGACTGATGAGCGGATGGATGTGTGGTGACTTCCTTAGAAGACCTCAGTTCTCACACCTTCACACAATAACCACTCACCAAAGTCCAACTTCCACGGCAACCTACTAACTGAAGTGTGTGATGCAAATAACAGGAAACTTAAGACTAAAGATGACTCTGACCACCCTCTGGACATTTTTTTTTAAACTTAAAGACAAATACTGAGGGTCAAAAACAAACATCGGACCTCAACTTTTGTCCACTTTACAGTTTGGTACAGTCTCCGCAAAGTTGCTGCTGGTGTTAGCAGCCGAAAGGACACACTGTCTGGACAGAGATTTGAAAGTCAACCCGTCAACACATCTCCCTCCCTCCCTCCCTCCCTCCCTCCTTCCCTCCCTCCCTCAAACAGAAAGCTTTCTTGACAGTTTTCCAAAGCTCTCAGGGGTCAGGGGAGATGCACTGACTCAACACTGCCCACTCTGTATGCAGGGCAGCTTATGGGTGCAGCCAAGAAAAGGGCTTGTTTGGGGAAAGAGACGCAGGGAGGGGAAGGAAAAGCTGCTGCCTTGGGTAGACTTTATGGCAAATCTCAGAGCCAGCAGTGACCGAGGGTATTAAACAACTTTTGTTTCTCCGAGGAGAGCGAGGGAGTTTAGATGGAGGGTAGAGGCAAATAGAGATGGGAACACAGAGAGACTTTGTTACACACCGTACATGCAGACAGCTGTTCTCAGTGCTAACCTCTTAATTACTCGACTCACCACACATGAATTCCTCCTATTAATTCACCTCGTTTTGGATTTTCTGGGGGATTTTGTGGAGTTAAAACCTTTACAGAACACCAAGAGCTGTAGATTTAGAATGGTTGAGGACTTTGTTGGCTTGGACTTGACTGCTCGAAGACTAGACTCCCCAGAGACTTGAGTTCAGACTAACTGTGAGGAAATATTTTGCAACACTGTTCGTAGTCCCAAGAGGAAGGAATTCTACCAACTAATATAGATACTTGACTTGAGCCTTAGTGGGAGGGGAATAAAACAAGTTTGACCTTGTAAAAATCCAGGAAAGAAATCTAATCTGCAATGTTAAGCACATATTTTGAATATTTAATTATCAAGCCTAAATATCCTTACTTTCTACTCCAGACAAGAGAGTGGACTTGAATAAGTTGAAACGACCTGAACTTGCTTTTAAGACACGCAACAGTTAACTTGGAGTTAATTGCCAAGTTCTGTCCCAGCAAGACTCAAGACAACTTTGCGGTCATTCGAGGCAAGACATGAGACTTGACTTGAGACTTGCTAGGACAAGAGTTGAAGCTTAGCTTGACTCAGGACTTCAGTCAGACTCGTCTCAAGTGGCATTCTCCAAAAGGCTCCATGTAACACTGCATCCAGACAAGTGTGGAGCTTTTAAGAACATGCTGTGTGTGTGTGTGTGTGTGTGTGTGTGTGTGTGTGTGTGTCTTAATTACGGTATTTTTAGGCACGTTGCTGACTAAGGGCAGACAAAACTCCACAAGTCTGCTACTGGTACACCACATCCAAGTAAGCAAGAGCAATGACATGAACGAGGCATAAACAACGAGGTCATTGTAATTGTTCGGCTATTTTCTTTCATAAAAAGGACCAACTTCAAAATGTGCTATTCAGACCCAGAGAAACATATTTGACCTGTCCAACATGCTGCGCCTCCTACTGTGGCAGACAGAGATCCCCAGCCAAACAGAGTAGCTGAAAAAAAAGTATGTACTGTTGATCCATCATGAAGAGGGAAAAAGAGGCCAACCCAAATAACAAATTCATGGTTTACTTGTGGGATCAAAGTTCATGAAAGCCTATAAGCTCTTTATCGTGCAGGGGCCCTAAAAAGAGCAGACCCACATTCCATCTTTGATTCATAGTTTAACCACCCCAACTCTAGATAATTGGTATCAGCTCTTTTTCAAAGGCTGACCTGCTGGTGCTGCCTTAAAGAGCATCGTACGGAGCTCTGGGCTGAACGGATCAAATTTATCACTTTTATCTAAATGTCATGTAGAAAGCTATTAAATGGATTTATCACCACGAGTGTTATTCAGATGACAAATGGCTTTTAGATCGTCTGCACATCTTGAGGTAACAGATTTGACCTGCTGAACAAGTTATGGGTTTAAACGGCCAAGTTTGTAAAGGATACAATACTGCTATTAAATATTATCTTTAGAAGACTTCTTCTTTTTTTTTGTCAGTGTAATCGTTTCTACAGCAAACGCAGAAGCTTAGATTTTGGTACACCTGGCAAAAAAAAGGCAGCAGAAATCCGACACTATCCACACATGCAGACGACCACTTTGCTGATGTAGAAGAGCAAAAAGAGCAAAGAAGGAAAAACAGCACAAGGCCTTGAACAAACCAAAGTAAGGAGGGAAAACCACTTCCGTGCCTTGTTATGTTGGTCTCAGGCCACAGTCCAGACTTTTGCTCTGTAAGTGAAGGATTTTCTTGGCCGTCAGGAAAATTCTTCCACAAATCAGGTCAAACGTTAGCGTGGTATTCATCTCGGAGCGGTGTAAGACCTGATCTGGATTCTCTTAAACCTCAATTTATGCAGTCACCAAGCATAAATAAGGTTTATCGGTATGATTGGATACTGTGTCAAAGCAGCATTCCTAGAACGTTCCATGCAGAGACTTTAACTTTCGGTGTCTCAGCAGCTCCACAGGAGCCTTCCTCTGGGGCACTTCAATGCTCTTATTCTTCCACAGAAAACAGGAGAAGCCTTTACCTACACTCAGAGAATATCTAGAATTACAGGGTGTAAAAGGAGAAACCTGGAAGGTTAGATGAACATTCGTAATAGTATCCATGGTCAGTATGCCACATCTGACTGTATAAGGGGATAATAGGGGATGGAATGAAATGTTTTTCTATCTCGCTTCCCTCCTCCTACTCGGTCCATCAACAGTCTGAGATTGTGTGTGTGTGTGTGTGTTCTCTCAATGAGTTCCAGACCTGCATGGCCACAAAAAATAAAGTCGTATCCCCCACTCGCTTGGTAGGGGAGATGTGGGTGGGGTCTTTGGGTGAGGCTTTCTTCCAAACCCTCATAAAGGATTACTTTCATCAGAATCTGAATCTCAAAATATTTCAGAAGTTTGTCGTGCACACCCAAAGCCTTTTTATTCCAAACGACCGCCATTGTTACGTGTAGAAAACACTCAGGTTTTACACAAGATGATGATTCTGTCGTGACGGCGGCGCAGCTAAGCCAAAGAAAACAGCTCATAATGAGTGTTCAGTGCGTTCAGTTTTATGATCACAGGTAGGCACTCAGACGATCCAACACTACTCGAGGTAATTGTTTAGTATATCTATGGGCCATATGCTCAGAGGCCAGCTGAGTCAGCGGAATGTTTAAAGAGTAGGTGGAAAAACATTAACAGTGAGGTTATGGGCAGTTATGGTTACAGCAGACTGCTCTGGTTGGTACTTTTGTGTGCAAAGTGATCTGCTTCTCTGAGTTCATTCAAGGCCCATCGGTGAGTCATTCTGGTCCACATTTTGACCCAAAGCGTGCAAATGCGTCCGCTGGAGAAGCTGAGGGAGCCAGAATGAGCTAAACACACAAGAATTCAGTGAAGGGAGTGATTCTAGATGAGTTGATTAATCTTTGTCCAACCAAAGTTCAAAACTCAACGAAGCATCGATATTAAAAAAAAAGGAGAAAGCAGCAAATGCTCAAATTTCAGAAGTTAAAAGCGGTAAATGTTAGGGCATTTTTCTTTCCTTATTTCGTATAATATCCAACTAGTTCTTCCTCTGTTTACTCTGAACAAGTCACAGTTGTGTGTATGGGATACATGGATATGTTTAAGGGCCTTAGGGGACACTGTGTGTGTTCAACTCTTACCTGGTAGGAATGGAATGATCCTGCGCTTCGGGTCTTTCTGGCCCCCTTCCACTGGGAATTTGTCCAGCAATTCCATCTGAAACACCACAATTAATTAAAAGTTATTAGCACATAATGCACTGACACGTAAACATGCCGTTTGCATTACACACAATGGGATAGTTGAGGCTGGGGAGGAAGGGTTCGGATTTTTTTTTTTTTTTACAAATCAGCAGTTCCTACAAGGAATTTGGCCAATAAAGGAAGGTCTGCCAATGATTAGGAATGTCCTGAGCAGATGGTATGGTTTCCCCCTCTACTTCATAGTTGTTGCCGCAAAAGGGGCTGTTAGCAGCAAGGCACACTGACATAGTGGAACATTTCTGTAAGAGTGGTTCCTTAGATCTGCTGATCACCACTTCTTTTGATCATTCTTTCTCGTCTTTCTGAGTCAATATTTTGTTTCTCCTTCAACACTTTTTTGCTTTCTTCCCTCCATACTGAACCATACTGAACCGTGCATCACTTTGGCAACCGTCTCCTTTGTTGGAGACTCTTAATGAAATCAATGTGCTTCCACATATATGGTCTGTGCGTGTCATCCATCCTCAATGCAGCTGAGGCCAATGAAATGACACCTGGCCATGCTGACCGATGACATTTACATTTACATTTAGGTCATTTAGCAGACGCTTTTGTCCAAAGCGACTTACAATAAGTACATTTGTCAAAAGAAGGAAACAAAGAAACCACGACGTATCATTGCCGATAAAGTAAGAGCTAAAAATAGAACAAGTGTTAGGTCCTCATCTGAGTAAAGTAGTACTTCAAGAGCAACAGTGCTAAGATCAGAGTGCTATAGGTAAGTTTTTTTTTTTTTTTTTTTTTTTTTTTTTTTTTTTTTGTTTGTTTTTTTTTTTTTTTTTGGGGGGGGGGGGTGTCGAGGGAGGGTGCTAGTGGGTCATGCTATGTAGAGTCAAGGTGAAGTCTGAACAGGTGAGTCTTGAGCCTTTTTCGGAAGATGGCAAATGACTCTGCTGTCCTGACATTGGTCGGGAGTTCGTTCCACCACTGAGGCGCCAGAACAGAGAAGAGTCTGGACTTTGCTGAGCGACATTTGCTTGATTTCAGCGATGGTGGTACCAGCCGGCCAGCTGAAGTAGAAGAGCGAAGTGCTCGCTTCGGGGCATGAGGTTTGACCAGTGTTTGAAGGTAGAAGGGTGCCGTTCCATTGATGGCCCTGAAGGCCAGTGTCATCGTCTTGAATTGGATGCGTGCTGCAACAGGGAGCCAGTGGAGGTCACGGAGGAGGGGGGTCACGTGGGAGAATTTGGGTAGATTGAAGATAAGGCGTGCTGCGGCATTCTGGATACGCTGTAATGGTTTAATCGCAGAGGCCGGGAGTCCGGCCAGGAGAGAGTTGCAGTAGTCAAGGCGGGAGATGACCAGTGCTTGGACCAAGAGCTGCGTTGCATCCTTTGTGAGGAGGGTCCGAATCCTGCGGATATTGTAGAGGGCGAATCTGCAGGATCGGGCCACAGCAGTGATGTTGGGGGTGCAGGATAGTTGGTCATCGAGGATTACACCCAGGTTCCTCGCAGTTGAGGAAGGTAATACTGTGATGCCCTCGACAGTGACCGACAGGTCCATGCGAGGGCAGTCTTTCCCTGGGATGAAGAGGAGTTCGGTTTTGTTCAGGTTGAGCTTGAGGTGATGTGCAGTTGTCCAGACAGAGATGTCAGCCAGACAGTTTGAGATGCGAGTTGCAATGTGAGCGTCAGAGGACGGGGGAAAAGAGAGGAACAGCTGGGTGTCATCTGCGTAGCAATGGTAGGAGAATCCATGCGATGTGATAACAGAACCTAGTGATCTGGTGTATAGTGAGAACAGAAGCGGTCCTAATACTGAGCCTTGAGGGACGCCCGTGTCCAGAGAGCAGGGTTTGGACATAGAGCCATTCCATGTGACCTGGAAGGTGCGGTTTGTCAGGTATGATGTAAACCAGGCGAGAGCAGAGTCAGTTATGCCAAGTTCAGCCAGAGTGGAGAGGAGGATTTGGTGGTTGACTGTGTCGAATGCAGCAGATAGGTCGAGGAGAATGAGAACGGAGGAGTGGGACGAGGCTCTGGCGTCTCGCAGGGACTCGGTCACTGTGAGGAGGGCCGTCTCAGTGGAGTGAGCAGTCCTGAATCCTGATTGATTAGGGTCTAGGAGGTTTTTCCGCAAGAGATAGGATGACAGTTGGTTGTAGGAGGCACGTTCCAAGGTTTTAGAGAGGAATGAAAGAAGAGATACAGGTCTGTAGCTTTGAATGTCAGTAGCGTCTAGGGTGGGTTTTTTAAGGAGAGGCTTCACGATAGCGGTCTTAAAATCCGCTGGAATGACACCTGAGGTGAGGGAGGAGTTGATCAGGGTGGTGAGGAATGGCAAGATGTCGTGTGAGATGTCCTGGAGAAGAGAGGAGGGAATCGGGTCAAGGGAGCAGGTGGTGGCGCGGTTAGATGTAACAAGTGCGTGGACGTCCTCAGAGGTGAGGGGGCTAAAGCTGGTAAGACCATCCGAGTTGAGAGTTGGGGGAGATGTCTTCTGGGAGGGAATAGGCGTGAATGAGGAGCTGATGTCATGTACTTTCTTGGTAAAGTAAGTTGCAAAGTCATCGGCAGTAAGGGAGGAAGGGGGGGTAGGGGCAGGAGGGGTGAGGAGGGAAGAGAACACGGAGAAGAGTTTCCTGGGGTTGGAGGCAGAAGAGTTGATCTTAGCCAGGTAGAAGGCAGATTTGGCTGCCGAAACAGTTGAGGTGAAGTCAGAGAGGAGGAGGTGGTAGTGAGCAAGGTCCTCGTGATGTCCCGATTTCTTCCATTTTCTCTCTGACGCTCGCAACAATGATCTGTTGGTTCGCAGAGGTTCAGACAGCCAGGGAGGGGCGGGAGATGATCGCGCCGGTCGTGAGATTGGGGGACAGAGAGTGTCCAAAGAAGAGGAGAGTGAGGACATCAGGATAGAGGAGGCTTCCTCAGTAGACATTAAGGAGAACTGTTCCGAGGATGGGAGCGAGGAGATAATAGTTGAGGAGAGAGCGGAGGGTGTGAGGGATTTCAGGTTGCGGCGGCTGGTGACCATTCGAGGCGTAGAGTGGAGGGATGAGGTGGGCTTCATGGGGATGGAGAAAGACACAAAGTGGTGGTCGGACACGGTGAGCGGGGTAACAGAGAGTACCGAGATGTCACAGGATCTTGTGAAGACAAGGTCAAGTTGGTTCCCGGCCCGGTGAGTTGGTGGAGAGGGGGACAGTGTAAGGTCAAAAGCGGAAAAGAAGTCTATGAATTCAGATGAATGCAGCTTTCCCGGGTGGATGTTGAAGTCACCGAGGACGACGAGTGGTGTGCCATCATCAGGGGAGCAGCTCAGGAGGGCATCCATCTCATCCAAAAAGTCACCAAGAGGACCGGGTGGGCGATAGATCACTATGATGTTGAGTTTGAGAGGAAGCGTGACAGAGACGGCGTGAAATTCAAGCGTAGATCGGGGTAGGTGGTCGAGAGGAAGGACCTGGTAGGACCATGTGGGTGAGATGAGGAGCCCAGTTCCTCCTCCTCGCCCTGTTCGTCTTGGGGAGTGTGAAAACGAGTAGGCAGTTGAAAGGGCAGCTGGAGTGGCAGTGTTTTCTGGGGTGATCCAGGTCTCCGTGAGGGCCAGGAAGTGGAGAGTCTGCAGGGAGGCATAGGCTGAGATGGTGTCCGCCTTCTTGACTGCAGACTGGCAGTTCCAAAGCCCTCCTAGTACTTCAAGTTCCTTACCGGTGGAGAGTGGTGGGTAGCAGAGATTGGATGGGTTACAGCCTCGAGTGAAGGGACTTCGGTGAAATCTTCTCCAGTGCGATGTCCTGACTGGGATAAGACACATGGCTGCGAGGGGTTGAGATGTTATACCTACCTCAATGGGCTTCCTCGATGGACTCCCACAGATAGACTCCCTGTGTCTTTGTTCAGATGTCTTGACTCCCACAGATAGACTCCCTGTGTCTTTGTTCAGCTGTCTTGACTCCCACAGATAGACTCCCTGTGTCTTTGTTCAGATGTCTTGACTCCCACAGATAGACTCCCTGTGTCTTTGTTCAGCTGTCTTGACTCCCACAGATAGACTCCCTGTGTCTTTGTTCAGATGTCTTCGTTCTGATGGCCCGACGCTGCAGCTGACGCTGAAGTGACAGCCTTTTAAGTGCTCAATTTACCGCAAGTACTGACTGTCACTCCTTCCCTCTAATCAAGTCTATTCACTACAGGTGAGCTGGCTCAAAAACAAGCTGATTGCTCACTTAGCACAGACAGCTTCACAAGAATTTCAACAACAAGCTATCAATACTAGACTAAATGTTACCACTAGCTTTACTCACACAATGCCTAAACTCAAATCTACAATTAGTTTCTGACTTACCAACAAGAGACAAAGCAGCTTCCTTCCTTTCTCCAGACAAAATGATCTCCGATGACCTCATGGTACATTCTCTTTCACTAATGCACTTTTCTGACAGCAAATCTGCACATCTTATTCACTTATGGATCCTTGGATGGAGGTAAAACTCACATGAAACCTCCAACCAAAAGATTTAAAGACGAGGAATAAAACGTTGGTTCTTCGGTTTCTTCATAGCCTTGATGGCTACATTTCTCATCCCACCGTGTGTTTATCCAGTATGTCTCCATAATTTGTCTTTTACGGGCGTAGAAATCTCAACAAAAGTATAGTTTATATAATATAGATTTCCTATTTGATTTATGATTCCACTTAACCCCTTACGTGACAACGAGAAGCATCGAACCTGCTGTCAACATGAACCACAACCGAATCAAAATATCAGATCACTCATTGGCTCATCCGATCCATCGACACTTGAATCTAATTTTACACACGTGGGTCATGAAACACGAACCATGACCCATCAGTATCCCTGGGGAGAGGATGTGAGTTGTATATTCCCACCTGACTTTAAGCTTTGACTATTAATTAAAGTTCATAGCTGGGAATTCTGTGATACAATATAGCCCTGATACTGATGCACCCCAAACTCCCCGGTCTGATCATCATTTTTTTTTTATAGCAATATAAAAGAGTAAAACTACAAAAGTCCTCTGATACTTTGAAAAGTAACAATAAGTCGCATTAAGTCAAAGCTAACAGAGAGAAGGAGGGAAATGTATTAGAAGGTGAGGTGCTGGAGAGGCTATGGGAGACTTTTTATGGCCTTAGTCTGGTCATACAAGGTGATAGGTGATGTTGTGCCATAAAATAGGGCTTAATACATCTTTATTTTGACTGAAACAGATGAAATAATAACTAAGTGGCAGCGCGCCCTCCCTGACCAAGCTAGCCACAAGAATAGATTGCAAAGATCGGATTCAATGTCCCCCACGTCAACAACCCTAATAGACATTTTAGTGCCTGGACATTGCAGGCATCTGGATGGGGAGGCACCGCAAAAAAAAACGAAACATGTGTTCAAGCATACAAGAGGACATATGTTTTAAAGGTGCATGGACGTCCACATGGCATCAGCTGTACAGAAAGACCTCATTGACCTTTGCTCCACTTTATTGCCTCATTCCATATGCAAGGCACTTCAACGATCTCATCTTAACCTAATCTTTTAAATCCTCTAATGAACTTTACAAGCCCCAAATTCATCAAGTGTACCAAGAAAAACACAGCGGTCTGGAACCCTGAATCTAATTCCTTATTGATGTTTGATTAACTCGACCTACCTCGGCGTGCCTTTATAATTTACAAGACTTTAAACTGGCCCAACAACAACAACAAGTATACGATAAGTACAAAACAAATAACATTCCTATAGCGTCCATACCTGACAACAGATTTGGTCGGGTTACATCTCAGACAACTTGAGAGTTTCAAGCCAGAAAGATAAGGCTTTAGGCTTAAATGACTATTTGGCTATGACTGCTAAAGCATTCGTTTCCCAGTGTTAAACAAAAGGACAATAAAAAGCAACGGGGTGGTAAAGTGAGCCCTCTCTGTCTACTACAGACAAGGGAAGAGGTGAGTCAGTCTGCTTCAGTCTGAGGGGGAAAAAGCACTAAACTCACAAAGCCACAATCTGCTTTGTTTCTAAGAAAGATGCCTCATCATGACCAGTCCCACCTGAAGAGAGACAGGCAAGCAAAGAGACAGGCAGATGGAGAGAGAGACAGAAGAGCCGATACCCCACACACTGTAATTGTCCCCATGTGTCTGGCTGACTGGGGAGTGCGGACACACCCAGACTGTGTGTCTACTCCAAAGCCTGTATCTGCTCTGTAATCAGAGCCACTCGAACACAAACAGGCATCTGGAGAGAGTAAAGATGTCTCTTGAAAATACCAGTTACATCATACGCACGACATCAAATATTCATGCTCCGCAGGCAGGAGGATGACAAGCCGAGGTGGAAAACACTCAACTCCACATGACTTTTCGTGGCTGTTCTGAAGTATGTTATTGTAAATTAGATCCTGTCGAGTTCGTCTTGGCTAGAAGCAAACGTATGATGTAACATTAGTGCTACAGGAATCTCTGGAAACAATAGCTTGCAAAAATAGTAATTTCAGTCTGTGAACTCATCAGCACTGGTTATATATATCTCTGTATGATGCCAACACTGTCAAATATCACATCACCAAAGCCAGATGAGAAGATATTGCTTTTATTCCAAACGATGCTTGGAAGAGAGACACTAAAAAGACAATATGCAGCAAAGCCATCATCTGCCAGGGAAATGGAATCATGGAAAGAGTGATCATAAACCCTTAAAACTCTTTGTGCAACACAACGTCTCTTAACTGTGATGTGTCAATGTTGATTTCACCACTAATAGTAATGAAAGAAAATGCCAGTCATTGATTGACTACAGTTGGACCAACAGGGCATGTGCAGGAATGGACAGAAGAACAAACCTTTCCATTGTCTCCATGTCACATTACTAGCCTTTTCATATGCTCAATAATGTGCAGCTGTTCTGTCGACCATTATTTCATTTATCAGATTCCTGCTGATGCAGAGAATGTGAACTTCCAAGAGGATATCATGTGTCTAGTCCAGATCCGCTTCCACCACATCACCAGCCTTCAAATAAGGGTATAATGAAGACGATCTGAGGAGACTTTCATGGATGAGGGTATAAAAGGCCTAAAACAATAGCTGCTCTCTTTGTAACACGCCTATCTCGGTCGTCCTCTGACTCTTCCACTTAGTCCACTGTACATTCATGCTTGCGGTCTTTAACCCTTCGCAGACATCCGTACAGTTAATGCAAGCTGGGTTGTTGGTGCACTTTGAAGTAGTGGGAACAAAGAGATCATCTGTGACCTCTGAAAGCAGGTTTAATAAATAATGGATGGCTTAGAAAACAATCTATATATCTTTAATATGCCCCCAAGACCCCAGTGTCCCCTTTTTAATACAACAGGCAGGTTTTATTGCTTTGATTTATACTATAAGCTGTTATTATAAACACCAATTTCTGGGGACTTATGGATGATACCGGTGTGTCTGGATGATTTTTTTTTTAATTAGTACTTCTAGGGTCATTCTCGTTTTATTTATCCCCCCCACCAGAGAGGTCACAGCAGAAGGTCAGCTTCACAACAGCACCCAAGGGTCTGGTTGTGGCTCAGTGTTTCTCAAGTACACTCCAGTTAATAAAGTGTGTTGACCCTGGCTCTCCCTGATCACTTCACAAGGGTGGGCAATTTCACTGGACAGGTAACTTAATAATTCAGTGATGAAATACACAGCCGTATATGTTGGTCTGGTCCTACTTAATCTGATGCTAGTAGAGGGATAACTACCTCAGTATGAACGATATCTGGATCTCAGAAAATCTGAAATGGTTGAACATTTTTATCGTCTCTGAATACGTATGGTCTTCTTAAATGTTCTCCTCTTCTAACCCCCAGTTACAAGCCTGTAGGACTGCACTCGTCAGAGGAATTAAGTGCCTACTCAGAAGTTGGGCTGGGTTTAATGACATGCAGTATTTCTGGACTCCTCGTCTCTCCAGAGACATATGACACACTTTTTCTAGTGTCATATAATAGCCCACCACCCCCTCACTGCAAAGGCACATTTTCCATCCATCCATCAATTATTATCCCATTCCCACTTCTTCTCTATCCCAGCATGCCCATGACAAGCGGCGGGGTTACACCCGGGGGAGGTCACCAGATGTGAAGCACAACCCCCAGTCTCAGCTCTAATGCTATTTCACAGCACATGCAGAAGGAGGATCAAGCTCTCCGTTTGGACTCTCGCCACTGAAGTGGAGACGTGCATGTGATGGGATTAGGAGGTGGGTTCACTTGTCCCCGTCGTCTCTCGGGCAACCAACAACAAGAAGGTCCTAAAACATGACGAACCCCGATCATAGCTCGTCGACAGCCAACATGCCGTCCAGTCTCAACCAAGATAGCTCAATGGCAGCAGATGGCTGTGGACGGTGGAATGAAAACAAACCAGAGCTCCCATATCACACTTGGCCCTCCATGAGCTACTTTCATCCCCAGCAGTCATAATCAAACACATATGAATACGCTAATTTAGCGTCGGAAGTTTGGTGTTTGCATCAACATAATTATATCATGAGGAAAACAGTCTAAGCCATACTTCATCTTCACCTACCAAAGACAATTTCAGTGAATTTAATGGTTTCTTAATGGTAATTTTTTCTTTCACTATAATCAGTCCAAACCAGCTATACTCACAGAAATACTGTTAACAGGACTTCAGTAATGTGTGCCTTTGTTTCTGCATTCCCTGATTCCCAAACACATGTTTTGAGTTATTGTTCCAGACACGTACACGATATTCTAAAAAAAATGGAAATAACTGTGTATGAGAAGGAAACGAGCAAACTGCCTCACTGCATAAGCAAAATAAACAGCCCTCCTTAAAAAGTTTGAAAGTCAAGTTCGAAAGTGTTGGTATTTGATTGCTGCAGATGGGAAAATGTTACAACTACGCAGCTATAAATAAGAAAGCAGCTATGTATTTGAGTTTTCCCCCTTGGTTTTTAAAGTAAAAGTCTATCCAAAGCGACTGGGAACGCTGGAAGACTGAGCTTGTGAAGTTGAGTGGACACGTGTGCAGCATGGAAACTGTTTCTTAGTGACATGGAAATAAAATTGATGACCCCATGGCAAAATAAAACTCTGCACTTTCCATCTTTCTGAAGCAGCAGATCTGTCTGTTCATTTTACACACATGGGAAAATGCTAATTGTTCAGTTCTTTCTCTCCGTGTCCAACAGCTGGCAAGACTAAACACTTACTTTGCATGTACATTATAGATAAACGTGGGCAATAATTCTGTCTCAGCAGGATGCAGAAATAGATGCTAAACCACCCTGAAGGTGTAGGAGCTAAAAGAAGAGACTGTGGTGGGCGATGCAGGAAAAAAGGTGGGTGAGTAGTAGCAGAAATATCTCAGGTGTGAAGTCTAGATGTTGTTCTCAGGAAGTGAATGCAGTCAGACATGCAAGACATCAGTAATTGCAGAGACATTTAAGCATCAGTTTAAACATGACTGTGCATGATGTCGTGGAGTTAATTCTGTTCTATTTTTGGTTATCATCTCTGTTTGCAGATGAATCATTACATTATTGCCACAGCACTACTTTTAAAAAGACGAAGGAAAGCTAATTACTATGAAGAAACATTATCATTATTATCTAATGACACAGCTGTGTGTTTTTCCTCCATGCCATCAGGATGACTGTCTGCTCAACACGACTTAGGAAAGATAGGAAAGAGACGGATAACGTGCCAGCCAAACAGAAAATAGGGACATGATGTGGATTGAAAAAACCAAGCAGGCCCAGAAGAATGTAAATCCCTTTAACACTAGTAGAAACGCTGCTGAGGTCATCGTGTGGATAAGCACACATTTCCTTGGTTGTACTTGGGCATCAGCTGCTTGGTCCAGCTGTGTCGACAGGATGCGGTGAACAACGCTTCCTGTCTGGACCTGAGGTTCAGTTTTTTTTTTTTTTTACAATATCATCATATTGGAGAGAACAAGAGGTGACCAATGCAGACAGGAAACAGGCAGCGATGGGGAAAAAAGCATAGAAGTGATGACGGGAAATGAAGAAATGTTAATGAGAGGAGCTGCATGACTCAGATAATATGTCACCACCCTGGCCAGGCACCTGGGATGGATGACGCGTGATGATGTCAAACCAGCCTTGTTCCTCATCTCATTCCAACATGATGAAATGTTCGAAAGATCACACAAAAAAACACATCAAATCTTTCCAACTCGCCACTTTTCTGTCACAAACACCACAGTCTCAGGGTGGTTTATAATATGCCAACGCCAAATCTAACAGGAGATAAGAGATTGGCTTTTAATCTATCCAGATGGGTTTATCTACTTCTCGCTCACCGGCGAGGGCCCCCCCGCAGGCTGTCAACACGGCAGGAAGCAGCTGCACGCCACGGCAGGGTGAACACCAGCAGGGAATGCCCCCGCTGAAAATATCTCACATATGCTCATCTGGTTCAATGCCATCGATCTGATGCTGTTGGTCTTTCGCTGTGTTAGTAGTCATTTGTGTTGGAAATGTGTGCTTCCTAGCACATAAATGGCCACATGCACCGTCATGGATTCATTCCGATACAGCTGTTCTTCGGCCGCCGCTAACATTTCTGGCTAAGTCACGTAGCTCATTCTGGACAGAAAACTGTTGGAGGTTTCTCAATCTCCTCCTCTCACTTTGTCACACGCACAGAGTCTGTAAAACCTTCTTCTTGAGCCAAAAGCATCAACGGCAAAGCAGCGCTGCGGCTGGACGATGACTGGATGTGACTCTTTCATCAAGCTTCATTCACTTTGTTGCAATTTCAAAACAAATAAATCAATCAATTATTCTAAATCGACGATGACAGATTCAGGCTGAAATCAACTAACTGGCCATAAAAAAACACACACACACACACAATCCCGGAAAGAATAGATCTCAACTACACGTCTCCTCATCCCCATTTAGATGATAATTAATAATTAATTAATCATTAATGAGTCTATATTGGTAATAATGAAAAAGGGAGGGTGCTTGTGTACGTGGAGTCAAGCTCTTTAACTGTTGCTGTAGGTCTGATTATAATAATTATTATTAATATAATAATAATAATACTTCAACAGTATGTCGGGCATTAACGTCTTCATAAATGTTTTCAGTAAAGAGCAAATAGCAGCCCTTACTGTCAGTTTATTGGTCATACAGGAACGTTTACTCTTGCATGGCCTCAACAACAGAAATACTTCACTTAAAGAAAAATAATGAGAGTCATATGAGCCGATTTATAGCTAAAACCCATAATATCAGTAAAGAAATTGTTTATATTCTTCTGCCTAGCATTAACATGACACTTGCAGTCTCAGAAAAACCTCAGTGCTGCATTACAATCCTGGATTTCCTTGCTTCATGCTTTGACCATCCTAATCAATTAAGAAGAATTTAATTCAATTCAGGGATCATTAAAAGCGTTGGCCTTTCTGGGTTTCCTGGAGTCCTGCTCTCTAAGCTCAGACGTGGCGCGGGCCTCAGATCCATTACCTTCAAAGCCAGGGAGGAAAAACTAGGATCCTAATGAGATTCCCTCCTTGTGTAACACACACACACACACACACACACAAACACACACACACACACACACACACACACACACTGTGACGCTTGAGAGTGATTCAGACATTTCTGTGGTCATCAGTGTGGTCGCCGCGTTCATCACTGTCCTCTATTAACTTCATTTGGGACATTTTCCGACTCCTCTCGCACAATTTAATTGGCGGTGTCATGTGGGTGGAGCAGAGCCGGTCTGGCTACGAGCACCAGGTCTACAGGGGGACAGTGCTGCGTGGAGATTCTTCAGCCGACTTCCTGACCTGATGCCATTCTTCACTGGGGGAAAACTACAGAATAAGAAAACAATCCCACTCACCTGGAGGTCAAAGAACTTGCTGTAGCGTCTGTAAATGATTTCCGTACTGCCATCGCTCCAGGACACTTTGATGATGTAAACCTGCAAAAACAAAAACAAAAAAATACATTTAAACTAACAAACATTATTGTTAGCCACTTTATAATCATCTCTCCTGACTCATGGTGCCAGTAATGGACAGTGCTGTGACTCCTGGAGGGCAGCGAGAGGAAAGGCAGGACAGCACGGGTGTCGGCCGACAGCAGACACGGTCATCATCCGTTCACATGAGTGCAATACAGATCTCCCATTATTACATTTCCCAGTCCATTTGGGTCACTTCCTGCGGGAGAGGAAGTCATTATCCTGTATAGATGCAGCAGATCTGACAATGCTGAAACATGGTGGTGGCAACGGTTGCCATAAAACACCTGAGTGGCAAAAACAACAATGGAAACATCAGTTCATGAGTTTGATATGAAGCCTTTGATATCAAATAGCAGCAACTGGAATACAGATGCAACGTGTCGTTTGTAAGTTAAAAAGTGTTCTCCTTCTAGTGAACATGTGCAACAGCTAACTCCATCAGCCAAATACTAACAGAGAACAAAAAGGATCCGGCCCAATCACTGCAGTCTACAGGCAGCAGACCCAGTTCTTTATTTTGTTGGACAGAAAAAGAAGAGGGGAGAGGCAGGGAGGTGATTGGAAACTCCCTGGTGGCTCGCTGTGTCTGGCTGAAGGCTGCTGGCCCCGCTCCCAGACCTTCTCTGGCCTCGCTCTCCCTTCCAGGGCAGTGGAGTCAGATACGGCCACGGATGGACCGACTACCGGAGCTATATGGACCCGCCGGGGAGGCCGTCTTCATCAAATAAAAAGGAGTCATGTGTCAAGTAAACTAAGGGGAGGGCCGTCTAAACACTAACATGAGCATAGTGAGGATTCTCAGGGTTTGACTGTCACCAACAACTATTTGCTTAAGTTTCAACAATGAAGAGGGAGAAAAAAAAAGAGGTTCCCTTTTCCTTGCTAGAGTCTGTAAAAATAATTAAGACAAATAAGCTGTGAGTGCAACGCCTAGAATGGCAAATGGGGCCATAGCTGGAAGAAAAGGAAGCCTATAACTTCAGCTATTAAAGCTTCTCAATGAAATACTAGAGCCAAAAGCTGCTTTTTGTAGACTAAAGTGCACCTCCGAGGTCCTGGAGGATCCGAGGTGTCCGGCCTGCATGCGTCGAGAGGCACAAAGCAACACGAGTGGCAGAGCAAGCAGACAGATGGAGAAGACACGGGACCTCCAGAACTCTGTGTCCTTGACCACCAACACTCACAGCGGTATATAAATATATATTCTGCTGCTCCTTCGTCCCCGGCATCATTTCCACATATAAACATGGAGGCAAACCAACATATTCTCACACCAACACCTGCTGAGGCCTTGGCAGTGGGTCTCTCTGCCATCATATGATGTCATTACTTTAAATGGACTGTTTGCACTTTTGCAGACAAACTCCCCCAGAACGATGAACGCTCAGTTGTTGAGCAGACAAGCGAGCAATGGGTCTTTGTCTTTTCTGACATTCTTGTCTCCCACACGATCCTTGCAGTACAACTTGGGGAGCGGTTGTTCCCCCACACAAGCAGAAATGGGAGTGGAACAGATTCCCTGAATTGGCACCGACGCTGTCGACTATGAGAGATGCTGTTAATGGGATGAGCACAGCATTATGATCTGGATATTATCACTTTGTAACATCTCTGTCGATTTAACACAGCAGAACTGGAGATATTCTGTGTAAAAAAAGTCAAAATACATGTAAAAATTGCTGAACACAGATGGGTCCAGAAAGAAACAGCATTAAAAACTGAAGTAATAACTGCCACATGACTCATGGTTGGTCATGTTGAGCCTGTAATGGTGAAACTCCACTTCCTGGTTACCAGTGCCTGAAGGTGTGGGAATTGGAGAGCCTGAGGTGTGACAAAGCTGGGGATGCCAGGTTAGTCTGGATGACGTTTTGTGGTCTGGATTGATTTGCCAATTAAAACGTTTTCTGTTGGCAACAGGAGCAATAACATTTTAGTTTATGAGATTCATCTTAATGCCTATATTCTCATATATACATGTGATACTGAATAAGTCACATGACCCACAATCCTTAACGGTCCCCCTCAAACAAGAGCAGTGTTGATCATAGTTCCTCTGAGTAAAAAGACAGAAGTTAGTGGTTCAGTCTCAGGTCCAAAACCAAGAGTTGACAACCCAGAACTATTTCTCTCAAATAGTTAGATCACTAAAGTCTTCATGTTAAAACAGATCCGGTCTAAGAAGGGAACCCGTCTCTCTGCTGGCTGTAAACTGTAACCTGATCCTCCCTTTGTTTTTACTTCACCTCACAGGACAAAGAGTTGCTAAATCTCCTCCTCGGATCCGTTGCTCGCTTCAAGCAACGCGGCGGAGTGTTATCGTCGTAGTGAGAATGAAATTCGGCTTACGTAGTGTTTGTTGGGATTTCTCCGTTTCTGGACGTCTTGCACGGTCACTTCTTGCACGGTCCGCCGTGGCATGGTGTCCTCTTCTGTACGCCTCCGTCCGTCCAGCCAGAGAAAAAAAGGAAAAGCAGAATCCCTGCTTTTTGTTCTGTTTTACGAGCGATTAAAACCCCGGTGGAGAAAGTTTGCGAGGCGACGCTCCTGTGTTCATCCGCGCCGCTCGGATCTGCGACCCCTGAACGCAACAAATGCTATTTTCCTCCCCGTCTACGTCAGATTTCCTGTCCAGCGTTCACCAGCCAGAAGTTAACAGTCGCTGGGTTCTTCGTGTCCCCCCCCACCGCCAACCACCAGTTCCTTTGCCTCGTCCCGTCCCGCTGACGGCTCCAACCAAACTCCCAGCCTATCCCAGCTCGCCCACTCCCATCCGAGCTACTGGGACGCTTCATTATGACCAACCCTCCAGCGTCAGAGCAGCAGACCGCAGCGGGCTGCGGGATCACTCAGCCACGGCTGCAGGTCCAAGCTTAAAGCGGTACCATCATGTACCATGTGTTACATGTCAATAATTCACTAAATACACAGTTAAACATCGGACACACTGTATCCACTTAAGCAGAGTGTATTCACTTTATTAATGCTGAACTCTTCCAACCTTATATTCTTATTTTTTATAACTTAACAGTTATTTATGTACAGTTGAAGCATTTATTCAACTCAAATTCAACCAGAGCAAACTCGCAGGTTAGAATCCAGGTTAGACCACCACTGGCCCGCTGTGACCCCTGACCCTGGGGTTTGTGATAGCTGAATTCAAGTTACTACAGCCTACTGATTGTGTCACGGTTGGTGCACTTCATTTGTACCGTGAATCAGGCCTTCATTTTACCCTGCAGACAGAATTTCATGGTGAAAGTGAGGCTGATAGGGAACAAATGCAAATGCAATATTGTCTGTGTTGCACACTTTGCCAATAAAGCATATTCAATTTAAATCGAGTGCTTCTTCTGTTTTGGATTTAGATTTTTTCATAGCGTGACTCCACACGGCTCTCAACATGGGGACGACTTAGCAGGTTAGCAGCTAACGGTGCTAATGGCACAAACAGTGTAAACGATGGCCAACAGTGCTGACAGGGCTAGCAGAGTTATGGTGCGTTCACACCAAAAGTGTTTTTTTTTTGTTGTGGATGAGGGCCAATCTGTGGGTATCCATCGTGAGCGCAGTGCAGAGCGGAAACTAGCCTTCTCACAGTATTTCCCCACAAGTGAAGAAGGCTATCCCTGGTTGTTAGGCCTGTTACAGCAACAACAGACCTTTTATGGACATTTGTGATCGGGCTTAACAATTAAAAATAAACTGATATATGAGAACTCTGGAATCCAGATTCAAGTGTCTGTTGCGTTGCTTTTATTGCACCTACTAATGGTCTACTAATGGTCTACTAATGGTCTACTAATGGTTTGTGCAACATGATCTGCTTCTCAACATAATTCCTAAATTTGAGGTGTGAAGGGGAAACTTTTGAGCTTGACTCACTGAGACTGTAACACAAGAGATTCTCACGTATGTGGTTAACATCTCAATAAGTCATGCGATAATTAAAGCTGTGGTTTAACTGGAAATGTGCCTATTTTTGCTCCAGAAAAGTGCTTTGTTAGTGGAAAATGGTCGTTTCCTCCCTATGAATACCACAGCTCACTATCATGCTGCAGTGTATGGTTTTAGATGTTCTTTAAGTATGAAAGTTGATACTTTCATACAGGTTTTAAAAAGACTACAACCAAGTTTGAGAGTTGAACGGTATGTTTTGTTGCAAAACAGCTCCATCTTTTGGCGTGTTGTACTCATTACATCAATACTGTTTATGTGGCAGTTCTTCCCCCCCTCTTAGAGAATCACAGCTGATTAATAATGATGGCTGCTTTACAGTAAAAAATATTATATTGCTAAAACTGAACCATCATTTTTGATGTCAGGACATGTGACTCCAGACTCAAATGTGTCACATGCAGCATTTTACTCCCAGCTGGATCATTGTAAATAGAAACCTTATTAATTAAAAGCAGAAATGAAAGGAACACTTTATTGCATCACTAGGCCCATAAAGAGTTTACGTCAAAGGGGTTGTATGAGTCCATGTTAGGGGATTGAAAAAAATTCCAGTGAACTTTATACAAATAAACAGTGTGTTCAGTGGGAAATACTCATAATGATGACTCAAAAAATATCCCCCAGAATGGGGAACAAACCTAATGTAGTTCTCATAATGTGAGACATGGGTGTTGAACTGCCGTCATTAGAGAGGTTTTGTATGATTGTATTCTAAACAGTGTGAAGAATAAGGCCTTATTTTATTGTCACATGAAAAAACACAGGGATGTTAGAATTATCATTTGGTATCATAAATATCTTCAGGTGGGATTAAATCTGCATCTGGTCACAAGGTCAAATGTAAAGGGTTTTAAAACAGGTATAAAATATGTCAATTCCACATCAAGGGTCAAGGATACTTAAATGAGTATATTCGTATAAAATGTCACAGGAGTAAAGACAAAAGATGAGAGGTCAGGGGTCATATGAAAGGTGAAGGGTCCGTGCCGTCACACATTCGCAGCTCCAGGTGTGATGTGATGCCGGCGAAGCGTTCCTGCAGTGGCAAAAGGTAGCCCAAGGCTTGTCCCTGAGCCACTGGGCCGGAGTAACGGTAAGGCCGGATGTTGAAGATCTTCACACAGTGCACTGCACAAGGAAGACACAAACCACTGCTATGTAATGTCCTGTTGTTTCTTATATTAAGTCCTTTTAAATGTGGATCAATTCAGTTTACTGAGTATTGTTGACTAATTTATAACCGTCAGTCAGGTTTGTTCTCAATATTTTACCTTTATGGGGTCAATTTGTGAGAAATGAACTGTTCCCGTAGCACAGGGGGAATGGACTTGTAAAATAGAAATCAATAGATGATAAATAATAAAAAATGACAATAGTAATTATGGTTGTTGGACAGAAGCAACGGAGTTGGACAACTTTAGCAACACCTCACCTTAATAGCTATAAGCCCTCTTAATGCACAGCTGTGTCGATGAACATGTAATAAGGGCTTCCAACAAATATGAATTGCCGAGATAGTGGGCTTAGAATTAATCATTTATCATGTAAGATGGATCAAGGTCGGCACAAGGTCACCTCAACTGAGAAACAACCCAAAAGTAGATAACTTAGGACTCTCCAGGTCAACTCCCCATGAGTCAGTTTGACCTGAAAAAGCCTCTTGGATCTCAAACCTGAAGTCCACGCCTACGATGGAGCTTTCAAAGAGTAGGCTCCTCTAGAACACAACAGCATCGTTAAAGCCTACCAGCTACTAATGAGCGGCGTCTCAGCATTAACGTGAGTGTCATGGCGAGGTAATGTGTCTCTGTGATGTCTAATCATGTCTGTGTTTCACCCCGAGATGAAAGGAGCTGCCGGTACACGTGTTCTGATAATACAGTCCAATTAGGGGGTGGAGGCAGAGTGAGGCCTAACGATGTTTACTCATCACTCCAGTGTCTTACCGACCCTGGACGCTCTCAAAATACACTCACTCGTATATACGTAAACACAAAAATACGTCGTGAAGGCACGCTGGCACTCTGCCGGGCTCCACGGACGCCAACACACCAATGCTGACGCGGCGCTTTGTTCCGTAATGACGGCTCTTAGTGGGGGTGATTACTCATAAACAGCCTTTGAAGGGGTTTCACATGCAGCTGGATCCTGCTATTAGAACCAATGAAGTCTCACCCACCTTGACTAATCCCTCCAAATCACTGAGTCTTTTCATCCCCACTTAATGCCCCCACCATAATACCCTCTCTCCACCTTTGCCCCAGCCATGGCCCTGTACACTAGAGATTACAGGAATGTACTTGATGTGGCAGCAATGCAAGGTTACAGTGGCTTAATAAACCCCGTTTTTATTAAATGAGCATTTCCAGAAAACCGAGGTTTATTTAGCCACACTAGCGATGCAGCACCAGGGATGGTGATGTCAGTCGGTTGGTTGGTGCACCATCCTGGTCCCGACATGGATCAGATATCCTTGTGATTCCCTGACTTCTCCTCAAGCTTTTCTTTTAATTTACAATGCTGATGATTAATCTCAAAAAAAGAAGCTTTGCTGCAACCGCTTTCAAGTACTGTATTTTGATCTCGTCCTCCTTACCATCACTGAGGAGTTTGACCCCATTATACTGAATCCCAGAAGGCTCTTTCCGACTCAGTGGACCCGCCAGAGAGCCGGAAAACGGAGCATTGACAATACTGTAGTCATCACACACCAGATCCACCGCTCTATGGAGGCCAGAACTTCTGTGAGAGGAGGGACAGAAAATATTAGAATTACACAGATATCGTAAAAAAGAGACGATTCAATTACTCATATCTCAATGAAAGAAAATTTGAATGTCTCTCTCTGGATGTAGTAAAGCAAGACTGATCGTCTATATAATGTTAGTCTCGCTTGTCCCTGTAGTATAGACTCATGTCTAAACATTGTAATCCACAGTCAGAAGCCACACAGTGAACAGTTTAATGTTGCATTACCAACTCATCTGCACTCGGAAGCTCTCATGTTGCAGCACATACAATCTTCTGAGGAAAGAAACACGATCAGGAAAAAAGAAATCACCTGTTGGAGTTGAAAGCGCCACAGCCGTGTGCATCACACGCCCTCACTCTGTTGTTGTGGTGACCATCACACAGGATGCTCCACGCTGCAACTAGAGGCATGAAAACAATCCAATACTTTGGGTTTTATGAATTTATGGCCAAAAGGCAAAACCTCCTATCTGCAGGATCTTCTGATTGGCGGATTTCAATTTGGATGAGGAAGGTTAACGATACCTGTATTATTAACACAGTAATATAGTCCAAAAACAGTGTATTATGCATTGGTTATCCTTATCAAATTATTCTGCAAGAAAAAAACACAAGCCATCGATATGAGGTTGTTGCATTTAATTTCAAAAGATTGTGCTTAAAAATATTCTTTACACCCCGAGTCGACCTCACATTGTATTCATGTGAAAATGAAGCCCATTAAAGACACTATTCAAATGACTTTTATTGATACAGCCTCACGTTCCTGTGTAATACACTCATGTATAGTGCTGGCATGTCTCTGCATGCTGTGTCACCGTACCTGCCACACAGCACTGCCGCGTCTTGGCCCCAGAACACTTGTCCCTCAGGTATTGGCCCTGGCAGATGTACTGGTTCTGTTGGCAGATGCCTCCCAGTCTGGTGCAGCCGACGTCACTCCGTGGCCTCGTGGAAACTCTCTTACTTCCTGTCTGCTTAATTCTTTTCCTTGGAGCTGCAGGCTTCCCGTCCTTTGCTGTTGCGTAACTTCCCTTCACTTTAATGATACTTACAGTGTTCTTGTCAGCACTTTGGGATTCTTCACCTTTCTTCTTTTCATGCTCTAAAGCACAACTCAATAGGACACCTTAAAGGAGGGATAAAAGGAGAGTTAAAGGGGGGAGGATTATAAATGAGAATATGTGGCTTGAAACACCTTTCTTATCATTTTTTTGTGAGATTGATGGGATTACCTTTAATTTAAGGTGCTGGAGTACTTAGAATTTACTGACCAGAGGGTTTTTCTCACTGATGAGATAATGCCCCAAAGAAATGAATAGTCAGTGTGCTTCGCATTTATCACAGAGAATCTGAGCTAAAGATCTAGGGGATACTGAGATGATTGTACCATCTGTACTCAGGCAGACTGCATGTTGCATCGTACATCGAGGTGTTTCTGTTAGTGAGCCTAACGAACACAATAACAGAAAGCGTCATCACAAGTCAATTTAGATGAGTAGCGTTGCAGTGGGTTGGAGTTGAATGGATTCCTTTGGGGGCTCAAAAGCAATCAGGAGAAATTCACACGATTAAAAAAAAGAAAGAAAACTAAATTACTATTCACCAAAACGCAAATTTGATGCATTTCTTAGTCACACTTGTCTTCTGATTGCTTAAAATTCCATAAAACCCTGCGATATAATAAAGGACGATAAAACACCTTCTGGATGGATTTTCAGGGGAAAGCTTTAATGACTTTTGATGAGCTCTCTGAAAGCCTTTTGTGAGAGGTGGGTCATAGAGAACATCTTCTGAACACTTTAACATAATCTCTCAGCTCACTGCCTGCACACACTTGTTGAGAACTGTCTTCTATAGACAGACAGGAGTCACAGATCATTTATTCATAGTGTGTTTTTCATTTGGACAGAATACTAATTACCCTGCACAGACACAAGTCTTTGATCTTCATTAACTCTATTAACCTCAGAGGCCCAGAGAATATTTCAATCTCGCCGTCCCCTGCGTGGGAACACATGCTGGGCTCAGTGATTGAAAGAAGCTGCTTATCACTAGAAGGCCTTAATGAGTGTGAGACAGTCGGGCTGGATGTCTCACTGTGGCATAGAAAAGCAATTTCCCTCAGCTGTGTGAACTAAATTTAGAAAAATATGGGAATATGGTTCCATGGGTGTTTTGGTAAATGCTTGTTAGTGCATTACTACATGGTTGCTATGTTATGAGGGTACGTGTTTGATCCTTGGGTTGGTTTTTAGGGTGCCGTGATTATGGGGGGGACACAATTCTCAGTTCTGATTGGTTGGCGTGTGTCCTTGCCATACAGATTTCTGGGTTCCCCTCATTAGAAGTGTAGTCGTGTCCATCGCTATGAATAACTGTAACCATGCAACAAGTCGGCTGTCTCGTTTTCATATCGCGCTACAGTCCCTCAGAGTCAGAGTGTGCCTTAAGCTTTGCAGTTAGATGCAATTATGTAATGTTGCATTAAGCATTTAATCATGCTCTAAATGTCTCATCCCCCCTCCCCCCCCAGTCTCCTAATAAGGGCTCAGTGCATGGTGATCTCCAGGGGCAGGCAGATATTTATACACCATTTATTGTTTGTGTAATAGGAATCTTGTTAGTGAAACACTGGAATGGCAAATGGCTGTGTGTGTGTGTGTGTGTGTGTGTGTGTGTGTGTATGTGGTGGCTTCACTTGCATGTTTGTGTCCGTGTCCCTGTGTTTGTGTATGTGTGGTCAACTTAATGCAGCAACACAAACACTGCGGGCACACTGTTTATCTCATGATGCATGTTAAAACTTGTGCGGAGTAGATTTTGCATGCAGTCGTCTACTTACAGCAGAGCAGCAGAGTTGCATGAACACAGATCCTCAGCAGCATTCTCATCACTGGATGTCTAAAATCTGCAGAGCAATACATGTGTTCGTTCCAGGCTTGTAGCACAGGTGTCCTTCTCACATGAAGCAGCAGGCTAATAAGCATATATGAGTTATTTATGCATGCAAATTTCACTTTAGACAAAAATCTGTGGCACATTCTTGCACACTGATTTAGTTTAGTAGGAAATCGGTCTGCAACCTCGAGAGCAGAACAGAACAGAGAAAATACGCATTTCTGACTGAATACTGCTGAGTTTTCTAGTGAGAGAAAATTGATGAGTACAAGACTTACGGAGAAGTTGTTCTACGGCGGCCGGCGCAGTGGGTAGACACACAAAGAAGAGGCTGTTGGAAACGCAGCCCGCTGTGGAAGCTGCAGTCCCTGGGCTGCAGGACGTTCCCCCACTGTCAATATTGATACTGGCCTTTTGAAAAAATACCCATTTACTTGCTTGGAAAGGCTCACTTTATTGACTTTGTGTTGCTATATTAGAAAGTTACACAGAGTTAGTTATTGGCCTCTGAGAAAAATAGTAACATCTGAAGTTATTTCAGTCCCTTGTTTCTTTTACCTTTTTGCACATCACAAGGATAACTATGTCTTTGTTAGACAGTAATTGATGCAAAAAATGAATATTATTTCAGCACAATGGACAAATATCAATATACTTTTAGTTTGGTGGAAATTATTCGGAAGAATGTTATGTTTTATAATATCATTAGGGAATTGAACGCTTCATTATCATTTTAATCCCAGAGGGATATTTTATTACTGTTGCTCACGTTATAATATTCAAACTCTGCCTTCTAGATGTTTATATAGTACTTATTTCTTTTCCAATTGCATTGTGGTAGAAAATGTAATTACTGCTAGGATTATGTTCACATGCGTGTCAGGGAGTTAGTGTTATATCAACGGCTACAAAGCTGCAATATAGAATTATTGTACCGTTCTTTGTGTTCGTCCAAAAATGAGTTTCCTTTTAAAATGTTGGTGCAGGAACTGTACAATTAACAAGCAATGAAGACTGACTCCTTTAATGGAACTTCTCCCCATTAGTATGTGCAGTGCAGTCAACGGGGCTCACACTGTTGTGTCAAGTCTCACCGCTGTTTGCCCTTAAAAAAAAGTCATTATTCTCCATGCATGAGCCTGGCATCTATTATGAGATAATTAGCTTCAAGGCCTCACACAATGCGACGGAAGCCAATCAATGGTATGCATCTCCTCCCAGTGGAAGAGTGCAAAGAAGGTTTAGAGATGAATGCAGTCGAGCTCGTGGGTGTTAGGTCTGCTTTGTGGAAGCCGAAAGACGGCAAATCAGATGTGCTCAAGGTTACGCGGACGGTAATCCGGTTCAGACTTGAGGGAAACTGTGTGAAGGGAATCCTGATTGGGTGTGCAATAAAACAATGTGTCTTTATGTCAGATATGCTGCATGTTTCCCTCACAAGCACATGACTATGGCATGACTATGATTCATGTATTCTACAAATGAGTTAATATATGCGACCCGAACATCCCGACTTTTGTTCCGGGAACACACATGTCGTTGTTTGCTTATTCAAATGTCTCGTCTTTGTCGGAGCGTATCTTCCTTCAGATGAAGTCGCTGTAGAAATGCTTTTATTCTAATCCAGAGCTGGTTACTCTCTCTGAATTCCAATGTGTGGGGCGTAGGGGGGAGTGGGCTGAACAGTGGCCCGGTGGAGAGTTGAGCCTTCTGGAGCCAGACAGCTTTGATAATCAAATACCTGGGCGGAGGATTACACTGATGCACCATATGGTCTGGAATTCGAAAGGGAGAGAGGGAATTAGGGAGCAAAAAAAGACCATTAAAGACAAAGAATAAGGGGAGAATAATGTGAGATGGAGTAACGGCTGGGTGAGTGATGGAAGGAAAGGAGGGAGGGGAGGGGGAGGAGGTGGTTAGCAAATAGGCAGAAAAAAACTTTAAAAAGAATGAGACGGGGGATTACAAAAACAACAAATGGAGACAGAAAAACAGGCATCCAGACAAACAGAAGACGAGTAAGAAAGCAGCAGAAACCTCAGCCCACCTCGCTGTATCCTAAACACCCTCTGCTCCGGAGGAGGAAAGGCTTGTGCCGACTCTTTGAGCACCCTTTGATAAACACGGCTAAAATAGAAACATGCGCCACATTTTTTCAAACTCCCGGGAGGATAGGACTGACATTTTCACTCAAGCTTCTCTGTCAGTTCTGGCATTTCAACGAGAAGGAGTAGAGATGCCACAAGTGTTTCCTAGCAACAGTTCGCTGCACCCCCCCCCTCACACACACACCCTTTAAACTCCCTCCTTCCCTGAGATACGAGTTGCAGCAATGCACCACTTGCCTCAGACCTGAAATACATTCTAATTCTCCTGACTCTCCCTCCTGTTCCCTTCAGCACACTGGCAGGCCTGCATCAAAAGACATTCAGGCCGCTGTCGTCTGTAAAGAAAAAGCACACAGCGAGGCTTTCCCCCACCGTGAAGGTTGAAGGCACTGCAACTGAGAACGGAATATCGAAAAACGCAGCCATATTTCATCCCTTTACAAGCTGAGCGGTGACTAGGCATGACTTTTACTTTTTCATTTCATTCTCTCTTCTTCTTTCTGTTACGCAGGTGAATGGGAACATCTCACAAAAGCAGGCTTGTGAAAAGACCCTTGTGCCGTGTTGACAGATCGGAACCGCTCGGCGGCTCTAAATCAGCTTTCTCGGGCCAGTCACACCCACTTGGCTCCGTCAATTTGCAAACATATTTGTGGGGTTTGTAGCAAAGTCTTCAGGCGGCCTGAACAGGCAAACGGGGGATACACTCTGTGACGCTGGTGACAGCAGACAGGGGGCACCAAAGTCTGGATAATGTGTTGGACTGAGAGCGTTTCCACGTCTGCCAAGGGAGGCTTTCAAAGCGTGTTAGTGGACGGACTGGACGACTGGTCACACATCTCTCTCTCTTCATGTCTGCGGGGAGCAAAACAACATTTAGAAGAAGCTATATCCTTCAAGATATACAAATGTCAATCCATGTCCTTCATCCCTCTCGTGAATTCCCATGAACCTACAGTACAAGTGAAAAGCCGACCTGAGCAACAAGCGGAGAGACAACAAAGCGGGATGTGACTGGAATCTAGAGGCTCATCAGCCTCAAAGGCGGGCCGGCATCAAACGAAAGAAACCAGTTTGCAATGCGATTCCAGATAAGTCTGATATTATCCAATGGATTTCACACAGCTTGAGGTCCACTTCACTCGAATGCAGTTCTCTAAGTAGAAATCTTCAAAAGTACAGAGGGAGAAGTCCTGCTATTTGCTCATTTTTCTATCCTATAATATAATATAATATGTAGTTTTCTGTAATCAAAGTTGGCATTTGGAACAGTTTTTCTGCAAACAGGTAGCCGCTGTGTATTTTTTTTATCTCTTGTGTTCAAACAAATGTCTCCGTTTGACACTTTGACCTCTAACATTTCCGTTCATGTTGCTCGATAACCTGTGTTCTTGGAGAATGAATAGAGCCAGAGAACACGACCAAAGAAGAATGAAATATGACAAAGAAGCAGTAGTTCAGAGAGGAGGAGAGCTTAAATTTTAAGGAGCGACGCCTTTGAACTGCGCCGCAGCGGACAGGCGGTGAACGTGATGGGCCAAGACAATGAATGTCACGCGTGTCACGGACAATCGTGTACGGATCAAAGCGTGGCTTCGTGACTGATGGATCAGCGTGGAGGAGAGGGAGAATATCAAACGCGGCGGGGAGGGCGGCGAAATCACATCCCCTCGCTTTGATGAGGGAGAAGGCGGAGGTGCGGCGTGGTAGACGAGGTGGAGCAGGGGAATAAATGAATTAAGAGAGAGAGAAGACACTGCTGAAAAAAACCCCCAAAAACATGGCGGTCGGCCGTGTCGCCCCTCACTGGTATCTGATCCCTGCTGGGGCACAAAGAGAGAGGAGGACATTTTTAACTGCTTTCTTTGAGAGTTTGATTCACCTTTTTCATGCAGCTTTTAAAAGCTGAGTATTCCCACTTTGGTTTGGAGGAACATACAAAAAAACTCACACATGCCATCCAGAAGAGTGCAGGATAATGTTGGTCATGACCAGGATTTATCTGCAGGATGTGAGCTATTCTCTTCATGAAGCTCATCCCAGGTGTTAAACGTGGCAAAGCACAGACGCAGCATCCACCTGCGGCTCGATTAACCTGTGCTCTTAGGTTGCATTGCTGAGTGAAGATTGTTGTTGCATGCTCACAAACCCCTGACAATACCTTAGACGTAAGTTCAGAAAGTCTCCCCGTCCTATCTAACTCCTGCTCCCATCCAGGAAACAACTCATTTAAAGTCTGTTCATTAAGAAGTACCTAATTACACTTCATTATCTATAATTACAGTGTTTTTACATCAGGCTTCCCAGATAAAACTCCTCCGACACAGCTTCAGCGTGTAATTAGCCTCCGTAAGCACCTACTACGCACACAATGTGAGAGAAATTGATACTAATGCACCTGTCTACCAGGAAGAGAAGACAAGTTATCTAAAGAGACAGGAAATAAACATGTTCACAGAGATGATAACTGTTTGACTGAATACCAAGTCGATCCCCTGCAGGGATAATACTGAACAGAGAAAATGAACGCCTCCCTGTCATGTATCGGTGAAATAAGAATAGCTAAGGAAATATGTATAATTTATGGACAATTAAGATCGGACAGTGTCTACGATAGGCGGTTTCCGACAGATTTGACATTCATAACTGCATTGTAGTCACTGCTACAATGACACAAACCAACAAATTAAACAATTTCCCTTTCTTATTCATTGTGTCCATAAAAGAAAACAGATGTAATGTCTACAACTCTGGGCTTCACCCTTTCTGTTTAGAGGCATCAGGAGTCCCTCTTCAGACCCTATCACCTCTGTTGATGACTTGACTGGGCAGCAGGTCTAATTCATCATCTCAGAAATACTTGGAGGAGGCGAGGATGTCAACCGCTTCCTCCCTCACGTCTTTCTCTCTTTTGGTTTTGCCAGGAGATGGCAGTAATAATCCACCAGAGGAGGCCGCCGAGGCAGACGGAGGCACGTTGCAGCAGCAGGAGTCTCATAGGTTAATTACATAGCACTCTCATGCCAGGGAATGTGATCATTCAAACAGTATCTAACTGGATAGAAGCTCTGAGAGAGATCAGGAGGGAGAGATACAAAGAAAGGAAATATTCGGAGAGAAATATTTTGTTTTGCTTGCTAATAATTGTGTCACCATGTTTGCCTGCTAATATTCTGCAACACATCGTCTTAAATGTGTCGTTACAGTGTTTTTCTGTCGCTGTCGGCACAATGACAGTGGAAACCACTCATCTTAAAGACATTATCAATAAGAGCTGACATACATACATAATTAGTCAATCAGAGACGTCAAATGAAAGGCTTATTCATGGTCAAGCATGGGGTCGGGTTAGTGCTTTGCTCATGGGCACTCCAACAGTGACGGGAAAACAATTCGTACAGCAACCGTTTTGTTCAACATCATCAAATACATTAATATTAAAAAAATAAATACTGGAATGGATGCAGATGACAAGATATTAGAAATACAAGTATGTAAATATTTGTGATCATATTTCAAGCATTTGTGCACAACTGTTTAAAGGATATGTTGACATTTTCTTTCTTCCCCTTTGGCTCATAGAAGGGATGTCTTCACAGTCGTATGCTGGGAGCAGCTGGCTAGAGGTAAGTTAACTGGATGGAAAAAGGCAACGGTGATTAGTGATTATTACCCATGCAGGTCAGTGAGAGAAGTGGTACTTTCAAGCTTGCTTAATTAGAAGAGATGAACTGAGGGAGTTCACTCTTAACAGGTGAGACCGGCACAAGCTGCTGACAATCAGTCGCGTGTGGGCGGATCCATTGTTCCAATTCAGGTTCAAATTCCTTGGTGGCCTTAGCCCATGAGTGAGTTTTATTTCAGTTTTACATCACACACATGGTTTACACCATCAGGTCAAAGCATGAGATGGGGGCAAACAAACTACACCTGTATGTGTATGTATATGCACCAAGATAGAATGAGGTGATCTTTGATAAAACCCTTCCAGGTGAAAGAATGAACTCGTGTAATGCACTTCACTGGATACTCAATGCAGCTAATTGTACTTGGCTGGGTGTTTTTTTTTGCAGGGAAACGGCTGCGAGGGGATTCTCAATTGGTATTGGCATTTGCAGTAATAATGAAACCTGTTCATAAAGGGCAGTACAATGTTTCTACTGTTTACATAAACAGAAGAAAATATGTTTACATTTCTCGCAGTCAGTTCATGGAGTGGAAAATAACCGCAATTACACGAAAGAACGGGCAATTCTACAAGAGAGGTGTAGTCGAATTTATGAGGTCACATTACTTTGTGTATGTTTCTGTGGTCATGTGTGTCTGTGTACACTATTTATGCAGAAAGAATGTCAAATTAATTAGAGAGCTAGGGAACTACAAGGTGTTCTTATGGGCCTACAGTCAATATAGGCTGGAAGACATTGTTAACAGGAGTCATTAGTGTCACCACAGTCAGACATAAATAGTATAAGGAATACACAGGGGCAGCCATTTCCCCCAATTTAAAGCAAAGACCATTGGCCAACTGTGTGAGAATGTATCCCAATTATGCTTTACTCTCATGGTGGCAATGTACTTTCCTCAGCACAGGAAAATGGCCTTTTATCATTGGAATCACCAGTGGTTCAAATATTTTCTAGTAAAGTAAAGTAAGAATATGATCTGATATGCAAATATACTACATAAACTTCTTAGATGTTGGTACAAACATCAGTAGACATGAATGAGACGTAACATTATTATTTCCAGGTGGAGATTTGCCCTATTTCCTGTGGGCATCACTTGACTGCCAAAAAGTAATAAATTAATAATACTAATAATAATACTAATTTTATTTCAGGGCGCCTTTCTTAACAATCAAGGTCACCTTACAGTTTAATAATAATAATAATATAAGTATAGAATAGAATAAGTCAAAAACAATTGAGATCCCCTCCAAATCACCCTTTTTCTTTCTCTATCCCAGTTCTCCTCATAGTGCACCGCGTGACACCGATTGAGTGTTAAATAAAGTAGGTAAAGACTTTAGAGCTCTCTCTGAGCGGGTGGGGGGCCGTTTGAGTTCAGAGAGACAGAGAAGAAAGTTATGTGACAGGGAAGACAAGGGGATCTGAGAGACCTGAAAGGAAAGAAAAAGACTCCACGGTGAAATAACAAAAATGCGAGGGGGCAGGAGTCGCTGCGTGCGGTGCAGTGCGATGCTCCTCAGTTAGGAGTGTGCCAGCGGATAGGTTGGCAGGGCGACAGAGACACCCAATAGGGAGTGACACACATCACCAAACACCACTCTCCTCTACAGCGATGTCTCAAGCCTATTCTTCAAAACTCGCTTTTCTGCTCTCACCTATCCGACTTTCCCCAAAAGAAGTCACTTTTACCGACTCTGAAGACTGCGGTTTCCTTCAGCATTCATTGAAATGCTCTCAAAACCCATGTGACCTAATAAAAGGCATCAAAACTCCACATAACAAAGAACCCGGAGTCTCTCACTCTTGAAAGTACAAACATCTCCCCCTCCTCTCCCAGTTTGCTGGATGCACGGAACAGTCCATTGGCAAAGTGCCCATCGACCTGCCCTGGTCCTACATATTTTCAGCCACTTGAGGGCAGTGTGACAACATTGACATATTATCACCTTAAAAAGTTTTCAAATGCATAAAATTGAAATTAGTCTTCACCACGATTTCATGATTAAAAATGTTTCATCCTGTGGAACAAAGCATAAACGTGGAGCAGGAGAACTTGGAGAGCTGAGTTGCAGAAGGCCAGTGGTTACGATGATACATATTTCACTGCTGATATGATAAAAATGTACACAGTGTACATGGTGTAATTTCAGCAAAATAAATAGAATGTGGTTAACATCATTAACCTGAACAATCAACATCATTTTGTGTGTCCACTTCCTTTTCTCTGGGGAAGTGTGTGAGAGCACATCGTGAATTTGTCCCCGGGGCCCGCGGTCATGATGGTCCGTCCGGGATTGTTAGAGAGCATCACGGGAGAAGGTGGAGGTTGTTTGAAGGCAAATTAATTGCAGTTGGCAACTGACCCATATAAAAAGAAAAAGAAAAAGTTAGCGGTAATGCGCTGTCTAATGATCCACCACCTACTATTAAGAAATGCCAGATGGAACAGCAACGCTTCATTGATGTTACCTCAGCAAGTAAATAGACAGTGCTAACAATTAAAAAGGGCCTTCCAGGGACAAACGGCTCACTCCAGTTGTGTTACACAAGACAACATTGAATGCTTTCCCTTCTCCAGCTCAGGTTCTGCACAATATTGCATTGGCATTCCTGCAGCACTAACAGGTCGCACTTTAAGTTCGACCCCAGGATTAAGTCAATTAAGAAAACAAAAGAGATGACAGTTTGGAGAACTATAAGTCTGAAGGGCCTTCCTTTCCTATATTTTTTTCCAGTCATATGAAAATATCATCATTACGACCTTATCTATCGAGTTGGGAGACATTTCTTTTTTACATTTATTGCACACACATACATCTACAGCAGGTCAGTAGCCCATCTTCCTGCCAAATGCATTGTGGGAAAGGCTTCAGGCCATGTGGCCGTGCCAAGGATTAAGTTGGTGGATGGAAAAAAAGAATGAATGAAGGAATGAAATGATGTTGAGATATTGAAAAGGTGGATTTCAGGAACCTTAAGACATTTCATCCTTCACTGGCGTTCTACAGGGAAAATAGTTAAGTTGAGACTACTCCATCAGTAAACACACACACATGCATGGGCATGGTGTGTGCACATCACAGGAACATCCTATCATCCATTTGTGGTCTCCCACACAAACACTGACTCGTACTCACAGCTACACACAAATGCATCATATCGCCGGTGTTCACCTTGACTTAGCAGAAGGCTGCCTTCATAAATCCCTCCTTATCTCGGGTCTCAAATGCAGCCAGATGTATGACCGTGGGATCTGAAATATGTAACGCAATCAGCAGCGGTGATGTGCACACCTGTCCAGACACACACACACACACACACACACACGCACACACACACACACACACACACACACAGAGGCCAGTGTGAGATGAGACGGACCCATGAGTGTGGTTAACGTCTCCATGCGCTGCTTGATTGTCTTAATTGAGCCACTGTCGGTGTTTTCATAATTTCATAATGTTATCAATTACTCATTACTTATTGAAAAAGTAATTGGATTACTTTACTAATACCTCAACAGTAAACATACTTATGTTATTTTACTTGTTACTTTGCTCAAAGGTGCTTTTAAACAACTCCAAATTCTCTCCGGCAACACAACGGCATTTAGCATGTGTAGAAATAGAAGACATGTATTATACACTATGTTTTATAAGCATCCCATGATGTCATTCCAAGCTGGTCAACATCTCTGCAGAAGTCCTGACCTCTCAGTGAAGCTGCAGGGCTCACACACCCTCCGACTCCGAAGGAGAGCATTCCTGATTGTCAGCTTATCTGCGGGTCACCTAGCAACCCAGCTAAGGGCACACATCATGTGCTGGAAGTGAAATACGTTGGAGTTTCTGGGAGTCTGGATATTTATGTGATATTCTGATAATGTGCTTATCAATATGCTAAATTGTAAATATCCTGTATTTCAGTTGGCAGTTGTGGCAGCATAAGTAATTTAGGAGTGCCAAAACTCTTCCTGAGTTATATCTCAGCATATAAATATAGCTCCTGTCTTCCAACCACACCGATGCCAGAGCTTTCAGGAGCAATTTAGGGTTCAGTATCTTGTCCAAGGACACAAAGATATTCACAAGACCACACCTTCACAGAAACGTTTTAAAGATGTATTACAGGAAAACACATGATTGACTTGTTTGTAGCTCATCTTGTATGTAAGGGATCTGCCGTAGACACCCGAGCATGGCGAACCCCCTCAGGACCCCACATTGAGAAGAGGATGAGAGAGGAAGATCCGTTGAATTCCAGAGGGGAAAGGGGAGTGGGTTAGTCGGGTATTTATGGAGACACAGGAGAGCACTGTGGGCGAGGTCCTGCTCCTGATTCTCTGCTAGCTAGATTCAAGCCAGGGATCGAACCTGGATCTTCTGATATGGACCGCTATAGCACTGAGCCGCAGGTGCCCATCTCCTGCTTTCATTAGTATACAGACAACCTGTCGGACAATCAAACAGACAGTTCAACAGGCATCTCCCTTTTACATCCAACACCCCTAAGGCCTGTACTGACAACACTCTGGGATGAAGAGATGGTGGCCGTTTCTCAATATGCGTTCTTCTCTGTACTTCTGTTCTTGTGGACTTGAGAAACGTCATCAGCGTCGGACCGAGTACTGTTCCAATTCAAAGTTCGCATCTGGCCAAGTACGGTCAAATACCCCGGATGTGTTCTTGCCCCGCCCATTTCACCGGGGATGCATCGGAGGAGACTTGTGTGGACTTTGGGCAGTTACGTATCCCAGAATGCATTTCAATAAAGCAATGGCAGAGGAGAAGACGCACAAAAGTTAACGTTAGAAGTTTTGAAATTCCACTGTTTTGGGGTGAATAAATGTTTTTATGTATTTTTGCGGGAATATCATTTTTACAACTTCAAATCGGTGCTGTGGGTGATTTATTACTGTAGCACGTAGTTTTTATTCCGACGTTTTCGCCGCTAACGGCTATCACGGCTAGCTACCTTGATAGCCGCTAGCAAGTTGGCCCGGGCAATTAGCATTACTGCTACCCCGCTTATGACTGCCTTGTCCCGGCGTGACAAGGCAGCAAACATCATATTATATCCTCATATAATATATAATAAAATATACAAATGAAACGGAGTTGTTTTTTATAGTGTTTATTTTATTTTAACCAGTGAAAATAACCGGAAGTTGAACGCCGTCAACCGGCAAAAACGATGACGTCATCAAGTACGTTCCTGTTCCAAATGCAGAAAAAACACCGTCCTCCCGTTCTCCCGTCCTCCCGTACCCCGGGAGTTCGTTCTTCCAACTGAACTCTGCAAGTCTAGACTCCCGGAGTTCACGAGTTCGAACTTGGCGTACTGGGTATTGAGAAACGGCCGAGATGGTGTGTGTGTGTGTGTGTGTGTGGAACAAGGTTGGTGAAGACGCCTGGGAAGCCAAACACGTCGGTGCTCGGAGTGCTAACTGGCTGATTGCTGATGCAGGTCCTGCCGCGGAACGAAGTCAGTGAAGGAAATTTGGAAATTTAGAGAAAAGTTCCAAGGGCGAGGAGAAGAGGGTATCGGAGATGGAAAAAGGAAAGAGGTGTGAGGAGAACCATTTCCGAGCAGCGAAGCACTAGGGGGAAGGGAACACCGGCAGAACACCGAGGTTGGAGCCCTGGAATCCAGAGGGACAACCCACCTGCAGAGCAAAGCCATTGGGCATTGACACTGCCCCTTCCATGATTAATAGAGCTGCCACTTATGACAAATGCAGCACTGTGTACGTGACCTACTTCAAGACAGCAGAAATGCAACATCCCTCTTTCTCCTGCTCCCCCCCCCCCCCCACCCCATTAAAGGACCAACCACTCCAGAGGTGACTTGCCTCTGTTCTGTGATTGCAGAGGGACGTTCCAGCGTAGGACGTTATTTAAGTGCATTCATGACAGTGGCACAAACGGGGCAGATGTTCTCTGCCAGCGTCAGGCACCTTGTCTGTTAGGATCACCAGCTACACATGCATTGAGTTAAATGGCAAAACTGTAATGTGTAGGTTCTTATCTAAGCACTTGGTTTGTCCAGGATAGTGATCCATCTTTGCATAGTAAGATTTTAAAAATGGAATCATTCTTGTAAGCTGTATATTTATATAAACTGAAATATACCTTATTTTGAGAAATGTATATTAAAGTGTAAGAGTGAAAGTACAATATCACTGAAAGGTTTTCTGTGCATTTGCCAATAAGCCACAAAAGGGTGGTCTGAGCGCCCAGAGAGGCATTGAAATGTAAACCAATGAAAAGACAGAGAGCATATCCCTTTAGTACCCAGGTGTCCCTTTTACCTACTGTAAACTGCCTATGCCAGCAGCTGGCTCGAAGCCTTTATATGTGTCTATAAGGCGGGAGGCATTGATTGAAAGTTAACAATGGGTAATGGGCCGCATCTGGTAGAGACTATAACTGGACCGGTATAGGACTATGTCCTGTGCCATGACCTCAGAGGAAGCAGGAGTTATGAATAGGGCCTGTAACTTTTAGGTTTTGTCCCAAATGGCAAAACTATATGCCGCAGTTCTGCATCTATGTCTAGCTTTAACACCTCTCTGACTCTGTGGAGTCCTTCGGGGTCCTTCAGCGCATATTGTTCGAGGGATTTTATATATTTAGATACACATTCAGGGATAAACCTGCTCTGTTTGAACCTGTAAAGTTTGACAGTATGTGGATTTTTGCAGTAAACTCAGGCGGCCTCAAAGGAATTTACTGCTCGATAGGTGAAAACCTCATAAGTAGTCCGGGAAACAGCAGAGAAATGATGGAAGAGGTGAAAAGGAAAGCACAGTTAACTTGTTGTAATTGGCCATTTACTTGCTTCTCTTCGGGGAGTTTCTACATCAAAGGTTAGATATATGCAAATTGTCCCTTTCACCTGGATTGCTCATTACAGCAGAAAGAACTTTACGAGGCCTTTTATTCCCGTGACTTCACCGCTACGAGCCGCGAGGTGGAAGTTATTTGACTGTGAAACCCTTGTCACCAAATAAAAGGGGTCAGACAAGGTGCCATGCACTAAAGACACATGGCCAGTGCAATTCCATTTGAGAAATTATTTAGTGTGATGTTGTCAGATACATAGTTCACATGTGTTGAGTGCTTCGAGATGTTTTACCGTTTCTCTCCTGTGTGAGTAAAGCATTAAATCTGATGCAATAGTGGATCATTCCTTACTATGAGTGTAAGTAAGTAGACACTGTGGGCAAAGGCATAAAAATGAAATGTGTGCTCATGTAGATCCACTTGAGAGACAATGACACAACTGGAGGATAAATAATGACAATAATATGATGTAGTGTTTGAAATGGTTCAAATACAAAACACTACAATGCTAATTTGGTTGGCTCATCAGGCTTCCTATGAGCCTTGCAGAAGTTATTGCTGTTGAGACCCAAACTCAGAGTCAGCAGAGTCGGATCGTAAATTCTGCAAGCGACTCGTCATTGTGTTTGACTTTTCCGCTCCCATGCCGAGTCCAGTGGGTTTTCCAAGAAATCGCTGCTTGGTTGGATGATTGTCACTTGTATCCAGGAAAAGTCAGCTGAGCTCTTTTTATTCTCCAGCAACAGCTTCACATTCATCATAAACCTGGTCGGTGAATATGCCACACCAGTCAAAGCAAGTCCCACAAATGTCTTGAGTGCTTCCAGCTGTCAGCCTGTCACTCAGCGACCTCACTACCTTCAGCCCGCCTTTCTAATGTCGCCCATTTCCTGTGTGTGTGTGGATGCCGGCACACACCCTAACACGTAAGCCCTCAGGGGGTTCCTCCATCACACGTGAACGAACCAAATGTGCATCCTGGTGTTGTGTGTTGGTCCCTCGGTGTGCCATCCTCGAGGTGTTTCGGAAGGAGTGTTTGCAGCACTGGAGAGGAGAGTGACAGCTCATGTCATGTCACCTTTTTTTTGCCATTTTTGGGGCAGATCAAAGGCAAGAAAAAGAAGAAGAAGAAGAAATACCAGGAGACAAGGAACTTGGCTTATTCAGTGGAGGCTGCCTGGAGCATGACAAGTTCATTCACACATCCTAGATAAAGAACAAAATACACACACACACACACAAAGGCTTTTAAAATAGATAAAGACTTCACTTTTATCAACCCGCCTTCATTCTCCATATTCTCCGTATTTCAATCCAAGGGCGGTCGCCAGCTGTAAATGGATTACATTCACACACTCGTGCACCGGCGCACGCATCGATCGATTCGACGCTGGACATCGGGGACGTGTCATCATGGCTGTAAAATTGAATTGACTTTCATCACTGGACTTTCTTCTTCGTTCACACACCTCCTCAGTCAATCACGCCTACATCTGGATATACCTTCCACTGCTCAGGCAACCCACCCCTCCTTTCTGTTCTCTCCCCTTGACTTCTCTCCCCCTCTCTCTGCCTCTTTACCCCATAATCCCTCATTTACAAATCTGTTCCCATTTAATCTTATCTTATTTTATTTTATAATGTAATTCTGTATTTATCATCCGCAATGTACTAGACGTTTGACCTTTTTCACAACGTAAACATAACACCAGTGCACAGACACAGTTTAATATGATAAATGGCAGCGTGGTGTATGAGGAATAATGTGTAATGCTCACTTTATGTTTACGGTTGTGTGAAAAGTGCTCCCCCAGGTCAGCGTCAGCGGAGAGTCATTCTAGATGTTGCTTGCGTTGTCCTCCACTATAACATGATGTAATATAATCAGAAATTCAAGATTAATGTATTTAAAATTCACTATGATTGTTCTCTCTTTTACTTTTTTATTAGTTTTTCTCATCATGTGTGTTTTTCTGTGTGGAAAAAGGGACCAAACTTGTAATAAACCACAATTATCCTTTCACAGCCTCTGTCACATCACAGAACATTTACCCATAAGCTCAGTCCAAAGCACAGAGCATTGTCACTTTGAAAGCTGTAACCAGCGAAGCAAGACTGATAACATGATGGAGAGTCTAATATCGGCCCAATTTCCTTGAATGAAATCCCAGTGAAAACCAAAGGCCACAGAATTCTTATCCCCAAGTCAGCGATAAAAAATGTCTTTGTGGCCCGATGTGCCGGTTTGACGTACACCCCTTCATGTGTTTTGTAACAGATAGAGAACTGAGAACTCCATCTCTGTGAGAGCATCATCCCTCTCTCTGCTCCTTAACCTCTCCGTCTCCTTCAGTCTCAGAGCAGACTGGAGACGCTGTCGTGATGCGTCTTGAGAGACAGATTGCAATGAGCACTGCTTCTGACATAGTAAGTGGGCCTAACAAAGGCCCGAGGAGAGCCTCTTGGTGTATTGTAATTGACTAGCATCGGTTGAGACTTAACTCTCCGACATATAAGGGTGTGTATGGGCACAAATGGGCAAATTAGTGGAAGGACAGGAATCATACTGAATAAACTCAAGTCATAAATGAAATAATTTGTTTAATTATTATAATTACAATACAAAAATAAATGAATAAAGGCAGATATTGACAGACTATGGTTTTAGATGTTCTTAAGTTGCGGAGTGAGGCTGCATAAAAGGCCCCAAGGCAGTGTTTACTCTCTTGTTGTTATGGATACTATTGGTATGAAATCAAATGTGCACTGTCACCATTATCACATTGATCTTATTATTCTTTTAAGCACACTTGTGTTTTATTGAGTCCGTGACAGAAAGTTGCATGTTTTTAGCACCTGATTTACTTAGCAGGTCATTATGAAGAGAGGTCCAGGACTCCACCTGGGACTGACCAGGTCTTTAAATTAACTATGAGTAGGAATGTAACATACAAAAGGGAATATTTCCAAGTCTACAGGTAGTGGAAGGAAAGTCTTTATAACAAACATCCTCATTAGAGATTGATCAAACCAAACATGCAGGTTAAACACAAAACGTACAACAGTGGCCCGTTCCAACTCATTCACACTTGGTTTTAACATTATGCTGTGTCTGTGTTTGAAGGACATGGACTCAACAACTAAACAGGGAAGAATAATACAAAAACAGATTTGGCATGCTTTTATTCATGAATTCTATTCAGTGTAATGGAAAGCAGAGTTGCTTTGAGGTGTACGAGGTTCACCTGCTTTGTCAGCAACGGGTTTGTCTGGAAAGCTCTGCGGAGATGAAGTGGAAACACGGCTCCAAGCAAATGACATTCAGCTGCCCTGCCTGCAAAAACAAGTTATGCCAAAATTTAATTCAGAGGTTCTATCCGCTCATCTGACCCCTAAAGCGAGTTAAGCGTTAGTTTTTGAGAGCATTCTCTAGAAGATTAAATCCCCCGCGAGCTAAATCTCCTTGTGTCCTATTTGTTTGCCGAGGCAGAGGAGAGAGACGCAATACTTTGGGAATACGACTGAATTCACAATTAAGTCTTTTTTTCCCTCCAAAAATATAATTTTTGGCCTTCAGCTTGGATTTTCCTGATTTTTTTCAAGCTGTAAACACAATATTGACGTAATATCTCCTTCTGAAGTGTCTTAAGCCTTCACTGGGAGCTCTGTTTTAGTCTCCACCACCTCCTGGGGGAAATATTTTGCTTTTCAGCTGATTAATACTAGTCTGTCAGTAGGCTGTTGCTGGAGAGGTAAAGTGGATTCATCAGTTTGTTGTTGCTGAAAACAAGGTTAATGAGGTTGAAAAGAGGAAAACAAGTGAGATAAAACACAGATCTGCAGATTTGCAGAGTCAAATAATGAACAACTATTGACATTGACGTTTTCAGGTTATAAAAGTTGACTTATTGATTAAGACATGATATCTGAAACCCATTTCTAGAAGGAGTACTGTAAAGGATTGGAAATAAACACCCCCATCATCATGTGGCTTTTCTTACAACACGTACAATACTATATATAACGTCAGACTGGGACAAATTCCATTTGGTCACCTAAACCATAAAGCATGTATTTTTCTGTCTTCAAGAAATTAAGAATGGCTGTGTTCACCAGCCGTTTCAGAGACCATTAACTTAAGATGTTTATTGCTGCACCTGTGCACAGCGCCCCAGGCACCTGAGGAAGTAATGCAATTACGCATACAAAGACAGAAAAGGCATTCTTACAAATAAATCAATAACATCATTCTCCCTATCTTTTTACTTTGTGTCAAAGCAGCCATGCACAAAGACACTTCACCATGAGATGGTTGTAAAGGGATTGAAATTTCTTTTAGCAGAAATAAAGCATGTCGTACCATCTGGTCGGACAGATTTCGAGCTTAGTCCATGTATCAGTATGGATGCTATCACGTTTTACTAAAAATATGAAAGCGTGTTTTGAGTGCTTTTCATTTTATTGCATGAAAATTCAGAGACTGGATGACATCTGACAACGCGCATGCAATGTTCCATGCAAAATGTTGATTCACATCACCTCGGAGGCAATTTGCCTTCGGCGTCCTTCAGTTCCAGCACAACATAGGAGATTAGCTGCACTCAGGGATATATCAAAATCCCTCTACATAATACAGTCTCTTGCCTTGCGTTAAGTTAGGCCTGACATTGGGCCTCTGCCATGTAACAGCCCTCATGGTCAAAGTCCTCCCAGTGTTCAGCTAACAAGAGGGCTGAAATGGAGCATCAATGTAAGTTAATAGTATCTCCCTCAGAGCCCCGCAGCAGGTTAACGCAGGGAGAAAATATCAATGAGGTAAACTGACTCACATTCAGTGTTGGATCGCGGCTGTGGGTTGGTCTGCAGTACACACAGTTCTGCCAGGGATTCAGTGCCGGTGCTGGGAAGGTCCAAACAGTAAAATCAAGAGAGTGTGTGTATGGAGTCACAGCTACTGTGCTATAATTCAGTTTCCTCAGAATTTCAAAATGTTGGGAAGACGTGCTGACCCTGAGTTGCCAAGAAGTATATATATGATGACCAAACATCCCAGTTGTTCATCAGTTGTATACTGCAGCCCACTTACATCCCCATGCAATTTAAGTCACATGTTCAACACAAAGTTCTTTGAAGTCGTTTTGGATGGGATGATTATGAGACTATGTCCAAACTATTTAAAATTCAAATTAAAGAGGGCCCTTTATGGTAATATTCCGTGGCCGTCAGTACCGTAGTCTATTCATCTCGAACGAGTTAGACACTTTAGCCTTCGCTCGGTGAAGTGAGTCATCCCTCAGTCGCTTCAGGATGTCATGATTTTTTCTAAAACTGGATACGTTCAGGAAAGGACTGATGGGTAACTCTGAGAAACGATTTGGGAAATGGCAGTCCTTTATGACATATTTCAATTCACTGAAGGTTAACATCTGTCTTCTTCTTTTTCCTTTTTTAACCTCTAAGTGGAGACTGTCCTCCTCGAGAAAACGACCACATAGGTCGTGTGTCAAGCACTGAATTACGACCATATGTTACGTTTCAAAATAGCGCGCCCTCTAGCGGTCAAGTAAATATCGACACTCCAGTGTCTCAGATGAGACGTCACAGATGAACTTTGACCTTCTTCTCCAATCAAAAACAACGTACTAAGAGCCGAATTCATGAAAATGTCTGGGTTTAATTTTTTTTCACGGGACCAATTGGCATGTGTTGAAATTATCTGACGTTTTGCACAGAATACTACTGTAATGTGTACTGCCCCCCCCCCCCCCCCCACGCGGACGATCGCCCCCCGTCAATCATCGGCAGAGACCCCCCCACACGTCGACCTAACCCTAACCCTAACCCTAACCATTAAACACAATTTACTGTACTTACCTTCATTAGTCCAATGAAGTTCCAGCCACTACTATCGTCGTTGCGGAAGAATCTCCGCAATACGCACGTCGAGGATTAATCCACGCAATATGCAATGCTCTTATGTCACCAGTAGGAGTGCTCATCTAACGTACGCTCCCAGAGGTCGTATTTGAGGACGTGACACACGACCTATTTGGTCGTATGAGTTGGAGGGCTTGTTGTCTAAGTGAGGTGGGGGCTGGGGAGATGGGAGTATTAGAATGAAAACTTATTTTTACAAAAAATATTGATTTAATAATTGATTCTCCTCTTATGATGTTGGTGTTGGATTATGTTTTTGATTTTGGGCTCCCCACATCCCCCAACTCTTCCTGGATCAGGAGGTATCCCATGGCCAGGTAGATCCCTCACTAGTGTTGTGGGTCTACCTCCACTCAGAGGCATCCATGAAGCACTTACATCCCGAATGCATAATATCAGGATGTGAAATTATCAAACTTAACTCCAACAGCAAAAACTGGGCTTTTCTGCTGGTTGTATAGCAGTGAGCAGGAATGCTGAAGTCTGAGGACACATTGCAAAAGAGAATTAAGCAGCTGCAGAGCCAGATCCTTTTTCCTCAGGACCTGGTGGAGACCAAATCAGAGGTAAAAGAGAGTGATTTTTTAACTTAAATTTGACTCTGAGTAAATACGAAAGTTGCTCTGTGTCACACAAGTGACAACTGTTTACTAGGTTGTTCATCATAAGAACTTTAGAAGGTGTTGTTTACAGCTTATGGTATTTATTTTTTATTATTCTAAAAGGATAGAACCCGTAAAGTGTGTTATTTTTAGTTTGGACTCTTGTCACATGAAATATCTAGTCTATCTAGGTAAAGCAACCATTAAAAATATATATGAATGGTCCCGGTGCTAACTGAATTTTATTGCATGAGATGATGGGAAAATAGATGGGCCTACCACACACTTCTCCTCTGGTTAGAACAGAGCGTCTGTTCCTTGATGACTTCCTGCCTGCTTGACTAATTACCTGCCCGCTAAAATCACCTGAGCATGCATGGAAGACTGAGACACCAACATCACAGGATTTAAGGCACAGAATGGTGGGAGTTTCTGTGGCTCGGTGGACCTTTGTGATCGAAGCCAGCTTTGATTGCCCATATAAGGAAAATAATCAATCAGTGCAGTTATCTTTGCCCTTTGAAATACTGTAAATAAATACATTACTATTGGTCTTAGTCCACACAAGCTGATCTTGTTACACAGACTTGTCTTTCTACAAGAGGAAATATTGAAGCAAAGCTTTTTAGAGTCTCACAACTGTTTTCTTCTTTTAGATCCACGTCTTCTAACGCTACGTTAGAGGGGTGAACACTTTGTATTCTTGAGCGCTTTTGACATTTTAAGCACCCCAGAGACATCAAAACATAAAGAGATGAGAATAGCAGCTTGCGAATGGGATTCACTTCCAGTCAAACAGCTGCACTGACACTTAAAAATGGCAATTTGTTTATAGCTGACCTGTATGTGCTCTTGTGCTTGCCTGTATATTTCCCGTGTACTCTTATACTCAAATGAGAGAACAGGCTGCCAATGACTCCCAGAACGACATACAAACATTAAAGAATACCAGTGAGAGTTACACGTTGTATGGTTTTAAATGTTACCAGTCAACCACCACGTCGTGGTTTGGGTTAAAATGAGTACATTTGTAATATAACTTAATTTACATGATGTAATATAATAATAATAGTCGTATTCCCAAGGCCTCAATCAAATTGGTTCTCTACAGGGAACATCAAGGCTTTCTTGCTTCCCATGTTGTCATCTTTGCTATGTCAAAGCATGCCGGTTAATCTTAATCTCACTCACACACACACACACACACACACACACACACAAACAATCAACACATGCTCACAAAACCTTATTTGAATGCATACATGCGTTGAAGGACAATGCAATGACACTGAATGGGACTGGCTGACATTTAAATGATTTCTCATCTTCGCCTGTTGAAATCGTCTGTTCTCTACAGAGACGGGATCCTCTGTGACATTTAGATTCAAAAGTTGTTGACTATACATGCACTTATATTTAAATAAATTAAAATAGAAACATTGACTTTGTCATATTCTGTTTGTACTGCTACAAAACACTACTTGACAGTATGAGAAATACATGCCCTTTCTGTACCCATTCACTTGCATTATGTGTCCCCTGTATTGATCGCTTGCCACTGCTCTCAGACTCTATTTCCTCTTAAAATTCAGATACATTTAGTTGTGTTAGGAGGATTATTGCCCTCCAGAAAGTCACCTGGACTCTCATCCTGGCTTATTAACCTGTCTGCTGCCTTTTAAGGGTTAAAGATGAGGAGAAGGGCTGACCTTGACCGCCATTAAGAATGTGTTCGAAAATACACACGGTCCGAATATTCTAGTTAATCTGTATGTGAGGCATCCAAATGAAAAGTGCTTAATACATGATGTGCAAAGCAAAATACAACACAAGGACACATTATTGTGTGCCAACCTGTGTCAAGAAGGGAACACTGCTTGGTACCTTCACACGCCCTGCAATGGTCCACAAAGAAGATGTATATCACAGCATTTAGTAGTCATTACAGCTTTACTCCTCCAACTGTCTGACCAATTCTCTCTCTCGTACCTTTTAAAAGCAATTTTCTAGGAATTATGCCATATGAGAATAAATTGGGCACCCTGTCAAAACACTGCAGGTATGACAGGTGGATATACATCGGCTGAGGTACGGAGCTGGGACGCAGCAGATGGTGAGACATCCATATGGGGACTCAAAGACACCCAGACTGTCAAAACCAAAGCCAAGGAATCTGTGGAGATATAAACGAGCACTTTGTTTTGAATTCTAAAGGCATTCTAATTATAAGTTGCCTGTTTGTTAAATACCAGGACTTCAGAGCATTAACTATCCATTGCAGCTCTCCACGTAGCTCTCCACATAATATGAAGTGCACGAATGCTAATTCAAATCCACTGGGTGCTCTCGTGAAATAATATGATACAAAGATCTCCTCTGACCTGTTCATGCTTTAGATCACAATCATCACAGCATCATCATCATCATCGACAACACGGTTGGGTTTTAAACAAGCCTCATGATAGAAGAATGTCTACATTAAGTTGTAATTGCTTTGAGATTGCAATTAAGAGAATCGAGCTGCTAAAAAGCATGGTTGCGATAGTCGTATTTGTGTCTGCCACGTAGTGCTGCCTCCTCCAGGTAAGCCTGTGATGGGAGTCAGGGATCCAACAGTCTCTTTCCAACACTGATTAACTCAGGTTGTAATGCGTCACCTCCACTTGTAAGACAAATAAATTATAGTTGGTTTCCAATCGGACAAGTGTGATTGAACAAAGGCCGGAAAACATTGAGCGTGGGCAGGCGATCGATTTCAAGCAATACCAACATGTTAATGTGAAAGGTGATTAAGGCCGATGGACTCACGGGGCTGATTAATACATATACTATACTATACATGCTATACCGATGAATCCTGTCCTTTTGGAGATTCTCAAGGTCAGTCACCTACTTATAGATAAAAAACATCTAGAAACTAACACAAAAACACTGCAGAATACGATTTTCAGCGAGCCGAAAACTAAAAAGGGAAACATTATTATCCGGTCCATTTGCTTGTTAGTCTTGTAAATGTCTGTAAGATGTATATCCGAATGCTCACAAATAGCTTCATTAAAAGAAAGGCCAAATAATTTCCCTGAAGCAGATTTAACCAACAAACAACAGTAAATGGTGCATTTGTCTGAGACTATTTGCAAAGGTTAATTAATACATGTGGTGCTTTCCAGGGTATTTACAACAGCAGTACAGTGTAAGTGTGATTGACTAATATTAGACTACAGACCCCAATTTTTCATGCTAATGAAAGAAACATGTCACCTTGTGTAACAACGTGGCTCAAAAAGTAACATGCTGTAGGCACAGTTTTTGACTATTTATGCATGCATACTGTGTATTTTCTATACTGTTGAATAGTAAGCTGTGTGGAAAAAGGGCAATCCTCCGCCGCCACATTTTCTGAAGTGTTTCAAAGTCCATCTTCTGTTCTATTAAATGTAACACTCCTCATGTGACATGCGTGAGTATACGACCCGGGCACCCTTTATGTTGAGAGCTTATTAACTCTTTGAGTTTCACTCGCCGTTGAGAACTACAGTGGAAGAAAGAATAGAGAAATCAATGAAACATTTCTTTTTTACATTTCTGATATTAGTCAGCCTGTTGCAGACAGTTCAGTAGTCGCTCACGTCAAAAAAGTATTCATTTTACCGCAAGGGGCTTTGTATGGAATGATCTAGAATGAGCTGCTAATGGTGTAGATTACTTAAATCTACAGTGCTGTCAACGTGAGTAATTACAAATGTAATGTAACAGAATGGGGAAAACAAATACGTTTAAAAGTGCAGGACAAATAGATTTATAGCCGGCTCACAGTTATGAGCATGAAGCATCAGTACCAGAATTTAAACAAGATGCAAGTCTCATTTTCTGGGTTTTTATACTCACGGACTCGTAACTCATTCCCTGAGTAAAACGGTTGAGTTGATTCAATTATTATGTGTGTTCTATACATATGGCTCTGTGCATTTTAATGTAAAGCTTTGGTGAGTTCACTTGTAATTTCTGCATATGCTGCCCTGTTATGTAGTTTCAAACCGTTGCCTGATGCATCAACACATGTGGAGTACAGATGGGAAATGAAAGACTCCTTCATTTATCGTGTTGCCAAAAAAAGGAACAGAGGAGGGGAAATAGATTGATTTGGTCCACACATCATTAGATGCTCTCCCATATCACCTTCATCCGTGGGCCGTGATGAAGAACAATGCAGGAGAGAGAAATGCGTCTTGTATTTGTCCGTGGGAAGTCTCTTAACATCAGCAGATGGCCTTCTTATCATTTAATAGGGAAGGTTGAACCGTTTGATTTCTCACACTTCTCATTCACCCAGGATCCAAACGGCTGAACAAAGTGGAAATCTAAGAGTGGAGGAATAACATAGATCATTCAAGCATCATATATACAGCCTGAAAGCTATTCATTTTTAGATGTGATTCAATTTGAGTCTAAAAATCTTTATTTGTCTGTGACTTCATGTGACGTTAAATCACTTCATTTATATTTATTAGTCCTTCAAAGGAAACCTGGCTTGCAGCAGCCACTAAAATAAATGAGACACATGTAGCACATACATTAATCAAATATGTACCCCAAAAACAAGCAAATAAAGGAACAAACAAGCCATGGAGCTAGAGGCAGGACACCACTGGTGCAAGTCAGTGAATGATCATCATGTCTATGAAACCTGGTTCCCCCAACAGACTGACTGCCCCAAAACCTGTCTACAGGATATGAAATGCTTGGTGTCAAATGACATCCTCCAAAATCAAGATATAATATTATTTGGGTCACCAGACACTTCAGTCCTAATACAAGAAATCTTCTATTTCACTTTTCATCATCATGTCATGGGGCTAATTCAATCTTCTTACTCGATTTTGAATGCTTGAGATTTGTCTTGCAACTATGCTGATTTCTTTCAAATCTCTATGGAAAATGTATTTTCTATTTGTATAGACATTCATAAGTCTAGAGGCGCCACCAGCAGGTCAAAGTACAACTGTGTACAGAGATTCATGGATCTCAAATGATGATTAATGCATGGTAACCAAAGTTAAAGCACACATGTCCGACATGAACATATGTAGAGTACTTAGTCGCCTATGAATTGCCTGCTCTCCCAGTCTCTAGTCTCTTAGCCCTCTTCCCTTCCACCTTTCATAACCACACCACTGTTTTGCTTTTGTCAAATGTATGGATTATTATGCAAACAGACATCCTGTGTCTCGAGATTAAGTTTTAACATTTTTGCAGAAAAGCTAGAAAAGGCTGAGAAATAAACACTTCCAAAAGTAAAGTGTTCATGTAAAGAAGAGAAAGCGTGTGCCATTGAGCCAAAAGCGTGTGGTAACTGGATATGAAGTGAAAAAGCAGGGGTTACTGTGGGGAGGGATCATGGATTTTTTTTCTGGAGGGCTGTGTAAGCTTTAATGTGTGCCAAGGACATCACCTACAGATGCAAATTCAATGCCTTTTTTAATCCCCAGTGCCCTCCTCTGCAAAATCCACTTTAATAGGAATTTGGTGGGGAGGACCTAACTCAACTTTGTGCACGGGAATCAACTAAGCCCCCTTTTTAATCTGTGAATGGACCTTGATATGACTTTATATTCAACATTTTCAACGTTTCACTTTCTCTCTCAGGCCCATCATCATCACACACTCATATTCTGAGGATATCAATTGAGATCACCTTGACGTAATTTTACTCCTCAGAAGAAACTCAGAGGGCTACAGATAAACTACTTAAAGGTACAAAAGGAGAGGGCCGAATGTTTTTGAATGTGAAACTTTCCGGAAATCATTTAAGTCCACTTGGCAAAAAGTATCTCCGAGTGCTCACTCCAGATAACAGAATGATGTATTCATTATATCAGCATGCCCTTAGGTAAGATAATATAGAAATAGAAGCGAATGCCTCTTTTTTTTCTGGCTTATCCTGCTGTGAGCGTGTGAGCTTCAGAGACAGCATCCCAAAATACTGGGGGGATCCAGGAGAGAGCGCACGCACACTTGAGCATGCGAACGCACCTCCAAGGCTTGGCATGCGAATAAGCGCTCTTTCTTTTTATATCTGGAGCCCCCTTTCCTCTTTGGGGAGAGCTACACGGTCTCACGGCGAGTAGCCGAGCCAGAAGACCGGTGACTGAGCGCTGAGGCAGAAAAATGATATGACACGAGAAGCTACCTCATCACCTGAAACAGGGACACGCAGAGAGACAGCTGCCACCAGACACCGGGGCCGGTGTACCTGCAGACACGAGGGCCAAGGGGCCTCCAGGACACGCACATTTGCATATGATCCCCCGAAACGCCTGCGTACGCTCACACGAGTCACACGCTGCAGCATGCGAAGACATATCTAATCACATACGTCAAAGGGATAGGAACAGACGGGTACGGGCACAAAGGGGAGGGGCAAAGGCATTACTAAGAGGATACAGTATGAGAGGCATGAATGGACAGATTAAAGGAAGTCCTGGGATTAAAGCGTTGAAGCGACCCCGGCAAGAGAAGAAAAACAAAGGGTCTAATTGTAAAATTGTTCAGGGTGCCATTCATGCCCTCTTTGTAAGAAGTTGGTTGTTTATTGAGAAAAAGTTTGCCATTTGTTCCACAATAACAGAAATCAGGAAACGACATTGGAGGCTCATTATAATCAGGCGGCAACTTCCTGTTCTGGAAAGTGACACAGATACGGAAATGCCTTCAACTTGCATTCTTTCCCCTCAGGTTGCAAAAAGAAGTGCAAATGTACAGAAGTCTTTGAGAAAGTAAACCTTGTAAACACAAGTTCATGGTCTCAAAGTCTTCTCCGATGCAGAAGGATGTCCATTTAGTAAATTATGATCACATTTTTCCCAAGTAGGCTTCAAACCAGAGTAGGGCTTGCTATCTTGTGATTGGCAGGTTGTTACCATGGTGTTGTCCTGCCAATGATTTGGTCATAGAACCTTTTACAGTGTGTTTTCAAGTCATGATGGTTAATTGGACTGTTTCAGTCCAATACATGGATGATAATTGGAGACGAAAACTAAAGCATGAAACCAATTTTGTACCAACTTCTCCTCAGTGTTGGCTGTGTAATATAGCAGCGATGCCCTAAAATCTCAAAACCCACCAGGCCGCGTTTCGGAATAACACGCTGCAAGCTGCATTCAAGCCGAAAGCTATCAATTAAAAGGCAATTAGTTGTGAGCTCAGAGGGAATACGGAGTTGCTCAGGTTCCTCCTTTTCATCAAAGTCTTGTGATGGCTTATTAGCATTAAACAATTCGTTCAAATAAACTTGATTTGAAAGTGCACGGCGGTGAAAAACGAAGGCAAAGCTAGGCAAGACGAGTCATGAACAGAGCTGGTGGAGAGCGAACAATGCCAGACATAATTTAATAAAGGTCAGGGAGGCGCAGAGCTAGAAGCCGGAACATTTCTTTACATGCATTTTCATGTGAATTCATTTGAATCTTTCTGGCTTCCTGCTTGAAGGACAAAAGTTTTCCACTACTCCCCTCCATGTATTCTCATTAGCAGTTGGAACAAGAGGGGAGTCGAAAAAAACCACTCTTCATTACGGTGAAAAAGAACCGATTTAAATCAAGATGACATTCTGGAGAACATGCTCCGCCTCCAGGTTGTTCAAATACAGAGAGGTGAGAGTCCTGCTGCAGTCCAACAGAAGGCCTGATATGGAATTGACATCCATGTCCACTTTATCAACATGAGACCAATGATCAGAACGCTTATCCCACCGGATCGATATGCTCAGGCTCCATGTAATTAGCTTGACATCACACTCTCCGCTTAACTCACGCCGAGATGGGTGGATGAACGCGTCGGAACACCCCGGTGATGTTGACCTTTGTAGCGTGACCTGTCACGGATGAGCCCGCAGATATAATTGGTCCTGCATGGCCACGGTCGATGGGACCCGCTGAGGATGCATGTCTTCAATAAAATATTGTCATTAAAGGGTTTTTATAGAAACTGGTATTATTCTGAGTGCACAAGATATCTGCGTGATATTCTTCAATCCTGGATACAAATTCTTACCGACGATGTTTTCGTGTGTCTAAAAAGAAATCTTTGAGAGTGTCCAATTTGATATTATTTTGTCAAGCAAAGTCCATTTATGCCATGGTAATGGCTTGGCCCCTTGCTACTTGCCTATTCCTCATGAAGGCAGAGGCTGGCCACAGGCCATTGTGAAGCTTGTAGCTCATTTTCACAGGCCGAGCCAGGGGGGGAAATAATGTGCCAACTAATAAAGACTCCAGTTGCCGCAGCAGAATCAATACCGCTGGACAAACGGCCGCATTTTGGATGTGCATTACTTTGTGACAGTGCGACCTCAATCAAGCTTTTCAAACGTGCTGATGGGTTTGCAGACTCACAGTGCTGAATTTCCTAATATTAGGGAAACTGTTTTTTCAAAGGGTCTTAGGTGATATTTGCAGCTTTCAGTTCTTAATGGTGAAATATTTAGGCTGAGTCACTGTTCTACTCCAGTTTCAGTCTTCTTGCTTGTCAGACTTTTTATTGAGCACAATATGACTGTGGGTGTGAAAGGCAGTCATTAGGGGTGCAAAGACTTTAGAGTGACTTTGACTGGGAGATGATACAACTATTAACATATGGTCGATATGGTAGTTTTATTCAGTTTCAGGCCCCTACTTTAAGGAGGAACTTCTTCTATTTGTCAGATCTTTCTACATAATATTAATGTGGTTACATTAATATAATGTAACGGCAAAGAAATTGGCTGCTAGAATGAAAACTTAATACATACTGAAGTAATAAATACTAACAAAGTAACATTTTGTCAGTACAGAGAAAGGTAATGAAGCATTGCTTTCCCTTTTTAGTTTTCTTCACATCTTTCACCTTTAACCCCTACTACCTTACTCCAATCACTGCCATCATTTCTGAAAATGTAAATCACCTCCTTATCCTGCATTCAAATCCCTGCAGTGCCTCAATCAGATCACTTGGGATACATAAAATGATATTATCTCATCCCAGATGACTGGCTAGTCGTTAATGTCCTTCACGTTATAGATATATTCATGCTTAGCCACTCAATGAGGCCTTGACTCACAATAACCAATCACATAGCTTGCACACTGGAACATTTACCTTCACATTGATGTCAAAGTTTCCACTGTGACAAAAACACTGATTTCATATGGTATGAATTAATAATGTTGAATGAACCTGCTCAGCTAAAGAAATGTGGAGTCATGACCTTAAATAAGTCAGAGAGTGAAACAACACACTCAAGAGAGGAGGCATTTATTTCCCTCTGAGTACAGTTTCTTTGTCTATATTTCCTTTTGTCAGGTAAGACAGTGTGAACATTTAATTAATGCTCATTAGTGTCACTTTCACATGAACTCACTCCAAAGGGACACCATAAACAGCAAAATGTGCAAATGTATGGGTTCGTCATGTTCTTTTTTACCCATCTCCATCCAGCTCTACAAATATTAATTAAAAGAAAGGCAGGGATGGCAGGCAGAGGTTATTCTTGGTGAACCTATCCAATAAAAGTGGAACTGGTCTGACGGTACTTTAATTAAAGTTTATTTTAGTAAGATTGGTCTATTGGACTCAAATTGATTCCAATCTTTCTCTCTTTCCCTCGAAGTAATTCATTCTATCTTGCACTGTTCGGTATGCTCTTTGAAACTCCAACGTTCATGGAAGATGATCTTAAGTTTCCATTGCCCAGCAAGTTTTAATCAAAAGAGAAACAACACATTCATCCAATTAATCATCGGACAAGATTTCAGTCAGCAAAATCCTCTAATTTGTATTTGAATAAATCGTTTGCCATATCGTCATTTATTTTGGATATTTCACAGTTTTAATACAATACGGCGCCCTGAAATAGATATTTTTTTAAATCTAATGGAGTCCTTTTCAGTGAATAAACTTTAACTTGATAACTTTGATCCCTTCCAGTCTTCTACATTTGAACCATCTCATTATTAGTTTCTCACATGCCATGGTTGATTGATTGGTTGTTCTTACATGAGTTTATTCTGACAGTGACCCACATTCAGAGAGGATTCCCAGAGGATTCACCCGTTTTATTTCCTGCCCGACAGAAGCCTGACCGGCCAGCTAGAAAGGTGAAACAGGGACAAGCCACCCAGCAGCCAGACAGCACGGCTTGTTATTACACAGCAGAAAAGTGAATGTATTCCGGGGAGGATGGATGCCATTTCAAATATTTTATCTCCTTAAGGTGAATTACTCATCACATTTTTGAACCATTTCAATAAGTGGGTTCCAGATCTGATGTTTGAGGAGGTGACATCTCTCCGTTGTGCCTGAGAGCAGTGCTCGTCCTGCTCCTTTCCTTAATGGCAGCTTGTTCCAGATATTACCAGTCCCAGTTGTCATGTCTGTGTAATGGCAGGGGTTGTGCCTCTAAAGCATTTAGAGACAAAGAAGCAAAGTCGGTCCGAATTAAAGTCTGGGTGCCAAGGGTGTAATGAAAGTGACGCGCTGCAGCGCCAGTTCAGGTGAAGCCTCGTCCACGGTTGCAGAAAGCTCCGTGGACGACAGTAACACCATGATGCTATTGCTTAGCCAGACTTTGACTGACATATGGTTCATCCAATGTGTGTGCCTGCCCTTTTTTCAAACCGTGTTCAATGAAGACCCCTGAGATGAGTCTGTGTAACAAATTAAGTTCAATTTAACTTAACTCTGAGGGAAAATAAATCAGAATTCACAAGACATTAAAACCATAAAACATGCAAAATTAATGTAACACACCGGCTGCCTCGTTATGTTCTGTGAGTTGCGTCTCTCTTAAATTCAAATTCAATGGGGCTTTAGTGGCATGGAAGATGTGAAGGCAATCTTTCTAAAGTATCAAAATACAATTGCTACCCTCTCTCTCCTCAATGCATGGATGAGCAGATGAATACGCTGCCTAATTTACAGATGATTTCATCCATTAATCTGCAGTCTGCAGATGTTATTCATTTATTTCACTCCTCTAACCTCCTGTTGTCGCAGCTGTTGGAGGTTGGGAAGGGGAACTTTATGAGTGTGTGTGTGTGTGTATATAATAAATGTGTCTATATGAGCATATGGATGCGGCTGCTTGTGCACATGTGTGTGATTGTGTGTGATTGTGTATGTGCATCCTATGCCAGTGGGGTGCTGTTAGGGCAAAGGAACAGGTGGAGCAGGGAGTGAGACATGCACCAAAGCAAAGCCAGGTTTGTCTCTTTGAACTGCAGTCGCTACACGACGTGACCAGAATCCCACTCTGCACATTCAGCACCGCCGACCGCTGGGACACCGTAGGCTCTTCACATTCTCGATGTTGTGCCTCCCCCGCCCTCTGGCTTGTGACCCGGGAATCTATCTGGAGAGGTGTGACAATAGACGGCTGATATATATAAAGCTACAGTTACTGCTGTTCCTATATCATTACATTTATATTGGCATATATATGTATATATGACATTTGTGTCTCTTAAATATCCCATTTTGTTAAACTGTCCTTCAGTCCTTTCAAGACCATTTCCCCCCATTTAAATCAGTATATGAATATTTGTTATTTCTGCTCTGAAAGTGGACATGAAGAAACCAATACATTTGTTTCTGTGTATGTTTGCATGTCTGTGCAGTGAGTATCGGTACTTTAGTGTTCTTTCCTCTAACAACTCTCTGATTCGACTGAGGAAGAAAAACAAACTCATTTCATTTCTTGTTCGTATTTAGATTCTCTGATGGCTCTCTTGATAGTACTGAACTTAGAGAAGCTTTAAAGCTGTTTTGCAAAAACAAACAAACAACTAAAAAAAAAAAACAATCAAGCAATGTTTCCAACACATTATATATTATATAAAGATAATGTGTTGGAAACCTTGCTTGATTGAGACAGCAGTAGAACAGCAACGCTGCGAGGTAAAAATACACTTTATTACATTTCCTTGTGGCACACAAAGTGATGTGTTTCATGGCAACAACAGCAGTTAGGCAGTAAATAAATACTAACAAAAACAGTGTGCAGGTGCTGTATACGCCAGTTAACATTGAGTTAATTGATCCATCCCAACCTCTGCACTGAGAGGTTAAGAGCTAATCATATTGATAAGTCATCGGCTCTATTGATCCTGCTCAAGAGTTAATTGGGTATAACCCAATGAACTGAATTTGAAGCACTATAAGCCTTAGCGGTGGTGGAGACGGAGCTCATTATTACACACTCGCTAATTGCCTCTGAAGGCTCCTCGTTACCTCCGCAAACAGCCACGGAAAAAATGATCTGGCAAGGCGGGAGCGAGCTCGGTTTGTGAGAAGGTCAGGATTGGTCAAGTCTCCCTTTTTTTTTCATCATCGCAATCAACACTAGCTGTTTGTAATCAAAAGGCACAGTGTGGGCTCAGCCCAGGTATGTCAGGACGATCCTCGGAATGTGCACTAATTAGAAACAATGACTGACGCGAGGAGAGCAGCTTGAGAATTCATATCACAACGGGAGCCGCTCCCACGGACAGCTGCGGTACTTTTACCTTCGCTTTCTTCTCGGGATATTAAGTGTTTTGGTGGGAGCACCGCGGCACGTCACCACGCGCTGTATCGACCCTCTAATTTAGCATTTTCCTTGTCATTCCTCGTCAATATTCAATCAGACCCCCTGCAGAGTGGGGAGCCATCAACAACATCCTTATACACTCATATAAAACACATCTGATACTTGTTTTTGTATGTTTGTGCTATTTTTGACAGAGGTCTTCAACATTTCAGGCCAAGGACCCCCAAGGCTTATGGTGACCCGGTGGGGGGACCCCCCTTACATATCCTATAAAGAGAGTTCCTTATTAAACCAGGCCAATAACAATGTGTAGTGCCATTTATAACAGTACTTTGTAATGATATATACAATGTTAAGCCATTAAAATAATAATTGTTGACAGATCACAATTTCTCAACATAATTTCAAACAAACAAGAAGATTTCTATTCACTTAATATCGGTTTTGTTCATGTTAAAGTGTATTTTTGGACATATTTACATTTTTGGAAGAAAAAAAGTTTGGGATCAAATAATTTCGGGTACCCCCTGCAGTAACTCTGCGGACCCTCTAGGGGCCCGAACCCTCTGTTCTCTGTTCTGTGCCACATACACCTCTGTATGGAACATTAACGTCACCACACCCTTTCCCCTTTGTTGTTTAAGGAACATGTATATTTTCAGTCATTATGTTTGATGGTGTGTTGTGTTGTGTTGTCTTAGAAAATGCATTTTTCTTGAACTTAAAAGCCGGATGACTTGACCTAAAAAAGCCTGCAGATGCTTCGTTTGCTGTCACACGGTGCTTCATACAGTTCGTCTCCGCCATCGACTGTTTCACACCGACTGCACAACCTGCTGCGGGGCTGACGCCCGAGGCAAATAAACGAAAACATGACAGAAACCGCGTGAGCCAAAACTGCTCAAAACCGACCACGTTTTTTTTTTCCCCCGTGTGATCACAGACCTCAGTGATGTTGTGTCCGTGGGTGGGTGTTACCTGGCAGCGAGCAGGAAAGGCATCAGTGGCTCGTGTATCATCCGAGCCCAAACGGAGCCAAGGAGGCATATGCACACACGGGAGGGGGGTCGCGCTACAGAGACCTGGTCCTGTGGTCAACTGCTAGGGCCAAACTGACAGACCATATGGAGATTAATCATGTGTATTTTTTTTAAAGAAACGTGTCACTCCCACAGCATGACTCCATGGCATGTTAACAACAATTACTTGACTTTGAATTCCGTTGCAGGACTGTAATCTCACTTTTTCAGGAGGTAACGTGGATGTTATAGAAGGGTTGAAATTTAGTGCCCTAAACAAAAATTCACATTGATCTGAAATACATACTAGAGAAAGTTCAGACCCTGGCTCCTTTCTCACTCCTGCACAGAAGGCCAATCATTAATGTTGGGATTGTCTGTTTCAGAAAGTCACATGCAGAAATGCACAGCCCCCCATAATCCAACAGTTTGAGTTGGGAGGTGTTCACCGTCCGACAAGCACTGGCTTCCTAACTTCATTCTAAAATTAGAACCTTCCTTGAGTTACCGTTCTTCAGGATACCATCAAGGTCATCTGGCTTTATAAAGCTAACTGTCCACCGAGCTCACGCCGAGTTCAGGTACATCCAGTAAAGCATTTTACCAGGCCAGCCATCTCTGCAAACAAAGTAATTGCATAATACTTTGACATTTATTCAGGCGACAGCCGCTTTGTGTTAGGCTCTGACATAAAAAATGCAGAAAAGCATTGTATTACAAGCTAGTTGGGTAATCAAATATGATTAAGGGCATAATTGAAAGTAACTGGAAAAATGAAATGTCAAAGATCTGTTCAATTTCCAAATTTCACTTAAAATGTTTTTGAAAAGTAACTTGACATTTTGAATGAATGTGCGGCGTCCAACAGACAGTGTGACTGTCGACCTCTGCCTTGTGTCCTGTTTCATAACTGCCCATTTATCAAAAGGAAAAAAAAACCCACCATTGTCATTCTCTGCAACAAGGCTCAGCAATAATCTTTGCATGCCAGATGAACTGGCGTTGGAATACTGCATGATAATAAGTGGCCCATTAGGAGCATTGGCGAGAGGTACCACGCTGTGCCGCTGTGATAGACTGAATAATCAAGATGCCCGCTCTGGCAGTAATGGAGGCTTTGGTGCACTGGGAAAAGAGTCCATTCTGAATCAGATGCTCATCTCTGTGTGTGATTGTGTGTGTGTGTGTGTGTGTGTGTGTGGCTCAATAAATAGAACTGCCAGACTCAGATTGGGGCCCCCGAATGGAACTCATAGCTGTGGTAAAGAAGATTAGATTTCTGGATATTTTTTAATTACTTGTATTACATGTTTGACTTTTAGACCATACAGTCAAGATTGTGACAATCAATACTGCAAACAGTTCAGCCTTATGCCTTTACTCCTACCACCACCAGCAGCTGCACAAATCAATCCAGTTATCTTTAACTATAATATATATATATATAGGCTATATACAGTATCTGTCATGTGAACCTGTGCGCTACTGCAAAACAAGCAAGGTGGCCGAATAAAACCCTGAAAGCACCATAAATTGAGCACCATAAATTGGACTATGTCAGAGCTTAGAATACATAGAAACAGGAGTCCAGTCCAAAGCAACAGAAAAAAAGTCAGGATTAACATTTTAAAGAATGAGGCATAGACAAGTGTCAAATGTCACAGCATTAAAATACAATTGAATTGGGTTGTAAGTTAGATGGAGAAAATTAAAGTGATTTTTAATAAAAGTGCAAATATAAGCATTGGCGGAAGCGTGCATTTCTTTGTATTGTTGGAGCGTATTTATCTGGGACAATGAGCTGCCATTACCAGGGGCGATTGAAGAAATTCTATTTCAAACTCAGTATTCTGCCTTTGACTGGGCAGGAGCCTCATTACTGCACATCTGTGAAAGAAAATTTCTGCAGACGTGGATCATTTCATATGTAGGTGTGGCTATACAGGACGAGTCTGAAGCTGACCGCATGGAAAGGCGAGAAAAAAGCAGGGGAGAATAGTTTCCTCGAAATCAATAAAGTTATATCATTTTAATGGCATTCCTGTAAGAACTCACAGCTCCATCGCCACCATTCTGCAGATATATAACTTCTAAGACCAAACAAACAACAGCGGGTTGAAGCAGTTTAATGTGAAATGCTGACAGCGTTTGTCTCACTTCACATTACTTTCTTTGCTCAGCAACGTTCAGCAGCGGCTCATGCTTCAGCAGATGTAATGACAATAATACGCCACCCATCACAGACTCCTGCGGCGGCTTCATTTTGACCCACTCAGAGACTTATTTATTTTGCGGTGCATAAACAACTCTGGCGTTCATGAATAATACCTCTTTCTGAATAAAAGGAGACAGTTGGCCGGCTGGCAGATTTTGGCATTTTTCAGCCCTGCGAGTGTCGATGTCGCAGCTCTTTCCCTGACACTCTGACTCCTTTGTTGGTCTGTGTGTTGCTTGTGAAAGGCCTGCTATATTTCATAACTGCTTTCATTGTGAATGTTTTCTTCCTCCAGATTTTAGTTCATCCTTCTCCACACTTTGATACTTTTGTGTTCATTTTTTGTGGCCTACAAATGAACAACACAATTACATTTCAGGAGACTTCCTCCCTTTTCTACATCTCCTCCTGCTGTGTTTGATTCCTTATCACTGCTCAGCACTAAAACAGCTCCTCGCCAGACTCAATCCAAGACAACGCGTTGTTCATCTCAGTGAAGGGAAGGTAAATCCCATCAGAAACAAGGAGAATTCTTTAAAGCTTCTCTTTGCCAACAGTTGATGTGTGTCAGATCCCCACATCTCCATCTTGGCGGGGCTTTTACGTTGCTCAGCAAGACTCTTTCATCCATATGCATGCCTTGTTCAAGGTAATAAGGTATGACACTCCAGAGTCTCCTGTGCGTCGGCGTGTATGCCCAGCAGTTATACGTGTGAAAATTAAAAGCAATTAAAATTTGCAACGGTTGAGGTAGTTGAGGTTTGTAATTTTTTATTGAATAGTGCGCTGTCACAGTGGAGTGGGCTGGGTGAAAAAAAATCAATTAAGATGGGGCTGTCCTTATTGCACCGCTGATTGAAGTGAGGAATTACAATGCAAAGTGAGTGTGCACAAGTACTTTGACGATCGGTTCATCTTTATATGAGCTTTTAAAATGTGGGGAGTTTCTGTATCTCTGAGAATGATATGATTGTAAAGTGAATACTCTTCGGCGTTGGGCCAAGAAGGATTGCACTGCAACAAGGCAGAGAAATGGGGCCAAGCTGCGGTCGCATCTATAGTCGCTGGAGTTTCAAGGCCAAATTCCGTCATGTTGTACTACTTCATACTTGGCAGAAATGGCTGCACATCCTGCAGTCTTCATTAAAGGTCAGTTAGAGGTCTGCATCAGAGATTATGAAAGGTTAGCGTGACTTACTACTGAGATAAAAGTGACCTGTCTCCACCATGGGTGGGAGTGATTAAGACCAGACCACAGACAGCTGCGAGGCCCCGGGTGCCAGAAAGTGATGGACAATGCGTGTTTGCGTGCATGCTCATGCATGCTGTTGCTGACACCATGGCGATTGCCACAGCAGAGTGAATTATCACCACCTTAATGAGGGCGTGGCACGCTTTTACGCTTCAATTCCATTGGCAAAGTCACTCTCATCTGTAGCTCCAATGAAGGAATAAGGAGGACATACAGAACATATAGGTGTTAGGGTTTGGAATTAAAAAAGCTGAATGTGGAGAAAAAACATCAGCTAGTCATGGATCTGTAAACAGTGCTATACTTCCTCAGGTCACTCACTATAAAAAAAAAGTGTGATTTTTGTCACAAAATATTTTTGGAAGTTCAGGTAAATACAGAGAAACTTCCTGGTATTGATGTTAATTTTTAATTTCTGAGAACAGGCCTGAGAAGTTTGGCAGTTGACCCCCTCCAATCTAGTCCATGGGAGGCTTTCATATATCAATAAAACTATACAAAAATAGCTATACAAATACACCCTTTCTATAAGGTACTAACTCCCCTTTTCAAGAAATCTCTGGTATAACTCAAAGGTAGTATAATATACAATAAGACCAAGTGAAAGATAAAGGTGGAGATCAATTCCTAGACTGCCTCATCTGGGTTATGTTCCTCTTCTTACTTTAAGATTTATTTTATGCCTCTTTTATTTAGAATATAAACATCTATTTTGCCTTTTTCAATTTCTGTCTCCTTTAATTATTATTTACTTTATATCTTTCTCTTTTCATTTGACTTATTTTTGATAGCGTTCCAATCTCAAAATACATCACTTTTATATCATCTGTTTAATATCTGTGAATAAATACAACTCACTGATGTCGAACCACTCCGTCACGTCATGGCTCGTTTGTCTACACAAACATTACATTTAATGAATCTAAATGTGTGTGTAGATTACACAACGAATGGCACAGTGGGAGAATATACAGCTTGAGATGCATGCTGCCATACTCAGTTTATCAAATTAAGAGCCATTGATAAGTGTGTCAGACATTTTTTTCCTTTGCCATTACCATAATTACCATGTGTTGTTGTATTGACAAGCAGTGTTTTCTATAAAGAAAATGTAAAATTTCATTGACGTAACCATGGCGCTCTGCATGCTGAGCACTATAGTCTTGTCTTACTGACTACGAGATGAGGGCTTACATGATAGAGTAGCTAGAATCATCTCAATGCAAAAATATGAAAGATTACATGTTTAATTTGATGTTACTTTAATTATTTTTTAGAAGTTGCCTTCCAATTAATTGTCATAGTAGTTTGTTTTAATGTGGCATTTAAATATGGACAGAAATTCTGTCTACTGAGACCCTCCCATGGCGCCGCCGGCCCTCAAGCGATGCCATTTGAGGTTCCCCGTCACCGTGTGACCATGTGCTCACATCCAAAGCAGTTTGACTCCCAATCAGCCAAAATCAAAATGCCAGCTTCATGCCGTCTCCGGGACGTCAGGAGGTCCGATCTGATTTGCCCCGTCAGTTCGAGGACGCTCACCAGCCATCGCTTCGGAGCCCCCCCGTCAGTTTGACGGCTGGACACCGAGACAGGTTGTTCTGCATTCAGAACACACTCGCAACGTGTTTGTGCCAGAGACGTTTCCATTACCTGACAGGAGACCCAGAGAGCTCAGCTATGATCCCCATGGCAACGTGACACACGTAGAGATTAAACCGGATAGGATGATACTATCTCTGATTACCTCAAAAAGTCCGTTTTGCACGACAATTATGTTTCTCTCCACCTGATTTAAACAGCTGCCAAAAAATAAAATCACCCACGTACTTCTTTGAGACACTGTAATTTTTAATTGAGCTATTTGAATTATGCAATGCTGAGCCATGCAATTCACCTACTATCAGGCATATTTGCCGAAACATGAATCATATGTATTACACAGCTGTCCTCCTCCTCTTTGTAGTGTAAATATTATTGTAATTACTTCGACTGCAGGGCGTGCAGCGTTTGTAAAACATATTCAATTTAGAGGGTACTGATTGAAGTTTCATTACTTCAAGTAAGTACACGATTAAAGCATATAATAAAGAAGAAAAGTAGAAAGAAAAAAGTTTAAAAGCGAGGTACTTAACTCTGCAATTTACATTTTCATTTCTCTCAAAAGCGGCTTATCACATATTTGAATATGTAAGAATACAACCTTCAACTCACAGATATGGTTTCCTAAAGAATGAGAAATATTGAACTACAAAAGCAGTCGCATTAGTTCACTTATTAATATACATGCATTCACATTTGTTGAATGAAGATGGAACTATTGCCATATTATTTTGGAATAAAAGAATAGAATTGAACTTATATGCTATAATATGCCCTATAGGGTATAATTGCACAAGCCTCTTTTGCCCGCCTCAGCATTTTGTACATCTTTCTTACATTGTACGTGACCTTTCCATGTTTCGATGATACGGCTTCACGCCGGCGTATTCATCCGGCTCGCACACTGACGGAATGGGAAGTGAAGTACGGCGGAGTGAGCTGAAAGCAGAAGAAATTGGAAAAACAGAGAGTGAGACGGTAAGCACAGGGAGCGAATAGAAAGAGACATGTGATGGAGAGCTGTGACAAAGGATGAAGGAAAAGGAGGAAAAAAGAGGGGGCACCATCAAGGTCGTAAGGCTTCAATCAGACGGCTGTGCTGTTGCAGATGAGGATGTGAATGCGGTAACAATTAAAATGCAGATCACAGGACCGGGAGGCTTTGGGAAATGAGGCGTTTTGCCAAGACATACTCTAATAAATTCTATGTGCAACCCCATTGCAGCCTGCTGCCTCCCTGCAAACCCGAGCCGCTTCCATGGGCTGATTACAGAGTTTGTCCACAGTGAGTGCTTAGACAGACAGTCCATTAGTCCACTTTAACATTAATCTCCATCACTGAACCCCCCCCCTCCTCCTCCTCCTCCTCCTCCCCAAATCCATTGTTCCCCAAATGAAACCACTCACAACATTTTAGTGGATTGATTGGGGCTCACTATTGCCATCTAACAAATTGAGGTTTGACCTTGTGACGATCCATCACCGTTAATAGAAAATGAACTAAAATATAAAGTATCGTCATAGACTGTCTCGCTGCCTCATCCCGCCTTACTCTGTCTTACCCTGCCCCTTCCTCTAGATATTAACTCTCTCCGCCAGTCCAATTATCGACCTTTCACTTTAATTTAAGCCATAAAAACAAAAATATTACAGTCAAACAGAACCCCATACAGTATTCTGGAGTGACACTGACTCTAAATACAGAAAGTACATGCACATTTTGTTCTTCTTTAAGCTTCTCCTCGATGAGTCACAGCATCCGCTTCCATCTAAGACTTCCTCCAATCACATCCCATCCAGACAGGGTGACTTGAAAGTCTCTCAAAAGCTAAACAAAATGTATCCAATTCCAAATTCCAACACCCCGTGAACCCACGTCATTACTGCCCAACTTCAATCAGGATATTGCTTCAATCAGGTGAATATGTCATGTCATTTAATGAGGGTTTTCTCCTTTGCAGTCAGATCAAAATGTGATTGTCTTTCCCACCCAGAAGTCAAATCGGCACCCTTTTTTTTTTTGGTTTGACATCATGACATTCATAAGCAAAAAGTAGTTCCTGGCACCATCGTAACCACTAACGCAGTTCAAATGAAGATCATTAACATAACGGCAAAGCGCCACCTGTGAATGGATCGGAAAAACAAATGTCAATGACTGCCACGTTTTTTAATTTCAACCGTCGTCCTGCATCAGCTTCAGCGGTAAACGCACGCTTCGCATCCGTACACTCCCGCTCATTAGACAGCTGAAATCCCTCCCATCAGCAGCATAATGGCTCGCCTCCATATTTACATAACATTACTGGCCATCGCCGCAGAGTCTGCCACGCCGTCCCCATACTGATTGCTGTGCTGTGAGGCATGTTGTGTTGCGACCTCTCACGTGCACTATTGCAAACAGGCAATCATCCTTCGCTGTAAACCCCACTGCTGTTCCCAAATCTGTTTTCCAGCGTTAATTATTCACTCAGTTCACTGATGGCTTCACCTGTAAACATACTGGGGGGTTATTTCAGTAAAATAAATACACTCCTAGTCACTCTTTTTTAGTTTTCTTCTCATTTGGCCTCTGACTATTACTGCCACATCAAGTCAGCGGTCAGACGAGCATCAATGGTGTGAAGCTTTTACCTCTGTTGTGTAAGGATGCAAAAATATGAAATATTTTTGGCTTAGGGCGCCTTATGCTATTCAATAGCATGGAAAATTGATCTGTGAAAAGGGTTTAACCTGTAATCCTAACACCCACAGTAAATCTAGAATAGCACAGGCCACAAATAAGAGCGAACATAAATAGGTCTTTGTGTGATAGTTTTGCTCTGATAAAAGTAATTCTACTTAGAGGAATGCGTGAAAAACTTACAGGGAGCATTTATCAAAGCTGCTACTGTAAAACAATCCCTATTAATAGTCATAATCATGCTGGTAACCTCTAGAGCGCTAATGTTTGGATGACGGTATCAATAGAAACCATGTCCTCTGAGGAATGGAAGTCCTGACGTTTTGAAAGGTGTCCTGCTGCTTATGAACAGTGCTTACAGAAACCACGACTCTCCAGACATTTCCAAACGCTAACCACAATATAATATTCAGCACTTCTGCACCCTGCCGAGCTGGGAGTAAACACACGGTCTGTCTAGTGAGTCTTATAATTGCTTTTGAGAAGAGTGAAATGTTTTTGTCCTATCTTTAACTATTAAAAAAAAAAAAAAGAATTAAAATAAATCCAATCTAGGAATCCCTTGCGTTTTTGCCTCCAGCAGAAAATGTGAAATACTTAAATCAGCATGTCAGCCAACAAGAGAGAATCCTGGATTAATCAGAAGTTAAGAAAAACAGAGCGAAACTTTCACTGAAAGTTTTGAATATAGTATACATTGGAGAGGCATATATCTGTATTTATGCCCTGATATTGACTGGATTGTTTGTGTATAACTGTTGCTGCTGCTGGAGGAATACGCCAATACAGTTGAAAACTCCCCAAAAACTTGGAATTGTGCAACATACGCAAACATACACAAAGTCACAAGTCAGAAATAAGATTTCATACTATCTCATGAGAGGTTAAAAGCCTAAGATCTATTGTTTATTTTGAAAAGCAACTGTGGATGTAATGAGCGTGTATTGCCACGCTGTGACTTCATAAGGAAGCTTGTTTTGGGTGATCAATAAAATGGAAAACAAATAGAATAGGCCTTAAATAACAGACATTGCAGTTGCTGTTGTTTGATTTGCCTCTCTCACTTACTCATTGTCTCTTTCCTGTGCCCTCACTCTCTCTCTCTCTCACACACACACACACACACAGACACACACACACACACACACACACACACACACACACACACACACACACACATCCAAATCCAGGCTATTTTCTCCTCCTCCCCCAAGTCTCTGCCCCCACATCCTGGCTTGACAGGCTCAACATATTCCGAGCTACCAAGAGACAGAGGAGCAATTAGAGGCTAAATAAAACATCCAGTCATGTGTAAATGTGCATGTCAATCCTACGCCATTCTCCGACATTACATCTAATCTAAAATGCTGGCCGGTTAAATTGAGACATGCATTTGGATTTCAAGCACTCATTAATACATCTACCAGCTTGTTTTATATCATTTACAGAGAAAAAGACATCGAAAAGCTCATGTGTGGCACACATGAAACAGCCACATGACCTGTGTGTGTCACTCCGGTCGGGGATGACATTGGGTGCTTGGTGGTGTATAAATATGGTTGTCGTTGCAAGCAGAAGAAGTTTGCAGGCTTGTCAGGACATATGACACATTGGAGCACAGTTTGCCACCGGCCTAAGTGCAGCCGCTGCATATAGAATAAACACAGACACGTTTTAAAGGCACGCCTAAGGCTGCACGGTCTCTTCTGCACCCATCCAGCTTTGGTGTAGATTGCAACCGAGTACAGCGACTCACACATGCATGGGTATTTCTTTTTAATTAATTTGCACCTCATCTAATCACTGTTAATCACAGAATTAACCAAATGTGTATATGCAACAAAGGTGTGTGATTAGCTGTTTACATATCTGCAGACTGTTACCATGTAATTGGAGTAATATTCTGTAATTCTCCTTTGACATGGACTGAAAGGCCATATGTTGCACACACACACACACACACACACACACACACACACACACACACACAGACAGACAGGATGACCAGAACAGCAATGTTTCTAAGCAGTCCATAACCTTACCTTACATGCCAAACTGCTAGTTACTAGTGTGTGTGTGTGTGTGTGTTTGTGTTACTTTATTAGTGTGCATTCATACACTCCTGTTGTTTTGTTTCCAAAGCCGAAGGCTGTGAATTGGCCTCCCTTCATCTCTTTCAGATAGAAGCCTCATGGAGGAGCTTTTATGCCGTGTCATGTTTTGCTCTCAGTTTTAAAACGGATTATACTTGCAGAGTAAAATGATGCACCATTAGGCTACACAGATAGAACACAGTTCACTCTCACTAATGCATCTCATACATTAACAGAATATCCCAGTTGCTTTCATTTCCTGTACACGTTGTGTGTTAGACTGTCTGACTGTTACCTCCCCAGAGAATTTCCATAGAGGATTGAAACATGTACTGGAAAAAATCATTAGTACCATTGCCCTTTCCATGGTACAGTGGACCGTATGTTGCTACAAGACTGGCTCTATAGCACGTAGTCATGCTAGCTGTTAGTTCACTTATATAAGATTAAGTTCTCTCTTTATACAACTGATCCAATCAAGTAAATGTAATCATATTTTAATGGTTGTTAAATTTCTTAAAGCAACCTCAGTTTGATGGATTACTGTTACAAGGTACGTATGACTGAATTCAACAAAGCTCTTGATTTACCAGTCCAATACTTCCCAGACCTCACCTATGGTAGTGACAGAAAGAGCTTTGCAATGACCAGTTAAGGTTGTTGGGGCATCTGATCAGGATGCCTCCTGGACGCCTCCCGTTAGAGGTGTTCCAGGCATGACAAACATGGAAGTCCCCCCAGGGTAGACCCAGAAAACACCGGAGGGATTATATAGCCCATCTGGGTCCCCCTGAAGGAGCTGGAAATCGTTGCTGAGGAGAGAAACATCTGGAATGGCCGGATAAGCAGAGGACAATGGATATAGATGGATGGAGAGTTGCTCTGCTAACGTGCAGATTCTGACTGAGGCCACTCAGATGCTGCTCTGGTCCTGCTTTTACCAGACCTGGAAGCAACACCCAATACTGCGGTCTCCCCTACACCACCTAAAGACGTTGATAGGAAGGTTCTCCAACCCAGTGCAGGAAAATAAAGCAAAATTACCCGTTTCAGCGGTTCCATTCAAATGATCTAGATTTCAGATGAATGTTTTTTTTTTTGTAAATGGTGCCAAGTTAAAAAAAACATTACATCACTGCACAAGAAAAGGGTGCAACACTATGAAATATTTCAAAAGGCAAAAAACGAAACGATGAAGAAATGGAAATATGATATACAGTTACATCAGATCTGTGTGGCGCAGTGAGGAGCCGGATGAGTTGTAATCTGCTGCTTTCTTTTCATCTCCTCAGCCGAGCAAAAGCTTCAGAAGCCGCTGACGTCACGCACTTCATGCACGTCATCGTTTTATTCGCCAAATCTGTTTCCATTGCAATTCATCACATTTCCGGCGGAGACAAGGACGTCACACACACAGAATGGAGTGAGGGAGAGTATAAGCATATTTCTGACTTTCCCATGCTTGCTGGAGGCCCAGAAATTACAGAAGGAGGCAAGTGGGTGAGGAGTCAAATCCCGAGAGAAACGGCACATTTCTATCATTTGCATAAATGTATGCAATTATCTCTAATGAGGCACACAAGAAGGGACAAAACACGTCTTCTTGTGAAACCCACTGGGATGTGGTCATCTTCTGGAAACAGTAAGTGGATTATTAGATGGCTGTTGATGAAAGACAAAATGAATTATTAGACGGAACCAGTGATAGATAATGTTTTCTACATTTCTGATGAAGCGATGCCAGTGAGGAATGGTCGACACTACAGACCAACTTATTCAAACGCTGGAGAAATACATGTCATTAAAAATACTTTTTTTTGTGCACGCCTCACATCTCATTTGCCACACAATGCCATTCACATGCGTAAACACTGCACAATAAAGCCAGTGCATAAACCACCAGTAAGTCTTATAGTGTATGTTCTATTGCCCATGTAGGCCAACATGCTATTCTGGGTTGAGCAAGGTGTTTTTTGTTTTTAATTAACTGTGTTGGGCATCATTGATTTCCATGTTGTGTCGCTGCTTGGTTTTGAATCATTTCCTCATAAAAAAGACAGCATCCTGTGTATCATTTTGTATACAAAATATGTTTGAGAATTTTGTTGTAGCTGGGTACCGACAACACCTAAACCTCAACATCATTTGTAGTTTTTTAGTCTTTCTAGTCATTCATTATATTGGGATCCATATCATTTTATTTATTTTTTTCTGTTCATTGTGACGGTGATTCCTCCATAGACACAGTTACAGACAACTAAATCCTAAAGTCGGATTTCATTCACATTGCTTCTACATGTTTACTTCCGTTACTATGTTAACTAGAAAGCTGGCAGTCAGTTGGCACTCAAATCTAAAACCAGGAAAGCGGCCGATGGAATGATCCTCCTGGTGGAGATAAACATTCCATCTGGTACCACTGGGACAACTACATAGTGAATGACTGTTTACTGGCTGGTAACTGAAGCCCAGTATTATTCCATTATTATGACACTTACATACAATGTTTTGTGTCTCATGCACAACACATTAAATACTGTGTAATAGTGCTTATCCTGTTACAGTTTGTGACATAGAAATATTGTATTATAAGTGATAGTATAGATATTGCGTTCATAATTATATAAATATATATTATTATATACATTTAAAAAGAAATTCTAACCCTAGCCCTGGAAGACACTCTCCATAGAGAGCTGACTGTACTTCAGTTGCATTCACATTCCTTATGCTTTCAATCTTACAGAAGAAGTATCCCAAGGTGTTGAATTCATCATAAAGTAATACACAGAGGTTCATCTTCTTCAGTAACTGAGTCCACAGAGTCTCGCTTTTCAAGTCAGTGGGACTGAAAAGCCTGCCATCTTTAATTCCCATGAGCACTTGCAGCTGTGTCCTCATCCTCTTGGGGGTTTACCAGCACCCACGTTTCCCTTGAGGGACCTCCCTTTGGATTCACACAGTGAAGTCAACCAGCACAAGAGCTGTATCATTTGAAGCACAGTGTACCATATGACATTTTAATAGAGGAAAACAAAGTATGTTTGGGAGAGGGTTTACGGGAAGAAGTTACACCATTTAAAATCACTGCACAACTCTCATCCGCTTAGAGATGACATGTACAGTTTTAGCTAACACACAAAACAATCTCTCTGAATGTACATGAAACCTTAGTAAGTGACCAAATATTGCAGGTGTTGGTCTTTATTTACAGTTTTTATTCTGTGTCATCTTCACAACACAGAAGCTAAGATACAGCAAGGCTTTTTTGTCACTTCAAATTGACCCACTTTCATTCCCTTAAGACTCAGTCTACCCTAAACTCTATGCATATTTTATTTTAAAATACAAACCTTTCTCTCCTCTTAAACAAAGTGTATTTCAGACAGGAGAGATTTCAATAAGAGTGCACAAACACATTCATTACACAATGCACAATAAAGTTAGAATTATATAGAATCTCCAGTCTCAAAGTCCTCAAGTGGTCTCTTCTGCATTTTCCAACATAGACATTGCAGTTCAGTAGGTTCAGAAAGTGCAAAGATGTAAGAGAGCTAATATCAGCAGGAGCCGAGTTGAGTAGAGGCCGCCGTTTGTAGAACTGAATGGTCTCAGAAGGGAAATGTGTGTCAGCCATTACTTAAAGCAAGCTAAAATATTGTTACACAGTACCTTGGCAGCAGAGTTATGTACTGTCTCTCATCTCAACTACTTCGGCTGCAGACCATCAGATTATCTTAGAATGACATCTCAACCTTTTTGCAGATGACATTGCTCTGTTGGTTGTACAGGACCATGGTTTTAAGCTTGTCAAGGGACAGTTCACAACTAAAAAAGGTATAAAGGACTATCCCAAATTGCTACTGCCTGGAACTGAACCTGTGTCAGTGGTAGCTGGTGTTATGCGACCTCAAACTGCATGTAGGTAAACAGCCACACAACGATCAGACGCACTTCTTTGAAGGGTTGAAGACAGCAGAACTTTTGTACAGGAAGTACAAGAAGAAGAAGAAGATGTGAAACTATGAGAATGGACTTGCCAGTCAAACAGATTGCTATTGAACTGTGCCAGTAGATGTTGCTATAGCAACAGAAAGTCAACTGCTGGTGGCATAACTACGGAGTTCTCGTCTGCCGAGGTATATTAGTTTGTTTGTTAGCTACATGATGTTAGAAAATAGTTATGCTGTTGCAGTTCTGTATATTATATATTCAACAACTGCACGGCAGTGATATTTCCCACTATACCTTGTCCAGTTCCCTTTTGATGATTTAAATACTTAGCATTAATTTGAATAAAAAGGACAAAAAGTATTTGGCAGGTCTGGTTTCCCAGTCTGTGGTGTGTGTCTTGTCTCTAACCTTTTGTTTAATTTAATGATTACCACAATTTTCACAGAGAATCTCCCAGAGAACACTGAGAACATCTGCTTGCAATTAAACTTTCTTCTCGTTAATGAGTTATGGTGCAGATGGTCTTGCCCCTTTCTAACATTAATTTAACTTCCTGAACAGCTCTGTATTCCTCAATATGAGCAAATATGCAAACTGGATGTAACTTTACAGTTGTACCTGCCCTACTGGATAAGTTTGGCCTGGAGCGGATTCAGCTCTATCTTCTTTGAGAGTTAGTGTTGGTATATGTGATTGCAGTGTGAATACTGTGTGTGTGTGTGTGTGTGTGTGTGTGATTGATTCTTTGCTTTTGTCTGATCAACCTAAGGGATGAGGAGACGCACACTCGTGTGTAAGTCTCAGACAGCCATGAATTAGCTGGTAATGAGGCTCTTCTCTGCAATGGTGGAGGCAACCATCGGCTGAAGCAAATGAAAGGTCAAGCTGTGAGAGCTGCCACAAACTTGTTGAAAGGTCAAACTCCACATTGAATCCTTCTTCAGTCCAAAATCTTTACAGGTTATGAAAAACATACATATTTATGTAGGTGGGCTGTGTGTGCATGTTTGTGTGTTTGTGTCTGTAATATTTGCGGTGTGGAGGATTGATTGATTTTATATTTGGTTTCCTTGAAGTTGGATGTCTTATGTTAAAACGCCGCTGGCTACGTTTTTACTCATGAATGATGCATCTTTGACATGTGATGACATCGCTGTTAACCTCAGTAATAATTCCTAAAATGCGCCTGGGAAGCTGCAGTTATGCAACCCTGTGTTTGTGAATGAAGATGCAGTGGGACGAGTGCATTCTCAGTGATGGGTATTCTTTGCTTTTGTCATTTTTAGTTGCTTTCATACTTTGAAATATATTTTCTAATTCCCTGGGTGCCACTTCCAAGTGTCCATAAGGCCTCCACTATTACAAAAGCGAGTAAATAGGAGTTTATTTTGAAATAAAGATAAACATTGTGGTTTGAGTACACTCTCTTAACTTGTGAATTAGTTTACTTCGCCAATAAGTTATCAAGACTTAACACCCATAAAGAATTATTCATGAAAAATTTAAATAAATTGACTTAAAATGCATCGGCGCTGTGTTTCCACTGCGAACTATGTCACTTGTGAGGTAGATTACTCTTATTAACTGTCACTGAATAGAGCCGGTGAGGGTCTTGTACAATGCTCCCCTTTCAAACCTTATCAGACACACATTCAAACAGGCGGAGGGTGAACGTGCAGTGAAATTGTAAGTATCCCAAGCCCTCAATATCTTTCATGGGGTTTCCAAACTCTGATTCTTCCTGCCATGATGGATTCGGTATATTAATAATAGACAGAGCTACTATTATTCTGGGATATCCAATTTAAAGTGATGAAAAAGTAATACACTGAAGCTCGAGTAAAATGAGAAATAGGAGAAAAGAAATGTAAAGGGATTGCTTAGAATGGGGAGATGTGCGGAATATCCTGTTAGTCCAATGTAAGTTACTCTTGTGCAATTTACAAAGTGCTCACAGTTTTCAAAGCCTTGGCTGCACAAAACTTTAGATCCATGACATAAAAGCCTGTTTTTACATCCAAGCAAAAATATGCAATCAGATTTCTGAACTTCTACATGCATATTGTTAGTTGTCTTACATCTCAGTCACGGTTAAATTGTTCTCGACATGCAACAACTCTAAATATGCTACTTCCAGATCCCACTTTCATGTAGCTTCACAACTGTGCCATACTTAGCGTATTAAAGATTAATTTTGATAAAGTAATGATTGTTCTGAACACATGGTTCAACTGGGGAGAGGTGGAAAAGTGCTTTGAAATGTTACCATTAACATTTTAAAATCCATGATGTGCAGTATTTTACTTACACATGACTGCAGGATTTGTATTCAAAACATGTGACTCCCTTTATGCAAAGTTAAAAATAAAATCCCGCTTTGCTCAAAGAGGGAGATTAACACATGAACGTACATCTGAAACACTGCTGGGAACTACAAGGTATTGATGAGATGAAATGCCCCTGAATGCTCGTGGTTCGCCCACATAGGTATTTTCACTTAATCTGCCTGATTAGATCTCTGTCTAAAGCCCTAAAGAGAGGTGTAATTTGTGCCAATCCAACAGGTACGATAAAACAGGAGAGTCAGGGAGGTGTCAGTCAAGTGAAGTTGGTACACGCCCACAAAATCCTCAGAAGAGCAGCCGAGATAATAGGCTCGTTGGAGATGAACTGCGCCTCGGCTGGAAAGTTGACGAGAGCAGGCGGAGCAGCAGGAGGCGGAGTCTAAAAGCTGCATCCAGTAGGACAGTCGGACAGTTTTGGCCTTCCAAGATTTCACAGGAAGTTACATCCTGTTAGACGCGATCTATAGGCTATCTGTAGTTTGGGACCACGTTTGCATTTTATTTCTTTTTGCACAACATGAGTTTCCAAGGTTAAGAATGAATGTGATCAGGCCAGCATCGTCAATACGTCCCAAAAGTGCTATGGATAAAATTAGAATCTAGTGAGTGAGCTGGTATGTGAACAGATCTATCTCCATGACAACTGAGCAAACTCCGCCTGCTGATGGAGTGTGTCTGGCCTGACACAGTTAAAAGTTAGAAATTGGATCTTGGATAGATCAAGCAAACTTTTTTTCTAACTGTAAATAAACTTGGAGAGAACAAAATACAACTATTATTATTTTTATAGCTCCGTACATTTTGTTTGTCATGACTTTTCAGATAGAGAGTACCAGTGTGTGAACCGTTTTCCCATTTTTAACCATTGGATCTTTTATAAGGAAATGATGTAAGAAATAATAAAAAGAATGATCTTAGCAGTAAAGGGGCGTCTCCTAAAGCCTTTCTCATATTGGGGGAATTGGTTGAGCCGATTCATCATGAATGGATCAATTTACCCTTTGAGGACACCACCTAAACACAAAAATAAGTGAATCAAATATACCAAACTGCTCCTTTTTGCTCTCTGCACTTTCCCTCTCTCTTTCCACCTTGAGCTCTCTATTTCTTTATCGGTCTCCTCTCTCTACACCTTTTGTATATCCATCTAAAAGCCTGCGGGGGAGGGGAGGGGGAGAGAGGGTGTGAGGTAGTAACCCTAACCCAAAAAGAGTGAGAAGCACTCACTGCTAGTGATGAGAAATCCACTCCAAGCTGAAATGAATGGAGTACAAAGACAATGTCTCCCTTATTTTCAATGCAATTATTTTGTGATTAATGCTTTTTTTGGTGGGGCAGTTGTCACTCAATCAGAGGCAGATTTGGGGCTGCTGCGATTGTTTCTCAAGAGGGAGAGAATCAGGCAGATTATAATTGAATTGTTATGCAGATTACTATTATTGTCTGAGGTGGAAGCTCTGAGTGTGTACGTGTGCATGTGGAAGCAGCCCATCCATGCAAAGGTTTTTTTTTTTTTCCATTATTGTGACTTGTCAGATAGGAAGCAAGAGGGTTATTTATGGAAAACGTTCAGATATTAGCCTCTGGATCATTATCAATAAGACATTCTTTTGATAGTTGCTGCTCATGTTGAACACGTATACGGGCGAGCAATTTCCGAGATAACTTTATACAAACACAACGTAATGACTCCCCCCACCCCCACCCCCCATTTGGATGATTATGCAAGCTGAATTGTGAGGCAGCCTCAGTTAACATTCTCTCAAGGCCTATCAGCAAAGTGCGATTGACTTTGCACCGATGAAACCAACTTGATATGATTTGCATAATGATGAAATCTGATGTTTGGAATAGAGAGGGGCAAATGTGTTGACAAGCTTAACAGCCATGGACTTAACAAGTATGTGAGTATGAGTGTTTGGGCATCAAGGTTAATGTTGAGGTTAAACTCGTGTGTGTTTGTGAGTGTTGCATAACCTTGAGCTATCTGGATTTGCCAGGTTTTTCCCCACAAACTAATCTTCAAGATTTTCCAATGCCACGTTGCCTCGAGCAAAAAATACATCTAACATCGACATTGTGCAATTTCCTATTGATGCCGTGTTGTGGTGAGGTTAGGAAAGGTGAACTTAGTCACCCCCCTTTTCAATTTTCTGACTAATCCGAAGGGACAGGATAGATTCAAACCAGGGAGTTGATCAATGTGAAATTATAGGGGATAGGCTTTGTTTCAAAGCCCCCAGTTGCGTTCAGACCTCTGGGATCGGATCACAAGTATCTGTTGTCATTGCGGGATGAGGTTAGCAATTACCCCAATCAATACTTGCAATTCTATACCAATCTGCATGTCGGATAGGTTTAAGTCAGTCTTTCTTCTTGAGACTTGTTTTTAGTGGTATTTTTCATTATACAAAATACAACAACATCCTCTGACATTGTTGCACAAAGAAATAACTTAATCGATCAGATTTATCAAAACATTTGGCGACCACTTTTCTGCTGATCAACTAACCAACCAGTTGAAAATAAGTAACAGTAAAATACAAACTCTACAACCAGATTTATTATTGCAGGGGTTTTTCACAGAATAATAATGTTTTATAATGTGTGCACCTCGTGGCTACAAAGCAGTAGGGTTAAGTGAGAAAATATGGTTATGTAATTTTGGTGAACTGACCCTTGAAGGACACTCAGACCGACAGACTATCATTATAGACTATAAGGCTTTGCAATGGCTTATTGTGACCTTTTATCTAAACTACTTTGATAGGTTGTTGTTATTGCTGTTTTTATTCTATCACCTTCTTCCATCCTACTATGATAAACTGTATTTAAATGTACAATCCACTCTACTGGATTAACCATGCATGTCCCTCCATTATATGACTTTGCAAAACCCTTTCTGATGATTCGGCAATAGAAAGCACCTGTCAGCATGAATCCACTCATTCATCACATTGCTCCTGGGTGGACTTTAATAACCTTTCATTCCCAACGTGACTGAAATGTGCACAACCATGAATATTCATATTATAATCTACTTTCACATACAGCCCAATATGTGTGCCCCCTCCCCCAAAAAAAACAAATGTTAATGATATGAAATATCCAAGCATGATTTAGACTACAGAATGACAAATGGACAAACAATGCCCTGCAAGAAATTGGATCTAATTCAAGTGCTGTGAACTGTATCAACTGTAGAAATAAAAATACATGACAACAGTGACATTTAATATTAAACCGAGGAGCCGTATTTAATTAAAAAATAAAAAAAGCCTGATCTTTACTGCCCACTGCCAAGGCGGGCCCGGCTGTTACATGAAAACACCTCTTGGCTGCATTGCAGATATAAAATTCATATTCTGTGGCCGAAGCTTGATCTTCCTCCTTCTCACTGCAAGAGGGCCTGAACAGAATGTAATCATGGGAGGAACAGGGGATCAGTCTTCTGTTCTACCTGCTGCTCTGTATCACTCCGTTCCTCACTCTCGCCGCAGCAATTAAAGAACTGCGTATGTTTGACATCACCGATCTCGCAAGCAACTCAAACAAATACTTTCGGAAAACGGCATGCAAAAAGTGCCAACTTGACTTGTAAAATCTCGCTGGAAAGTGACGTGTGTATAATAATCCTGTTTATTTCCAGATGTAAAACGCCAAAGCCGGGAGTATTACTGTCAGGAGTGGTGAATGCCTTCCACCGTGTTGTCCTGTTGAAATATCACCATCGCTTGAGGTTGTTTCCGTCCTAGAGAGCGCTCAGCGTTTGCTTCAACAAGCACTTTTGGCTTTTCAGTATGAGGGCTAAAATGAACTGAAGCCAGCTCTTCAATGGGGGAGGATTCTAAAAAAGAAAAAATGAGTAACTTGGCCTTGTTTCTTCTAATATATGTCTATTTCCGTATTGCCTCCTTGCACGTATGTTGTACAGCACAATGAGGGTAAACACAAAAACAAATAGAGAGAGGTGGGTGAGTAAGTCGCTGAGCGATCAACTGTGCAATTGAATGAGTAATTCAACGAGAGCATGAGCCGGGGGGGGCTGACTGATCAGCAGGCTGACTGACAGCGAGACAGCTGACTGATCGTCTGAGTGACTGATGGCCAGGTAGAGCTTTGCCGGGTTCTTAGCATAATAATCGTGACATTGCACAGCCAGGCAGAGAGGGTGAAAGTGAGAATGCAGGATTGAAGAGAGAGAGAGAGAGTGAGAGAGAGAGTGAGAGTGAAGTGGTGGGAGGGGGGGGGATAGAAACAGAGATAGCAGCAGGTGAGCAAAGGGAGCTGCGTGAGGCTTCGCTGGAGTGCAGTTCCAGGTTGCTCCAGATAAGACTCAAACAGGAAATTGCAATATGGAGGGACAGTGTCTCAAGTGGAATACTAAGAGACCCTTGTCTGTGTGTGTCTCTCTCTCCCACAGTAGAGGACAGTATGCCATTGAAAGCCTTAACACATATGCTTCATGATAATTAACATGTCACTAAACTCTTTAATAGTCGTATGAAACTGTGGAATTGCTTCTAATTATGACGTCTCAATTTCTCTCAAGAGGACTGAACATATAGGCTGCTGCGGCTCAGGAGATAGAGCGGATCGTCCACTAATTGGCGGCCCGGTGGTTCGATCCCCGGCACTGAACCCCGAATTGCTCCCAAAGGCTGTGGCATCGGTGCGTGAATGTGCATTAGTTTAGATCCTGATTGACAGCTTGGCAGCTTAGCCTCTGCCATCACTGTATGTGTGTGTGTGTGTGTGTGTGTGTGTGTGAAGGGGTGAATGTTAACATGTAATGTAGAGCGCTTTAAGTGGTCTGAAGACCAGGGAGGTGCTATATGAAAGTCTGTTTCTCATTTACATAGCAAGCAGGGTGTATTCCAATGGAAAACACTGGAGAATGATGGGAAATATGCATATATTCATAGATAATTACATGTTATAAAGTATATGTTTGAACTTAGATTGTTTCTAAAATAACTAAATAGATGTTAAACTGACTTCACTTCAACAATTTCCGCACAAATAAATATTTCTGCTTCTGTTGTGTTTCTTTCATTCCAGCCGATCTGCAGAGCCGCCAGCAGGGGGGAGTGCTGATCTCTGCTAAATGTGACAGAAATCACTCACACACACACACACACAATCATGTATTTGTTCCACACCTCAAGACTACTTACAGCAATATGATACAGTGTAAGCCTTGAACTTAATGCTCTATACTTCTTGGCCGGCTCCGCCACCCACAGGCGAGAGTTTTACTAGTGTGAACGGTGACCATCAAACTACACTTTAAATCAAAAGGTGCAGCATGCTCCTGCCAAACTGCTGACTGACCGGACAACATTTCAATGTGAAATATCCATTCAGAATGTCAATCACTTGTTTGCCAAGTACAATGTCAGGGAGAGGAATCTGTTGCTGCATGCAAGGAACCCTGTTAAAACGGGACCATAAGTAGATGTAATATATGGGATTGTAAACTTACTTCCCACCTCAGCCCACCAAATCTTTCTGGACGATACAAAAGCCGATCTAAATCACGGCCAGTGGCACCTGGTGCTAATCTACCTGAGTGAAGCGACAGGCACTGAGGGCTACTCTACTATCAACTATAAAAGACTGTTACAATTTACTCAGCAAGTGAAAAGCAAACAGACTCCATCCAACAGCTCAGCGGGGCTATTTCATTAATCTGTCTCTTTTCTCATCTAGAAAACAAAACAAACCTAACACCCCTCCCAAAACAACAGCACCATTAATGCTTAAAGACTTGCTGCTTCTGTGATAGTTAGCAAAGCAAATATGATTATTGCATTTAAAATGGACCACCCTACATAGCCTACCATGAATGGTGTCTCATTGTCAGGGCTGGCCCAGTTAGTCAAGAAGCTAAGCTATGCTAAGCAAGGCAAACAGAGACTAAGTGTGGCAATCTCAGTTGAACTGCGAGTGACAGATCTAGAGAATCTATGTAACACCAACAACGCCACCTTAGGACTTGCACCTAAAGAGTATACACTTTTAACTTTTACTTCTCAGAGGGTTTCCCAACAACACAACCCATGCACAGGTAGGTACACAAAATGAATACAGGCACGATGTAAGATCATTTAACAGATTTTATTTATTACTCACAATAAAATAATTTCTTTATTAAGTTCTGTTTCTCTAAAACAACATTTATATAGTTCTTTTTATTTCCAAAGAATATTATGTTCAGCCAACACAGTAACCCACGGTGGTTCAGTTAGGAAGAAAGGCAATTTCAATAGCTTAGCTGTAGCAGAGGTCACTGCACACTCAAATAATCAAAACGAAACCAAACAACATCTATATACAAATGGGACGCAAACTCAAATCAAAACGAGAAAGAAAACATGCTTAACTTTGGCAGGTCCTCCACTATAACTGCTGTACTAACCCCCCCACCAAGAGTCTGATTGGGGCTGACCACCTTGAACTACAACACATTACATTAAGAGCGTCTAAACGACGAAGAGAGAGAGAGCGCAAAGCGGCTATTTATTATCGGCCTGAATGAGCGAGGCGAACAAACAAAAAGGAAAGAAAAGGAGGCTAGAGGCAAGGCAGGGCAAATGGCAGCCTAACGCCAGGCAAGCTGCGTGGTTAGCTGCGTGGTTAGCTGTAGCCTGCTCACATTGATGCTCTCGCCGCTAGCAGCTATGATGGTAGCAGCGGCTAACCGGAAGGGACACACACACACACCTCCGCTCGACACGCCAACCTGGCGAACGAACACACGGCGCATACCACGAATCACCAGAGCCACACACACCGGCCAGCACTTGCTTCGGCAGAGGAGAGAGAGCGACTAAACAACAGCGGGGATATATAAACAGGTCCGCATTAGCGGCCAATGACGCGGCTACACTACCGGTGCCGGTAAGGGGCGTGCCACACACCTGCTGCGATCGTCTTGCCTGCTGCAAAGACTGAGGGACACAGAAGAGAAATGAAATATATATAAACATAAAACCATCCGGTTACATTCCTCCCCCCCTTTGTTTTATCGGTGACCCACCGATTAACTACACAGACACAACTGACACTAAGACCAAGGTCTAAAAATGGCTGCAGCCATACTACTAGCACCCAATACCTGAGAGGCAGTAGCCCTGTTTGCCTCACCCCTTACAGGCCCTGGAAGGCGGTGAAGGTTCGAGTGTTGGCCTGCAGTGGTCCGGGAAGACTTCCTGAGAGCAGCTGAGCCGCTGCTGGATGCCCCCGTTGGCACAGGGGAAGGGACAAAGGCCTCTCTTGCCACCGGAGGTAGAACTACATGCTCTCTGGGTGGGGAGCTTGGCTGCACTGAAGTGGGTGGATGCTGGACTGGTCCCCTCAGAACCACCCAAAGTCCTTCTTCCTCCTCACTAACCTCAGACACACTTTCTGAGGAATCCTGTGGCTCCTCCTCAGGACATTCAGGAGGCAGGGTCAAGGCTGGTTTCAACATCATCCGGTGCACATTCCGCACCCGGGTCAAATCATGCACTGGAGCAATTGAATAGACCACTTCACCTGGACCTGGCGCTCTCACCACTTGATAGATTATTGAGCTCCATACATCCTGGATCTTACGGCGCCCTCTAACGCCATGGTCCTGCAGGTAGACTCGTTGACCAATCTCCAGTGGCTCACTCAGTGCTCCTTGATCGTGCCGCTCTTTCCTCCGTCTTGCTGCAGTCTCCATCCGTCCCCTGGCACAGTCGAAGGCCAGGTGAAGCCGACGTTGATGCTCTGCCACCCAGTCACACACCTTCCCTGCTGTCAGCTCGGGCAGATGACCCAACAGGAAATCAACAGGTAAGTGAGGTTCTTGACCGAACATCAGAAAATGTGGGGACTCACCCGTTGACTGATGAGGGGTGGTGTTGTACTGAAACACCAGCTGGGGAAGATGGCTGGGCCAGTGGCGTTTTTGGTCAGATGGAAGGGTGCGCAGTAGGTTATGCAGCGTCCGATTGAATCTCTCACATTGCCCGTTGCCCTGGGGATGGTAAGGGGTGGTCCGGGTCTTCTGCACCCCATACAGTTCACACAGCTGTTGAACCAGGGCACTTTCAAAGCTTCGCCCTTGGTCAGAGTGGAGGCGCGCTGGAACACCATAGCGATAGAACCACTCTCTCACTAATACCTCAGCCACAGTAGAAGCCTTCTGATCCCGGGTTGGCACAGCTTGAGTGAACTTTGAAAACACGTCTGTCATCACCATGACGAGTTCCCGCCCATCCTGGGCCGGTTCCAGCAGGGTGAAGTCAATGGCGAGGACCTGGTTGGGCTCTGCAGCTAGTAGATGACCCATGGGGGCCCGGGCCTTGGGCTGTGTGCACTTCGCCAGGATACAGCGCTCACACTGTTGACACCAGTCCCTGATATCTCGAACCATCCTCGGCCAGTAACACCGCTGCCTCACCAGCTCTGCGGTCCGCTCAATGCCCTGGTGCCCATGATTTTGATGAAGCTGCTGAAGGATATCCTCTTTCAGACACTCAGGCAGGAGAAGTTGGAGGATCTCTTCCCCACCGTCAGGGCGGAAGAGCCGGCGATACAGCAAGTTATCTCTCTGCACAATACGGTCCCACTGCCGTATCAGACCACGCACCTGAGGGCTTAGATGTTCCTTTTCTGCCCGACTCGGCACCCGCTTGCCACGCCAGAAGTGGTAGAAGGCCCCAATAGCTGCATCGCCCTCTTGGAGTGCCTGGAGATCAGCTGGAGACCGGGATGGGAGGGCAATGACAGCTGCCTGCACACCTGTGTGCTGATGCTCTCCAGCAGCCCCCTGGATATCTGGTGGTACAGCGGTGCCAGGCAGCATCTGTTCCAGGATCTGGGCCCCAGTGGCTGGCTGCCTGGAGAGGGCGTCGGCATTGTTGTTGGTGCGGCCTGGTCGGTACCGGACACTGTAGTCAAACGCCGATAGTTCAGCCACCCAACGCTGCTCTGTAGCACCCAGCTTCGCTGTCTCCAGATGGCTCAGGGGGTTATTGTCAGTCCACACAACACATTGGTGACCCCACAGATACTCCTTGAACTTCTCCACCATCGCCCACTTCATGGCGAGGAACTCCAGTTTCATAGAGCTATAGTTCTTCTCAGCTGGGTGCAGGCTGCGGCTGGCATAAGCAACTGGCCTCACTTTTCCCTCCTGCTCCTGTGACAGAACAGCTCCCAAACCACTGTGGCTGGCGTCGACTTCTAAAATGAAAGGCAGGGAGAAGTTAGCAAACGCCAAGGTGGGTGCACTTACTAGGCAAGCCTTTAATTCGGCGAAGCTCCTCTCACAGTCCGCCGACCATGCTTCTCCACACAGCGGGCTCCGTCCTCTTCGTGGCTTACTCCCAGCCAACTCAGCAACCAGTCTGTGCAGTGGGGCAGCCAGCTTGGCAAAACCTTCAACAAATCGTCGATAATAACTTGCAAACCCAATGAACGACCTCAGCTCAGTGACAGTGGTGGGACGTGGCCAGTCAGCCACAGCAGAGACCTTATTGGGATCTGTGGACACACCCTCTTGAGAGATGAGGTGGCCCAGGTACTGCACCTCCTTCTTGAAGAACGAACATTTCTCCAGTTTCACTTTGAGCCCTTCCTGGTCCAGGCGGCTCATCACAACATCCATACGGCTCAGGTGCTCCTCTACAGTGGAAGAAAAGACAATTATATCATCCAGATACAACAGAAGAGTCTGGCAGTGCTGCGCTCCAAACATTCGCTCCATGAGGCGTTGGAATGTCCCAGGGGCATTGCACAATCCAAAAGGCATACGATTAAACTCAAACAACCCAAATGGTGTGCAAAATGCAGTCTTTAACTTGTCTTTTTCAGCCACAGGTACCTGGTTGTATCCACTTGCCAGATCCATTGTGGAAAACCACCTGGCTCCAGACAGTGCATCCAAGGATTCCTCGATGCGGGGAAGGGGGAAGGCATCCTTTCTTGTCCTCTTGTTAAGCTGGCGATAATCAACACATAGCCGCAGGCTGCCATTTTTTTTCTTCACCAAGACGATGGGTGAGGCATAGGGGCTACTGCTCTCCCTAATTACCTGGGTTTCTAGCAGCTGATGTATGTGTGCCTTTACTGCCTCATACTCAGAAGGGGGGATACGTCTGTACCGCTGCCGCACAGGGGTGCTGTCTAAAAGGGGAATGTCATGAGATATCAACGTGGTACAACCGAGGTCACCTTCAAACGCAGAAAACACTGGTTCATGTCGTAATAACAATGCTCTAACCTTGTGCTGCTCTGCCTCAGGGAGTACAGATAGGTCAAGGTCCCTGATCTCCTTCCGAACTGAGCTCACACCTGCAGTCTGAGACATCATGGTTGCAGTAACGCGCTCTACCTCACTCAACCCTGGAGGAAGACTCACCACCTCTGCTGACGACAACAGGCCTATGGGACAGCGGGGCTTAAGGGTAACTGCAGCCACTCCCACATTAACTACTGGTATGTAGGCAGTGCCTCGGACAACACATACTAGGGCAGAAGACACCAACAGGCCAGCAGGCAAACAATACTCAGGGCTCAATGGCTCAACCAAAATGGACCTGGGGGCACCAAACACAGCAGAACAGGTAGCAGCTACAATCTTAGTGGAGCCTCCAGGTATACAAACCCGCTTTCTACCCCTCAACCTAGCCAAACAGGAACGTGGAGGAGAGGACTGGACCTCTGCCTGCTGACAGAACTGAAAAGCTGGCAGCCAGGGCCCGGATGGCTCCACCACCGCAGAGAGGTCAAACAGCTCAGGGCCACACTGGCGGATGAGCCCCTGATAACATGCCTTTATAATGTTCATGCCTAAGATGCCTGGCACTTCAGGAGGTGTTACTTGCTCAGGTGGGTCTTTAACCACCAACACACCACGCCTGGGGATTACACAGCCCAGCACCTCAACATCTGGTTCCAAATAACCCAGATATGGGATTTCCAACCCATTGGCGGCTCTCAGCTCTAACCAGTGACAGGACTTTAACTTATTCTGGAAGTTCTGTCTGAAGAAACTCTCTGAGATGGTGGAAACCATGGACCCTGTATCAAGAATACATTTAACATTCACACCTGCCAACTTAATGACTACCTGGGGAGAGGGAGCAATCAGGCGTTCCTTTAATGCAGCATCAATCATACCACTGTCTGAGCCTTGCGTGTCCCCACCTAATGTCTGGCTCTGCACATTAGGGGGAGCTAGTTTTCCATCGGTGGAGGGCTAGTGGCTGCTACCTGGGAGACGCTGACAGTGGAAACGGGGCGAGGGCGGACACGCTCGTTCTCACAGTCCCTAGCATAATGGCCTGGACGCTGACATCGTCTGCAAATAACACTGTTTGGACGGCTAAGCTGGGATGCTGGAGGTTTCTGCATGGCTGCTAGTGTCTGGGTGATCTGGTTTAACTGTTCCTGCTGCTTGTGTACTAGAGCTGTTAAAGCTGCCAGTTGGGAAGAAGTGGAGTTAACTGGCAAACAGTCAAATTGAGGTTGCAGGCTGGTGGTCTGAGTAGCACAAAAAGCAGACATAGTGTGACCATTACCCTTACTAACTGGCCCTCCCTCCCGCTCCCACCTAATAGCTTCTGCCCTAACGTCAAGCAAGGTCAGGTCAGGGTCGTTACGGACCAGTCTCTTCAACTCTCTACGAAGGTCAGAGTTATTGACATGTTCCACAAAGTGGTCACGTAACAAAATGTCTGAATTAGGAACTCTAGTTGGAGAGCTTGCGACAACCTTTTCCATTAAACAGTTCAATGCATGAGAAAATTCTTGGAGTGATTCACCTCCCAGCTGTTTCCTAGAGAAAAAGTCTTGCTGTAATGAGATATAAGACTTAGGGCACCCATACAACTCTTTCAAAATAACAAACACACGTTCAGGATCTTCTCGTTCGGCACGGGGCCGGTATTTTATCTCATCTCGAGCCTCACCCTCTAAATGATCATATATAAAACATGCTTGGTCATTGGGTCCCAAATGTCTAGCCCTCATGCTGACTTGAACTTCTTCAATCCATTCATCAATACCAATACCATGACTGCCCCTGAAAACAGGACACCGTCTCTCACGTGGGAGATACACAACACGCTCAGGTGTGGCAGAGTTCACAGAGAGTCCTCTTGCACTTGGGCCCGCCTGGGCTGCATCCCGATCCCGTCGTAGGCGATCATTTTCGGCCTGGAGCTGCTCCACCCGACCCTGGAGGTCCTGCAGTTCCTGCGTCATCCTAGAGAACCTCAGTCGTCGTCTCAGAGGGCAGCCAGAAAAGAGCCGTCCGTAGCCTGAGCCACTGCCTTGCCTCCAAATAAAAAGAGAAAAAGCTTTGCCTACTATTAGCTCAAACCAGTCTTAAGACAAACCACTAAGCCTTGCTCTGCGACACACAGCTCTGCTTCACTAAACTAGTTACAACAATAAAACTACAAACGTGCCTGATTGTGAAAATCCTGCCGACAACGCCAAGAAAATTGTGGCAATCTCAGTTGAACTGCGAGTGACAGATCTAGAGAATCTATGTAACACCAACAACGCCACCTTAGGACTTGCACCTAAAGAGTATACACTTTTAACTTTTACTTCTCAGAGGGTTTCCCAACAACACAACCCATGCACAGGTAGGTACACAAAATGAATACAGGCACGATGTAAGATCATTTAACAGATTTTATTTATTACTCACAATAAAATAATTTCTTTATTAAGTTCTGTTTCTCTAAAACAACATTTATATAGTTCTTTTTATTTCCAAAGAATATTATGTTCAGCCAACACAGTAACCCACGGTGGTTCAGTTAGGAAGAAAGGCAATTTCAATAGCTTAGCTGTAGCAGAGGTCACTGCACACTCAAATAATCAAAACGAAACCAAACAACATCTATATACAAATGGGACGCAAACTCAAATCAAAACGAGAAAGAAAACATGCTTAACTTTGGCAGGTCCTCCACTATAACTGCTGTACTAACCCCCCCACCAAGAGTCTGATTGGGGCTGACCACCTTGAACTACAACACATTACATTAAGAGCGTCTAAACGACGAAGAGAGAGAGAGCGCAAAGCGGCTATTTATTATCGGCCTGAATGAGCGAGGCGAACAAACAAAAAGGAAAGAAAAGGAGGCTAGAGGCAAGGCAGGGCAAATGGCAGCCTAACGCCAGGCAAGCTGCGTGGTTAGCTGCGTGGTTAGCTGTAGCCTGCTCACATTGATGCTCTCGCCGCTAGCAGCTATGATGGTAGCAGCGGCTAACCGGAAGGGACACACACACACACCTCCGCTCGACACGCCAACCTGGCGAACGAACACACGGCGCATACCACGAATCACCAGAGCCACACACACCGGCCAGCACTTGCTTCGGCAGAGGAGAGAGAGCGACTAAACAACAGCGGGGATATATAAACAGGTCCGCATTAGCGGCCAATGACGCGGCTACACTACCGGTGCCGGTAAGGGGCGTGCCACACACCTGCTGCGATCGTCTTGCCTGCTGCAAAGACTGAGGGACACAGAAGAGAAATGAAATATATATAAACATAAAACCATCCGGTTACATAAGCAAGCTAAGCGCTGGTGTCTGAGCTGGCGGTTCAGTAGCAGTCGTTCTCAGGTCAGAGATGCTGCAGGGCCGGTGACAGCACTGCTCCGCAATGCCTCGCTTCACCATCATCTCCATCTGGTCCTCCAAGGCAAACTTGGCAACCTCATTCTCACCCCCCACCGATGCTGCTTTTGGAGGTAGAAAATCTGATGGGACAGAGAGTTAAGGGCAAAAGTCATCGTGCTGGTTTACAGCTAGCGCACAGCGCTTGGGGGGATTGAACCGAGGTCGTGGGATAAAACCAAGCAAGGGGGTAGGTTTTGTTTCAATATTCGGGGGAACATACATGGTGGGGGGTGTTTTGGGTTTCCCTCCAGTAAAACGTCAGCATTAAATACCTGATTTCTTGCATTCTGGGGAAATAATATAAACCCGATTTTTGGTGAAAGTCTCCTTTGGTGGAAGATTGTACCTGTCCTATAGTCTGCTGTGCAGTGTGTTATTGCACCATTAACATAAACATCCAATTTATGGACCTATCTACAGTATGCATATGGTAGCATGCATTGGAAGGTGATGGCAGAATGACTGTGGTTTGAAAGCAATCTTCTGCAGCTCAGGCAGAGGTCCATCATGCGGAATATACGTGTGTTTTTTAATCTAATTTATACTTGTATGGGTTTCTTTCTATACAGTTATCGTAGCATTGTTGCAGGGGAGCCTTGTAACAAGAACTTCACTGCCAACGACTGCTCCAGTGTAATTGTTGTGCATATGACAAATAAAGCACTTTACCTGATGGAACGGAGCTTGATGATCCCTTGGAGCTTTCAGTAGGTCTTTGTCATTCAGACAGAAAAAAAGTAATTGGCTGGTGAAAGCAGCTTTTAGGATATATGTATGTCATGTTGTACATTTACAGCCTATTTCCCGGTATCCATTTAAAAATAAAAAAAGGCAATGCGAGCCCTTTTGTTCTTTTTAAATTCCAATGTTTTTAATGTAATGCTTGAATCTTAATGTCTTTAATGCATTTCTCCCTCTCTCTCTCAATGGAGAGACAGACAAACTTTCAGACCCTGCTGGAGGGCAATGCAGTTGTGTAAATGGAGTCTGGTGCTCGTAACACAGCTCCTTTTGGCCACAGGGACCACCAAAAAAAAGACAAAATGCAGATTTCTCCTTGTAGCTTTCACATGCCGCAACATCATTTCACTTGCAATATCCACACCAATCTTTTCCTCCTTGGATGGATCTGTGTATATTAATATATAGCTGGAATATAGACGTTTTCTCATTCACACAGTTGTGGTGCTGCTGGACATCGGGACCAATTGGGGGGTTCATAGGCTCTTCCAAAATGTAGACAGACAATGAATGACTTGCTCGTATGAGGAAGATGAATAACCTCGCTGAGAACATACCACGTTAAGTAAGTAACAGAGAAGCCCCTTCTTGGTGCCTGATCTCTGCACATTAATTGTTGGCCTTCATCTCAGATTCAGAATGAAGCTTTCAGTGACTCAAGGGAGAACAGACAAGCCCGTGTTGATATCCAGGCCCCGAGCCCACAAAGGTACGTCACCACACAGTATCAGCCGATCTGTGCCGTAATGTGCTTGTGTGTGGACTATTTATGTCAGCAGTTGTGATAGGATGTTGCTATACTGAGGTCAAACTCTTATGTTAAAACTTGCACTGCTAGTAAACTTATCATACACATGATGGATTACAATTTTTCTCCAATAATCAATGACAAGTGATGACAGTGACCCCAAAGGGTGGCGTTATCAAAACTGTCGCACAAAATTCTTCCTGGCAAAGTCTCTCTCCTGTAAAAAGAAAGATAGTTTGCATTCTATTCTCAGTTTAAGTGATAAGACCAAATGCACTCATAATGGATTTATTATCTTAACTGTACAAATGTTTTAGCCTATTGAGTTGTGCGTGTGTGAATGTGTGAGGAAGACAAAATAGGGACTCCTCAGATGAGATAACATGGAATATCTACTTTTTTTCTATAAAAAAAAAACGAATTTCAAGGTTTCTAAGGGAACAAGCTTTCGTTCTTAGCATTTTGTGCTCTTGCATCAGCATCTGGTGCTCAGTCATTTACATTCCCAGGTGACAGCATACGTTTTCATCATGGATTGCTTCGTCAACCCATTAATACATCCTAAAATCCTAAATACATATTCAACCTTTCGATTCTTTTTTCCAAATTTGGATTTTTTTTTCTTATTGCATCACAAACAACAAAATGACCTTTACTAATAAGAAGTGGGAAAGAACCATCAAGGCAATATCACTTCACACCCGAGAATGATATTTGCTGCAAATGGACGTCTTGGATGGTATGGAAATTTAAATTCCACCAAATGGGGGAAAAAAGGTCACAGCACATTGTGTACCTCATGAGTAAGATTCTCAATTACTGTGATGATATTTATAGTTCATTTCATGACCTTTTGGAGACCAACAGTATTTGTATACTGGTCATGTCATGCCAATCTCAGCATTTCTTTTTCTCTTTTCTAAGTCAACAATCTAATTCACCATGAACTTGCAATGTTTCATGAAAATCTTAAGGACAATCAAACTGCTTTGGCCCTGATGGATTTTTTTTTTTTACCTTAGAAAGTTGAGTTTTGTCATTTAAATGGTAAGGGTGCGGAAGAAAGCTTGAGATTGGTGAGAGGTCGTGGGAAGAAAGTATAAATGGAAGAAATATGTTATTTCACCCAGAGCCAAGAAGCACTCAGCGTTTCAGAGTCATCGTCAGTTTCCATGGTTTTATTCTCTTGCAGCAGTTTGTTTAAAAGCATCGTACATACAGTACATTGTGATTTGTTAGAGTGTCATTTTAACGCTGCTTTTAGCCTTAGACACAAAGGACACTTTACTTTCACCAGCTATAGTCGCTCACTTTATATGACATGATTTGTCTGGTAACTCTCTCACTGTCTCATGGGTTCTTGAGCTAGCAGAGCTTAGCTATGTTGTGCACGTGAAGACTTACATAGATTTACTTATATACGTGACTTTGAGGCAATTAGCAGAAATTTGCCAGCAGCGGGGTTTCACCGATTTCCCCATGATGATGGTGAAATTAGCTGGAGCTTGAATTATCCTGGTAATATATCTTTGTCTCTGCTTTGTTAAATATGAAGCCTGCAGATTCTTGTTGTAAAAGTGTCATTGCAACGCTGTTTTTAGTATTGGTATTTAGATGTTCACTGTGCCATGAAACACTAGAACACAATCTTCATTTTCTCTTTTTTTTTTTTTTGCGTTGTTTGTTGCCACCACACAGCTCCCAAAGTCATTCTGATTCCAGATGAATACCATGGAGTAATGTATTAATTCTGGAACACAACGTGAGGTTTTTGCAGAACATCCATCCATACACACTCAACAGACACACAGACACACATCCACATGAACAAATGTCAAAACCAATAGAGCATCTACTGCAAAAACCAATAAGCAGCTCCGAAATACAATGGAAACGATGCGGCTAATAATGCACAGGCTTGCAAATAGGTGAGGATTGATGTAAATGTGTTACGCATTGCAAAGTGATTGGATACCATCACACATACTGTGAATCGCTCAACTGACCACATGGGTCATACAGGCAGGCCTCTGAATAATGACCTGGCATTATATGGAAATGGAAACTGCTGGATAGCCAACACCACTAGACACATGGTTTGTATATAATGACTGTAATTATATTATAATGTACTGGGGGGAAGCACAGGATAAACACATAGCCTAAATATGTTCTACATCCAACCAGCCTATTGGCTGCAAAGTTCTCATTATTATCATTGGATTATTACAAGGGTGTTTCTGTATGACAATCCCGCCTTAGAGCTTCAAATTATTTACATTGCTTTTAAAATTGGCAGAGATTAAAAATGTATATTTTGGAGTTTGCAAAACAGCATAGGATTTAGCCAGTATAAAACCAACACTCTCAATAGTTGGTCCATCTTAAAGGTTAAGTGAGCCTGGGCCAGAGTAAGAAACTCGGGGGCTAAGCTGGGCTAACCCCCCTTCACTTTAATCAGCAGGTGTTGAGGAGCTGGAGCATTTAGTCAATGACGTATAGACCTAAATGTACACTGCACTGCTTTAACGTTACTGTGGACTTCTCCCTCTCTGTCTCTCTGTCTCATCAAGTCATCTAAAAGAAAACTACAAAAAACAACAATCTCCACTTATTAAAGTCACTGTCACTTTGTATATGTCTCCCACTTTTAGAACACACTTTCAGACATTGGAAAATATTGAAAAATCAAATGAATAAATGAATCGAAACTAGAATAAATTCAAATATGTATATTGTAGGGCTGCATCAAAAATATTTTCAATCTAATTTGTCAAGTCAATATTTAGTTATTGTTTTTTTTTTTCCCTCTTCTCCTTGGCACCAAGGACTGGCTCTAGGTCAGTTTGTAAAGGCTCTGGATGAAGGTGGCTTGTGGCTGTGAGCTTTATAACAGTGACCGGTGACCCTCGCTGCTTCCCGCGGCCATGGACTTCCTGCTCGCTGTGCCCTCTCTCCCTGCGGGGAGTCCTCAGGGTCAGCAGTAATGTCGGCAACCCACCCGACCCTTCTTTAAACACAGACCTCGTCTCGTTAAGCAATCCACCATATAGGGGTCGGACATTTTTGCCGTCTCATCACCAATCATATAACATACAGAGCTGTATTGTTTACTAGAGCACAACGTTCTTCATAGACCCAGCTCTCAAACAGAAAAAATATAATACACACTCAATATAATTTCCCACATCCCCCTCCCAGAAGGAGAAAAAAAGGAGATGCATATCTTTGGTGAAGTCTATGGGGCAAACAAAGCAAAAACAAGTACTTTATGCTCCTGTGATGAGATGAACTGATGAAGTTACACCACATTACCTGCTAAACACCACATTTTGGAGCTAAATATGTTTAGCTCTTAAATTCTGATGATTATTTGCGTTGGATGTTTCGAATTGTGTTATTCATCTGAGGCTAGAGCTATTCTAATGTTAAAGCATGCTCAAACGTGTTTGAGGATAAATACGATTTTAAATCTTTGTGCCGAGGTTGGACGATTTTTTGGAATCCTAAATGTCCCGGTCTTGTCTTGTCTCTCCTGTTCTCTGTCCTCTTCTCTCAGTCTGGCTGGTGCCGGCAACACGACTGGTGCAATTAATTCCACCTGTGTCCTGTCTGTTGCAATAAAAACTCAGTTCAGTGATGTGCCTGGTTTAAGAATGAATTACCCTTAGAGGTAGGAAGGTATGAAGACAGGATTCATGTGTTTGTGTGTGTGTTTGCTCGAGAGAGTAGTTGGGGTGAAGGCAGCGGCGCATTTTGAACCAACAGCATCCACGGGCAGCGATACGGGCGTACGGGCATAACAAATGTAATCGGAGAGCATTAACCATACACTTCAGCAGTTTGTGGACCGCTACAGAATCATTGTGGAAATTCAAGGTCTCTGATTCCACTGAATTGCCTCCTCGTGCCGATTCAGGAACCATAAAGCTGTCTCTTGAAATCACTGTAGAGAGCCACGGTGACAAACCACAATACGGCTGCTAAAGGAGCATAACATTGCCATGAATTGTTGTGTACATGGGTGTGTACACCAGGAACCAACACCTATAAATCACCAGTGGGACCTGACAACCCCCCCGAGGCTCAACATCTTGTTTAAGCAAAACTACTGTTATTGAGCTTTTCAGTGCTTTAATCCATATCATTTCTCCATGTGTTTCCGTGCCAGCCAGAGTATTGTGAAGTGTATAATCCAGTCATAATGTACTGCACTGGAACATAACTCATACTGTAAAATTGGAGTAATAAAACAGCACTTTTGCTCCTCTAGCTGGGTTCTCCGGTTCTTTTCTTATGACTAGTACTAAACGCATGAATCTTTCAATCACTGCTTACAACCAGAACAATTTAATTTCCATGAGACAATCATGGGATGGTTTCACATCCACCGCGATGGCAAGTCGAGCCAGGACTATACTGTAAACTGTGTGTGTGTGTGTGTGTGTGTGTCCTCGCTCAGACCACTTTGAACTTGACCTTCATCTAAAGATGTGTATAAGATCTATATATATACCGTTGAGACACGTCCCAAGTCCATGCCTGTACTGTAAACATCCTGACAGTGTATAGCTGTGTGAAATGAGCTAGTGAGTGAGTATCAGTCATGTCCTTGGACTCGGAAACTTGTGTTGTGCGTTTGTGAGCTGAAAGGCAATGAGAGCCCCTGAGTGGGAAACGCTGTAATAGATAGAGTGTGGGGCAGAGTTTCAATACTATTTTTGTGTGCGTATGTGTGTGTATTTGTGTCTATGTGTGCACATGTTCTTGTGCACTTGCATGTGTATCCATGTGTCTGCTTCCTCGGCAGAGACCAGCTGCTCACAGCAGTTACATCAATGGCTGTGGGCATGCAATTCTTCACATCAGCAATTCTTACGGATGGAAAATGGAAATGAAAAAAAAAAAAAAAAAGAAAAAGCCACTAGAACTGCATTTGTTATGCATCATATATGGATGTGTGTCTTTATATACAAATGTTTCAAATGTCTTTCTTTTTTGGGGGGGAACTTGGTCAGCTGTGAATGTATATGCAAGCTATTTCTGCAGCTTTACACTTCTGCCTCGCTGTGTCACTTCACTGTCACAGCTGATAATGATGTATTCTGAAGCAGATGGCTGTGAAAATGAGCTGCAGAACATCTTACTGCCAGGGCTTTGAGAAAAACAACCCCCAGCATTTTGTGAATCCTTATACAAAATACATATATTGATCATATTCTATAGGTGTTAATGTGCAAATATTATCATCATATAGTATATAAATGAAGCAGTCTGGATGGAAAACCACAACCTCTCTGTTGCCAAAGCTGTTTCCTGACTCTCCTGGGCAGCTTTCTCACACAGAGAATGATTATTGAACTCACTAAATTATAATAAGTTGCATATTCACCATGGTAAATTACCCTTAGAGGTAATGTTACAAAGAAACTTTGATTCTATCAGACTGTCATCATTCAAGCATGATGAGCTTTCAGATATCATAACTTCTTTTCCTCATTTCCATCGTTGCCTTGATCACGTGAAAAATTAGCTTCATCTTTAAACCTTTTAAACTCCATTGCTTCTGCTTCCCCACAAACAGAAAGGAAGACAGCCAGCATGGCTAATCAGTGTTAATTGGAGCCAGACCCAAGCAATTATCTGTCCAGGTATCAGCGGCAGAATGTTCGGGAAGGCAGCTGCAGTGTATTAACGTGTAGCGTTTCCTGAAAAGGTGATGCAAAAATACAGGTGTTTCACTATTTCCAACTCTTAAAGATTCTTACTGTGAGAAAACATTTATGTTTTGTTATTATTAAAAAGGCAAGCCTCTTCCAAATATTAAAAAGGTGTTTCACACAAAAGCATTGGGAATACCAGCCATTCTCTCTGTCACATCCCATCCCACACATCCCATTTTCATTCAGAATTTTTTGAATCAAGTCAATTATGAATCTCGTTCCTAAAATGATTGCATGGAGCATGGAACACCCTCCACCACCAGGCTTGAAATGCTGTTTGGCACCCCGGTGCAGTTTGTACGGGCAACAACAGAAGGGGGCAGAAGAGAAGGGAGACTGTAATGTGGAAAAGGAAACTGGGCATGACATTGACTGTGCCACAATCGATCTATTTTGAGTCTCACTGTAGTCCAGAGTATACAGTGAGCTTTCTCTGAAGTCAGTGGCAAGTGGCTCAAAATATCACTGCCTCCTGTCAACACAAATTAATTGCTTTCACTTATGCCCTGGCAGTTTAGAAAATAAGATTTGTACTTCTGCTCTTCTTGCTCGCCTCCCAAAGATGAAAATGCACTGAATTAAACTGTGCAGACATTCAAAAGAAGATTAAAACTACAGGATGATGATCAAAGAATACAGGGTGGTTATCCCTAACAACGTCTCGCTACATAAAAAACAATTGGAATTCTGTTCCCCTGTTTGTTTTAAAGTGCCGGACCAGTCAGCCCCGTTTAAAGGCCGGGACAGCTGATTGCAGTGCCACCTGCACAGAGTGTGTGGATGCCTACTTTACGACGTCAGGTTCCATTTGCCTCATGAGCGGTGGCGGCGGCGGGGGCCACGAGGACAGCTGACCTCAGTAGCCAAATGGAGGGTGCAGCGAGAACGGATCGCTACAAGTGGGTGAGCACACATCGTTTGGTAAACACACAGAGACGATGGCGGGCAGACACAGCCCTGCTCGTGTAAATATTTGAGACGGTGAACCAAGGTCATGCTGCTGAATGCAAAAACGCTCTGGAGTTTTTATGTGCCTGCGCAGCGTAGTCACACAAGAGCAGACAAAATCCACTGACATGAACACATCCATGTGTGCACATACAGGGACCAAATATAGGAAGCAGAAAGTCTCTGTTTTGTCCCTGAGACCTGCGCACACATGGATAGCAACCCAACTGCATTATAAGAGTTGGGAGGAAATCCTCTAAACATTTCGATAGCAATGAATGAATGAAATTCTCTGATATGAAAAATGTGGCCGTGGCAGGACTGTAAAAATCTTGTCCAATCAAAAAAGTCAGGCCAGAGAAAATAATTGGATGGTCTGCCTGTCTGTCAATGTTTACTTCCTGATTGGCACTCTGTTGATCTCGAGCACTCGTATGCAGTTCTGGGGGAGCGGATTTGGACAGGGCTGAACGAGGGGGACGGGACTTTTTTGGTTCAGTGATGTGTTTATAGTCAAAGTCTCTGTGGTTTTTCCAAATGACCAACTCTGTTGGTGAATTTGTTTCATCTAATCCAATCTCGTACACATGTAGAGCCAATGCCACAAGCAGCCTAGTTAGATCTCATGCAGCACGCACAGATCATATGGTTTCTCCATAAACCAAGAGCAGCAAGGGGCTTTATGAAGAGTTGTTATTTGCACAAACTGCAGCACAAACCTGTTGCCTGGTGGTTTTGTTCTCCCTCCAATCCACAATATTTAAAACTGATCCCCAGCCACAAAGTGCCATAACTAAGGTCTTGTTACGCACAGCTACTTTTAGTGAAAAATGGCACTGCCAACAAAGCACCGCTCACCTCGCAACAAATGCATTGCACAGCTTGTGGCTGCTTCACAATACAAGCCGTCCCATAGTTTATCAGTTAATTTGAAGCATCAGCAACAGGACATATTTGTTCTTCGCATTAGAAGTTACAAATAAAACTCTGATACAGCTGTAGGGGAGCGATGAGGGGTCCAACTCTTCTCCCATCTACGTGACAACGTATAATCTTCCTCGGTGTGATATAATACGTCACCTGAATGTCAGAACAGTAATATAAAAGGCAGAGGTAAATACTTCCAATGACTTTTAATCACTTAAAGAGGTTATAAAGGATATTACTGCACAGTGGGAACTATGATTAGCACCAGTGGAGGGTAGCTTGGATGAGCAAACAGGTGCGTCCGACTGCACTTCTAAAGAACTCTCGTGTCGTTAGTCGGAGGTAAAATCCCACTGTTTCACATAACAATTAATCAAGCAGTGGGGCTGTGCAGCCACAGGCAAATGGAGGCATGATAAATGCCTAGCACGGACATAAACAGTTCCCTTAGTCTTTCCAATGGTAATTATAACAGCATAATAGGTCCCCGGAGACTCGTTGAAATTACTGGCCGGGACACAAGGTGTCAACAAAACAGTCATCTACCATAGATCACTGATACTACCAGAGCGACGGAGGGAATGAAACTAACTCCTCAAAGTCACAAGGCTATTGAAGAAAGCTGACGATTTGGCATCTGTAACCAGGCAGGCGGTGTTGGGCTGCAAGTTTTTAATCTAAAAACTTTTGCAAAATATCGTGAATATAGTTGATATATGGTAACAATTCTACACTTTGACTGGGAGTGCGTAATAATGCAACCTTGACACGCTTTATCGAACAACTTTAGTTATAAAATATTCTGTGCTACTCGGTCGCGTGGAACTTTGAACACAGGACGACTTTAAATATAAAAGCCTTTGCAAATTTGAAGCTGTGTTGTTTCTCAATTGGACTCCAGTGGATAATTGAGTAATCCTCAAAACACAGTGAGCATTAGTGAGTTTTTCCAAAGTCCTTCATTTCTCTGCTTGCTCCTCCTGTTGCTCTGCGGTCAGCATTAGGCAGACAGAGGGATGCAGCTCCTAGCTCTGTGTGTGTGTGCATGCTAGTGTGGTGCAGTAGTAGAAAAGAAGGAAAAGTCAAGGAAATGACAGCAGAAATTGTGAACATGGCAGCTGCTTCATGAGGAATTAAATATGAAGGGTTGTGCCAAGGTTCACGAGAATAATGTTCCCTAATTGAAGTCCAATTATCATCCTCCTGTTAATGTGTTGCTTGAACTCTGTCAGGTAGTGTTCTTCATTAGCACCAACTAGATATGTGAGTGTGCACTAATATTCATGGTGAAATGGAGCTCCCAATTAAGGCAGCCTATGAATACAAATGATGATGATTACTCACATGTTTATCTTTTGTTTAAAGTCCCAGTCGGCAAGTCCGGCTGATCGAGGGCACTCTGTCAGATTTTGAATGTTTACAACTTTTCAACGCAAAGCGTGTGCCTGTGATATTGTACAAGCCTGAGGGGGGAGGGGCTCTGTGTGTGCGCGAACACAGCCCTGCGTGCTGAGTGGACAGGATGATCCGGGCGCTGTCGATCTTAAACAAATAACAGGCTCTACGTGCACGTAGAGGAGCATTTTTTTTCTCTAAAACCGGATGATTTATGTTGTTCTATCGGAGCATAGTGTCGGGTTCAGTAAATATGATCCAAAAAATGCTGCAGACTTTCATCACATTGCAGTGGAATTCGCTGAGATGCAATTCAAAGTTCAGAAATAAGCCAATTAGTACCTTGAGTTGATATTTCTTTGTTCTAAATATTAGAATCCCTTGCAGTCATGAATGTAACTTTTATTAGTTTTGAAATACCATTTATTTGCAAGTCAATCAGGCCGTGTTTCCTAAACATTATTTTATCATACAATGAAACTGCATTCTGAATAACGTTTGAAGGGAAACTCATTTTGTTGTGGGTTACGTTCGCTTTTGTCACATCACAACTAATTTGAAAATAAGTCCACGGAAGTTTCAATAGAGTGGAGGTTGGGGTGATTGAATGAGTTCCTATTTTTTTTACTTGCTTACCTTGACTCATTGAGAAACAAAAAGGTACAAAGAAAGTACCTTTGCTTGAAGCCGCCCTTGAAATATCTCAAGCCTCTATGAAACTGAATTTTAAAACAGTAAATGGTGAAGATTGCCATTTCTACGATGGCGTATTAGGGCCACTGTAGGTAAAAAAGAAAAGAAAAAGAAAACGGAGCCGAGAGGTGGGCAATATTCGGAGAAAAAAGTCGCAAATTTGCTAGTTTAAAGTGGCAAATTAACCATCAACAGCCATCACCCTAAGGACCTTAGCAAAACGTCACATGTTGGGATGGATTTATTTTTTATTCGTGGGAAATTAGCTAGCATAAATGCCGGTTATTAGCATTGTAATAAACTAGCAAATGTGCAACTTTTTTCTCAGAATATTGCCCATCTCTCTGCTCTGTTTTTTTCCTTTTTCCTACAGTGGCCCTAATACGCCGTCATACATTTTAGCATGGGAAATAAAGAAAATGGAAAATAAGAAAAGTTAATTATGTTAATTATGCTCTAACAGCGATCAATTTGATCTGGACTGACGTGATCACGATAACGGGTTTCCATTGTTTTCTCGGCTTTGTTGCTGTTGGATGATTCACTTGTCTGAGCTTTAAAAGGATCCATTGTTATTTAAGCACCCTCATACTTCCATTTGTACTGCTTGGAATACGAAGTTAAAGGAGAAAGTTAGCGCAGCATAGTAGCTGTTGTATCCATTCACTGGTGAAATCTTTATCGTCTTTATAGTACGTTTGCTGTTGGCTGGGTCAGTCTTTACGCTGCTAGCTACGTCCTGGTGGAAAGTGAGGCATCGCTGCTGGTTTACAGCCAGTCCGTTTGAGGCCATCAGGTGTTTTTCTGTAGCTGTCAATATGTTTGACAGTGTAATGTGTCCTTGGAGACCATTTCCACCACTACGGCAGCATTTTCAACGGCTGCTCAGTATTCTGACTGGTAATAAAATCTAAAAAAAACCCTGTACAATTAGAGTCAGTGTCTCAGGCTCAATTTTTTTCTCTCTTTCTATTCCTATCTGCTAACGATATGCTTCAATTTCAGCACATGTGTAAGGCTGAATACCTGACGAGACATTGCATTTCTCAAGAGATGTTCTGAGCCTTCGTAATCTCTGACAATCGAGGGAATATACAAATTGGTATCACCCCAATTACACCATAAGATTTGCCAACAACATGCAATTATATAAAAAATGTCAGTAATTTCTGCCAATTAGACGAGGCAACATCTGGCTGAACAGGAAGTAGTTGCTGTAGGCGTCCTTAGCCTGCATCATGGATGTCCAGTTGTACTGGTGTAATTATGAGTTACACAACTGATGTGCAAATGAGTGAAGTTGGTTTAGAAAACAACGAAAGGCGAAACCACGAGAACCTTCACTGCAAAATTCTCACATGCTCATGTTTTTCCTGTATATTTCTGTCAAGAGTCTTTTTTTCTCTCCATCCAGCTGCTCTTTGTGCTCCTGCATCTCCCCTTTTCTTGTCTATCCTGCTTTCCCCTCCAAACCTGGTGGGATTTGCTCCTCTTGGATAGGCCCAGAACCAGATGGTGTTCAAAGGCTTAAAGGTTCTGACTGGCACTGTTTCTGATTTGTGCTTATCTGGCTGTGAGCTACCTCTCGTGCTGCTGAAAACATCCGGGCCAGTGGTTCATGTCTGTTTATGTGGAGCACAGCTGACCTTTGGGATCTCTGCCTTCCAGTCTGCTGCACCGGGGACAAGCTGCCTGGCCCCGGTGCCCGATGATGCGAGGCATGTGGTACTTGATTAAGCCTTCATACCACATGCATACATGAATGTGTGTGTGTGTGTGTGTGTGTGTGAAAACACTTTCACCCAATGGTTGGGGTTAGACTCGGACTTGGAGGAGGCTCTTTGTAATCTTGTAGTCTGCAATGGATGTCACACACTACACGCATACAACCACTAATAACTCTGCAGTTAAGTTCCATCACTCAAGCAACGCTCACACACCATAAAATATAGCCTTACATTATGTAATAGGTGGTCTGCTCCACATTGAATTGTAATTCCATTGGATGGTATACATGCAGCTTTCCAACTAGACCTCCTGCTAAACAAAGGCAACGGTAGCTTGGAACACAAACACACACACTCACACACACACACACACACACACACACACTGAGAAATGTATCCCACAACTGAGAATCTTGAAAAAAAGAAAAAAGTAGCAAATCATCGAAATGGGCAATTTAATATCATGCTCTGCAACTCCGAACAGTATCTCCCCTTATCTGCCCCGTCATGCAGGCAGCTGTGGGTGTTCAGACTGCATGTGCTCCTGAAGAGGTGTGTGATAAGGAATGGAATGTAGAAAAAAAAACAAGAACGTGACAGAGATACTAAAACCAATGTGGTGGTCTTCTTCAGAAACCAAACACTGTGGCTATAAGAAGATGAGACTGGGAAAAAAGAGGGGTTTTATTTCCCAACTCACAGATGGAAGGAGAAAGGGACTTTTGCCAGAACTTGAATATGAGTTAACAAAAGGGAACATCCACGTGTTTCCCTGTTGCAGCAGCGGAAAAGAACTTTCTGGTGTATTCATGTCTTATATTTTTATTCTCCCTTTGTCCAGATCACGATGCGCACAGCCACACAAATAAAGACTAATTCGGTCTTTATTTATTACGGCACAGCGCGCCTTCATAAAGAGAGTTCAGGCTAATCAGTGGAATCGCCTGCTGTGAAAATCACACTCACCTAAATAGATATGAATCCAATTTCACATATTCCTTTTCAACAATTGGTTTGGAAACACAGGACAATCAAGGAGACTATAATGTTTCAATGTGTGTAATATGTCCCTCGAGGTATTTTGGAGACTTGGCTCTGCATCAGTCCACTTTTTTAAATACATTCAAGGTAAGCCAGTAGGTGACACTGTTCTCTGTAAAGATCATTGACTTTGGTGTTTGACTTTCAGTGTGTTTTGTCCCTCTACACCATGGAATGGCATTGACAGAGGAGTGTGGGGAGACGGAGGGAGAGTGACAAAAAGAAAACTGGGTGTTTTCCTCAGCCACTAATTGTCACTTAACGTGATAGATTTTTACTTAAGAAATGTAACTCATTGTCAAGGACACAACGTCATCCCACTTACTAAAAAAAATGCCTCTCAGATCAGACGTGTGTCTGTGTGTGTGTATGTGTGTGTGGCGGTTACAGATTGGATCTTTGCTCAGTGTTTCCATACATATGCACCAAGGCTGATGAGAGCACCGCATCTTCTCTGATTAGAGGCAGAAACTGAGTTGACTTTGAATGCCCTTGAGAAACAGGACACCTTACAGGCCGTCAGGTCACTGGGACACACTGGTGTTGCATTAAAGGGGATGTGAAGACATATTAGGCGTGAGTGTGTGTGTGTGTAGGCTACACATGTATTATTCATGTATCAAAGTGTGTGTGCGAAATTGTATGGGTGCGTGTGCCCTATGTGTATCTGCACTCAGATGTATGTTCATCTGAGTGCATTTGTTTGTTTGTTTTTGGAGGGGGGGGGGGGATTATGTCTTTACTTTATTGGATATGTTGTTTGAGTGCTGGTGTGTAGGTCCATCTTTGTTAGTGCGATGACAGTTTTACACCAAAGAAGTGAGGCGTTTTTTGTAAAGTGAGATCCTCGCACCTTCAAAGTGCTCCCTAAGAGACACACTTGATTGGAAGGCGAAAAAGACAACAATGTCTTAGTCCACTCAATGCTTTCCGACTTGTGTCCTAAGCCCATTAGTCGCTTGGAAGGCTGCTAATCTTTAAAAAATGGGCCACTACAGAATCCATTAAACAAGAATGGAATAAACTCACCTCAACAGCTGGGTACTGCTGTAAAATGTGTTTGGATTTGGGAAAAAAAAATGTTGAGAAAAAAATGTGAGGCAAGGCAGACTGGTCATTTCTGTGAGCACTGATTATCACCCTATGGTCCTTCACATTCCTTCTCCTCTTCCTCCATAACCCCCATCTTCGAAAAGCCAACCCCCCTTCCTCTGTTACCCACCAATCTTGAGTGTCAAATTATTAATAGATGCAGTTTTTATCCATCTTTCCATGTCACACATCAACATTCAACCCTTCTTTCTTCATCTTCTTCTCACCATGTACATGTTCCCTTCCTTCTCCATCCTCTCTCTCCGTCTTTCTCCCGTATCCACACCCCTTTGACCTTGTGTGGACCCCATCATGTGCAACATTTTCCCATTCCCCTTCCATTAGTAGCTGAAGGTCATCCTAATGGGGCAACTGGCAGGCCAGTGTAATTGCAATTTAATACAAAGACAATTAGACATTGATAGGACAACCCACTGCAATCTCTCTCTCACGCACACACACACACACACACACACACACACACACACACACACACACACACACACACACACACACACACACAGGGTTCCACAGCAATCATTCTATTCCTCTGACAAATCTCTGCCTAGATCGACATCATTCTCCCATACTCAGTCATTCCATCTGCCATCAGCCATTCTCTCAATCAGTCACTCCATCTGTCCCTTTCTCACTCTCATTGACCCTTTCAGTCATTAGCTTCTTATTCACAGTTACCCCAAAAGTGGAGACTGCCGGCTGCTGCTACTCCTTTGACTTGTTTTCAGTTCAAATTTACAAATTATAACATAAAACTGTGCTCAGACATTGTACATACATCTATTGCTTTAAATAAGCCAAGTCTAAATTGATGACTGGTGAGCTGGTTTTTGACCGATGAATGCCATCAGTGAAACAGCTGTTTGTCACTAATGGTCCACCTCAAAGGTCAGCCCACCTTAATTGAGCCTGAGCTGTGAGTTATTGCTGACTCGGGATAAACCCACTTCACTTTAATCAGCAGGTGGCTGCCAAACAAGACACAGGAAGTTGACTCAGCTCTTGACGAGTTGCAGCGCTTCCACCGACCAATTAACTGTACATTCAGAATATTCATACTCATCATCACACACTCTTCCTCTTAACAGGACACTGTTAACATCATGTCTGCCAGATCTCTCTGAGGGGTGAACAGTCATCAGTATCCACTGATGCACGATTCACGTCAGTTAATGGTTAATGATCGTTTAACAAGTGTCAGCTATTGGAAAACAATAAACAAAAAAAAGGTAAAAGAAATATATGTTTTGATGATTTGGTGACATCTATACACAAATAAACATTAAGGGTTAGGTTGAAAGAAACACCAGGATGAAATAAATGTGTGAAAAATGATCCTTTCTCTCTCAGCTTCCAACACAAAAGGCCATAGGAATTACATATAAAATGCTGGTTTAGAGCTGGTGCCCGGTCTGCAGGGAGGAATAGTGCGAGCAGAAACAGCCACAGTGAGCTGTTAGATCAAAAACCTTATCTACCATGATCCCTGTCTGGCCTCCCCTCTCCCCAGTGCCCTGCCTATCCAAAAACAATGGAAGCTCCCCATTTAGTTTAGTGTCACTGCCATGACAAAGTGTCAGAGTATGCCTTCTACCAGAGTGGAGTATGACCTTATGAAAAAACATACATAATCTTGGCAGCATCGGCTCATGCAAATGTTTGCCCTTTGGGAAGCGTTTGACCAGCATGTCCACAAAAAAAAAAATCAAATGCAATACATTGAAAACAACAACCACACTACAATGCAATGAAGAGAAGGAACCCGAAGCAGAGACATGTGCTTAGATTACAGCTTCTGTCTGCCTATTTTCCCAGTGGGATAAACCTCCTCAGGGCATCGCTCATCTCAGAAAGTCAAAGCAGCACTCAATCTAGTGTTTTTCCAGTAACTCATACAACACTCAGACACGACTCCCGTAATTTGGAAGGTTGTCGTGCTGAGTCAAGGGAGGTAGGGAAGGACGGGGGCACTTAAGTTTTCTACCGGATTTGTGCGTTTGTGTGTGTGTGTGTGTGTGTGTGTGTGCACGTGACTGTTCACATGCTCGCACATCACAAAGCGTCTCAGCTGATGAATAGTTTAGCAGAGTTTCATTCCATCTCATTTAAAGGCGTCACATGTCTCCCCTGGTTCTGGGTTGCTTCTAATCTCATAGCTGTCAGAAAAGAAAAAAAAAACCTTCAATAAGCATCAGCAAGGAAACACTGCAGACTGAGATGAAGTCCATGGCCCTTTGTTGGCTATAAAGTCTGATAGTGTTTGATCAGGTTAAGTTATATAAGCTTTATATATTTAGGTGTGTGTTTGCACGTGTGTGAGTGAGAGAGAGAGACAGAGAGAGAGAGAGAGAGAGAGAGTGAGGTGAATTTGGTTTGACAACACTTTTACATCTTAGATTGTATGATGGTTCATCCAAGATGGTGCAGATGGAATGCTATAGACATCACAGACGTACTTAAACCTATAATTTTATGTGTTTTTATTTGTCTTGTTTGTCCTTCATATTATCTTCTACTGCCATTTATTATTTATCTTTTTATTTTAAATTTAAATGAATTGCCTCTTGTTCTGTTACATACTTTGATGAATGGATTCTGATTCTGAAGAATGATATGACCCAAGACAGTTCCAATGTCACATTGGTATCCCCGTCTCCTTCTCTCCATTTAAAAATCACCCATGATTTGCGTGTCACATTGAATTCATTTGGTCTGAGGATCATTTTTGGTGTCACATGGAAACAAATATCACAGAGGTCATTTTGCCACTTTAAATGGGCTGCAATAAGGTCGAGCAAATTAAAGCGTTTCAACACAAGGCAGTCAATCCTTTCTGGTTTGGTGTACCGTCCCATCGAGTAAGGTGTGTGAATATTAATATGCTACGCTTTTTATTAAAACTGACGAAATGTGGCTCTGAGTAAATCCCAAACATAGCAAAATCGTGATCATCTGATGTCTGGATATGCAAGCTACTTACAGTAGCAGTGCGGGAGAATGTGAATAAGCGATGCCTCTTGAAGGCGGCGATGATTTAATAATCCCTTTATTTAACAATTCATGCGCACGACGCACGGGCACACCCGTCATTCACCACGCTTAGAAAACAACAAACAAACACATATTCAAAAGACTGAATTCATTACCAATCAGAAGCTGACGCCACTGTATGAAACAGCCCCCTCAAAGCCCACTCAGGGCTGAATATAGCTTCACACTTAATGATGCCACTTTTTTTTATTAAGGTTTGATGCTGCCATCACCTGCAAGACCTGCACTCATCCACCAACACCAGGAAGTGTTTAGTTGTCAAAATGGCCAACTTAGCAAACATAGATGTACGCTATCTACAGATGTATCTAATTGTTATTCATCTAGTTGCTCTTCTCAGAGGACTTATTCTTAAACATAGCTGAACTGTGATCCTGCTCCCTTTCAAGCTAGCAGCATGCAACCCAGTCTTTTCCAGCCCCCCCACTAATTGGATGACCAAAATGCCCTTGCAGTCCACTAAACCCTCTTGCGTCCCGCGGTAGCACAGCAAGCCATAGTTTACACACAGCAATCAAAGTAAATCCCAAGTCACACACGTGAACCCGCTGAGCCGCTTAACATGTGGTACTTTAAAAATGGATGCAGAAAAAAAAAAATCTAAATAACATGTTGAGTTTGCCATAAAAATAAATTGCTAACATAAATAATATATTCGATCGTCATTATCACTCATTTGGCCTTTGATGAAACATCTCAAGAGTTTTTGTTGGTCCAAGACTCTATTAGCATCTATATGGAATAATCAGTCAACATCATGGACTCAATTATTGTAAGCAATTGGTGTTCATCAGGATCAAACCAAATGCATTGGTGTGACATACATGACTAATGAGAACTGTGATGTGCATAAGGCACAAACATAAATGCCACCTTGGGATGATCCATAACTGTCAGTTAGGATCCATAACTCTCAGTGAATGTGATCACATGCAAAGCTGAACATATCCCGAGACTCCTATTTGGAAACCGGACAATTCTTAAATATAATGCAACAGAAATGAACTTAATTGACGAGATGGATGTGTCGTTGTGATACTGGAGCTGAGACATGCTGGAGGCATGGCAATCCTCATGAATATCATACTAATAAAGGTATAATAAGGTATAATAAAGTAAAGTAAACAGATATTCTCAGGTTTATTTTATTGGCCTGTTTGCAACATTATTGGCCAGTGTGCTCCAGCATCTGATTCAGCTGCACACCATCAAAAACACTAACCACTTACCATGCAGCACAGTTGTAACATGAAGGGTGAATGGTCTTTAATTTACATAGAAAACACTTCTGAATTAGCGTCAACTCCCCTCGGCCCCAGCATTGCCTTGGGCACCAGGAATAAATAAATGCTGAAGCCTACAGCAGCTAAACATTTGTTATGCATGCACACCATATAATCCAACCTGAAATGTGCAATTTGCAATTTTGCCCTTGAGTGCTATGTGATCCAAATGCTCATGAGTGCCAGTCGTACTCACTCCTGAAGGCTCAGGCTTTCCTCTCTGGCACGAGGCGATTGATTGTGGAACAGTAAATACAATGTTAAAGGTGACAAAAACTATTTTGTTTATGCCACGCAGGCCAACAAAACCCCCCACGAATATGAAATAATTGCATTGTACTGTACTTTAACATGGTTAGAGGAAGCAGGGAAATAAACATAGAACAGAGAGGTAAAGCTTAGTCACTGAGGCATGTCACACCTTGACTTCTCCCTGAACTCAGACGTTCAACACCAGAATCAGGGGCAAAACATTTTTCTCAGAGAATCCTCCTCTGCATACTCACAAAACACATTTTGGCTGGTGATGTTCCTTCTCTAAGAGGCAGCTTGAAGCATAATTACTCCCCGAGAACACTCCATTCCCAACTTGATCCCTGAAGCTGTAAACAGGTCTAAATTACTTTTGCCTCGCTCATGTGATCCACTCCAAAATGACTTTCTTATTAGTGTCAAAGCTAGGGGGACGTTTCGGGATGGACTGGGTTTCTTTGACCACCCCGGCTAGATTAATGTGTTTTCAAGGATTTCCATGCCTCTGTCGGAAACACTGTAGAGCACCACATTCAATTCCAACACATGCTCACATGCTGTTTAATTCCACAAATCCAATGATGTTTGCTAAATTTGCTTTTTTCTTAAATTTGAGCTTGACAGGCTGATATATTGTAGCATCAAGGGTTGTTTTCTGGGATATTTCTGCACCCAAAAATAATAAGCCCCTGCATTTTTTTTTTTTTTTTAAGGAAGCTAAGGATAATTTCTAGCTACAGTTTAACACAAACACAGTAGCCACAAGAAAAAAAGAATGTGTTTATAAGATAAAATGCTCCTTCTCAAAGGTTGCCTCATCCATCTCATCCATCTCATTTTCTTTCAAGATTATGCTTTTAGACATTTAAGCATTCTCCATGCTGAGTGACTTGAATTTGCACCCAAAATGCTATCAAAGTTCAATCATGAATTATTTCCACTGCAGCCCCAACAGTGTGGGGGAAAAAGAGCAGAGAAAACAAGGAATTCTAGCAAGATGCTGATTCAAACTTTATGGCAGGTTTTCACGAAAACCTCACAGAAAAAAGTAAGTAAAAGTATCCCTGACCAAAATAGTCTGGAATCACACACATGTAGTTGAGATGACTGCTCCAGTGTAGGTGCATGTCGGTCTTCTAACACAGAGGTACTCCCACAGCAGGTAAGAAACCTGACCTCTGACTGATACTCTGGATATGTTCAACAAGCATTGTTGATGCATGTTCAGCTCGTTCTGCACAGTCTGACTAGAAGATAGTGGAAAGCCCAGGAGAGCTACAGATACTGTGCATGTTAATCAGCCAATAGCTATTGTCTGCTATACGTCAGCACAGACACATAAACCCCCACACACACCACTGCAGGAAATCTGTAAACACATCTGCACACGTACACACACAAACACACACAAATAAATGCCCTCCTACGCAGGAACACACTCCTACAGAGGTTAACTAATTCTCACTTGCCATGGAGGGAGGCAGAAAACAGAACTAAGCGTAAATAGATAGGATAAAAGCCAAACAAGTCAAACAATGAAAGATAACATTGATTGGCATCTCTGTTGTCAATAACGCTGCAATCTTTCACGTTCAACATCATACACAATAAAAGCCAATACGGCAACAAAAACATTTGAGATAACCTGTCATTACATGAGACAAGCATATAATTATAAACGCCAAATCGTTAAAATCACTTTCTCCACCATTCGGTTTCTGTGAAGGAGTATATGGAAAAAGTACATTCTGTTGTGATTGCCTCGGAGCCCAGACTAATGATTCATTTTGCAGCAAATTGCTAGCTTTGTTGAGCTGTCTTTGATTTTTCTATTCTCTTACATTTCTTCAGGCACATGGTGGTTGTGACTATTGAAGCTTACTATTCCATAAGTGTATTTTTGCATTAGCCTGCTAAAAAACAAAAAGTTCACTCGACATAAATAAATGTGTCAGAAAGTGGGCGAGCTGCAACCGGTTCTGAGTTGGAACAGGTGCACCAGCTGGCACTGTTGGAGAGACCCCTCTCTACCTCCAGCTGGTGCTCCAAACACATCCACCCTGGCCACAAAGCAGCTTGCAACTCCATCATTTCCCTCTTCCTGACATGTTCCCTAAAAAAAAAAAAAAATTCTCTCAACTCTAACCCCTTCAAATAAATCTCTGGATCGCTCAAGGCGGCAACATATTACCATTAATCAGTCACAACACTCTTCGAGCTTCTAGGGAAGCAGGATGCTAATTCTCCCAGAATTGCCTCTCTAATAGCATTGGGATCACGGTAAATATTGGGGGGAAGTTTAAAATGACTCGTACTCGTACAAGTTACTGCATGATGCTGTTCTGGTGGGAGGGGAACAGAGAGGGGAGAGCTGCAGGGTGAGGGATTTTAAAATGCTGGGGTTTTTTTGACCAGAGAATTGCCTACCCTTGGATACCGCTTGAATTACAATATGCTGACAGGCTATGGAATTGTTTGCCAATGATACCAAAAGTACTTGCTAAACCAGCTTTAATAGCGAAGCCCATTTGACTAAATGCACTTAGTCCATCTGTTCCAGTGAGCAGTTCTCTTCCTGAATAAATAGAGGACAAAAACAAGGTAAAGCATTGGATCCGTGCTGAACATTTAACCTGTGACAGAGTACCCTACTTTATACAAGACTCTGACTTTGTCATCCACTTTTTATACAATCATTCTTGAAGGGTAAACATTAGGCACAAGAGAGGCCCCGTGGGTGCTTTTGCCCAGGGACGCCAAATCACACTGTATCATCTCCCTTATCTTCCTGCTTCCCTGGCTGCTTTTTCACCTTCCTTTTCCCCAGCGTCCCAGCCATCCCTCTAACTGACACATGCAGCCAAAAGAGAGGAGCAACGAGTGGAATTCAAACAAGTGAAGCAGTTCTTCTGCTGACAGCCTGCTGGCCGTCCGTCCAAACACAGGTCAGGTGTGTAATAAGAACTCCTCGACCAGAACTCCTTTTCCAACGTTCTGCATTTGTGTTGTATGTTACTGCATATATGTGGGGACACATGACCCTGTAGGGGTGCAACTTTGTGTGTATAGACTGTGACATATATCCTGATTGGTTCAGCACTACAATCAATACTTTTTAGTATTTACAGGACTTAACAATATATATGTTGTATAAATGTATTGACTCCTGCAGGGAGGTCTATCCCAAACATCCTTTCTGCTTGCTCTCTACCTTCGTCATCACAGGACATCAAGAGGAAGTTGCTTTTCATTTACTTTAATGGGCTGGTCTTAAAAATGTGATTGTTGTATAAACTGTTAAAATATGTCAATGTATTTGACACGTTTTAAACAAATAAAGCATAAAGCAAATGGGCTATAGTTCATTTTATATTGTTTGTTGAGAGGCCGAGGGTCCTGGGTTCGATTCCCGGGTCGGCCCGGGTTCCTTCTGTGTGGAGTTTGCATGTTCTCCCCGTGTAAGCGTGGGTTCTCTCCGGGTTCTCCGGCTTCCTCCCACAGTCCAAAGACATGCAGGATGGGGATAGGTTAATTGGTGACTCTAAATTGCCCATAGGTGTGAATGTGAGCGTGAATGGTTGTTTGTCTCTACATGTTAGCCCTGCGATAGACTGGCGTCCTGTCCAGAGTGTACCCTGCCTTCGCCCAATGACAGCTGGGATTGGCTCCAGCCCCCCCGTGACCCTAAAATACAGGATAAGCGGTAGAAAATGGATGGATGGATGGATGTTGAGAGGCCAAAGTATGAATGGCGCACACAGACACACACACACACACACACCTATGTGAACTGTAAAAACAAACTTGTATAATCACACACAAAAGGTATATATAAATTTACTAATAAAACCTTCAGAATGTGTCAAACTAAATACTAACTCCCACTATGTAATCATTTATATCTACATTTAAACACTAATAATTTTTAATGGAAATGATTAAATTAACCATTTTACCAGATGGTGTAAAAAAATTAGCAGAAAGCCAAACTGTTGTTGGGAGAAAAATAAACTGTCACACCTTTTAATTATATTACCTTTAATTATAATATTCAGACCAGGTAGGGAGTTGGGCCAAGGTTCTGCACATTCATCTGGCAACAGGACAATAATGTTCCTTTGAACTGGAAATCAGGTAACAGCAGTTTGTTGGATAATTGGGTTTCAGGGACAGCTGTTGCCTTTTTTCCCATTCCGCTAAACTGCATTCTCAATTATGTTTTGAGGGAAACATATTTTCTCCTGAATCACGGTCTAACCAGTTTCAAACGTGTGGTTAATATTGTAGATGGAAACATACAAAACAACAATACAACAAAATCACTTTTTTATGTTTAGACAACACAACAGTTAAAGTCCTGTGTTTGTTTGACTCGCCTATCCATCCCGAGCAAATCAGTTTACCTCAATGGCTTGTCCTGGGAAAGGACAAAACACTGCATCACTGTATTGTGTCATATAGCTAATAATAATGAATGCTTTATGCACTGCACTCAGATTATATGAGGATAAGCAACAGGAAGACACTGTGGAAGCCTTTAGTCCAGGACACATCGGATCGGTCCACATCCAGCCTGTCATGCACAATCATTTAATCATGTAGGCTGGCCGTTCTATGCAGAGATGTGCGAGTCACGAGTGAATCTTTTAAATGAAAAACTATTTTCCTGACTTTGGAGTCACAAGTCCTCAACTCCAATAACTCTTTTGCTGACTCGCCCCATCTTGCTTTGGCTACCACTGGCTGTGAGAAAAGCAATGACATTGGTGCGTTTTTCAACTCAGAGAGACTCAGACTCATTTGTAAATGATCCACAATTAAAAGCCGGTACTCCATTAATTTAACGAGCCATGCAAGTCACTGCATTTCCCACAAAACTGTCCTCCAAATATTTCAACCTTGTGTAGAAAAAATTAAGGTAGGACTTTAATTTTGAAATGGAAACATTAATTGTTGAGTAAAAGTCAATATTTCCTTGACTTTGTTCATGTTTGACATACTCAACAAATTATGTAGAATTGTGTAATTGTGTACTACTCCATTTATCCACTCCATTTATTATTTCAAACAGATGTCTGATTCCACACAAAGGCAAAACCTTACCTGAACACACAGACGGTGCTCTGGTTGAATTTACACCCTGTGAGACTCCGCTGCTCTTATATTAAAACTGTTGATTCCATTCCTGAGGTGGTTTTTCACAAGTGGCGACTATTTACAGGAGACCTGACATGACACTAACAAGGCCTACCCATGAGAATGTTGTTTACTGTAATTGCATTTGTTCTGCTGTGTCAGTGTCAGGCATATTGCCCTTGATTTGATGAGAAGAATAAAAACCATCGGGGCTCTGCTGTATCTTTAGAAATATGAAAGATTCAAGTGTTTGCAGGGAAAATACAGAGGCTGAAAGACATCAATTGACTTATTCAAAGACACATCGACAGGGTGAACGTGTACTGATGAGGAAGCCCCAGTTTACAGTACAGCAAAACAAAAAGTAACATACAGAGAGAACTTAGTACAGGTTGCAAGAAAACAAAGGAGTTAATTGACTAATCTTGGCATGAGCTAAGCTTACAAATTAGTTGGCATAAGGAGTATTACTTCAATATACTGCAGACTGATGGGAAGCAGGTGTGCAGACAGGGGAGGGATGATTTGCTGATTGCAGACAGACCCATATCTGTGCAAAAAAAAACCCACCAGGGACCCTAAACCTAAAACCCTAACCCTGACCTAACCCTAAGCCGTTTTCCAGGTCAGAAAAACGCACACGGCTGAGGGGATACTGAATGACAAGCGCTGGCCCGTGCCTTGCCTTGGTGCTCCATTCAACTGGGAAGTCTGTCGACGACGCGGGGAGCTCCATGTGATTTTTTCTAAACCTAACCCTAACCCTAAACACATTCTGGGGGAACGTTTTTTCTAGGGCTGGCAAAGTTAACGCGTTAATAACGCGTTAACGCAACATCCTCTTAACGCCGTTAATTTTTTTAACGCGCGATTAACGCTCGGTATTTAAAAAAAAAAAAAAAAACGCGCATTGTATGATTTATGGCCGTCGGTGGCACCTGTAGTCTTGATCCAGAGGGAAGGTGCGTGTCCACAGGCAGCGGTGTTTCCTCGCGTCCCATTCGTGAAAAGCTGTGCAGTGCATTCTGGTAGCGTCGCGGCGAATGTCGAGAGACGGCGCGCGAGTTGGCCGCTCCTCATTTGCCTAAAGTTGAAGTCTAATCTACTTTATGCTAATCAGAGGCGCCGGGCTCGACTCGCCGCCTCGGAACGCTCGCGAACACTCGCAAAAATGTGTTGTTTGAAGGAGAGCGCCTGTCAATCATCCTCTCGTGGCAGCCCACCAAGCGTGCAATACTGGGAAGCGGCGCGTCCACACGCGTTTAAAATCGCCCCTGTGGACACATACAAGGTGCGTGTCCACAGGGGCGATTTGTGAACGGCAAATTCACCTTCAAAAGACTGCCGGATGGTTCAGTCGATAAGACCAAAGTCATCTGCGCGTACTTTGGGTATGAAATGAGCTACCATAGAAGTACGTCCAGTCTGAGATATCACTTGCAAGCCAAGCCACTTATATCCTAACTGTACTTATCTCCTGTTACACTATCTCCTGTGACATGTTCACTTTAATTGTTTGTGATATATTCTTATAACCCTGTTTGGATCCCACGTTTTGGTAAGGGGATATTTGAAGTGTTAAATAAACATTTTCATAAATCAAGTATATTTGCCCTTATGTTGTTAAAAGTATTAAGAATATGAAAAAAATATATTAAGGTACATTTAGAAGAAGAAAAAAATGTGCCAAAAAATGCGATTAATTTGCGATTAATCGCGAGTTAACTATGGACAAAATGCGATTAATCGCGATTACAAATTTTTTTCTTTTGACAGCCCTAGTTTTTTCACAAAAACACTTGGTCAAATTTTCACTTCTCGCACTGCTCATTCTGATTGGACGATGCTCTTTCGCTTATATGTCGTGAACCGTAAGTCCTAGAGACTTCAAACGTTCTGTTTTGGAGATACACACAATTTCGACTAAAAAAGGGGCGTATCTCCGGACTGGAAGGGGGTGGAGCCTAAACAAGCCGACCAATCGAAAGCCCATGCCTGACTTACTATTCAAAACTTTTGATTTCAAGTCTCTAGCACCTTCCTATCAAAATGTATTCACTAAGAAGAGGATTAGAGGGGGGTCTAACTACCATCCCTCACTGTATAACCTAACCCTAAACCTAACCCTGACCATTCGAGTTCACTGCCCAACTTTAACCATTCACAACTTGTGGGTCAGCTTCTAGACACTTCCGGCTCCAACTTGCTCCACCGCCCCACTGCCAGAGCGCTGTCAGTTTTCATATCTGCAAATTGCTTGAGGGAGTTGGGGTGCATAAGGCAAGGAGGAGGAGATGCAGCAGAATGTTTGGATTTTTACAACAGCATCCACATGAGATCAAGTTAACAGGATTAATTTGGCATGCTCAATCCCATGCCGTACTGTATCTTTTACCTTAACTGACCTAATTTTTAACACCATTTTAGCAGGTAGGCCAATGATCTTTGGTCCCAGATTTGGTCCCAAATAATGGCCTGTAAAATGTATTTAAACAAATTTGAGAAATGTTTCCAACGTAATGTAAGGCAGCTAATTAGAGATCAATTTTAATAGGATAAAGTTACTGTAGCAGCAGTATTGATGTCTGATGATTTTTTAACCAAAAACTATACAGTTTTAAAGATTCTTTAACACAACATCTTTTACATGCATACCAAGATAACACAGTGCACTCACACAGACAGGCACTTACACATTGATGGGATATCAACGCGTAGCTGGATAATGGGGAATCGACGACTGCATTCTTTGCTGTGTTCCACTTTAGCTGATTATAATACGGCTGGTATTTAATTGGTGTTCATAAATAAATTCAACAGAAAGGGATGGCCTCACCTCATTCAGATAATAATCAACTTTCAGGCATCATTTCATGATTTTTAGAGTGTTCAAGGTGCTGCTAGCGTGATCTACGATGCTGCATATTAAAAAAAAAGAAAGAAAAGAAAATCCCATTGCAGCGCAGCAGTTTGTTACTGTGTGTATATTTGTCTCATAGAAATGTAGTGAGCATTTCCCCATTGGGCATAAATGTCCAATTACTCCAAAAGGTAGGAGCTGACTAATTAATCAAAGTCAGATGCTTTTTTTTAAATAGATTGATGAATTTCCCATCATATGTGCCTTAATTAAACTGTCCCTAGGACATGTTTCCCCCCCATCAAGGTTGCATAGTGTCTTAAATCGTCCCACACTGCTCGGCATACAGGGTTAAAATTAGCTTCTAGATTAGCTTTCCTATGTTGGCTAATTTGTCCCCTGGGGATAATTTAAATCTTGCCGATCCAAGTGTTCGTGCTCTGCTTTGTTTGAAAAACATGTGTACTGATAAAAAAAAGACATTTTTGCATTCCTACACCACATCTATACTTCTGTAAAATATGAATTCAACTTTTTTCCTGATGTTTCCAGACTTTGTCTCCAATCTATGCTTCCCTGTTTGTTTTCGGGGTTTTTGAGATCAAAGTTAACACAAAACAAGAGGTTGCAAAGGCACAGTGTGTGATTCAGCACAATGTGAATATCTTTTTTTCCTGAGGAAACATACACATATCTAAAAAACGTTTCAAAACTACATTGCATTGTCTCTGGAAGAGCATCAGTGATGAAGCAAAAATTCTATCCTGGGGGAAAAACATAAAAGAATATTCCAACTCTGAGAAACAGCACTTCGGGGCAAGTCTAATTAAGGTGAGAATATTTTAAACTTGTTTCTTTTGAGGTGTGAGGGGCACATCGGCAATTACTTTTTAATTTGTTTCAAGTAGAGCAAATTGTGCTGATGACCTCTGCGACTGTACAAAGACAGAAGGTAGGTTTGTGTTTTATTGCCCCGACTACCAATCTAGTCCGTTACGCGACCCAAAGGAGTAAGCCTGGTCACATGAGTCTGTGTTTAGCCATCAGCAAATGACTGGTTATCTATAGTGGGAGAAATTAGGAACACAATGAGAGATGAGAGTGGAGGAAACTGAAGGTCACCTCTTTGTTTCATGAAGCCTTAGTGACAATAGGAAATTAGACCAGGCCCGATCTGTTCTGAAGCCATTTTCCTTCCATTAAGGCTGGTCAGAAAGAATCACAATAAGTGCCACTTCATACAATGAAGTGCAAATTCACAAATGAAGGGGTTTGTTTGCATCATCAATCATTCATTTAAACTTTTTTGCTTCCACTTTGTAGTCATACATCAAATGAATTTATCCCTGACGCAGAAAAACATGTCCAAAAAAATCGTTTGTAACCACGTTTAAAGTCAGCATTATAATGCACACGGGGACATCTTTACATTAGCTTCAAGAGTCTTAAGTTTACAAAAGGCCCAGTAGAACATATTGTTCCATGATTTCCCAAAGTCAGTTGACACAAATTATGAGCCCAGGCACCAGCAGATTAAGCATTTAATGTGCTTGTCAACAAAGACAAAATCCAAGCAAAACAGAATGAGTAAAATCACTAAAACAACAAAAACACTACAGACAAAAGAAACAGTCTAGTGTGCTATGAACATAAATTATGACTACTGACAGGTAGTTTTGAATTTTGTTTAATACGTTGTTGGAGCTTCCCCCGCTGCTGCTGCTTCTATAAACAAGCAGGGATGGAGGGATAGATGTGACAGATCCCATATGCCTTAAGTTGTTCTCCACCTCAGCCCTGAGAGAATTGCAACTTTGGCCCTTTGCATTTTGAATGCTGCCAGACATGCCGAATGCTTTAGAAATATTTCAATAGCGCTAACCCATAAATGTGGGCTGATTAAATTCCTGACAATCCACGTGATGGATTTTTTTCTGTTCAAGACATCTCGTTGAAAGCTTTTCTCCCGACTTCTCTTTTCAGACTCCCATGACACCCCACAGAACAAACACAGTATTGCCAACAGTTTTACCATTCAAGCTAAAATTGGAAGATGAGTAGAGGCTAGAGACTGGTTCCTCTCGTTCCGTATTACATCTCCGTCTGCATTCGTTTCAAATGCCAAAATTGCAAATGTAAAATGATAAAAGTGTGATAAGTTTTTGTGTAGAGTGGAAACTTGACACGTCCAAAATCGATCCTAGAAACTTAAATTGACTTCAATATCACAATTTACCACAAGAGGTTTACAATTTGTACAGCATATGCCACCCGCTGTCCTTTGCATCCTGATAAGGAGAAAAACCCCAATGCAGAAGGATGAGTGATAACTGAGTTTATTGATTTACTGTTGGACTACTGATACACCAACTTTCAAGTCCTACATTACATGTAGGAACATGTAATATTTTCTACTCCCCCTTTACACCTTGCATTAAAATGCAACTTTGAGTTATTTGTTTATTTCATGAGGGAACTGGTCATTTATTTCATATTTACATTTCAGTTGGTTTCTTTTTCTTTTAATCAGTTCCTTGTGTTTGAAATGGTCAATGTTTGAGACGATGAAATCCGTGAAAAGTGATGTTTCCAAGTGTCTGTGGGGGAGTTTTTAGTTGAGTTTTAACAGTCTTTAATCAGTGCCAATGTTGTCAGATGGGTAGTCGGAGAACACCAGATTAACTGTGGTGCCCCAGATGTCCAGTTGTTGTTTTTTTCATTGTTTAGTTTTCTTTTAAATGTCTTATTCTTTCCAGGCTTGCCATTTCCATCTGTCCCTGTCATTTCACATGCTGCCTTTCGTCCTGTCCTCAGCTCTTCCTGCCATTTCCGATTAGCCCCTGTCAGTCATTCCCCTTAATTAGCCCCCAGCTTCACTCATCTTCCACATCATCTATCGAGCCTCGTGGCATAAAAGTGGTGCCCCATTCATGTAGAGCGGGGTATTTGCCTCAAGTTACAAATTGACCTCGTCCATCGACTTCAATCTGAGTTCAGTCTGATTTAATTTGGACGTGAAGCTGGGAGGCTAATGTGCGGCTCGTTGGGAAGAAGGGGTGGGATTGACCTGTCACTGATGAAATAATGCAAGCAGTGGAGAAGAAAAGGTTTCTGCTTGGTGGCAGTGAGAGCAAGGACAGAGTGCCACAGTGTAATTACAATAAAGTTTTATAAAGAAGCTATAAAATATAAGTTAGAGCTTTGTTAGCCCACTAGCCGTACTACCTTATTTCAGGCCTGCTTTCCTGCCACATCACGAGCATTGTCAGATTGCCATTTTAGTTCAAACCCTTGTTATGTTTTTACTTTCTACCTGTTTTTGACTTTTTGCCTGCCTGCTCCCTGTTCATCTTCACTGAATAACTATTTGTTGTTGACCTTTTTTCTGAACAAAGACCACAAAACCGCCTTATTATCTGTCTTCTGCCTCTGCAAGCTGCTCACAGAATGAGCCTTTTTCCACAGCAGAGCATTTGTATTGCAGTAAAAGCACGGGTCACACCGTTATAACATTAACAATGTCTCATTTAGTCGTGACTTTAGTGTGACTGAGCCAGCACACATGGTACAAGGAGCCTGACAATGAGGAACACAGAATTCAGAAATCTTTTTTGTTATTTACACATGCCTATTCATCCTATTCTCTATGTAATGTGCATTAATATGTGAAGCCCAATACAATGCTTTGAGAGTAAATTGGAAATTAGCTTGTATGGAAAACAGAATTAAATTAGCTCAAGAGATAGTGAATGTCAAGACAATATAACTTCACTTTTTTTCTTCTGACTGTAGCCAGAGAAACCCTCGTCAGTTGACATCATGAATCCTTTTTGATTTTTTTGGGGGGGATGTTAGAGAGAAATTATAAGATTCATCAAAAATGAATAAGAGAAATAAATTGCAATAGAGCCAATTTTATTCCATGCAAATAAACCGTAACGGCAATGAAGATGATTCTAGTGTGTAATGTCTACTTCTCCAGACCGACTTATTTACTGCTGGATGAGCTCCATCTGGCTGAGGCCCGGAACACCATATATATAAACAACAAGCAATAATCGAAACCCAGCATAATGCAATCACTGCCTGCAGGAGGCAGGCGTGCGGAGCGCGAGCACAGAAGTGATGGCTGACGTGAGCCCGCTGCCACATACGAGCTAAGAGGAGTCACACATCAGGAAACGTCTGTGCTGTGGCGCCATTGCAGCGTTGGGTAGTTAAATGGCCAGGCATCCAGTAACCAAATGGCCTTCAGAGGGGCTGGCTAACTGACCGAATGAATGACTCATTCTGCACGGCCACATGGTTTATTCATGGAGCACACAAGCATGAGGCCACATGCTGTGTGTGTGTTTTGGGGGGGCACATTAACATTCACATCACTTGTCACATAACCATGCATGCACAAACTATAGACCACACTCACCTCGTCACATTCAGCAAGATAATCAGCATGCACTGGGTGGCAGTGGACAGTTACTGAAAATTTCATATCATCAGGGGAAATATTCATACCGTCGACATTGTGATAAAATTAATTTGGCAACTCTATTAGGACTTGCCAACATGGTTTTTACAAATCATTTGGGTGCATCGGTGCAAGTTAACTCTGAAGTTCTAAGGTTTGGGATTATGGGATTGCTTAAACTTCACCACAAACAAATCTGTCATTGAACCGTCAATTTGACGATAGACATTCAGGTCCCGGGTTCAAATTCTCGCTGTCAATACTTTCTGACCCTAAAAGTAACAGTGCAGTAACATTTGGGGATCCCATTAATAATTGTAGATTCGACAGTGTTTCAATTCCAGGTATGAAATATCTCAACTATTTGATGGATTGCTATGTTTTGGTTTATGACAAAATACCTGCAAAACTAAGGACATTCTGACTCAGCTGTAATTTGAAAATGTTCACATGCGAACACCCTCAACTGAGACGGTGGCTTGGTAGCATAATGTTAGCAGTTCTTGTACTACTGCAGCAATATAGCTGTCTGTATAGCTCATCTTGTTGGATGATGTGTGGCTGGATAATCTCGATTTCTTTATTATATAAAACAAGTCGCAAATTTGTTACTTTACTATAGAGGTCATAGAGGAAGTAAATACTTTGCTTGACCAGATGTTTGCCATTGCTACGACAACAAGTGAAAGCTACCGCTAGCATGTTACCCAACCACCCGATCAATAAACACCCATAAAATGACAATTTGGCCCATATAAAATTAACCAACAATAACCATCAACAGCCATCACCGTACACGGTGATTCATGACATTCATGGGAAGTTAGCTAGTATAGATGCTGGTTGTTAGCATTGTAATAAAGTAGAAAATCTGCAACTTTTTTCCTCTGAATATTGCTATCTCTTTCGTCAAGTGAATACACCGTCGTAGTTATCCCTGTCACACAGCTATGTCATTACTGTGTTGACTGACTGCACCCCACAGCTCAAGACCCTTTACAGGAAAATGTCAGCAACAGAATTAATATTATGAGAAATATTTACAACACGTGGTGCAGGAAAGGTCGCTGACTGATTTTTAATCACAAAAAAGTATGATTATTTGTAATACTGGATGACTCCTTACACTGGAGCACTGTACTAAACAGCAAACAACAGGAAGAAGTAAAGCAAGATTAGTTGTTTTTCTTTAACTCTGCACTCTCTTTTTGTTTTGCAGTTGGAAGGATTAGTATTCTTCCAAAATATCTTCAGTGATCAGAGTTTTGTGCATTGATGAGTAGTCAGCATGTCAATATGATTATCCTATTTGTTACCCCACTGCATTATTCTCTCGGAGATGGAAGCGCTGGAAAATGCGCCTGTGTCTACTTGATGAAATGTTGGCATATTACATCTGTTATCTGTCATGTTTGTTGGAATAATCAGAACCTCAGTGTAGGAGAAGGAAAACACGTCCCTTCCTATATCATCACGGATATCAAAATACAGCCAGAGGGAGACAAAGCTTCAAAGCAAAATTTATGAAAAAATCCCAACGGAGAAACAAAATCAGTTTCCCTCGCTCTTCTTACCTGTTAATGTCACGTCCAGACCAATAACGTATTGTCAAAGTGTTGCTGCCTGCTCCAGGAATCGCTGCTATGTGAATGTGCTGGGAAAGTAATGATGAAAAATAATATTACATAAGGCCAACGTTCATAACACAAAAGCTGGCAGGCTGACAGGAACTGCCATACTGCTGCCATATCAACTGCAAATGATTAATGCCCAATCTACTGTATAGTAGCAGATCAAATGCTTTAATTTGAATTGGATTTCAATCAAGTTCTGATAGGCTGCCATGCATTTTTCACATCTATGCATGTGTGAATGGTTTAAATAATGAGCGTGTCTGTCCTGCAGTTTTAAAGGAACATACTCCTGTTACTTCTATCTGGAATGTGGCCCATTTCCCAAGCACTAAGATATTGGCTCTATAGAGCCATTTCAGTACCAGAGCAGGTTTAAAACATCTCATAAAACTGAAAAAAGGACTTGATGAATGACCTTCATGATTTTTTAAAAAATGTTTATTTTATGTCTCACTGAATAAAGATAGAACCTTGTTGATTAAGAGCCTGTCCACACGAAAACGTTTGCGGTGTGAAAACGCACTTTTTTGAAACCAGCTCTCAGGGTGGAAAAGAAAAAAACAGCACCCCTCCATTTCGTGTTCGTTTTCATGTGGACGGTGAAAACGAATACGCTGACATCATCGGCCCGCCCCTCGACCCTCGAGCCTGACTTCCTCCCCCGTGACGTCTCCTAACAACAACAACGGCGGCCTTCGTGCTCGTAGCAGATATTCTGCTCGTCTGTACAACGGCGTATCAGGGCCGCTGTATGAAAAAAAAACGGAGCCGAGAGAGGGGGGCAATATTCCTGGAAAAAAGTTGCAGATATGCTACTTTATTACGATGCTAACAAACAACCGCTAGCTAACTTCCCATGAATGTAGGCATTTATTTGTCTAATTAATCCATCCCAACGTGTGACACTTCGTCAAGGTCCTTAGGGTGACGGATGTTGATGCTTATTGTTGGTATTATTTATACGGGCAAAATTGTCATCTTATGGGTGTTTTATGATCGGGTTGATATTTAGCCGTAGCACTCACGTGTTACCATAACAATGGCAAACATCCGGTCAAGCTCCTTCTCTTCTTCTGCGTTTTTGTAGCAGAAACAGCGCCGCATAAGGGCCTGGAATATGTACTACAGCACGCTGAGTCTTTTTCAGTGGATTCATGTGGAAGCAGATTTTTTTGTTTTTTGAAACGACGCCAAGGCAAAACGGAGAAAAAAAGTTGTTTCATTATTTATATTTTTAAATAAAATAATGGGAAAAACAATATCCAGGACCTGAAGACCATGACTCCGTCATGAAAACAGCCCAGCGGAGGATGTATTTCCTATGCCAGGAAGTTCAACCTGCCTCTAGATACTAGTCTAGTCTAAAAAAGAAAACGGCCCCTTACGGCATACATAATTGATATGTAACGGATGTCTACTATACATGAGCTAAGGTGACTATCATGCACATCAAACTTAGGCCAAAATCAGAAGGTATAGTTTCGCTCAAGCAGGATATATATATGACATGGACAACAGTTTGAAAATAACAACAAAAATATTCTTTATTGGCAGGAAGCCACTCTTCTATAGCAACGGAGGAAATAGTTCCAACAAGCCCTCCAACTCATACGACCAAATAGGTCGTGTGTCACGTCAGTACACATTACAGTAGTATTCTGTGCAAAGCGTCAGATAATTTCAACACATGCCAATTGGTCCCGTGAAAAAAAATTAAACCCGGACATTTTCATGAATTCGGCTCTTAGTACGTTGTTTTTGATTGGAGAAGAAGGTCAAAGTTCATCAGTAACGTCTCATCTGAGACACTGGAGTGTCGATATTTACTTGACCGCTAGAGGGCGGGCTATTTTGAAACGTAACATATGGTCGTAATTCGGTGCTTGACACACGACCTATGTGGTCGTTTTCTCGAGGAGGACAGTCTCAATAGTTCAGCTACAGGATTTATATTTCGCTTTATATATCAAAAACCCAGTTAAATCAACCTGGGATTTACCATTCCACAACCTCAGTTGTAAACAACAACACATAACATATTTACAGCTTGGACATTTGCTGTTCAAAGTGCAAATGAAATAGAAAAATGTCGGCCCAAAATAATAAACCAAACAAAGTCCAGTAAAGTCCGGAAATAAAGTCAAATGTCCAATTCAGTCAGTGTCCACGGTTGTCCATATTCAGTGTGTGTTAGCCCTTCAATGTATGGTGGTGTAACTGTTCATCTACCTGGGTAGTGTGATTTTGTGTCTTATCTGTATGAAGTGACAGACGTGCTTCACACAAAATGGTGTGTATATGAAATGTTTTTAGCTTTTATCACCGCATAGTGCACACAAATTATGAAATAAATCACATATCAATCATATTTGGGAATAATTAATTGAATTACTGTCCTTCAATAACTCAAACCAGCTTGATTAGCTGTTTAGCATTAGCTAGCATTTAGCAACAGCACGTGTCATATAGCAATGGCTTGACTTAGCACAAATAGTTTCCACCACTTCAGTACACACTCTTATATACCTCTTATATATATATATATATATATATTGTCATGAAATGAGTGAGAAATTAGCCGTGGTCGCGGCCGCTAGCATGCTATACTAAGTGCTAATGATTACTACTCACCAGAGTTTTTCTCTCGACCAAAACACCTCAACAGGGTAGTGTCCGGCAACCAGGAGCGGATCTACCGGGTGGCATAGGGTGGCAAATGCCACCCTAAAAGAAAGCCTTGCCACCCCTGCTGCCACCCCAGTTTGCAGCAACGAATTCAAAGAAAAGTTATGTCAAATATGACATCTACGAGCGCAAATTTCCAATGTCCGACTGCTGTGAATGCAGCACGAGATTACGTCAGAGCAGCAAGACGCTGCTTTGTTTAGAAAAATTGAGTGGCGCGATTCGCGAAGCGAGGGTAGGTGCGTGTCCACAGGGGCGATTTGTGAACGGCAAATTCACCTTCAAAAGACTGCGACCTTCTAGTCTGCAGTTCATTACGGATGTTGTGGGCAATGCCAAGCACTCCCTGACACTTCTTACTCAGCAAATTAATAGATTCTAGTTCAGAAATTATCACAACTAAGTTGATATCTTATAATAAAGTAAAAACTTTGATTCCTCTAACCAGTTTGTCATGCATTTCTTTATTCCAACACCACACATGATGTATTTGTTTTATCTACCCCCAAAAATACAAGTAAATACTAGTATTTTAAACTTGTGATTAATCGTGATTAATCACAACCTGTTATTGTGATTAACTTGATTAAATGTTTTAATCGTTTGACAGCACTAATATATATATATATATATATATATATATATATATACTCACGGATCTATTATATATATATATATATATATATATATATATATATATATATATATATATATATATATATCCTATACCAGTTGTCAAGTGTTGCATTTTTTTACACATTTATTTATTTTATCATAAAATACACTTGAAGTTTATAGTTTATAAGCCAAGTTTTTGAATATATATACAGTAAATAGCCATTTTGGAAAATAAGCACTGTAAACACTGTATTTATTATTCATTATTTTAACTCTAATTATATTCATGGTATTTGTCATTTTATATGTGTACAAAGTAAAAAAAATGTAATTAAAATTAATTGGATTTAATTATTTATTATTTTATTTTAAAAGGATGATTTATGCTTTTGAAATATCAATGGTTAACTTTACTAAGAAGCAGATTCACTCAATCTGTCAGGCTACGAGAGTATGGTCTGTTGTTATGGCGGTTGCCACATCGCTTCTTCGGGCTGTGCCCAGCCAGGCTCCGTGGCAAGCCCGGCCACCAGGCCCTCGCTGACGGGCCCTCCCTGTGGGCCTGGCTCCAGACGGGGGCGCCGGGCTTGCTGCGGTCACTCTTCTCCCTCGGTTTTTCATGGGGTCTTTTGAACCATTCTTAGTCTGGCCCCTCACCTGAGACCAATTTGCCATGGGAAGCCCTACCAGGAGCACAAAGCTTCAGGGTCATCAGGGTCATAGGGACACACAAACCTCTCCACCGCGTTAAGGTGATGGTTCCCGGAGAGGTTTTTTTTGGGGTGTTTTTTAAATGGGAAAACCTGAGCTCCAGGAGAAAACCCTTAAACCGAATCAATTATTTTTGGGGATTTATGGGAAAAACCTGAGGACCAGGAAAAAACCCTTAAATCGATTGTGGATATTTCTAGTGGGAAACCTGCGCACCAGGAGAAAAACCCACGTATAATGCAGGGGGAGGAGGGAGCAGGAGTGGATGGGAGGAGTCGTGAGGTAGATGGATGAAGGGTGATGTAGATGGAGGGGACAGAGATGAAGGGGACGGAGATGGAGGAGGGTGGTGATGGAGATGAAGGAGGTCTGAATAGAAGCAGGGGCTCCCCCCCACTTCTATCCACACCTAGATGAGGAGGGAGGAGGGGTGTCGCCACCGCACCTTTTTGTCCGGTGCATCAGGCTAAACAAACCCCTCCTCTTCTCCTCCTGTTCGTTCTCCTTTTTTTTCCTCTCCTTCTCATGCATTTTGTCCATCATCTTCTGAAGCTCTGTCTGAGTGTCCTTCTTGGAGGAGAAGACTCCTCTTCTCCGCCAAAAAGAACATCCATTTTTCAGGCTCAGACAGAGCTTCTCCAGGTCCAGTTTGTCATCCTGGGCCTGTCGGACTTTGGTCTCAAGTTCCTTTATCTTGTCATCCAAGAGTTGGAACTTGGTCTCATGGCTCCGTTGTTTCTCTGCCAGCTCGTCTTCCAGGGCGTTGCATCGTGTCTGACAGAAGCGCTTACTCTCCACGAGTTCAGCTTCCTTCACCATCAGCTGGGTTGTGGTGTCTTTGAGTTGCCGAGAAAGGTGTGCAACATTTTTAATTTTGTCCTTACACCTTGCCACCATCTCATCAAAGCTTTGTTTGCTTTGACGCTTGGCGGTTTCCATCTTCTCTCCCTCGGTTTGAAAATGGTTTCTCAGCTGTTGGATCTCAGACTCCTTCTCTCTCAGGGTTTCAGAGAGCTTCACCGTCTTCTCCCCCTCGGTTTGAAGACGGTTCCTCAGCTGATGGATCTCAGACTCCTTCTCTCTCAGGGTTTCAGAGAGCTTCACCGTCTTCTCCCCCTCGGTTTGAAGACGGTTCCTCAGCTTGTTGATGTCCGACTCCTGCTTGTTCAGGGATTCAAAGCTCTTCTTTGGCTTTTCCTGATTGGTTTGAAGACGTTTCCTCAGCTGGTAAATCTCTGACTCCTGCTTGTTCAGGGTTTCAGAGCTCTTCTTCGTCTTCTCCTGCTCCTTTTGAAGAAGTTTCCTCAGCTGGTAAATCTCTGACTCCTGCTTGTTCAGGGTTTCAGAGCTCTTCTTCGTCTTCTCCTGCTCCTTTTGAAGAAGTTTCCTCAGCTGGGAAATCTCTGACTCCTGCTTGTTCAGGGTTTCAGAGCTCTTCTTCGTCTTCTCCTCCTCATTTTGAAGAAGTTTCCTCAGCTCGTTAATGTCACACTCCTTCTTCTCTTCAACAAGGTCCTCCTGATCTTTCAACCTTTCATTGTGAAAATTAACGATGGGATCAACGGACGACTTTTCAGTCTGGTCAGTTTTGTTGGTTTGACGTGGTGCTGGACGCCCTCCAGCACCACCAACAAATCTTCTGTTGTTCCCTTGCTGAATTCTAATATCCACGGCACCGAACATGTTGTTGTACCAACTGGATCTTATACTACTATATACTATATATATATATATATATATACAACTATAATAGTAGTATTAACCGTTTCAAAGTAGATAGTATCTATAATAGATTGTATCTCTTGATCGGACTCCACTGCAACTCAACAACAAATGTGTGCTTTGTGTGATGTGCTTCTCTGGAATTTATAGATACTGCAGGGCCTTGGATCAAAGGCACTGGCTTTGATCCTGTGATGTCACTCATCAGAATGTTCATCACTGAAGGGGGGGGGGGGGGGGGGATGGGGGTGGAAAGGGGGGGGGTGGAAGGGGGCGGAATGGATGGAATGGAATGATGTCATATATAATTTCTTTTTTGATATTAAGTCTACCCTCATGTTTTGGGGGAAAAAAATATTTTTGATGATTTGAACTGTTTTTTTTAACAAGATCTCTGTAATACACCTTAATTAATAGGTAAGTATCCCCTCATATGATGCTTACTTACTAAATTATATTGGTAAGATGATAAGTGTTCAGAAAAATATATTCACCTGTTCACACAGCCCACGACCAACGTCATGAACTAACGTCAGACCATTTTTAACAGAGTGGCTGTAATGTCCTGTATTCTGTTGAATTTTAACGTGGATTGAGACTTGTATCTGGCTGTAGCAGGAGAAAGAAATATGGGTACATGTTGTAAAGTGGTCGGCTCCCGTCAGATCATGTATTTGAAAATATTAATAGTCAGATTATTCCATATGCATGTGTAACCGCATGATATATGGCATCTATTTATTTTGGTTCTTTGGTGTCCTCGTTAAGGTTCATTGTCTATGTGAAAAGCCGTGCAATGCATTCTGGTAGCGTTGCGGCGAATGTCGAGAGACGGCGCACGAGTTGGCCGCTCCTCATTTGCATAAAGTTGAAGTCAAATCTACTTTCTGCTAATCAGAGGCGCCGAGCTCGACTCGCCGCCTCGGGAACGCTCGCGAACGCTCACGAAAATCTTATAAACTGAATGTTGTCGATCTAAAATAAAGACAGATTAAGCAACTGCATAGCTTATTTCTCGCTTAAAATGTTTTCAGAAACACCTTCCGGTGAACATTTTTTTGTAGAATAAGAGAAAGTTTCCAAACGAGCCGCCATGTTGGTCTGCGTGAACTCTCGAGCAGAGAGGACAGCTGTGAAAGCGATCGTCCATCAGGTGCAGCCATGAAGTGTACGCGTGATTGTATGAAGGAGAGCGCCTGTCAATCATCCTCTAGTGGTGATTGACAGGCGCCCACCAAGCGTGCAATACTGGGAAGCGGCGTGTCCACTCGCGTTTAAAATCAGGAGTCGCAAGGAAAGGAGGCACGAGAGGAAAGAGCTTAAAAACTGATTAACTATCTATCACAAAATGAAATTATAATGATAAAGCAGTGCTAGTATAGTTGCGATGCTGATTTGAGATGATAAAAATCAGGTTGAAGAACGTTATTTCGCTAACTATACATGTAATGTTAGCTAGGTCTGACGTTAGTTCTGTGTAAAGTAGTCTAAGAAAACTAATATTGATTCAACGTCTGTCAAGGAAAACATTGTACTAAAGTTACTTTGAATCAAATGAAGAGGAAAAGTAGAATATTTAGTATAAGAGAAAAAGGAGAGAAAAATAGAAAATGAACTGAGCAAGGTAGTTGGAGGAGATGAGGTGGAAGGAGAGAGAAAAGAGGTGTGAAAATGTCAGTACTCAGTACAAGAATCGTTATAAAATGAGACATTTTTCGACACAATTCTTTGAAATTGCCTGAAATATATTGAGCATCTGACTGTAATGAGATGTTTTCCCAACTTAATTAGTGGGTGAAGGAGAGAGAGAAGGGCAACAGAAAGGTGACAGAGATAGAATACAAGGCCAAGGCGACAGGAGGAGGTGGGAGAACACCACAGCGGTGAAGATATGGAGGAGGGAGAGCATAAATGTAATGTAAATGGCAGCCTGTGCCCTAGTGTGTACATACTTTTTCTCATCAAACTGTGATAACTGTGAGTAAATTCACGTCTGCCATATGTTGCCACCCCTCAAAAATTCCTGCCCCCCTCTCGCCACCCCATAAATATTTTTCTAGATCCGCCCCTGCCGGCAACCCAAAAACCTCCTCACGGTTGTCGATACCTCAATAACTCAAGATGAAAGTTTTAATAACTTGTCTAGTTATAAAGATTTGCGTGCTCTTTCTTGGCTGTAGCGTCTGTCTTCATCGGCATCAATGAAGAAAAAAACAAGGAACTACGAGCGTGAGTGTAAATAATGCGCACCCTGCTGGTGAAATTAAAGAACTACAACTGCAAACTAATTCAGACTGTATAGCTCAATACGGTTAAACTAGAAATATCGGGGATTACATTACATTCATGTGTGAAACTAAAGGTTATTACATATATTCCAAGTGACTGTTAAAAAATGTGTCTTGATGTGACAATGTGACTATGGTTCAGTTTAAGACACAAAACGACAATACACGACAATACCTCCAGATTCTTAAATTCCTGCTAATGCGAAGAGATCTGTTCTCCCACATGTGTTTTACAGATTTTCTTTTTCTCCTGTGGAAGTGGAATCAATCAGAGGCACAGAATGCCTAACTTATTGAAATGTATTCCTGACAGAGTGAAAGGATTTTAGATGTGTAGATATGCTGGTGTGTTCAATACTTGGCATAAAACACTTTGGACGATTATGGACGAAGAAGAATGCATGTCTATATTTATTGATGATCTTATTCAAGCCAATTTGTTCACACAATGTAAACTCACTAAACTAAGAAGTGAAAAACAAAAAGTCCTATTCTGAGCTGCCATAGAATAACACACACAATATGTAGGAATAAGTGACCCTTAATCAAGGCATGCTTTGTTTATATGGTCATCAACACAGTATTAAATATAATTATAAAGTGCCTTTTGAGACTATTTCCATAACACATTTTTCTAATATTGTGTAAAATAGGCTTCCTGGTGCTCATCTGTTGTTGACTGAAAGTGGAGCTATTTCCATGGATGTATAAAGTTTGCTTCAAAAGCCGACACTTCCTGAGGGCTTGGCTATTTCAGGCAAGCCCTTTATACTTTGGTGCTGATGTGGCTAGTTGTCTTGACTTTGACACACAGACAGGTTAGTCCCCCCCCTGTCTTTTCTATCCACACAGGCAGATTAACACGTAATTATACAACATTTGTGCACAGCTAGGCGCTCCCTGCAGGATCCACCTGGCATCCACAGCACACAGTGTGAGTTTCACAGCGCTTCTTTTTCCTCTCCACATGCTCCTAACAGGAAGTGGAGGTCATATTGGATGATGACATCATCCTCCCGTTACTCTTTGGGCTCCTACACTCTTACTGTACACAAGTGATGAGAACATCGCTGACGTCCGTTTTATTTTAGATTACATAGCAGGAAGGCTGGGGGTTGGAAGGTTATGTGCAATTTTCCATCTGTGTTTTTTTCTGTCTGTGTGCACATATTGGAACGGTACACCATCACATGAGCATTACTGTCTGAATTTCCACAGTACAGATAGAGTGTTGATAATCATCAAACACAAGAGAATATTCTCCATCTTTGTTGTAGTAACCCCAGTCCGTCATTTGTCCACAGAGGAGCTGAATAAACACACCGCATGTAGAGTGAAAGCCAATTTGACGGCAAGTTATTTCTGAATACGTTCTGCAACTTCTCCATCATTACTGACAACAGGCTTGGCATTTCATTATGAAGACTGTCAAATAATCAAAATCTGTACTTGAGAATGACAGGTTAACTTCTGTTGTTGTGGCCGAGCTGCTGAGATAAGAAAACAAATTATTTTTCAACAAGTGACAGAGAGTTGTAAACAGTGTCTCCGGTTTTGATGGGTGTCTCTCACTTATATTGCATTTTTTGTGACATGCACTTATTCTGTATATGCTAAAAAATAAATTGCCTTCTATAAATTATGGTGTTCATAGATAAGTAGTTGGAGTTTGTGGCAGCATGCATGTGGACACAAACATCTTGTGTTCCCTTTCCAATAAGCTGCAATGCAGCAAGCGATACCATGTCTGAATGCATATTTGACAGAAAATATAGATCCTCTTTGTTTTGTAACCTGCACTCTTATGAAGCCTACATTTGTTTTTGTTTATTGTCTGATGTCCCCTGTTAAACATCTGGCTACATTGATGCAGGTTTGTACAGTATATGTAAGTCTTATATAAAGATTTCAGTCCAACAAAACAAAACAAAAAGTCTGTTTTTAAACAGTCATACTTTGTTGGAAAGTCTAGCAGTAAAATGTTGCTACTGTTACTATGGTGACCCTGAGAGCTCAACAAACTGCAAATAGACACATCAAAAGCAAATTAAGAAGCATCTTCAACAACGTAATGACACGTGCACAAGTGCTTCAAAACACATATCAACTTCACAACTTGCAAAAAGATCATGACACACAAGGAAAGCACATTTAAGGATTGCCAGAAATGCTTACCTAATTGTAAACTGATTGTGTTTATTTGGAGGGCCACCATAAGTGTAGTAATCATAAAGGCCCACAATGGTTTGGCTAAGTATATGCCAATTAGACATGCTCATGTTATTAGTGTAGAACGTGCCAGAACTTCAACTTGCCGATGGCTTTCGCTGACATACGCCAGAGAAAATGTGGGTGCACTGATCCTGACAGTGTGTGTTTGTATGCGTGAATATAGCAGATGGTGAGATGATGCGAGAAGCAATCTGGGCTGCCTTATCTACTGTGTGTGTGTGTGTGTGTGGGGGGGGGGGGGGGGGGGGGGGTGTTTGTGGGTGTGGGTGTGGGTGTGTGCATGTATAGTCTGTGTATGTGGTAATGTTCATGTTTTAATGTTTAGTTCACAATCATTTTTTCAGAGATTTAAGGTGTAATCATAGACCATAAGCTCTCTTGGAAACCTCACAACTTACAGAAAGAAAACATTTCTGTAATTCTGTACAAAGCAAGCAAAATATGTCACACAACCTTACTTTCTTTACTTATTTGACCTTTGACTTTTGCTGCTATGCAGTGTGGGGCAAAACATAGTCAACTGATGTGAATCCATTCTGTACATTATTGAAACAAACTATGATGTTTGCAGATAAGATTCAAGCAAACAGAACAAAAGTGCTTCATGAAGTCACGGGTAATTAGATCGGGTTGTTTGTATAGATGTGTCTTAAAAGATGATGCTACTGGCAGACAATCTAAGGCAGACCAATTACTGTGTATTGTTTATTTACTGTGAGAAGCGAAGGGAATGCAATGTTTTCTTCTCCTTGCTCCTGGAATTATTTTGTTACAAACTGCAGCTTATAAAGTGTTTTATGTGAAGCAAGATGGGGGAAAGAAACATTAACATGTCACTCCCCTGCTCTTCAAAATTCAAGATAGCTGCTGTGACTGAACGTACTTGTACCTTCCACTTATCAGCCCTATTTAGGGCAATTTAAGGTTTTGCCTCACAATAATTGGTCATATAAAGTTGAAACCAAGATGATGAGTCATCATCCTCATTTTTCTCCATCTTTAAAGCTCAAGTGTACATTTTTGCAATTCTCCCAAACTGAACAAATACAATCTAAGATCTAGACATAGTGAACCTGACTCAGGTGTATCTAGTGCACATTTGGTCCCGTCATTACGGTAAGACATTCATTAGGGGACATAAACTCCCTTTCTCTCCATGCACCTTTTGTCCTCTTGCTGCTTCATCAAGAGTGACCTATTTAGTTCTTCAGTGTTTGGCGGCACACATATGAACTAAGCATGCTGTTACTTTATGCTCGCATTATAAATGTTTTACATCAAAGGGCAAGTCTTGAATATGTATGATCAGGACAGCAAAGGCGGTCACATGCTTCATGGAAACAGTGGAAACGGTGAACTGGAAAGACCATGCCGTGCGTTTGTATGCAGGTGCATGTGTGTGTGTGTGTGTGTGTGTGTGTGCTTTGCCCTCTAGTGCTTCTGGTTTCGGTTGATAAATAGGTATTTGGCTTGGATAACTGGTACCCACCAGAGAATATACCAAATGGGTCCATCTATCATGTAGAAAATGGACTGCTGCCTGGCTTTTACCGAAGACTGAATCATTAGAACAGGGCAGCTTACCCTCATTGAAATTCATATTGGTATTAAGGTCCATAAAAAAATATGTTTTTTCCATCGTCTTTTGAGGATTCTTCTGCCAGTTTCAAGTGAGAGGTGGCGAGGGGAGGAGATTAGCGGCATGGCTATGACCGGTGCTTTTCGAATGGCTGTGACGGCCACCTGGTGACAGACAGCGTGGCTTCAACTCGGTTTCCTGAGTGGAATTCGGAAGAGGACGTGTAATGATTAGAGAATGGCCGGCGGGAGGTTTGTAGCTTCGCTGTGGAAAATGTTTCCTTGAAGGCTGGACTCAGTGTGAGTGTGAAATGGTTTCCTCTCACCTACACCACTTTTGCATTTGTGTCGCTTGCTCTGATGTGCAATAAAAACTCATTTTATTAGGGATTTTCTCTAATTCGTCTTGTGAATGTGTTTACATGCAGCAAGAAAAGAAATTCTAGCTTGGCACAACTCAAACTGATATTATGAAACATATGGGCTTGGCACAAATTTAGAGAACTCTTCCAAATATCAGCCTCCATCACAAAGTTGGAGCAAGCTTCATTTTAACATCAATTATCTGCAGCTCACAACTGATTGTGAGGAGTCCAGGGAGTGATGTTGTATATTGGTTTTAAATTCACAGGAAAACCTATGAGAAAAGTTTATTCGGCTTTTAGCCCAGCATTACTCCATTGTTTCTATAATGGGCTGTGCTTATTCTGGGAGGATGCATTTAGCAAATGTGTTTTCTCCTCCGAGGCTAAACAAGTGTGAGTTGTTTAATCTTCACTCATTGTGCTTCTGCACCTCCCACACAATGAGATCAGCCGTTATGGCGGGTCGGCACTAAATTGTTGTCTTTCATCCACCAAACGGCCGGAGCATTATGGTGCATATTTTAAAGGGTCCAGGGAAAAGGTATGTGCTGATGGCTCATGACTAATGGGCTTTTCCAATCCGGCCTGTTTACAGTGCTGCGTGTGCACATATGCATGCCAAGTGTATTGCTATTTTTTTTGGTAAAGTATCAAATCTATTCATTTATTTTAGAATCTAAAAAGCATTTGAAGCTGTATTTCCTGATTTGTCACTGCAGCAATTTAAATAATAACCCATTTTGATACATACATGTTTTACTTTGAATCATACTGTTTGCTGTCAGCAAAGGTATCAGGGGTTTTGATACTCTATGTAGTTTCACTTCCCACTGTTAAAATATTTCCTTTTGGTTACGATTTAACAAACATCCAAATAAATCACGAGATCCTGGTTTAATTCAGGGGTCAAAGCCACAATAACTGCTTGTCACAACATTCATCCATAATAAATCGTTTAAGGCCCTGTTGCTTACTATCAAATATACATTTTTTATTCATCTTCAGACAGAGAGTGTGAGTGGAAAACAACACGTTAAAGGTCCCATATTATACTGTTTTTCTTCAATTCCACACAGCTGTCAGAGGTCCAACAACACTGTATTCGATATGCATTGCCTGAAACCCATCCGTGGTCTTGAATTTCAGCCGTCTAAAAGTTGATCAAATGAGCTCTGCTGAGAACAGGCTGTTTCTGTGCCTGCACCTTTAAATGCTAATGAGCTCTGTCTGTCATCGCCTACTTGGAGAGCCACGAGAGGATGCCGCTTATGCTAGCGGTAGCATGCGCCAATGTTTACAGTGGATGTATTGCTATGGCTCGCCTATGTGTCTCAGGTGAAGTTGCTGGGTCCCGTATGGTTGGGAGAAATCCTTTTATGAGGGTCAGTGTCGAGGCAAAGCCAGCTTTATACTGACCCTCGTTACTGAAGCAGTCCAGTGTGAAGTAGTTAGCACACACATACAAGCTAGCATGAACTGTAGCCGGCACATTGTCATTAAAAATGAAACGCAACCACGATCTCTTCTGTTCTTCTGAAGCTGGGACAGAATATAAGCACTAATGTTGATTTGTACAACCAACAACAGAGCAGTTCACGTGTCTAGCTCTGAGCGACGACATTGTGAAACACCGCTATCTCACTGCTATTACACCGCAGGACACACCGAACTTCACCTCGTGATGAACGCCCCCTCTCAGATATCTCCTATCATTGGGCAAAGGAGTTCGGCCTTTGCAAATGACTCCCTTTGTTACGTAAGGACGGGAGCTGAATCTGAACAGCCTGGAGGAGTGCCGTTTTACCAGTGGGGGGGCTGCAGAGACCATGCAGGAGTCGCTTGTTTTCCTCATTCTGGGAGTTGACAGGCTCAGGGAGGACCAATTTATGGGGGGAGAGACCAGAGAAAACCTGTTTTTCATAATATGGGACCTTTAAAGAATCCGTCACTATAAACAATGACCTCCACATCATATACTGTAATCTCCCCCTGCTACACCCGACATGGACGTCTCATTCATTCTTATAGCGAGTGATTTCAAGCTAAATATCTCTCCCTGCCATAAATTAATCTAATCTTCGCAGTTCAATCTCCGGCGCAAACATCAATGCTCGCATCAATCATGACCTGCATACTTCACCAGAGTCATTTGTGAAGGCACATAGTGAGTGGTTTTTCTATTCAGAGAAGCTCCCTCCACAGAGGAGCGTCACTCTTTCTTACAACCTACACATGGATCCGTGCTTCATCTTCACGAGGCACATGGCCCAGCATGTGGGCAATGCTGTAGAAAAGCAACTGGAGTATATATATATATATATATATATATATGATGAAACACGTGTTGAAGAGAAATAAAAGGGAGGAGGGAAGACAGACAGAACGAGAGTTTGATTCACATGAAGAGAAACGGTGCAAAAGCAAGACAAAGACAGACAAAAGGAATTGTTAATGTGGCTCTTTTTTTGGCTCTTGTCAATACGCTGTTGCTATGGTGGATGTAGCCTACAACATGAAGGAGAAATCTTGTATTTTCTTGCAGCAGGAAAAAAACCCCACACATAACCTGCCTGTACACTATCGCAGCAAGGTTTAAAATGACACACAGTTCTCTGCCTGAATAAGTTCAGGAAGGCCCCCTGATTTTTTTAATGAAGTGGTAATTCACCATTATGACAAATAATTTCATTTTCTCACCGGAGAACAAACAGATGCAGTACATGGTGTTATCGGTTCATAGAGTGCGGGTTAGAGCTGCGGCGCTTTCCTTGACAAGCCAGCAGCAAAACACACACAATCACACAATCTCTCTCTCTCACACACACACACACACACACAACACACACACACACACACACTATCTCCTCTCTAATCAGAATCTTAATTAGTCTGCTTGCAGCATCCCATTAACATATATTCCTCCTAATTAACTAGAGGCACACACATACAGACGGAGCAGGAGGCTGAGACAGAGAAATTGAAGATGTTTCTTGAAGTCTCATAAGATGAGAAAATAAATTAACAAAGCAGAATAAAAAAAGTAAAGCTTTAATCTGTCCAACCTCGTTCTTCCACACTGATGGAAGGAAAAATTAAAAACAAAGAAGCTCAGCTCGATTAGCTGTAGCGAGCAAAGTCAACAGAAATGAAGGTTTATCATTATAGCATGTTTCTGGCCTTGTCAAGTCGGCCATCTAGTCGGTTCATGTGTTGAGATGTAAAAGCAAAACAGACGGAAACAAATACCAGTGTTAACTGAAAGGCCCAGGAGTAGGTGGACAGGTTACCATACCTTTAAACATGCCACAGGTGTCTTTTCAAAATATATGTCCGTCTTGGAAGTGTAGGTTTAGGCAGGTTTAGGAGTCAACCACACTCACACAAGACTACCGACTGACTCATGACTCACGGCGGAGGTGACAAAATGTCAACATATGCTTTTAATTTTGTATGGGACACAAACAGCGTTCTCCTGGTCTCCCGCTGTCTTGTAGGCTGTCCTGGACAAGGGAGGGTCTTCAGCCTGATTAAGCCCACCTCGGCCTTCCCAGCTGTTCCATATGCTCTCTCTCTCTCTCTCTCTCTCTCTCTCTCTCTCTCTCTCTCTCTCTCTCTTCTCTCTCTCTCTCACACACACACACACACCAACATTTACTTTTTCTTTTACTGGAATCTTAGCTTCTTCAATTGCATCAGATGCAATTTCTGACAAGGTCACGCTTTTATATTGCAAGGATCCCTTCCCAGGTGAGTCACCCTCCACCATAAAGCTGTTGTGATATCTTGGCTGAACAAACACCGCTTCCTTTTGTCGGCTTAATCTGAAACACTGGCTGATTTAGAAAAAAATAAATAAAAAAATGGCGATGTTCACAGACACACACGCACACAGGCTGTGGGTGATGGCCACAAAGAGTGTTGTGGGTGAACGATGAAAAGGAGCAATTTGCATTAGACTTTAATGTCTTTGTTGTCATGCCAGGGTTGCCTACAGTTCTGTGTCATGACTCATGTCCTATTCAGAGCCACCAGAGCTGTTTCTACTCGCTGGCTTGGTTTCAAATTCAGCATCTCATGTTTGTCTGAAGAAGGCAATCCAAATTTGAAAAGATCTTTGTTGCTATGGGACCCAGATTCTTTGATTAAGCTGGCTTACGCTGAGCTACGTATGCATTTTGAACATGCATTAGAAGCTGCAGATGGCACAATATCTGCCAACAAACAACTTCCACTGGGAACTTTGAACTGTTTTTCATGCTTTGCCCGAAGGCACTCCAGTTTTTTTGTTTAAATCTCATTCATCCCCGTTTCTTTAGAACAAAATTCTGTCAGATATTTTAAAATATGCTTCATATCAGCAGTCCATAGTGATAGCTGTCTTCCAGAAACTTAATTCTCTCATTAACAGCGCCATGTCAGGAGCAGGATTTGAAGAGCACTGGGGCACGGATCACTCATCACACTTTCACTAGGCCAAAACAGGACGATTTTGGTTATGCATTATTCCCATTTGTCACACTGGGAATTGATCATGATTAGCACGGAGGATGGCCTCGCATGAATGTTGCACTCTTAAAAAGACATAACTCCATCTTCTATTCGGCAACGTTGTTCTTTGCGGCACTGCATTTTCTTTTAAATTATATTCTAACGAAGCAGCCGGAATTCACACGGCGCCTTTATACACGTTCGCCTCTCTAACCACACTACCTTCCTGCTGTGTAGGCTGATGACGTATGCCGCAGCAAACTGTAATCTTATTAGTAACAGAATAAAGCAGAATAATATGAAGAATGCTTGCTTAATGGAAATATAATGAAATTAAAAATTTTCCGCTTTGAGCACTTTATCTATTATAGCTCCATTAAAATGCACAGCATCTCAAATGTTTCCAGGTTGCAACATGATAAACACAGTTATGAACTTTTCATCTTGGAGGTCAACTCTCTAAATTGTTTCAATAAATGCACATATTTGTATACAATTATGCTATTTTCTTATAGATTTTAATGAACCAGTCTCTGACAAGATTCCTTGTTCACAGCCCAAATCATGTTTTGTTCAAAGCTGCACTTCTCCTTTGACCTTAGACAGCCTAAAGTACACTAAATATTTAACCTTTGGTTTGCTGTAAAGCAAATTATGCCATAATGACGAGCTACTGTTGATGGGGCTAAATAGTTGGAGTAATTATTTTTTTTGTACCAATTATAAAGATTTTCTACGGCCGTTGGTGCAGCACAGAAAAGGTTTGGTACTAAAATAAATGTGTGGCAGGTTACAAGCTTCACCTTCAGCCCAATGAAAGGAATTTGTAGAGAACATTGCTCAAAAAGTTCAGCTAAATACAAATCAACTTGTGCAAGACAATTTGCTCTGTGACTGCTGCCCCTTTAATTATTAAGAGCATTAGCAGGTTGCGTTTATTTGAACTGTTCCCATGCAAACTGTTAGGAATGTGCTGATCTAACACAACTCCAGCAGTAGCATCTCTCAGCACCAGATAAGCATTATTTCCCTTGACATTTTAATGTGTGTTACTGATCTGTGCTACATGAAGCCCTCAAATTGAAATGCAAATGCTTGAGCAGTGGTTTGGAAAATGTAGCCACTGGCTGCCAGCGAGTCAGTAGAAGTGACCTTGAAGCTACTGAGCTTTGGAATGAACTTATTTGAAAATCAGACAAACTTTGGCCATCAGCATCACATCCACAAATCATATAAGCACACTGAAACACTGACTGAACCACAATGTGGTCTGTGGCCATATTACAAATGTTTTCCCATTAAAAAATAAAAATAAATAAAAAGCTTAATTTATGCTTAATGACATATTAATCACAAATGTACAACAGCTTGTACACAAACCCACATGTGCTTAATGGAAACATATTTCCTGCATATCGTTTTGGTAGCGCTTCCTCCCAAGGGGATATGAAGGAGGGCAGACACATTGTATGTTGAACCACTTGTACAGATGAATAATGAGTAAGTGTCAGCTAAGACTATGAATTGACCTCAATTAATTGTGTTATTTGAAGTTTTTCAACCATGCTACATTCTAGTTTTGGGTTCTGTTCTTAATGAGATTTTCTGCTGAGAAACAAATGTTGAATATAAATGTTCTCACATAAACCACATTTTTAGAAACATTGTCACATCAATCAAAAGTTTGTTTCCTTTTATTCTCAGTTTACTCTTCCTATACATTAGTGCAACAATAAGCACTCAAAGATTTAGAACTGTATACAATATTTATTGACAATGTAATCATTTCCATAGGTTTCTCATAGTAAAGACAGACACTGACTTGTACAGGGCTTATCTTTGAGGAAGGTACAGCTCTGGGTTTTTCTGGGAATGTTCTTGTGAGTGGCACATACAAGGATTTGTTCAAGTTGGAGGGTGTTGAGAGAGTAAAAAGGATTGCTGCTCCTTGGAGTGAAGTCCAGGGTAGCAGGAGGCTAAGGCTTCTTTTGTGAGTGTGTGCAAACATACACTGTCACCAAGATGTGTCATTTAGGCTTTTAGGATGTCAGTCTGTCCTTGCTCTCCAGAGAAGACTCTGCTGTCTGATGAAAACCTTGCATTTCCAAAAAAAAATCTTTCCAGGAATGAAGAGAAGAAAAAGCCATTTTCAAACCACGGACAACCATGTGTTTTTTTGTTGTTGTTTTTGTTGTTGTTTTTACTTTATACAAGGGATCTTGACTGGATTTTGTAAGCATACCTGTCATTAAGTTTCCAGAATCCCTAAAGGACAATGTCATCATTCTGTATAGTATAAATGTGAAAATTGCCAAAATTGGATTTACAAGGTTTTGCCAAACAACAGTTTGCAGTTTTTTTTTTTACACGGGATTATAGAAGTATAAAAATATTTGAAACAAAAAAAGCGCTGTGAAGTACAAACATATATTCAAAGTGTGAACTTATGAAGCAGAGATTTTTTCGCCAGTTGTCAGTGTGCTTTGGAAACACATTACTGTCTGGCCAACATACATCCACAAACACACTCTCACACTCAAACACACCAAGTCATACCACATACAGCATTATTTGGAAGATTACGAAATATATTTATATTGGGTCGGTTGAGACATATCCTATGGCTGAGGTGGATTAAGTACCTTAATGACTTTTTGAAATATTTTCGGTTTAGGTTCCAATGCTGAAAAAGTGTGCCATACTGCTAGTACTGTAAATGTCCTGTGTGCAGTATAATGAGGCTTTTTAAATTCACATTTCAGAGAAAACATCTGAAACAAGCCTATAAGGTACTTTTTCTTAGGTACAATTACTGAGTTGAAGTTGTACTTTGTGGTTGTGGTGTTGTTAGTGTGAATTGTGCTGACCTGAGATGGTTGAATTTCGGGCTGATACAAAGGCGTCGCTAGCCTCGTTATCACCTGACCCTTTGTATGTGTGTACATTTGTGTGTGTGCGTGTGTGTTTGAAAAGGTGGTGTACATTAAGCCATATTTAGCTGATCATCGGTACAAGAAATTGTAGTACTTTTGCTGACACATTGCAGCAAATACATGCTGCAAACGAATATCAACTACATTCATGAATACAGAATACATTTTTGCAAAAACCAAGGAAATGTGCTTGGACAAGTAGAGAAACAAAGAAAGAAAAAGTGATTGAGTAACACTGTAAAATAGACTACTTACACCGTTTAACAACAGCCTTGCATTCTCTTAACATTATAGTATAAATTATATTGAAATCTCCTTTTTTGTCTTTTCAGTTTAAAGCTTGTATGTATTTATTTACAAGAATAATACGTTCCAATTGATGATTTTTAATATATTATCTGATATATACAAATTCTTTTCAATAGGTTTGTTTTGGGACATGATCCCAAATTTGAGTTCAACTCATCCTAATCTATAGAAAAATGTACAATGCCAATAACCAGTTTAAGATTTCAGCATCTATCTGGATCTCTTTGTGTATGGTTTTTAAAAAAATAAGCAAACATTCAAAACAAGAGAGATGAGCAGAATTTTGTTTGACGACCAGAACTATCAAAAAATCTCAAAAAGCAAAACAGAATAATTTACTTATTATGTGCAATTCTCAATACGGAGATCAACACAATGTGGAAAATGGTTCATTTTGATGAGTAACATGTAAACACCAGTGAGGTTGTTAATAAATAACAACAATGCACAATGTTCAATCAAAATTTACATTTCAGTTGCTGGGCAGTGAAAATGCATCATTGTGTCAATCTTGAAACTTGTAACTGTTCCGTAAATGCTCTTTTATACAAAAAATTTAAATATTCTTAATAACGTCATCAAGATTAGAAATACCAATCTGACATACTTTTTAAAAATTGTAATTACAGACGTATGTATGCTCATTAGTGAAGTGAATTTAAATGAACTTATACAAAAGGGCAACGTACAAAATTAAACGATTCAGTGAGAAAGGAGAAAGTGTGCAAAACGGAATATAGTTACTACTGTACAAAGCATGCAGTGGGACGTAACTGTGTGTGGCTACATTTGAAATAAACTACAATATTAATGTTTCATGGCAACACACCTCCACAATCCAAATGGCAAACAAGGTCAAATTCAACCCTTTGAGTTAGATATTTGTTGTGAGGTAAACTCAAAAGAACAACATGAGACAAAGGCTCTTTTAAGGGTATTTGCAGTCAACATCTCTTCCTTTCTGTGTCTTCAGCAATGTTCTCGTAGGTACAATTTCACTTCTGAGCAGCGACTAAGTCCTTTTTGGAATGATTTTGGTACTTTGTGTAGAAAAGAGTTTGATGCCAGAGTTCATCCATTCAGACGGCAAATCTATGAGGAGAGGGATAGACACTCGTTACCGTATATTAATAAAGCTCCTCTTTTTAAGACACCCCCCTTAAGCACCAGGTATTAGAAGAACTATGGTACAGCCTCTATGGCTTTTAAGAACTTGTGTGCAAAATGTTTGTTTTTTTATAAAATCTACCTTGTTTACATGAAGTCCAAAGCACAGCATTGTTAGTAAATCATCTGTAATTATCTGTCATATGTTTGTTTAGGATTTATGGATATGTCTTTTGTGATAATCAACCCATCTTTTGAATCTGGAAACAATTCACTACTGATTACATTAGCTGATATTTGAAGGCTTTTTTGTGCTTTTTATGAATTCTGGCCTTTCTGTGGATCCTTTTAGCTTTATCACCTGTGTTTTTGTTGAACCAAGAAAGCATAACCAGAGCTAATAAAGTGCCTTTTCAGCAGTTGTGTTTTTCTTTTTCTTTTTATATCTATCTGTAGTGGATATGTATCCGAGAATGTGAGTACATACAGGGCGAAAGTGGAGTTGTGTAGCTGATATTCTACCTATAATAAATGCTATACATGTGATATTTTCTTACATAAACAAATAAAGTCTCAATTACTTTTTTCAGATACAGACACATACATCCATCCTGTGTATATGTGCTTTGGGTAGAATCCAATATTAGTAATTATAACAATGCATTTGACTTAAAACTACTATTTCATGTTTTATTTCTTAAATATCTTTGTCTGATACTCTCAACATTTGGACCTAGTACACAATAATGACAATCCAAATTGGTTGTTATAGCTTTATGTTATTATTATTCATCATACCATTTTGGAACTTCAACAGACGTCTTGAGTGCAACATGATTATTGTTTTTTTTTTTTGGAATGATTAAAGTTGATAGTACTTAATGATGCTATATTAAAACGGTTCTGAACTGAGAAGTTACTTATAAATAAACTGAATAGTGCTCCCAGTATATTGAAGTAGAAAAAGATGGATCTTAAATTTCTCCCACACAACATTATATTGTAAATTGTGAACTTCAGGCCCTTACAATATTAGTAGGAAATTAATTTGAATAACAATACATATTGTGTCTGTATCTTAGAAAACCCTGCTGACCTGAAACTTGCTACAGCACTTTTAGTGCTAAGTAGTGTCAGTGAAAGGAAAAAGCTAATTTTATGTGGTTTCTAACTGAAATGATATTTTGGCAATGAATCATGTATGATGTAAATCTAACATAATAAAAACATAAAAAATATATGCAAACTCACATTTAAAAAAATGTCAAGATACACAATCCACAAAGTATGTACAATTTAAACAATGTCAGGAACAGGCACCTTATATGTTTGTAATCTCTCTTCTATAAGGTTTTTATGTGTTAGCCAGCAAATGTGGTATCCAAAGATGGATGGATCCCGTTTTGGATATAGTAATTCAGTCCAGTTTTACAAGATCACAAAAAAATGAAACAAAACCAGATACAAAAAAAACAAAAACAAAAAACAGATGAGCAACATATTTTGCTGTTTGTTCTTGCCCCCACTGTTGTCCTTTGTTTCTTTTAATTGACGTAGTAAAGCCAGTAAACGATGTTGAAGAAGGAGAAGACGGTTGGGAAGATCACCCTCGACCATTTGTCAATAGAGTTTACATCAGTCAAGTCTGGGATGTTGATCTTTAGCTGCGAAGCGCGCCTCCGTAGCCGGCTCTTCTTTTGAGTCATGTGGCACTCCAGTGTGTTTCGGCCAAAGTTGTGCCTGGCCAGCCCGGCTTTGCGATACTGCAGAGTCGAGCTGTCATACGTCAGCATGGTATTTCGGGGGTCATTGAGACCCAGAGCCAGCTCCGAAACGCCCATGTCGTTCTTGATGTCCAGGGTACCCAGAAGGATGTTTTCATGGGGGTCCATCTGCCCAAGAAAAAAAGGAGTCAAGTTTGTCTTGCGTACTAATATCATGCAACAACATGTTTTTCCCTCTGAAACATTTTCCTAAAATGAACCCACAGAGAAACATTATTTATGGAGTTTTTGAAGACTGAGAATTGGACTTATACCTATGTTAACGTATAGCAGCAGTTTTAACCCTGTAAGACCCAAATATAGAAAAACCTAAAAAAAAGGTACACTATCTACCTTATTCTTTTGATCACCGAGTCCAATTGCTGCGTCATCCACAAAGATTGGTTCCCACATCGAGTCGTGTCCATCGAGATCCCTTTGCTTCATTCTTGCATACAGGGTATCATCTCTGCCGACCACATTCCCCACAAGCCACTGCACGCAAACAGAAGCACAATGGTTTTGAAGTGAATCCTTGACAAAAACTGCAGTACATTTATTGCACTCATTTTTCCACACAGTATGGACAGTGTTTTGTATTCAACTAGCATGTCCCTGTTATGGTGGCCATTTTGCATCTCTGCTTCTAAGTATTTGGTTCATGTCATTTGGGAACACAAAACTAGGGAAGCGAATGCAACTCCGTCTATCAAGACAAAGAGCCAAGTGGCTCTGAGACCTTCTTTCCCTCCTGTTTCAGCTGGCAACAAGTCTCATTTGGATTTCAAACGGGGCTAGTACAAGCTTATTAGGCTGGTGTTCCTTGGCACAGTGAAGGAAAGAAACATTAGGTCAACCCTCCATTTGAAGTGGTGACATTTCTTTTCTTTGCTTGTAATTATTCTGAGCTCCTTAGACAGCTTTATGAATAATTAAATTAAAATGTCCCTGCAAAGTAAGGAAAATATGTGATTTTGTGAATCTAGAGCAAAGAAATCTGCTTTCACTTGAAAAAGTGAAAATGCGGAAACTCATTTTTTCAGTATAAATGGGGGCATTTTTCAAAAAAGTATCCTGAATTTGAGAAAAAATACTGGTGGACAAACAGAGGCAAGCTAAGATATTCTTACTTTGTTTGGATCCATCCTCATCTTTTCATTGTTGGCCGTAGTTAGTTTCTCAGCTGCCCTTTTCTGACGCTGAGGGCCCCGTCCAAAGAATATGTAGTTTACTAGCGCATACTCCAGCAGAGCCAGGAAGACAAAGACGAAGCAGCCCATGAGATACATGTCTATAGCCTTGACATAGGGGATTTTGGGGAGGGTCTCTCTCAGGTGGGTGTTAATGGTGGTCATTGTGAGCACCGTGGTAATACCTGGAAGAGAAAGACCATATTCATTCTTTTTTTTTTTTGGTTTTCCTGTTGAAATATTTTATATGATACACATACAATCTTACTTCTTGCATTGTTCTGCTCATTACGTTGTGGTAGCACATTATTACGTGCCACCACCATAAAACAACATAGCATCCGTAATTCAAAATAACTCAACAGTGACTGGTTGTTTCACAAATGCTTTCACAAAGGACACAAATGCTGGTGTCCTGGGTGAAAGTCCCGTATTTGCCATTCACCCAACCTCTTCCCTACACAGACTTTGATTAAGATATTTCATGTCGAATCTGGAAATTCTGTGCCCACCATCATAATGTAATGTCCATCGGCATCGTTTAAGACATTCTGTGCCACCACCATGTCAACAGGTCATGGTCATTTCACGTATTTCTGTAATATCGGCTGCAAGCATTTCTGTCCTTATTAGTATTAATCACCTGAATTACTTACTAACTGTACTCTTCTGACTAAATGTGTGACCATGTTTTAAGGCTTCTGACTGCAAGATATCTCCGTGATCTACTTGTAACCACGCCTGTGTTTGATTAGGTCTGCCAGTATCAATGAACCCAAGGGGGCTTTCACCCCATGACATCAAACCCTCCATCGGGAGATGAGCAAAAAGACGTGCACCTGAAGCGCTGTGGCAATTTGAAATTCAAATGTCAACCTTGGTCTTGTTCATTAGCAGAGAACTCCAACTGAGAAAGTTGTAGACAGTTTTAAAAAAATCCTCGCCCAGCAAGCTGTGGGGATAGTTGCTGTCAGATTGACTGTGCATATCAATGCGTTGAGTTTCTGCTTATTATGAGAGTGACATGCTAACTCTCGCTGGTAGTGATTTCATCGCATATTCTTGTCGCTTTAGCAAAGCACTGGCTCTTGGATGCAGTGCTTATAATAGTGTGTGTGTGTGTGTGTGTGTGTGTGTGTGTATTATCTTTATGCAGGAATTATAAATGGCATGAGAGGACTGATTCTAAAGCTTAAACGTGATTTTCTTTCCATGATTAAATAATTGTATTCTCAGCTCCTATAGCACTCACAAATCCACCCACGTGCCCCTGTACGTTCAACTGTGAAAGCACACAAAGCACCATTATTTAAGGCAATTTCTATCGAGTCTCAGCAAACAATTACTAAATCATTTTTACAGCTGTCACAAAGCTGTCAGGTGACCACTGCTCAAAATAGGATTCAGGCAATTTCCCCAAGCTGTTGCTCCAAGAGCTTAACAATAACAACACATGATTCTGGCAGTACAGTGGCCATGTGATTCAGCCATTACAGGTCCACTTTAATGCCAGAAACCAGGTCAGAGTAAAGTGGTTCCTGAATCTAGTGTAGATCGGGGGGTGACCAAACATTTCCCAACTCTGCTGACCCTCCTCCATTATGGAGAATTACCTTTTTTTTTCATTAAATCCCATGCATGCCTTCCCCCCCTCCGGATCACTAAATGCAGCTCAGTCGTCAATCAGTGAAATTGCCTTGTCGAATAAAGCGAGGGATGTGTTGAAGGATGGATGAAGCTGGGTGGATGGTAAAAAGAAGACAGGGTGCTTCCAGTAAACATGGGTTAAGCTACAAGCTCAATATACCTCACAGGCTACATGGGGTTTACATAATAAAGCATGACAGGGGGAGAAATAGTGAATTCCAGAAAAAGCCCAGAGGCTCTGGAATCCGAGTGGAAACAAATCAAACGTGTCATCCATCATAATACAACAGTGGGATGGAGCAACATTTGTTGTGCGGATTAAAATGTGCTTTTCTAGTTAAGCCAGGAAAATGTTCCAGATTTTTATAATTATGTATTTTCCTCGTCAAGTAAAGTGATAAAATACACTTGTAATACATATTTGTTGTTGTGGATAAGTGCAGTGTTATTATTTAATGACTAATTAATAAATAATTAATGTATTTATTTCATTTAATTGTTACACTTGATTTTTTATGGTAAAAAATTTATATACAAATTGAATATTTGCAATAAACTTTCACAGCTCTACAAAGTTAATGTGATCATGAATATTACATGAAAAGCTGTAATTACCCAGAAAGTTCCGATGCTACAGATGTTCTTGCCGGATTTAATGTGAAATACTATAATAAATCTTTTTTTTTCTCAACTTGTCATTCCCAAGGTACCTTGTTTCTATGTCCCCTTCTAGCTAATGGTGTAATGGCATGAGTTAAACTTGTGTGTTTTGGGAGTATGTGGGGGGGGGGATACCTCAATACCCTGCCAACCTGTCTATATTGGTAATGCAGGCCTCACCTAGAGCCACTCTGGCTGCAGAGGCATCGTAGTTGATCCAGAAGGAGACCCAGGAGAGGATGGTGATAAGTATAGAAGGCATGTATGTCTGCAGGATGAAGTACCCAATGTTTCTCTTCAGTTTAAAACTCAGGGACAGACGAGGGTAAGCGCCTACAGGGAAGAAACAAAAAACAAACGAGCAGACGTCATCTAGGGTGATGAATTTCCACCGGATTTGCCAAAACTACCAGACTGTGTCTGATTGTCTTAAAACCTCAGCTTTAGTTCAACAGAACATTTGTCAGAGAACATAGAGGGCTTCTTCTCTGAAAGGTACAATGTTCACACCAAACATTATTTGTTTAAGGTTTAGGAACATTATTTTTGACTATTATTAGCAACCAGAATGGTCATTGTTAGGAGAAGGAGTGTGAATGATATTTACTTGTGTTGTAGTCAGCTATTTTTGTACTCATCAGTAATCATAAGGTTCATAAATCGTGTATGTCTTTTCATTTGTGAGCATGACTCATTGATTTCAGGTCCAGATTTTGAAATGCTTCCCTCAAAACTCCCTCCACAAACACAAACAGCCCCCGATTGTGCTTAGATTTGCTCTGCTACTGCTCAAACTGTATTCTTGCACTCAGATATATTGTTGATTTCCTGCGATCCAATTTCAGCCCTTCTCTTCAAACTCAGGCTTCTTCTGTGTGCTTGTCAAACGTCTCATATTTTTTATGCTTGAACTTTGACAGAATTCCCCAAACAATAGAATTCCATCCGTAGTGTTGACCAATGAAATAACTTTTTTTCCTTCTTATAGCTTCCCTGAAAGTTAGAACTGGGTTTAGCCCTTCAGTTTTGAAATAAAATTACACTTTGCACTTTTTATTTTAGTATATCAATGTCAAAAAGATGCCATTACTCAACCATGTCAGATGGCTTGACCACAGCTGGAAAAAGAGAGCTAGCCATTAGCTTTTAAATGCTTAGCTTAAAACCTATATGGTGATCTACCCTGTCTTCTTAATACATGATTAAATTAAAGTTCCAAAGTCATAAAGGAAGCAAGGGAAGTCAACCTTGGAGGGCGAAAATGGATGAACCTGGTTAAAGAGACCATCCGTCAAGGACGTTTGAGTATGAGCTACATCTGTCATTCCGTAGGTTGGGGAATTTAGACATGATTATGGCACAGAGTCTCCGAGACCAGAGGACGCTTCACAAGCACACAGAAGGAGCCTGAGTGTGAGGAGAAGGGCTGAAAGTGGAGGGCAGGAAATCTGTGCAAGCAAATCTGAGTGCAAGCATTCAGTTTGAGCAGCTAGCAGAGCAAATCCAAGTGCAAACGGAGGCTATTTGAGTGTGAAGGTTTCTGCTCAGACCATCACAAAATCGGAATGTGAAATCGGTGAGTCATTCTCTTAAATTGCAAGACCAGACTCTTGAATAAAGATGGGGAAAACAACTCCAAAAAGAAGCAACTCAGTAAAAAGCCAAAGGTGTGTCCACTGAACTGAAGCATCTTGCTCTAGATTGCCTGTGTTTATACACAATATTGCAATATGTTTGATGGTTGAGGGTCCTCTTTTCATGCTGATCTTGCTCTTTTTAAAATAAGGGCATTGGCTGTATTTTGGTTCCAGTTGCCTTACAACTGAATGGGGAAAACGCTGCATTATACAGTGTATTGGGGAGTCATGCAGAAACAGCGGAGGGGCGATGGAGGAATCTTAAGTCTTTCTAATGAAAGCACCGACAAACCCACCAGCCTCGGCTCCTCGTGGAACGTTACCACTTAGATCTGCTATTTCATTCAGCTAATCTTAGCATGAATCACCGAGAGAATCCCTGAATTATTTCTTCATGGAGCGAGGGAAACAGCTCGGTTAGAAATGACAGGACGGAGGTGCAACGCTAAGTGTTCATTATTCATGAGGGCGGCAATGACATTGCTTATCCTTGGAGGGGAAACATGACACTTGTATTGAGTAAATGCCAAGGCACTTGTGCTGATGTTTGCATCTACGGCTGCCCCGTAGGTCATCCACTCTATATCGCAATTGGCAGCACATGAAAAGGGAATCCCCGTCAACCATATCTCTGCAGGGACACACTCGGCCAGTTAACAAACACATACACACACAAGCATTAAGAATTCATCACAAGTATTATGTTAATATTATTAGGGTTACGCAGAACGTGTGACCCCGCAGACATAACGAGCCCCTCTTCTTGGTGGAGTCTCTATTTTCTTATTGCATTAGTGTTCTGCTCTTAGTATCCAGGAACTGTATTCAGCAGAACCGCTGTCCCGCTTACGATTGCTTGCTTGCATGACAAATTCATGAATATGAAAATGCGGAAAAGATTAATATTTCATTGTATCTGACAGCATTGTTTTTGTTTATTGCTGTTAAATAAATCATGGTGTCTTCTGTCTCCCAGGCCGGCACTTCATTTGATGGTTTGTGTGAGTGTACATTTACATAATATTTTTGCATTTCCGGGGAATTAGTGGGTGCTATTGTTCTTATCAATCAAGTGCAAATTGTTAAAAGAGTTAATATTTATGGATTGGCATATTGCCATCTGTGCAGCAGCATGATGATAATAAAATAAACCTAAGAGATAACAATATTAAAAAGGATATTTTAATGGAAAAAATGTACAGTCGATTTGTGGTATTTATCTGAAATGGACAAACAGAGGAGATCATTTTTATTTTAGTGCTGGCTAAATGTTTTGTGTTTAACCCTGTACATTGAACTATGATTCCTGCTTTTTAACCTGTGCATTAGCATTACCTGTGGAGAAGACGACGTTCTTGGAGATGAGCTTATGGTCCACGATAGAGAATTGGGGCAGTTCGATCTTGTCCACCCCTGTCACAGCGTTGTCTCCGCCTCGCCAGTGGAACTCAATGTCATCTGTAGTGTAGCCATCTGGGGAAGGGGACAGAGCACAGGCATTATTGAGGATTACAAATGGTCAGTACAGTACAGTATATATTTACATAATCATGTCCCATTGTCCCGTCTCAATCCTGTACATTCCAGTTAATTAATCACGTTGCGTGATTAGGTTTGCGTTTGTCAACATCTGCGTTCAGCTGACACCAAACACAGTAACAACAGTTACCAAAACAGTTCTATGCCTTCGTTAAGTGCACCTTGAAACCAACTTCTGAGGTACCCACTAGCAAGGCACATGCTGATGTGTTGGTACTGTAAACAATAACTGAATTGTTTAAAGTATAAATTATGAAATTATGTTAAACATATGACATGATGGCTGACGGAAATCATCATAATTGAATTTCTCATGGGACAAAACATAATAAATGTATATATACTTTATATATATGTATGAGTCAACTTTATTATGTTTTGTCATGCGCAAGTCAATTATTAAATACCAAGAGCAAGAATGATTAAATAACCAGGCCTGGAATCCATTTTCATCTCTAAAACCCAGTAAAATATGTAAAGAGACAAGAAGCAAGTCCATTAATATTAATCTGAACCAAAGCTACTCGCTCTTTTGCTCTCATTTTGGCCCAATCAGTGGAGACATGGACAGCAAGGCGGCTAGCGGGCAGAAGCAATAAATGATTGAGTAACTACTACTCTGTAGTTATAGCTGAAGACAAGTGCTCTTTAAAAAAAGCCAAGAAGAGAAGTAGAAAATTTTCATTAGACCATGAAACTTGGCTCTTGCATAATCCACTGCCTACTGTCTGCTCTGGTGCAGCTGACATGTCTGCTGACTTCGGGGCATAAGAGTGTTGGTCTCGGAGAGGAGAGGGAGACGTGGAGGAGAGGAGGGACGGGAGACAGCCGAGCGACTGGCTCACCATCAAAGACGAGCTAATCTATGTGAAATGCAATTAAAACAGCAGCAAAATAATTCATAAAAAGGTATGTATTTTTTACCACGTGAACCTGCGTGCGTGCCTTTGAATGCCTCTTTCAATAATTAAGTTCTTTGAGGCCTTCCTTCGCCACAGCAGAAGTCATCATGATAATAAACCCTGGCAGAACACTGGAGGAAAAAAAAACCTCATGTACAGAAGACAAGCTTGTTTTTTATCTGATTTCTGGAAACGTGTTTCACGGGGACTCACAGTCACATTCACAGTCTATTGGGCCTCTGAGCGTCTCCACAGCAGTTCTCTGCTGATGGCGTTATTGCTTTTTCCATATTGGCATTCTTTAGGGCGACAAAAGCTTTGAGAAGTGACACAGAGCTAATTTTGAATTAGAATGCTATATTTGTACATAGCAAGCTAGCAACCCGAGATTGCCTCTGACAGCTCATCACGATGAGGGTACCGAAGTGTGAACTCGCTCAGCTGCAAGGCAAGAGGCCGAGACTCGCAATACACTTTGCTACTTGAAGACAAACAACTAAATAATGTGGTATTACTTCATAAACAGTGATAACGCTGCTTCAGTCTCTCCCATTGTGCATGTGTAGTTTTGCGTTTAGGTAACAGCAGGAGATCTGCAATATTTTACAGTAACTCTGCATGCAACATATTAATCAGTTGTGATGGTTGCAACCACTGCATGTTTGCTACAATGGGGATTTGTATGCACGTTATTAGAATTAGCCTGAGCGATTATTGTTACAGAGACTCATTTGATTGAGTGCGTGGAAGTTTTTCTCCACTTGTGTGTGTGCCCATTACTCTGTCAGCGGCTGATGATGGGCAGATGTAGCAGGTAGAAAGTGAATTAAAATGTTTGAATTGCACAAGTATGTATATATATATATATATATATATATATATGCAAACTCTCACACAGAAATGGTCCGTTTTGCCACACCTCCTCACTTTCCTACCAATTTTTCCACCTGATTACATCCCTCACCTTCCCTCTTCTTCGAAATGTCTCTGTTATAACTACAATTACGTGTCTGTCTTTCACATACCTTGCACCCTAGACCCCCCCCCCTCCTCCCCCCTTTGTCATACCCTGCTCTGCTTAATTAATACTTGTGTGACCTATTTAGTTGCTCTGAATTATTAACACAGACTCCAGTGGCTGCTCTCAACACATTCACACTCTGACATCTCTTGGTCCTCTTGAATCGGGTACCCACTCCATTCAGATATACTCCCTTGTTTCCCTCAAACATAATGCATTTCCAAAACATTTAGAGGAGCTGGGTGGGTACTCATAGGACATCATCATCATCATCATCAACATCATCATCATCATCATCATCATCACGAAACATAAGAGGTAATCAAGGATTCTCAAAATGTATTTCAAGGGAAATAAGTAGCCAAAGGAGGGGTGGGAAAATAAGATTAATGTGTTCTCTTTTCTCAGTTCCAGTAAAAAAGACTGGCAATGGAATTCTGAAACAACTTGCAGACAATGAAGTGCTTCTCGACTAAGTGCAGCGTATAAGGAAATTATATTAGTCGAGATGGGATGGAATAAAGGCAGGTCAGGTCAGGGGCAGACAGAAATAACTTAATTTGGGATACATTCCTTAAGTGATAAAACTGCGACTGAACACCTCCCTCCCTAAGTGAGATTTAAATTTCAAATTTGAGTCAATGTGTTCAGCTCCAGAGGAACCTCCCCAGACCATGAAAGCTAATTATTTTATTGGCCCCCCTTATCTTTCCTCTTGTGTCACCACCAGGACCAAACACAGGAAACATCAATATGTAAGAACGATTGCCATTACTTTTACGACAATAATTCTCCCCAGAGGATGAACCATTTCTGTTTTGCGCCAAAATGTCAATATCCTCAAGATCTAGCAGGCTGATTGTAATTTGTTTTGTTCCAACGGGATAAAACATTTTGATATTAATGACCCAGTGGCACCTCAGGAGAAGCAATTTATGCAAAGAGCAAATTTGTCAAAATACTATGAATTCCAACCAACATTGTTTCTATCATGGGGTGTAATGCACATAGCAGCCTCTCTGGGGGCATCTGGAGAGAAATGTACACAAATCAGAGTCAATGACTTCATCTCGCCCACATATGTTATATATATGTTCAGCCAATCCACTTCAATTCATTGTTTCTACGTCACTGAGGCAGAATTTGGAATTTTGCGTCATCTCGCTTTCATACCAAAGTTATTGTGTCTCAGTATTTGGCACAGAAAGATCGTCCTGATTCCTTTTGCATGAAATTGCATTGAAAACTGAAATGGCTGAGACTAAAAAAGAAAAAAGACACAATATGCAATACATGACAGACAAGAGAGAGTCGAATGTATGACGATTAACTACGAGACAATGACATGAGAAAAGAGGGTATTAGCTCCTTGATTCCTCGGCGCCATGAGAGGAAAACTCATCCCTTCAGTACCACATATGTGTGACAATATGTTTCTTACATTCGCACAAAGGCCTCTCTCATATATTCAAAGTCTGGGAGCGCTGGCAGTCCAAAAATAAATGAAATGTTCATGATAGCATCAGAGGAGATAGCAATACAATACTAAAGCTATTTAACTGGGACTCTGGCTTATCTCCCTGACCAAATCTGACTCCAGGCTTTTTTTATCAAGCTTATGAAATAATGTCTCAGTTGATTTGTTTTAATGGGCAAAGGCGAATTTTGGAGGGAGATAAAAGAAAAAAAAACGAAAAAAAAAAACAACACCACTGGCTTTGATATTGCTGTGAGAAATAAATATCAGGGAAAACAAAGTTTTTTGTTTGTTTTGTTTTTTTACTTCACAAACGATGAAACATTATTTTCTCAGTAATAAAACGTAGAAAATAGCATGCAGTAATAGCAAGTTTGTACCACTAACAACAATTACTAAAATTCCTTTTAACTGATTTTTCTCCCCATCTTTGAGAATGGCTTTTTTACGACTGTAAAATAAAAAGATGTAACAACAGATGTCTAATTTAATCACCATGAATTTTGGGAAGTTTGGATGCAGCACCACCCGAGGACTTTGGGAGAGTCTGTGTAAATGATGAGACATGTAGTCTATTGAAAATCAAACTACACCATTGTACCTAACCAGACCTGTAAAGTTCACAATGGATGCTTTGGGATCATTTCCATAGTTTACAGGAGCGAATGCATGTTAATACACTTTGTGGTGCATATCTACAAATACAGGCAAACGTTCATTATCACACAAGCCTACAAATGCTCGCATGAACACACAAAGACATCCTCCCACACGGGGATGTCAAATCAAACCCCGGAACAACTGCCTGCCTCCCGCGCTCCCCTGTGAGCTGAGAAGGCTACTCCACTCATAAATATGTCTCAGATGAATTTTTGATTCCACACAGTTCAAAGTGACTTTAATGTTATTCCTGGTGTCCAATTAAAAATGTCTTCGAAACTTTTGCGGTACACAGAAATGCTGCAGCTGACTGTGTGCCTGGACGGGGACAGAACATCTAAAGATAAGATAAATAAATAAGCCATGCAGGCCCAAGTGTAGAGAAACCATTCACACCCCAGAGGATGTGTGCGGTTTCTAAAAATGGGCTCTGATGGGCGTGTATAGCGAGAGAGATAAACTGAGGAAGTGGCTCCGTCCATACGATGTGGACCGCTGGTGCAGAAAATTTAACTATTACTTGGTAGAGATGCTGTAATGAAATGATAGTTTCATTGTGAGTGCACAGCAACTGTGTGAAATAACAGTTGTAATGTGCCTCTCGATCCCCCCCCCCCCCTCCCCCCTGCACAGAAATAAACAGGGGGATGTCTTGTTGTTGGGGCTTGCATGTGTGCGGATGTGATTGTATCAGTGACTGCAAGTTTGTCTTAATCTGTGTTCCCTCTCAGTGCTTTTTCAGAGCACTTAAATTCCCAATTGTGTTATCTCCCGACGAGCCATCTGCAGTCACACATATGCTAAAGCAGCTAAACGGGGCATAATGCAACAATAGAGTATTCAATGTTTAACGACTCAGTGACCCTACTATCGTTATGATTTATTGAAAAGGTGCACGGCTACTGTACTTGTTAAGTCAATGTTACATCTTAAACTAGAATCATCTTGCTGTGAAAGGTAGGGCAACTGCAAGCAACGCACAAACTGTACAGTGTAAACTGCATTGCTGTAACCGTGACCCAGAAACATCAGGAGGTTTAACCCTTTTAAATAATGCACAGACAGGTATTTCCTTGCATTGAGGTAAAACCTTGTGTGGCCTGCAAGGCCTGGATTACACATGCATTATACAGATGCTGAGCAAGTAGTAACAAAACAAATGCAGGGTGACGGGCCTTGGTTGAAGTGGCTACAACCCAACCCTATCCAATACTGCTGAACGTGAGGTTGAAGTAGTGTGATGTTCAAGTTGTGGCCTATGTATTTATAGCTCTGGATGCATGGGCAAAGAGTTAACATACTGTCTGGACCACTTGCAGAGTGGTCGAACCTGGAGGAGACTGAGGAGAACTTTGCTGTGCTCATAACACAGGATGTTGCTCAGAAATCTGATTACAGCAACTCATTAAACTCTCTGTCTGGATGTGAAAGTCGATATTGCTAGGCAACATGCATTAACTGAGTAAAATCTTTCATTTGGCTTACTTTCTCCATTCAGTGTCAGATTCCCTCTCTCTCACTGCAATGTTTATATTTTTACTTGTTCCTCTTTCTCATCCTTTTATATTTGCAAAACTCACAAACAAAATGGTGTGGGTAAGCAATTTGTGATGCCACTAAACCATTAGTCACAGGCAGGGTGGGCAAAGTCCTTGGGCTTTCCAAAATGAATAATTGACATCACCAGCCCAGCCACTATAACCATAAGTTGTTTTTTGTTGTTGCTGTTTTTTCCCTTCCCTTCTGTGTGAACCTCAAATTCATGTCAAACGTGCTGCAAATGACAAACGCGACACCAGTTCAAGCACCACGCCGTGATGTGACAGAAAATCATGAATGAGAATAAAATGCTACAAGGTGGAATTGCAAGGACTGGATTTCTGCATATTTTTGAATTGTGCGTTTGACAAAGGAAACTCTGCATGTAAACAGATACATTTGATGCTATTTTCCCCTCAGAGCCTCTGGAATATCCCGTGTATTCAGACATGTTTGTAATATTGCTTCTATTCTTTATTCAACAAGTAAATATAAGTGGGCGACCAAGATGAGTTTCAAAAATATTCATTCTCCATTGAGATTTTCGGGGAGCATGAAATGAATATATTTACTTTAACAATAGGAAACAATATGGTGGCTCCATCCCTCTTTGCATAAAATAACCATGCTGATACAGCAACCACCAAACTGAAAAAGCTTGTTCTTGAGTGATTCAAAATTGGTAATTAAACCAGGGTCAGCAATTGAACTTTTGCCAGAATAATTAGACAAGCTCAGCTTGAAGGGATGAAAGCCTGATCCATAACATTTCTTGGACGTTATTTTTCAACTTGTCAAATCTTAAATCACAGGTGGTCCAATGGCGGCGATAGTATCGACTGGAAACAAGCCAACACAGGAAAAAAACAGATTGAAGTTATGAAACTGGCAAATGTGTTAACAAAGATAAGCTGTTTAAAACTTTAAGCCCTACACCACATTAAAAGAGAAGGCTGTATGCTGGGGCTGCCGATGAATAGCTGGTGAGCATACTCATTTGTAAACAGCCAATGTCCCTCTCTGTCTCCCCCTCACTTGCCTACTGTCATTCCCTGAACCATGTTCAAACGAGTAGTGTGAATGGACATTGCACAGCATGAGGTAACATTTGCAGTTGCAAGCTCTTTATCTTACCAGAGGCACACCAAGGCCCCAATTACGTTTGATGAAGGCATTTTGAGAAAATATGAAACTACAGATGACAAGTGAGCATTCATGTTGGCATGAAGGTCATCCTCTCGCAAGCAGCAGAAACGCACTACTCCTGCAATACTTTCCTAATTCCTACATAGTGCAGCAATGGTGTTTTAGTTTTCACATATAGACAATGGAAATTACTTTTATATGTTAAATATTATACAAAATTGGAAAAACGTGTGTTATAGATGCATTATTTGTGCTCTGCCAAATATCCTTTTTGCATTTGGGAAGATCCCTAGTCTGTGTCTGGCAGTTAATCAATTATCCAAGTATTCCTGACACTGTCCATCATGTCTGACATTCCACCTCAAACAGAAAAGGTTAAATATTTGGAGAAATCAACTAGAAATGTTTGCTCAGAGGCCTCAGTGGTCCCTAATTTCAGGTTCACTGGGGGGGATTAAAGATAAGATGGTGAGGTCACAAGCAGGAGTTCAGTGATGTTGTATATTTCACGGACCATTTCGATTTGATAAGGAGCTGTGATGTCAACTGTTATCGGAAATGAGAGGAGGCCTATGTAGCTGCCCTGAGGTCACCGGGTCAAACCTGCTGAAAAACAGGTTTAATTGGTTCCCTTCAACCATTTGGCCTTACAGTGTACACAATAATGATCCGCATCCTATTTCACATCACTTTCACACTAATGTCACACAACTTGATTTCAATTCCCTCTCTATTGACGTTTTCTCCTTCCTAAGTGTCCCCCTTCATTTCCACCTAACTGTACCTATCTCAAGGCCCAGATGTCCGCAATGGTTCCTATGGGGAATAGAGAATTTGGGGCAATATGTAATGCAGTTGGTCCAGTTGGTTTATGTGCACACCATGCACCAAATAAAACATATTCTAGTCCATTAGCAACTGTACACTAGAGCCTTCATGCTTCCCTGTGCCCACCCTCTCAACTCAGCAGGCTGCTGCTGGACAAATGGCCTGTATCTGGGAACAGCACATTTTGTTATAGAGCTGCATGCATCCTTAGCTTTGCATCCAGAAAGTACCAGGTTTTATTCTAACATTTAGTGAAGAGTTATATCTCCATAACCAAAAAATGACATTCTCAACGCAGGTACTGTTACTACAAGCACATTACTGGTAGCGTCACAACTCTGCAAACATTCACTACTCAGTTAAAAAGGGAAAATAACTCCTGAATCACCTCCTTTGCTCCTTATGCCTTATTTCCTTTTGTACACCAGCACCAGCTGTAGGCTTTCCAGCCCACTCACACAGGAACATTATAGATCTCAAGATAGGAAATGCAATTCACGAAAGAAGTAACAGAAGAAGAAACGTTTATAGTGAACGATTTCAGCACTCAGATTCAATGATGTCAGAGATTTTAGAGATTATTATTGCCATCTAGACCATATTTTTCAATTTACAATCTCAATTTACATTTCCTAAATGGTCATTTGGTTGTCTATAAACTGGTTCTGAACTAATCTGTCTTTCACATCCATCACAATCCACAGTCCGCTTTCACACCCGTTATCCTCTCCAGATGAAAACTACATTTGCAGTTATCAAGTTGAATTATGACTAAGCATGAGTAAGTTTATCTTTACGCACAAATTTGATTTCCCCTGCGATGGTTGATGAACGTCCCTGCCTTCTAGGCTATTCCAGATGATGGCATTCATTTCAGAAATATAAACCGTAAAGCTCTTGTAATGTAGTGTGTAAAAACTGAAAGAGACTTATGGTGATAGAGCAAAAGTCCTGGGATGCAGTCACACAGCCTTACATCCAGCATGCTGTGGTTACCTAATCCTAGGTAATGTTTGCTGTAGATGTGCCACATCACTTTTTATGATCTCTTCAATTATTATACTTTCAGCTTTGGACAGCATTAGCTACTTTATAATTTCAGCATAACAGACTTAAATGTTACCTGAATTCCCACAACACAGTGGAGTTGAAAAAATATTTATATTTGGAACAGACGAAAAAAGGATTCATCTGAATAGGTGTAATATATGTTTCCTAGAGGAGCAAACTCTGCAGAGGGTATATTTAGGAAGGATATAATGCCTCTACTTTTACGAAGGGGAAATACAGTAAATTGGATGGGAAGGATTATGTTGAAAATATTAAAATTCTGCTTAAATCCTTGTACTACAGTAGAGCACAAATAGTTAGGGCCCAGTGTGGGCCCACTCACACTTAGCTCCTGACAGCTGACTGAAAAAAAAGAAGAAGCTGAGGTTATGCCAGGGAATAATGGTACAAACACTTGCGGCAGTCCAAAGATTTATAGTGTTGACAAGAAACAAATTAATGCATGACAGAAGAAATAATGAAGGAATGATTGGAGGAATTACTCACAACTCTCTATCTCGAGTGTGCAGTTCTGCTCATCCAGTGGATACCTTCTCAGGTCCATCATACAAGCAGCGGTGGTCGTGATCCTGAAAACATACAAACATGACATAATATGTTCAGTTCATGTCATTGCAGTACAATTTGACATACATTTGTAGGAGAAGCAAGGGTTCAGTTGTCGTCTTTACAGTGAACACAAATTAAAGTTTATACTTTTTTAAATTTCAATCACCTAAGCACTTATAATGACATCTTACAGAATTCAGATGAGCTTGTGTTAACGGCTGTGAGAAACTAAAGAATTTTCAAAATGTATGCATGTAAAAGAAGGAGCCTTCGGGGGTTTGGGGGGAAGTGGCAGCCTTGGTGGGAACTCCACTGGGGATTACAGGGCCAAAGCTAATCCTTATGTCCCAGTTTTAGCGTTGTTTGGATAATCCTGTGGGTCCTCTGTCAGGCCCCACCTGAGATGTGAGTCACAGCGGGGCTCAAACTCTGTGGGACGGTGGTGGCAGCAAAAGGCCAAAGTCAACAGTGGTAGTGTATATTCTCTGAATAGTACAATTTTTTTTTTACAAGCTGATGACAGTCCAAATACATTACAACTCAAAACTATTGTTTGTGGTTAATACTACTACTACTCATAAATATAGGAAGAACAAAACATAAGATTGCTTCCATTTTTTATATGTATTATTCCTAAGCAAAGCTGTCACACCAAATATACAAAATACACATTTAATAAAAGCTTTATTATATTATGTGATGTACAAGTTTCTTATGAGTGTAGGTTTGGCAGTTGCCCATCCCTCTCTCTGTTGATTTGACTGACAGTGCTTTGCCTGTGAACATTTTTGCCGAGTGTGAAACGTTGCACAACTAAACAAGGATAAAAGAGATTGAGGAAGCCGTTTTTATGTTTGTTCCACATAGAATCAAAGCACTTTTCATGTTTTCACTTCTAACCCCTGAAATGTGACTTGAGAGGGTGTATAGGTGGCAGAATCCCATTTTGACATAAAAACAGCTACGGTAAACTCCTATTTCTGTCCAGTGATGAATATTTCTTTAGCATGGAAGAAGCTCAGTGGTGATTTATTTTGTTTTTCCTCGATTTAGTGTTTATTTACAATGGTATTACAAATAGTAGTGGCCGAGGAAGACCCTTCTGCTTTACTTCCACTATCATACGTCGTGTTTTAAATTTTCAGCATAATAGCATTTAGCGTTCCAGTCTCTGTCAAAACAAATAGACAGGGATGGATAATACAAGATAACACCAGCAAGCCAACCGCGAGTCAATAGATAAGTAAACGTTGTCCATCAGACTTTGTGAGGGGAACATAAGGACGAGGCTTTGAGTAATGCACTGCCATCCTTCCCTGGCTCTGGTTTTGTGTGAGAACTTGACTCCCACTGAGGGAGTTGCCACAGAGCAGCACAGCATGGTGGGTAATCGTCTAGGAACACCTGACAACATAGATAAATTTGTGCCAGAGGAGAGGCTCATCTTGAGTCCAATCCTCTATGTTACACAGCAGAGATAATCACCCTTGTGTGTCTCGCTGCCTCTCTCTCTCTCTCTGTTGCTCTCTTGGATCTCTCTTTGTCACGTCATCATTCAGACCAACAACCACTGCAATGCCAATCTTTCTGCAACTCCTAATCTCATTGTTTTCTCAAATCCCAATACAACCAAGATTCACACAATTACATACTGAAATGATGCTGCAGCAATACTTTCACGAAGCTGTTATGGACAGTGTTCTATAGAGGCATCCCAATCTGTCTGTACATCATCATCTGTTCATCAGTGTCTCCAAGCAACCCGGCTCACCACAGGCAACATATGGCAACCAGGTGGGACCACACCTACCCAGTTTCAAAACAGTCCATGTGGTATACACATTTTGAGGTCAAACCAATATAAAGCAAAATATCAAAGATATATATTTTACAGGTGATTTTGTTGTTGTTGTTGAAAGGAGTTTTGGAATTCACAAAAAAGTATTTGTCCCCCTCATGGCTGGTTGTCTGTGTCCTCCTGTGCTAGAACTCAGTAGGCTGAACTCAGTGGAAACCACATTTGCATTTTTTTTTACCTTGAGATCTATAATTTTTCCAGGTTTGGACAAACTGTTCCACGTCATTGCTTTTGCTGGTGTTCCTTTAGAATAGTGGAAAAGCTGCAGTTGGTCATATAATGAAATGTTGGGAACATTACACAGATTACAGTACGTCACCATTAAGGCTTCTAAAATGGAAAACATTTAAATAAATAAATTGTGTTGGGAATCAAGAGACTTTCAATTAAACATGTTCATGTTTTCAGAGCAAGCAACCTCAAATAATGAATGTCCGCTGGCTGTTTGTTCAAAGGGCTTGTGTTTATATCAAGTGTCAGCAACTTCATGTCCCTTTCCTACCAACAAGTCACGCTGGTTTGTTTTATGATCCTTTTTTTAATTTATATATATATTTTGATATGTTTACTGACAAACAGCCTATTCTGTTCTTTTGGTTTGATGACTTGGGGGTCTGTAAATATCCACACGGTGGGAGGGCAGACAGGTAAAAGAGACCATGGGAGGAAAATGATGAAAAGAGAGGAGATGAGAGAAAATTAGAGGATGTCAGGTAAGACAGTGAGGGGACTATCATCACAGCGCCTTTTAATAGCAATAAAGAAGTTCAAAGGGAAGAGTTCTAGCATTAACATGCTGTTTCATATTACACACCTCAGGGGTTTCCACCTCCTAGAGTGAGACGAGGAGGTTGTTTGAGCCTAAGAGGTTTAGATGGATCCTCCTTTTTCTTTCATTCTTGTCCCCTGTCTTTGTCAGCATTTATTTCTCTCTGAAGGATTTGATGCCAGTGATGGGTCTCCGTGGCTTCCAAGTGTTTAACCAAGGAGTAAATTGCTGGTTACTTTCTGGCAACTTTCTGATCTCTGTGTCAAGATGGATTCAGCGGTGTAGAACTGAGAGCAAGAGCCTCTGGCAGCGTCTTTAAAAAGACTGTGTTGGAGAGGTAAAGGTTATGCATGTTTGTGTGTGGGCTTTTTTTGTGCTGCTGTGCATGTCTGTTATGTTTTTTTCACTCTGTGGATGCATGTGTGTGTGTGTGTGTGTGTGTGTGTTTTGCAGCTGTCTCACTCTCAATTTACCCTCACACACTTTCCCACTTCTCCCATCCATTAAATGATGCACAGCCACATTTTCTCACTTGTTCATAGTCCTTGGTTGCTTGGTTTTTGCCCGAGGACACTGCCAACGTCAACAACTGAGCCCCATATGTTGCATCACCTGCAGTGACCCTCCATATCTAACAGATTGTGCTCGAAGATTCTGTCTCTGAATGGATCAAACTTGTGAGGTCAAATCGGGGCCAAGTAGTCTTAAAGGGTTCCAGCAGTCATTGGGATTCAGCCCAAGTAAATTTGTTGAGTGTTTATCACATACTCGGGGCAGACATGTAACAAGGTATAGCTAGAGAGTGCTCATTGCAAAGGTTATGTTATGCTACCCCATAGATATCTGTTTGAATACCAATTTTTTTTTTTTACATATTATCACTTTAATTTAGTAGTATTGTATGATACTTCATACCATTATTTCTACATTTTGCAGTTATTTAAAAGCAATCTAATCTAGTTGTTTAGATTCTGATCTTACATATAATAACTAACCTATCTGACGCTTGACACTTTAATCCCAGCTCACATTCCCCATTGTTCCCTATAACGTGTACTTTCAATGTAATATTTGTTTAAACTATTCATTTTCATAAACAATCTAAATACCTCTCCTCCAATGCTGGCATATTTTTACATGTTTCATTCACACAATGTGTCATGCACCAGAGTTGCATTATTTGATATTTAAGATAATGATAGCATTCAGAGAGGACTTATCCCACATAGCCAGCTGCCTCACACCTACAGTTTACAACACATAGGGAGTAGAATGCCCGGATTCACAAATGAGTTGGATGCTTTCACATTAACATTTGAAAAAAAGACACTCCTATTAAATGATGGAAGGCATATTCTTTTTGGCATTTACTGTAAATGTTTAGTCAGTCTGGTATTAATTGCTAAAATCAAATCCTATTTGTATATGCCAATTTCTCTCCTTTATTTTCAGAACATTTCTTCTTTCCATCTTATTGCAGTCTCCATGCGTTTATTAGTCCTCAGTGAAAAAAACACCAGTCAATTCAAACCAATATTCAGGCCTATCCTACAGCAAGTAACCCCAATAAAGAATAAAGACCCTTATTTAAATGCACCATCTCAGGCCTACGCTTCCTGGAATAAATATAGAAAGGAATTTTCATTGCTTGTTAGCTTTTGCACTGTTATCATTCTTCCTGCAGTCAATATCTCCTATTGTATGTTGTTACTTCAGCTTTTTGAAGATCAACGTGGGGGTGTTGTTTGGGAAAAGAGTGAACACTAGTTTGCATGCCAACAGATATGTGCAAATAAATATCCGCCCACAAAAAACGAGTGGTCCACCACCACAATGAATCCCTGCCATGCAGTCAGTTAATACACAGTTTGTGAGTTTGCTTGACTAAGGACCCCACAATTCAGCAAAAGTATATGAGGACCCCTAAAGGGAGGAAAATGTGTGTGTGTGTGTGTGTGCGCCTCTTATTTTCTCTACTATCAGCATAACTCACTGTATCCCATTTCCTTTCCAATGTGATTAGTTTTTCCCTTTCAAAAATCTTGAAATCATTCAGGAACTTGGTTTCTTTAAAGTTGAGCTGACATGAAAAATGTCATTCTAAACGTTTTGGATCACATCCTCCATCATATTTGGAACTAATGACTTGACAATACATGACCCCAAAAATAAAACAATGAAACCCTGCCATGCGGTCAGTTGATACACAGTTTGTGAGTTTGCTTGACTAAGGACCCCACAATTCAGCAAAAGTATATGAGGACCCCTAAAGGGAGGAAAATGTGTGTGTGCGTGTGTGTCTGCCTCTTGTTTTCTCTACTATCAGCATAACTCACTGCATCCCATTTCCTTTCCAATGTGATTAGTTTTTCCCTTTCAAAAATCTTGAAAACATTCAGGAACTTGGTTTCTTTAAAGTTGGGCTGACATGAAAAATGTCATTCTAAACGTTTTGGATCACATCCTCCATCATATTTGGAACTAATGACTTGACAATACATGACCCCCAAAATAAAACAATGAATCCCTGCCATGCGGTCAGTTGATACACAGTTTGTGAGTTTGCTTGACTAAGGACCCCACAATTCAGCAAAAGTATATGAGGACCCCTAAAGGGAGGAAAATGTGTGTGTGTGTGTGTGTGTCTGCCTCTTGTTTTCTCTACTATCAGCATAACTCACTGCATCCCATTTCCTTTCCAATGTGATTAGTTTTTCCCTTTCAAAAATCCTGAAAACATTCAGGAACTTGGTTTCTTTAAAGTTGAGCTGACATGAAAAATGTCATTCTAAACGTTTTGGATCACATCCTCCATCATATTTGGAACTAATGACTTGACAATACATGACCCCAAAAATAAAACAATGAATCCCTGCCATGCGGTCAGTTGATACACAGTTTGTGAGTTTGCTTGACTAAGGACCCCACAATTCAGCAAAAGTATATGAGGACCCCTAAAGGGAGGAAAATGTGTGTGTGTGTGTGTGTGTGTGTGTGTGTGTCTGCCTCTTGTTTTCTCTACTATCAGCATAACTCACTGCATCCCATTTCCTTTCCAATGTGATTAGTTTTTCCCTTTCAAAAATCTTGAAAACATTCAGGAACTTGGTTTCTTTAAAGTTGAGCTGACATGAAAAATGTCATTCTAAACGTTTTGGATCACATCCTCCATCATATTTGGAACTAATGACTTGACAATACATGACCCCAAAAATAAAACAATGAAACCCTGCCATGCGGTCAGTTGATACACAGTTTGTGAGTTTGCTTGACTAAGGACCCCACAATTCAGCAAAAGTATATGAGGACCCCTAAAGGGAGGAAAATGTGTGTGTGCGTGTGTGTCTGCCTCTTGTTTTCTCTACTATCAGCATAACTCACTGCATCCCATTTCCTTTCCAATGTGATTAGTTTTTCCCTTTCAAAAATCTTGAAAACATTCAGGAACTTGGTTTCTTTAAAGTTGAGCTGACATGAAAAATGTCATTCTAAACGTTTTGGATCACATCCTCCATCATATTTGGAACTAATGACTTGACAATACATGACCCCCAAAATAAAACAATGAATCCCTGCCATGCGGTCAGTTGATACACAGTTTGTGAGTTTGCTTGACTAAGGACCCCACAATTCAGCAAAAGTATATGAGGACCCCTAAAGGGAGGAAAATGTGTGTGTGTGTGTGTGTGTCTGCCTCTTGTTTTCTCTACTATCAGCATAACTCACTGCATCCCATTTCCTTTCCAATGTGATTAGTTTTTCCCTTTCAAAAATCCTGAAAACATTCAGGAACTTGGTTTCTTTAAAGTTGAGCTGACATGAAAAATGTCATTCTAAACGTTTTGGATCACATCCTCCATCATATTTGGAACTAATGACTTGACAATACATGACCCCAAAAATAAAACAATGAATCCCTGCCATGCGGTCAGTTGATACACAGTTTGTGAGTTTGCTTGACTAAGGACCCCACAATTCAGCAAAAGTATATGAGGACCCCTAAAGGGAGGAAAATGTGTGTGTGTGTGTGTGTGTGTGTGTGTGTGTGTGTGTATGTGTGTGTGTGTGTGTCTGCCTCTTGTTTTCTCTACTATCAGCATAACTCACTGCATCCCATTTCCCTTCCAATGTGATTAGTTTTTCCCTTTCAAAAATCTTGAAAACATTCAGGAACTTGGTTTCTTTAAAGTTGAGCTGACATGAAAAATGTCATTCTAAACGTTTTGGATCACATCCTCCATCATATTTGGAACTAATGACTTGACAATACATGACCCCAAAAATAAAACAATTTTAAATTCAATTTTTATCCTTTCAAGAAAACAAAATATGACACATGCTTGCTCATATTAGCTAGAACCAATCAATTTCAACCAACAATATAATGATATTAATCCATCAATCAATCATTTTTCAATATGGATCTGCAGAGACCTTGAGAAAGTAACAGAATGGAAAGCAAAATACTCTTGAAATTCCATTTCAGATTGACTTTAAGTTCTGAACAATATTCACTCGGTCTAGTCTGAGGTTGCTTCATAAAGTAACATTGTTGTCTACAAATCTATCATCAAATCTGTTACATTTTGTTAAACGTCTACAGAAAGTGACAGGAACAAGTTTCACATTATTATAAGTTAAATGTAAGTTAATGCTCGTCATCACATTGGACATTTATTTTTCAGAGCACCCAGACAGCACTTGTTTCAGGGAGAGTTAGAGGCTGTAACTATTTCTTGATGAATAACAGTTTGTCCATCCGCCCACCACTTCTGTGCAGTGTCTCTGCTGGTTACCTGGCAACAGCATAGTGACAAGTGGGACTCTTGGGAGTCAAGATGTGTGACTGTTGTTCGCCTAGAAATAGTTACAGCACACAACTGCTTATAAAACCACAGCTTGGATTTAATGGTTGTTTTTATGGTTGTATTTCTTTATGTACAGACTAAACAAACAAGACCGAATATGTGTATGTTTGTGAGCCTTGGAGATGTAAAATTAAATCTGGTTCTAGCTTCATGCCGATGCACTGACGTGAGTGTGGCATTGATGTTCTCGTGTAATTCTCAACAAATAGGTGTATTTTAACAATTTCATTAATGTTGAGAACAAAATACAGCTTTTCCCCTGAGTTATAATACTGAATACATCTCCTATTAATTGTAAATATTCTTATTCCCATTTGTATATGTAAGAGTATAATTAAACTTATGCATTACTCCTGGTATTGTGCATACTATCTTTGGTGCATGGTTTAACCACTGTCCTCTGCAATAACCCAATTTTAATTTCATGGACCATTAAAATGTAATGCAGTCTATTCTAATTTATTGGCATAAAAAATTAAATAACTACATCATTGTGTTCAGATTTCAGTGGAGGTTAATATGCTGTATCTCCATGTGCTGTGTGGTTCTGTGTACACACAGACATGTGCAAGATCCCATGACCCAATTTAGGATTTGTAAAAAGTGAGTCATCCTACTTACATGGTATTGAGTGTTAAGGGTGATGGATTTCTTCTTCCAGTTTCAAATTTAATCCCACCTCATCCAAGTAATATTTGCGCTGATTTAATGTGTAATAACTTCTGCAATGCACGCAAAATGTGTAAACCCATATTCCAAGTGATTATATTTTTTTCATTTGCATATTGCATTCAATGATACTGTAGGTTATCCGTTTTGACTCAAATGCTCACTGGAATTATTCTACTATTTGAGTTCTATTTCAGCATAATCTGACCCTCCCAATCTGCTGGTGCTTTATTAGATTTCAATGAGCACATTGTTTTTGACATAAAAGGGCAAAACTGCAAGGCAATGATCGTTCACTGTTCTTATGATATGAACAGCAGAAGCTGTGATATTATTAAATGTCATTATTTCCTAAGGAACTAACAATATTTTGGTCACAGATTGTATATTTAATTTGTTCCCGAACAGTTGCTTGATGCTGTGTTTATTGTCTGAAGGAATATGGCTGCGTAATGCTTTGCTTTTTTCATAAAATCAAGTGAATTACTTTAAACCCACGGATGATTTAGGAAGCATGGTTGTATCAGTAAACCAATTTTAAGTTTGACTGCAGTTTTTGTTTGTTATCAGGGGATTTCTAATTTAATCTGAAGGCAATAAAATGTATCGGAGCGTAAAAATAATTTTAAAAAATCGGATTCTAATTCACTTTGCACTTGTGAATTCTCTGGCATAATTGGACATCCCGCTCAAGTGAAAGTCCCTTGCCCCCTGCAATAATACACTCCAGAACTCTGCCTTTGTTTGGCAGAACATTTCGCAAGTGATTGATTTTCGTCAAGGGCATAGTGATAAAAGTAAAATGTGACTTATTTTTGCTATAAGATAGCGATCAGGATTTATATGAAGAAAATGTAATCTTCAGAGGGCAAGTAGCCGCCAGTGGGATTTTGTGTTGCACTTGTTTTCTATCCTTTATACTTATAACTTTCTTCATCTCCTGCTTTTCTCCATCCCTAAAGACTATGACTGCTCTTCCTACATCCCCCCTCCCCCTATTCATGCTGTAAATAACACTCACAAAATCCCTTTTGTTGCCATTTAAGTGTTCAGAATCAGAAACACTTAAGCATTGGCCGAGATGTTTCTTTGCTTGACATAAAGGTAATTAAAGTAACATCATGTAATCTTATATGAAAAATCTGAGCAAATTACAACATGCGGAATACTATTATAGGGCAATGGCTGAGTAATGAAGATGGACAACATTGATGATGAAGACCGAAGAGAGCAATACTGACAAGACGTCTTTCTAATTTGCTCCCATCAACAGCGCTCTCTCTCCTTCCATGTTTCATTGTCTCTCTCTTTATTTATTTATTTCATTTCATTCTCCCGCAGCAGTGCCAATGTGCTACCATGATAGCCATAAAGATGTTATGGTTTTCAATAACTTTTTATAGTTTGGGCATCAGAGGCCTATTTTCAAAATGAACTGATGAGACATCAGTGAGGTGTGAGAAGTGCACTGTAATCATGTTAACTTTGAGTGGTTGAAACTCAGTGGGATGGGTCAATCAATTTATATTGTACATAAGGGGGTTTTGTTTCTGGCAACTGAAAAACAGATGGGACATGTCATTAACATATCAAACATGTAAAAGTCTCAACGTGGGGTAATATTCAGAACAGTTTCTAAAGTGGCCCTCAACAATATTTAAAAAGAAAACATCAACCTGAGGTTTTGTAAAAGTAATACTGAGGTCTTTGTGGTCTGAAAGTGTTAAATTACTTGACTTCATTGTTTGAATCAAACTCATCCATCACACTGAGTTCGAGAATATTGTAAAAAATGACAGCCATATGCTGTTTAATTGTTCTCCGGTAGGAAACAAGATGAATGGATGTTTCAATCACCTCACAGGATTTTACTCAAAGTCCATTTAAAATTGCAATTATTTATCACATTTTGTAGTCGAAGATAATGTCAGAGTTGATGTTAACAGTTTTTTATAATTGAATAAAAGACAAGATGTCTATGAGGCAATAACAAAAATGTTATTTGTATTTGGAGGAGCGTGTCGGTGAATGCAATGACAATGCAATGGTAACAGAGAGATATTGAACGCCAAGTGGTAATCATAATAATCTGGAAGCCAAAATATAAAAAACGTAGCCTTAGATTCCCTCTCTCAAGTCGTGGTTCTGTTCTCCAAGGAGAAATTATACAGACACTTTGTCAAAGAGCTTAACTGAGTGTTACAGACTGTTTTAGTAGTCTATAAGGACATAAGTTAGCCTCTACATTATTCTAATTTTCATCTGGCTCTAATTACTTAAATCCTGACAGAGTCTGATGCTGCAATCATTGACTCAGTGCTCCATTAATGTTAGATTAAGTAAGATTTGTTCTTTTTTTCTGGGTTGTTTGATTTTTTTTAAATAGAAAGTTCACTGTCAAACGACTGTCTGTGAGGTGTTTGTCAACATGAAGTGAAATTACTACAATTTGTGCACCATAGACTATCATTATCTGGTGCCGTACTCAGCATGTGGGAGATATTATGTCTTTTTTGGGTTTATTTGCACTTGTAAAACATCTCACACCTCTTGCTGTGTCGTACCAAATGTTATTTTGAGAGATTAAATCTCACCTTAGACCGTACAGTACAGTCCCGTCTGGGTGCAGTCGGATCATTCTATTTTTCACCGTGACACCATGGACAAACGATTTCTTGTCATTGAGGAAGTAGGTGTCAGGGACCCAGAGCTGGTCAGCCACCCGGTTATCTAAGGTCAGGTTGAGGGGGATCTCAGAGTAGGACAGCCGTTTGTCTCGCCATGCCTGCTGAAAGTACATCGTCAATGTGTAGTCCTGGAAGAGCACATAGAGCGAGAAAGGAGGGCAGAGAGAGGGGGGAGTGATAGAGGTGTAAAATCCATGGGGGGAAGGACGGGGTAAAGCAGAGGAGAAATGGGGAGAAGAGAGAGAGAAGACAATGTTATTCCAAGAAGTGACCATTTTACACAGCTGCTCTGTGATACACACTCTCAGATTAGACCAGACTAGGTTTCAATATTGAATGAAGTTCACTTAAAAGCAAATGGAACAGTATGAGAACAGGCCAAAAACTCTCAGTACAAAGCAATGGGGAATTCCTTCTTTTCATAGAAGCATGAGGCTCAGACGGACGGTGTTTGTGTGTGAGAAAGAGAGAGAGAGCACATGTTCCAGACAAATGAAAATAACCTCCAAGCAACCTCAAAAAATCTGTTTTACAAAATATCTCCTATATGCTCTATTTGCTTTGACAGTAAGTGTTTTTCTAAGATTAAGTATTGCTTGTGAAATGAGCTCCCTATGCATAACATATTCACCCATTTTCTTCTGTTCCTGCATCACATCAAGTCATGCACGAAGCCCATAGCCTTTGAAGAACCGTATATGTCTGCAGTAGTGTCAGACATCAAAGTGTGTTCGGCATAATATGCATATTTTTCTTCATCATATGGATGGATGGGACGGAGAGGAAGCTTGTCTGTGCGGTGGTGTTACTGAGGCGAGCGTGTGTGGATTGATTTTATTTGCACAGCTTTGAGGTTTGAGAGTTTTGTCCACTAGTTGTGCTATAGAGCTATGTTTTGATTGTTTTTCTGTATTATACTTCAAAGATATGTGCATGCGGGCTTTTCAATACAACTTCATACTCATGCCGTCATGCAGTTCTGCTGATTAACAGCTGGTGGCAAGAAATGTAGGCTACCACTGTGCCAGCAAAACATGGAGAAGATGGCTAAATTATTATTATGAAATTCTTCCTAAAGTCTTTTGGACTATACAAGGATACATTATCTCTTGTTATGATGACATACACACAAAATATGAAACATATAATAGGTTAGTCATGTATAAACAAATACAGGACGTTTCATAACGTGCAGCAAATTCCCAGATGCTAAATCTAGGACACGATAAAACAGTCAAGCCAGCAGTCAGATGCTCATGTAGCTCGCTGAAGTACGAAGCTACCAATCATCCATGAAAAAACTAAGTCAAATAAACTTGCTGTCTCTGGGAACTTTTTTGTCATGACTGGCACATCCATTTCCTGGCAAAGAGGCTGAACATGCATTTTTGAATATGCCCGTCGGCTACAGATCTGACATCCCACTGCACCTTGGGAACTGGAGGCTTGGATATTGACTGGATGGAGTCAGGAAAACAGGATCTCAGTGAGGATCTTGTTTGACTTAAATAGCGTTGTTATTTCGTAGTTGTTGTTGTCTGTAGCTCATTTGGCTGCAGGTGCAGTTTGAGACATAAATAGTACGGTGGCAATCCTAGCATTAAAGACTGTAATTGGATTTGTAATGGGAGTAGACTGATTTCAGTAAATCTAGGCTAAAAAAAACAGCATATTTTTCATATATGAAAGAACCGCTGCCTTATTTCAGTTAAGTTTGATGAAAAAACATTTGAAAGGGTGTGTTGAGGCTTAATGACACACTATAAAAACATAGAAAAAGCAGAATAAGCTCCTATTTATCCACTTCTAAACTGTAAAGATCTATAAATCTGGGTTGCTTTACAATTGCCACAATGGGTCCTCGGCTGCACACGCTGCCCTCCCCACGCTGTCATCAGTGGTTATGTAACGGCTCACACTCCTCTTTCTGACGCGCTGTGCAACGCAGCACATGTGGCTGAAGAGACGCTTGTTGCCATGTCGTCCTCCTAGACTACCGTTGCTGCACATCAGCCAACAGGAGGCTTTACTGTGATGTATGAAACATCAGATGGGCTTCTCTACATTTCTTTGATGTGGGCACACACACACACACAAACACACGCACACACACAGCACCTCTTCCTTTCTTGCTAGTGATATTAATCAGTTAGTTTATTTTCATAGTTATTATTCATTGCTGATTTACTCTTTACAAATGCTGCAGAAAATGACATCTGCAGTCTGTCTTAGTACATCCCTCCTATAGATACTGTGTGTGTGTGTGTGTTGTGCTTCAATGCTTGAATAAAAGCAAATAATGCAGCTGTCATTTGTAAATTTCGCCGGACTACCGTGAATGCAATATGAAATATTGTAATATGCACTTAATAGGCATCCTTTGTAAAAAAGCCATCACCCATCCTGGCATATGGACACCTCTCCTCACAACAGAGTCCACTTTTTGAATCTTCATTATTCTTAAGTAGCTGTAAGATGTTAAAAAAAAAAAAAACAGCTGACAGCCATGATGGAGTAAGAAGGTAGGCCAGTGTGCGACGTGGGGCGTAATTATTAAAGAGTGAATGTTTCCATTGTCATCCCTGAGAGCCTATTATTGCAGGCCCATCTACTTGAAGAACGTTGCGCTTTGCTTTGTGGGACGAGCTGTGTGGAGGTGCCACCGCGGCTAGTTTACAGTGAACATAAAGCGCTTGTCAGAGACAGCTATAGTGTGCCCCTCTTTTTCCTCTCTCTGCGGGAGGAGGAGGTTGTAAATCACCAGAATAACTGCAGCGGCTGTGTGCATGTAAGTGCAAGGGAGGCTGTCATAACAGCAGTCATAATGAGCATCAGTACATAAACCATGTTGGGGGGGGGGGGGAGAGAGAGAGAGAGAGAGAGAGAGAGAGAGAGAGAGAGAGAGAGATGGAAAGAGAAAGCAAAGGAGACAGAGAGTGATGCAGGAAGAATGATGTTGGAGTGCAGGATATGCTATGCAATACAAAGTGACACTCACACTCGAAAGCCATTACAGGATGCCGAGTCCATTATCCCTAATAACTAATATTCAGTTCCACAGCACGCCTCCCACTGTGTTAACGTTTCCTCAATTTTCATTACGTTTTTTTGTTAAATATATGTCTTACTGATCGTGTTAGGAACACAAACTATCTCATACAAGTCAGTCAATCGTTCCTTGACGAGGTAGATTGACAATACAGTTCTGAATAAACTCAAGAAAACAACATCCTTTCTGTAAACACCTGCAGACAGGACAGTTAATGTCACAGTTAATGGCACATGTGCTGCAGCTGCATCTTCATCTTCATCGAACGCCTGCAAGGGTGCGCTCCAGGGGAGAATCTGGCACTCTAAGATCATCTGACAACGCTTACCTGACCCATTGCAGAAGCACCGTAATCGCCACTCTGCACTAGCTGTTAGCTATCTGAGCGAGCGTGAGGAAAAATGAAACAGCCTGCAATTATTTGCCAACGCGAATTGAAATTCTGACCTTGTCATCTCAAGTCATCTTACCCCGAGCTGCAACACGGGTGAAAAACCTCAATTAGTCATAATGACCAGGGTCCCTCCTGATATGAAAGCAGTCTGGGGCCAAATGTAAGCCTGTAGTATTTATATTGATTGGGAAATAGTTAGTATGCAAATTGTGGACCATATATGAAAGACTGCTTAGTGAACGCACCTTTAGGCAGCGCTGTTCAAGTTCAGCTGGAAAACTACACTCTGAAAGAGGTCTGAAGTATAACCTTTTTACTGAAAAATACACATTGGATGAAAGAACCTAAAAGCTAAAAGAATCACCATGACACAGTGTTCAAAGGAAATCAAATAAACAACAAAATCTGAACTGGTGAGTCCTGAATATCAGCTTAAAATGCAGCAACGGACAGCAAATAACAGTTAGATGTGTGGAGGTGATGTGTACCCGAAAGTATGACTAGTCCTGCTAACATCAAGTTTGTGTTTTATTGCTGAAAGGGCACATTTTACTGCCAGAGTCACTGTGTGGGCAGATTTCTCAGACAGACGCAAATATTAAAGACCAATATATATGCTTGGCCAGTCAGCCTTCAGGCAACCAAATTGTGTGAAATCTCTTATTGGTATTCCATAACAAGGACGTTCAAATCTGAGTTAACTGCCAGGGAGACTAAAGAATGCCAAAAGTGTTCATAAATGACCATAATGCATTGCAGGGATGAATGACAAGTTGCATGGTTTGTGTTCATCAAGACTAGTTTGTTTGTAGCATTATTGTCTCAGTATTGTTTCAATTCCAGAAAGATGAACTGCGATCAGTATAAACTTGTGGAGAAAAACAAACAATTGGAAATCAAACCAAAAAGAAAGACTTTCCAGCTGCCCAGTCTGACCTGGTCAACCCCACTCATCCTCCGAGCTGCCTGTCCGTTAACCCCCAACATCTCACCTCCACCCTCATGGTTTCTCTTGGGCTAAGAACAGTATGAAGACTTATAGACTTATTAAGTTGGACTGTTTGAGCCCTCCTGGCCCTACTTTGTGTATGATTTTATATTCCAAGTATGTTTCTGTCAATGGATTACATCACTATGAATACTGTGAAATGGGTCACCCATAATGACCAACCCAATTATAATGACTCTGCAGTTTTAACTCTACATAGAGATTTGTTTGTTCTCAAAGCATCATTTCAACAAACAGCAGGCCGTTGTTATGAGCCAACACCGACTGGAAAATACCTGCCCAACACAGATGGCAGACAGGCAAAGCAACTAGCTGGTGAACATAATGGAGCATGTCAATACTGAAGAACCAGATTTCCATCTGTAGTTAGCGGAGAGCAAAGACAAAGAGTGACTATTGGCCTTACATTCACCAGGTGGTCAGAAACACAACGTATTGCTCTGTGTCTGCCGGATGTGTAGACGAGCAACATACCAAGCTAAAACGTGATAATATACAGATATTGTGTTCACAGCTTGTTTCCTCTGCCCCCAAGTGGCCCGACAATATTATTTTTGCAGGTTTATAGTTAGGTAAAGCTCAGCATTTGAGTGAAAAACAAATTGATTCAGCTCAGGAAATATTTATGGTCATATTTAAAAGAAAAAGGCCATAAAATATCCAGTCCAACCTCTTGGATTGTAATTCTGTAACTCACTATTCTCCTGCCATGTTTACTCCTGACAGGCATGTGTCATACTTTTAGTTATGTTCAATTAAACATAAAGATTGTCATATTAAGCCTTTGAACAAATGATTCTTGGGAGGCAGCACAGGCAGAGCATGGGGAGGACAATAAATTGGAGGAAAGTTAGAAAACGCTGAGGGACAGACTGAGAAAAACAGGATAACAAAGATTTAAAACAACTGGGGAGCGATGGGTGCAATGAGAGGACGACGGCAATAGTGGAAAGAAAATGGAGGATCAAGTCAATAAGGAGAGAGGAAAGAGAGAGGGTTCAACTTGAAGACTAGGGAGCACAGGTTATATATCTCTTTCTTTCCACTACCCTTGAAGCCAGTTTTCCATTTGAGAGCTGGAATGGTGAGTTTGTTGGAGGTGGGGGCTGGGGGAGGTTTTTAGAGGAGGAGTAAATGAGAGGCACTGGAAAGCTCAGTGGAGCAGTGATGCAAATTGCTTTTATTCTCGCAGCTCTTCACTTCTAGTCTCTGATTTCAGCACCAGCAATGACCTCCCTCTGCTACTTCCTCTCCCATCTCTTTCATTCCTCCTTCATCCTATACCCTGTGCATTTTTTTCTATTTCACTTTCCCATTTTCCCTTCATTCCTTTACATGAATCTCATTCCATCTACTTCTGCCTATAGCTTCTGCCCATTCCCTCTCCGTCTATCCATCTCAATCTCAGAGGACCTCCTGTTGCATCTATTTGCATGTGGTAAAAAATAACGGGAGGCAGGAACACATTAGGTGGCGAGTGTCAATGGCTTATATCGTTCCAGCTATACAGACACACGGGAATGAGCCGTCTAGAGAACAAGACAGGTGTTGGATCGACCCCAGAGGTGCTTTTATGAATGCTGAAGAGCCCTCTCCAGATTTGATTATTTACTCCTCAAAGCTCACCAACATGAAGCTTCCAAACGTGGCCTATTTTGCATTCAGGTTGATTGATGGATGCATGATTGACTGAAAAAAACCTTGTCCTAAACTAGGTGATTGTCATGCGATTTTGATCTTGAATATTGACAGTTGCTTTAAGTATTTCCATCGTGTAGCGACCTTGAAAGGTAGCACTCGATCGAAAAGCAATCCCTGAAGCCTCTGATTCCACCTCTACCGCCATCTTTTCTGTGCCTGTCTTCCTCTCTTCATCTCTTTGAAATACCTTTGAGAAAATCTGATCCCTCCACCACTCAGTCATTCGTCCATAGCCCACTCTACCACCCCCCATTTCAGTTCCTGCAAAAAAGCCCTCCAACAACAAGTGGCTTTCAATTTCCTGCCTCACACGGTCCTCATGCCGCCAGCGACAGGGTATGAGGAACCTGGCAGAGGGCACAGCATTTCCAAAGAGGCCTAATAATAAACATGCCTACCCCTCCTCTCCCCCCAGAACTGACTGACATATATTCTCTGGTCTCTGGGGATCTGTGTATGGACTCCTTAGGATTCAGCGCTGTATCTGGAACAGATTGTGCGCTGCATGTAGTAAATCTGCAACAGGAAGGCATACAGGGGTTGCTGCAGGGGTTTCATTTGGCCTGTTTGCTCCAGAATAAATGATGTTGACATCTTTTATCCCAACAGTCAGCCTAAAGGTGGAGCACATTTTTCGCACAACGCTATTACGTACAAAGTCAATGCAATGGCAATGAAGCGATGCTAAGGCATTATTTGCGTGAGTGGAAATATTTTGAATTTGCGTGGTGCGAAATCCTTCCAGCGTTGATATTCTCGTTCTGTCGTCATGGAACCAGAAATGGAGACAAAACATACTGTAGAGGTCTGTGGTCCCCCAGAGCTCTACGATAGAAGCTCACATTAGTAGAGACCAAACAAAACAATCTATATAGACTTTATACGGTACAAATTACTAGGTGGCTGCTGAAATCATGTCCATATGATGTTATTTTAAGTGGTTATGCAGCAGCTGCAGTTCGTGCTTCGTGTTTGTTGTGAACGAAACTTGAGAGCTTCAACGACATCTAAACTCAAAATATATATAAAAAGAAACCATTTAAAGATTAAATGCTATGAGAGATATGTTTGAATTCATATAACTTTAAATAGCTACTATACTGGGTCAATATTTTGTATTTGTCTTCCCTCAAGACCATTTTCTTATTTTACAGCATATCAGGACTAGATGATGGTGTCAATAACCCCCGATTCTTCTTTATTTCATGTGTACTTTGTCTAACCTTTCCATCACACTGCTCCCCCCCAATACCTTTTTCTATATATTTTACTCTGGACGTTGATCAAGATAGCTTGCTGCTGAAGGTGAATCACATTTAGAGGAACCATTTTCTCCCCTTTCTCAGAGCGCTCCCCAAGCAGAGGTTCGAAGCATTGCCAGTTGGCAGTTGTGCAGCTTAACTGACTACATACCATTTATTAGAGTCGATTGGAGCATCTGCAGGCGCTTTTGTGTCCTCAGAGAGGAGGAGAGTGGAGCGGTCGGTGACGATGGGGAAGAGAAGAGAGGGCAGAGCCGAAAGCAAATTATATCAGGGTGCCTTTTGAATTCCAGCGGAAGACAGGGAGGAAGTGGATGGGGGTTACACTCTCAGTTGTCAGTCAAACTAGATAGGAGGTTAACTGGCCAGCTAAAGATGTTTATGTTTCACCATCAACTTGCCAAATGTCCGTCTTGCTGGTTCTGTTAAAACAACAGCTGTCCTTTGACTACCCCACGTACATAATTCTCATATATACACATTGATCCACTAGAGGAGTCCCACATCTCATGCATTATGGAGGTCTGGGGAACAGAGGAAGAAGCTGATTGATATTCAAACAGAGTACCAAGAAGCACACACCACATACTGTATGTACACATTGTCAACAATGACATAATGCAATCTATAGACATCTGCAGGTCGATTGTGCACATACAGCCTCAGTGAGTACAGAAAAAACGGTTATCAACATAAATCTGAACGTACGCAATTCATGCATGTGTCTCAATTCCATGTGTTTTTTCTTTAAGGAGTTTTGTGAGCCCAGATTTGATGCCCTGCACACAGCATCTCCTTCAGCAAGGACACCCTTGAAGAAGCAATATCTCCTCACAGTCGGCCTGACCTACAAGAGCCACGGGGGTGGTCCTCAGCATGTTTGTGTGTGTGTGTGAATGGGGTATTCAACAGGCAATAACTGAAGCAACCTGTCTCCTTAAGATGATTTTTATGATCTGGATGTCGACGTGAGTAGTGTATTGAAATCAAAGGCTACCAATGAGACAGAGGAATACATTTTTAAATGGTCCAGCTTTTCCTGAACCTTCAATTTCACATCGTACTCGTGTTCTCAATCTACTCGTGAAGCAACAGTCAATGAACACTGAAATCTCCAGATATAAGATAAGCGTTAAAAGTTTAGGGGGGGCAAGTGAGATACAGTCAGTGTTAGCATTAGCAAAACTTACCATGAGACATAGTCTAAATGGAGAAAGTTATCCTAATGTTGCTTACAGTGTTTTCAGAAGAAAGAAGTCCTTTGTTTTATAACTGTCGTTTAAAGTTTAATATTGGCAGACTGGCTACATTAAGTACAGAACATGTACAATGTATAAATAAATATAGAATTTGTTACCCCACAGAGGAAGAGAGGGTAATAAAACACAGGAGTTGGCTACCTCTCCTGCCTGTTCCTGTTGGGCTCTCCCACTACTTACCAAACAATAAAACACTTAGTAGTGCAATGCCACCAACAGTGCACAGCATATATAAGTACAAAAGGAGAGACATTTCTTCTATGCAATCTCCATGATTGGGAGATGCACAGGAGGGAGAAAGCTAACAAACCTCTCGTCCATGTTTTCTCTAATCTTTATCTTTTCCTTGAATTAACTCCCACAGCTGACAATATAGGGCTGACTAAAAAAAAGCCTTCGTCAATAACACAGATGCTGATCTTGAACTCCCTTTTAACAGCACAACAGACAACAACATATTCGACTCTTGGCTTAATTTTCCAAACTGTACCACTTCCTGAAATCAAAAGACAGAGCGAACTACAAAAGGAAGCTCTCACTTAGCACCCAGAGCAACAAGGCTAACGACAAAGGTTTTATTCTTTTCACATTTTATTTTCTGGTTACACTGTAAGAAAGCACCTTTACAATGTAGCTCACATTGTGCTGTTAAATCACGGGTTTAAGTGCCGACAACTGCAGGAAGTGAAGTGATGGCAGACCATCAAACCCAGAGCAACTTCTGCTTTGTTCCTCTCGCCGCGACCCATTATCAGCTTTCACTGTGTTGTTCAGCTGCTGCGAAAACCAATCCACACCTGCTGTCTCTCCTGTTTGGCCATTATCAACTTCTTGTATTTTGACAAGCTGTGACAAAGCAGAGTGTAATCTTGTGCTCCACTGACAAGCACCGTTAAATCTGTGTGATAGTTCCTAACATAAGTCAAACCACGGTGACCCACAAGACCAATTACCAGGCTTTAATGACGAAACACAACAGCAGAACAATGCTAGTAAATCTATTCAGCTTGTAAGAAACACGTACACACACACTCACACTTTCAAAACTCCTGGCAACATTTAAATTGAAATGAAAAATATTATTTCATAATGCATCGTTGGCTGTGTAATAAAATACATTTTCAAAATGTTCCCTATAAAATCTGCCATTATAACAATGATTGCATTCATGAGATTTATTTTCGAGAGTTACTTTTGAAAACATTTGCATAAACAGACTCTGCCACAGTCTAGCTTTCATTATCTGTGTGTGTGTGTGTGTGTGTGTGTGTGTGCTTGATTAGAGTGGGTTCAGGTGTGGGTGTTGGGTGACAAGCTGCTACTCAATCAACTCTGCTTTGGATGCTGGGCTTCAACTCCAGCATGCTGTTAGCTTGTAGCTACTCCTTGTCTTGGGCTAACACTTTCATTTGCTATGTCGTCGTTAAAAACACATTTAGCTTATCCTGGACCAACTCCTGCCCTCTGTCCCACTCAGAAGTTAGGGATTCTCTAAAGAGCATAATAAAGACACATTCAAGAATGATGTCTTTTTGGAGTTCATCCCAATACAAAAGTGGAATAGGATTATTTTTGTGACTTAATAGAATAAACACATACAGACTCTTGATGACACCTATGCTAGACCTTAGAGATGATATTATATATTATTTCACTTTTAACAACAAACAATAACCCAAAGTCCCTGCATGCCAGTGGTGGCTGCTGACTCAAAACAAGGGGAGTAAAGGAGGACAGCCGACCAGTGGCTTTGTGTTATTCCTCACTAGTTGGCTACTTATCTCCACTTTATGTTCATTGAAAAATTAAGCAGTTAACGGCTTACACGACTTCTTAAAAACGATCACTGCAGGCTCTGGATGGGAATGAACCGCCAGTGTGCATAATGTGGCACCAGAATCCCGTCTAGTCCGTGCGTCAGTCTGGTGCCCACATCTGCTCACCCAGGACAGAATCCCGGGTGAGCCGAGTGCAGCAGCGTGTCGGGCCGGCACATGCTTCCGTAGTCCTGCTGTTGGGAACCTGAGCCAGAAGAGCAGAGCTCTCCAGCCACTCCCTGGCGGACATCCTGCCACTGCTGCACCTCTAAGTCCAAGCTAATTCTCCCTAACCCGCCATTAGCAGTCCTTCAGGGCTGCTACAATAAGCAACCTGTTGTGTGTCCTAATGCAAGCTGCTAGCTGATATTATAATGAAGAATTTCATTTGGCTTTTCTGTCTGTGTGTGATTTCCTTTATTGGCCCGATGACTGTGCTGGTGGTTTACTTTGAAATCTGCTTTTTATGATCTCTTTTTTATTTGACCTTCCTGTGCCCTGTTTTCTTGGATGATTTATGATTTTTCCCCCTGTTTGTCAGCATGCGTCTCCAGCTTTTGTGTGTCAATGATTTATATATTGTCAAGATTCATTATTGACTTGATTATTGATTTTGTTTCATCTACAATATAAATGACTGCCTTTCCCTCACACCTGGGTGTGGGCTTGACATCTCAAGTTGTTGTGTTGTTTTTATTGTGTGTCTTAAGATTGTTAATAAAACGTATTCCTTATTTATGGAATATCATCTCTGATCCTTGTCAGTGTTCTGTATACGATCCTGTGTGTCCTCACTTCATTTACATCTTCATTCATATCTTTTTAGTGCCAGGTTGTCACACTCGCGTACAACATAGTGAGATGAAATTTGGAAACGACCAAACACAGAGAGACCACCTCAATATTGTATTTTGGGTTTTGATTGGGTATCAGGGATGGCCTCCATTTGAGCATCATGTTTACATGGTTTGACCAACAGATGAGCATAATAAAAAAAAAAAAAAAAAATGTATATCAACTTGATACAAGAGATCTGGCCCTAATAAGGACTGCAGGAGCCTGTTTTCTTTCCAAAGAAGGGTCAAACTATTTTATAAATGCTACTTACCTTACTTTTTTAAAGCATAAAAGCTTATTTCAAACATTTTAAAAACAAATTCTGAATATAATTTTTTATATAATGCTGCTGCATGCACACTCGTACACTACACCATGAATTTGACCTCTGTTAGGTCATTGCGGGTGGATGAGCCGGAATGAAGCAATCTCACTCAGACTTTATGGGATATCATACTGAGTGTGTCAGTCTGAACATGTTACCTTGATTAACAATCTAAAAATAAGTCCCCATGATGAATGTTATCCCCTCAACACAACACGGAGCAGTTGCTTACACTCAGGAGGAGGAAGGAGTGTTTACTGGTTTAACTTTGCAGGAAATAATGGGCTTTGGACTTTATGAAAAACAGATCATTGTAATTAAAGTCGTCAATCGTGTCTCCTTCGTCTTTGCTCTGACTCTCACTGATCTCTATGTACTTCATGTTCTTTCTATTCAACTAATTAACACATTCATAAGGGTTTGTGAACGATAGAGTGGGTCAACTACAATCGATATATGCATATTTTGACCGAAATGACGTACTGCACTTTCAAGTTATCATCCATGGTAATAAGTATGCACAGCAAACTGTGAGTGTCTAGGATAATGCACCACTATTCATACATAAATAAGCACCTGGATCAGAGCCATATGGCTCTATGACTGTAAAAAAAAAAAGCCCAGTCAGCACTTGTCAAAGCCATATAGCTGTCAGTGAATATTTAACACATATCAACACTGTAAATGATGCTGTTTACAGAGACAATGAGCCTTTGGTTTAAGGCATTTGGGTTTTGTTTTTGTTCAGATGTTTATGGTAATGTGTGGGTTTACAATGATGACCATCATATAGTTCAGGAAGTGTGACTGTTTATTTTCAAACTGGTGTCACAGTTTAGTCAGAGCCCCTCAACATCTGATACTGATGCACCCAACAACAGACTGGACCGCTCAAACAAACAGCACTTTTACCCAGAAGACCACTGTCTTTACCAAGCCTAACCAGGTGGTTTTGTTGCATAAACCTAACCAAGTATTATTGTTGAAACTATATGTATCTAGTGAAACAGCTAGTTACGTGTGAATCCAATGATATATAAGACACACTCACCATTTTTTACAGTGTAGCAAGGCAACATGCAAATAAGGGTGCACCAATAGGACAGCTAAAACCTGTCTGTTGTCAAAACCCTGATGGTAGTGAACCAATAGGACCATTGAAACGGCTTCAGTCTGGCAGACAAACTGGTTTAGGATCTAAAGATCTGTTTTTGTAACACATCTTGGATCCCTGCTGAGCGGTAATCCATCTCCTTCTCGGAGGATGGATTCACCTCTTTGACAACCAAATGGGGCAGGAAAGCTGTAGAGCTGGAGTAAATATTGCACTCAGAGTCCTATCCATCCCACAACTAAGTTAGAGGACAAGCAACAGCTGTGGGGCTGTACTTTCTTGCCTCAGAGCCGCCAGACCTTCCATAAATTGAAGGTTGGCCCACGGGGGACCGGTATGAAAAAGTTGGAAAAGTAAAGAGAATTGGCCACTGAACACATCACCGTTTGGCCTGCTTGAAAAGTTTACACTTCCAACACTATGGAACAACACGAGCATTGTTCTTTTTGATGAAGTTGTTAATTAACAACATTAACGAGCATGAGGAAGGGGTCGGAAAACCTCACCATTACAATGAAGGTCTTCGGCTATAATTGATAACCGTTCAGATGCTATGGCCCCCAGATATGAACTATAGACAATATAACCAACAGGCAGCTTCCAGTCGGCTCAGTAATTGCTTTGATAACAACACTTTACAAAATGAGTCTAAGGTTATAATTGCCACTTTGTTGCTTTTACATATCCATCCTAGTTTTATTTCCTGCTTTTATCATCATGATCATCCCGGCAACACAGCCCCCACCTTCATTCACATTGACTTAATTGGTTCTGCTAATGAGTAAACACATTCCCATATGTGATGTATTGTCATTGGTGACATAGAAATCCTCTTTTCGGTATACAAACAACCCACTTAATGTCTGTCCTTTTACTGCATTCAAGTGGCACACACTGTAATCTAAATGGATTACAAAAACTCTATAGGGAGCCACATGTATCTAAACCTACCAGCATGAATAATGCAACTTGGGGGCATGAGTTGTTTCAGTACTCCACTCACACAATTCATCCACTCCTCCTTCGCTCCCTCCAACATCCCTTGTGACTTCCCTCTACTCAAGCTTGCTGTACTTTCAGTATCCGTAATGTAGACGACATATGTGTATGCTTCATGTTTTTCTTTTGTTGATTAGCAAGTGGGAAAAACTAAGAGAGATCTACACAGAGTCTACACTTCCTTGCACTGTACAAAAGTCAATCCAGAATATCCTTAATTCAGGTGCCAATTTGGGCTTTTGCCATCAATGGGAAGGAGTCTGTGCAGTAGTGTTGATGTGCAAGGTAACATCAGGCTTGAATTAAACATTTCTTTCTTAACATTGTAACACAATATGACAAATAATTGGATATGCATAAATGCACTAAACTTCAATACCAGATTGGCCCATTGTCTGTCAAGTTGTGTCAAGTTGTTTCAGTCAGAATCAGACCGATACCTGATATCAGTATTGGCTCCATGTTGGCTTCTTCAGTCTCAGCAGCTGTCAATCACGACATCACAACCACTTTTTAGAGCCTCACATTTCTAATCAAAAGCAAACTTGTCAGAAAAATGAACATACTTCAACATGATGAGAACTATCTGACATGACGAGCCATATTTGGGTGAAAATCTGTTTTTGACGTGTTAACATGGAGGGGCCTTAATGACCTGTACTACTGCAACCAGCCACCAGGGTGGCGATGAAGATATTTTGGCTTCACTTTTCTTGACCGTCATGTCATCCATTTTTTTATACCGTCGATGCAATCTTCACTATGTCCAATGCATTCAAAGTAGTTTAATTAAATTAATAAAAAAATCTACATATTGTGTATTTAAGTTGACCACTTAAAGCTGTACTATCAACGTCCATTTAATCTTAAAAATAAGTCAAATGACTACGTTTAATGTGAAACGTGTCGCTCATAATGATAAATATGATCCCCCAACTCTGCGCTTTCCCTCAGCTGAAGGGAGAATTTGAGCATCAGCATTTTGGATTTACATTAATTGGATGCCCAGAGAAAGGCCTCTAAATGAATGCTAATGCTGCTTTGTGTCTGTTGAATGTTAATCAGTCAACTGTTTGCCAACACATTTACCATATCCACTTTTGTTACGCAACAAAACGTTGTGTTTTCAGGTTATTCTGCTGTGAAAGAAGAAAGAGAATAAACTTATTGTAGTTGAACATGTGTCTGTGCTTCCAGTTGGACGTTAACTCTTGAGTATGTCCTACAGCTTCGCATCCTTGTGGCAGCGGAGTCAATATAGTGATTATATCAAGTTGATAGTTCCTCTAATCTTTCAAAAATAGGTGATTGTGTTCCTCCCTAAACTGTAATTCTTTTGGTAACATGCAGTGATTGCTTATGCAATGAGGTCCATTCTTTAGTGCACTGCACCACAAGCCAACTGATATATTTCAAATCCTGTTCAAGCCACTGATGAAACAGTCAAGGAGCAGGGGCTCTGAGATGAGTCTTATAAGTCAGACTGGTGTATCATCTATCCTAAGCAATGAAAACAAATCAATACCGTTATCATTAGAGCCGGGCTTTCTTCATACATTACGTTCGCTCCAGTTCTCTCTCCATTGGAACAGCAAGTCAAATCCTCGCTGAAGCCCCGGTTCAGTTTGTCTCTGTTCTGTCTGTTACGTAATTCTAACAGCTACTTTCCTGGAGATTACATTTAGATAGCAGTTTATGAGGAAGCATGACTGGAAAATAGCAAGGGATTAGGATTTTGAAACTGCGTGTACATACATGAGAGACAGAGAGTGAGTGTACATCCTCACTAGAGACATTCTAAGTGCAAGTATGCCCATGTCTGCCCTATATGGTGGCAGGCTTAATATAGACTGTGGGTAAGAAAAGAGACTGCAAAAGAACTCCCTGAAACTTTTAATGTAGCAGTTTTGAGTAATATGATAACCTTTTATAGTCAACTCAAGAATTTGGTTGGTATTTTGGTTGGTTCATGATTCACAATACCCAAACCGACCATCTACAGCTTTGTGTGTTACAAAAATACAAATATTAAAAACTTTTCCAATAAATGTTTCATCACCCAGGATCACATCTGGGGACTGAGGTCAACCCCTGTGTGCATATTAACTAGTTATGCGTTTTAAATATAGAGTGGAGGTAATTCAATAGTTTGACACTTCATTCACAATAGAAAACAAAAGGTTGTTTTGTATTTATTTCTCCCCACAATTGGGATGTATTTCAGTGACTCTTCACATATTGCCTCTACACTCTCATTAGTTACTACGCAACCATCATGGAGCAAGAGTTTGGAGATAATTTCTGCACTGACAAAGACTGCCTTGATGAGCCCTCGTGCAAAATGTCGGTGAAACACGGCCAAACAAAAGTGTGTGCAGGGATAAAAGAGACAATAGTGTCTCTGTTTCTGAAAAGAAAATTACATTGCAGTCATAATCTTCAAAGATTAATTATATCGTCCATCTGTTGATTAATGACATTAGCATTACTATGAGCTGATTAAGGTGGGGTTTCCCCCCATATTGCGATGATAAACTGGGCGTTAAATGTTTGAATCTCTGCCATAAAAAATCTATTTAAAAGGTATTGACTTACCATTTTTGGCTGATGTCTCCTACTCATCAATTTGCAATTCTGCCCACATCAGCAATAGACTATTGAAGGCTGCTGTGAAATAGATCCAGACATGAGATGCAAACGTAATATCATTTTAAAGCTCTCAGGTACGGATGAGATATTTTGCAATGCCACCTAAGTGCTTCCACAATCTTCCTCTGCTGTTATTATCAAATAGAAAGCAGTAATCTCTTACCTTTCAGCCAACATCCATTTTAATGTAACCATGTGTGTAATATATAGTATAGACCTAGTTTTCAGTGTGATCTTGAGGCATTTAAAGGCGGGCCCACACCGGACCGAAAATCGGCGTCTTTAAGAGAGTCGGCGTCCGTGACATGAGTCTGCTTGGTGTGGTGGGCTCGAATCGGCCCACGTCAGCGTTCATTTCAGCCGATTCAAATGTGTAATCCGCCGTTCGAATCGGTCACTCTTTTACCATTCTGATTGGTGGAGGCTAGCAGCTTGACAAGCGAATCAGTGAAGCCCGGAAGTGACGATGGTAAACATACCAGATAACCAGTGGAATCGAAGAAGGTGGTCTAGAGAGGACCGCCTACTCCCAGTTTCCGTGTTTTTTGGCCCACAATACAGATTAGCGCCGCCTGTTGTTTTGGAGACATTACATCTCGCGCAAGCGCGGAACGTATGCCGTCGGCTGTAGTTCCGTAGGTGTGAACCGCCCATGTCGTTGTTCGAGTCTGCCATGTTAAGTAGCCCGACGTCATTTACCGTCGCGAATCAGGCAGTCGGTCCGTTGTGGAACCGCCTTAAAGCAGACCTCCCATGACAGACATCTTCTACTGAGGTGGAAATAACTGGGTATAAAATTGGAGGGGAGCTCTGAACAGTCCTTCTCCAACGATCTATAAGCTCCTCTTGACCTTTGTGTTCATCAATAATGGAATTTCTGCCTTTTTGGAGGAGGATAAGAACTTTAGTTCATCCTCAGACAGGAGTATTTCTTCCCCTGCAAAAACTGTTGGCTTAGGTTTCAAGTGCTCAGGAGCTCAACTAAAAGCAAATATTGAAACTTAAATGGCAGTGGAGGAAAGTGCACAAAAGAGAATTGCTGGAAAGAAGGACAAAGAAAGAAATCATCCAATTCCTCTTCATGCCTAGTATACATATCCTCCATGTTTCCTCTGACCAGTGGATGAATTATGGCATGCCATGCTACTTTCCTTGGGTTGAATGTCTGACATGACATTGGTATTCAGTGTGTGTGTGTGTGTGCGTATCTGTACGTCCATTTCTGACTCATGCAGATTGAATCCTCAGCAGCACTCGGTACATGACCTTCTCTCCAATACCAGCACTGCCTCTGGCCTTGCACATGGTAACTTGTTAATGTCAGAGCACGCTCTCTCCCTCCTATCTATCTCTGTCTCTCTCTGTCACATACAAACAGAGGTGAAAAACTTGACTCCTAGGCTTTACACAATCAAATCGTATCACTTTTCTCCCTCGTAGGCTTTGGACTCTGGCCCTGACACCCAGGAACCAGTGACCTTTCATGGGTATGTAATGAACACCATCCACAGCCTCCTCATACAGTCACTGCTCCAGGCCTAACTGACATGTAATGTAGTTTTTTCTACATGTTATATGACTCAGTTGAGCCGGCTAATGGTGCACAGTTTTAACCTTACATCATCTAAAAAGTAAACGGTTGCTAACTTTTTATCTTATAACTAAGAAAAGGTAGGATGGGATTTTAAGGCCCTGCCAGGTCCAGGTTGCACATTTGGACAATCAGAAATGCTTATGGGACAGGAGAGGACTTCCTGTCCTCTGGGCCACTCACGCTTGAAGGCTTGCATACTTAGTTTGGTGACTCATCTAAAGTGAGCTTGAGGCCTGTGTTTGTTTCTAAATGGGCTTCTGCTCTGTGACATAGGCAACAAAGTACCAAAACAGATGGTTGAAGACAAAACTCCTAGTAGTTCCTTATTTTAATGGGCCCTCTGGTAAAACCAAGTATTCACTATGTTCTCGCTCAGTCATGTCACTGCTTTAAATGCAAGGCCTTCAACAGAGAGTAGTGGTGGGTGACACAAGAATCTATTTCTATTACACACCAAAGCATGGGTGTCCTGCTCAGCCATGATGGCTAATAGGACACTGCTGGATACTTCCCTCGGTGACATCTCTCCATTATTCTCAACCCTGTTTTTCATCTGCTCTCTAAAGAATGTACACAGGATGGTTCCATCCCCACACCAATATAAGTGGCAGACAGAGAGCCAGATGGGGGAGAGGAAATGGGGGGAAAAAAGGAAAGTGCTCCTACACCAGCTGCTATCCTGAAAAGTGGTTACATTTATAGAAAGGGGAGCAGATCAAAGATGCTGAAACCATTATGCGCACATGTGGCCCCTTCTTTTCATGAGACTCCAGTGGGTCAGGTGGTAATGACTCCCCTTTCACATTAGAGGGTGTTCCGTGGGCCAAAGCTGACAAAGGAATGGGATGATCAAAGAGGCGGTGCCGCGTCGGCTTTGTGTGTTTGGTTTGGCCATGTGTGTGGGTGTGTATGGATACAAACCCCCAACCCTGACTCACTTCTGGGTGGGAGTAATGAAGCTGAGATAAACTCTACATTTTTATCTCAAAACTGTAGCCCAGAGGAGAAGGTAGCGGCCAAGAAAATAGGAAACAAACACAACAAACCTCGGAATGTCCCATTGGCTCAGTCGTAGGAAATGTACTGCTGAATATGCAACACCATAGCTACATATTGCTTGTGCACTCTTCCTTCACTGTCTTTTTGATTTCACTCTACTTCATACTATCTAAAGAGAACAAATATCAATATTAACTTGTTTGACATAAGTAAATCACTACATTCCTTTCTGCTTTGAAAAGCTATATATAAATTGCATGCCTCATATGCATTAGGTAATTGGGATACACATTTCATCTTACGTAATACTTCAGGATTTGATTCCTGGAAATGCATCCCGTGTCCACAATTACCATATATATACATACCATACTTGCAGGCTCTTGTTAACACGCACACACGTGCACAATCACGATGCAAGGCCGCTTTGAAGCTCTCGCATCGGTTACACAGAGAGAACATTCCTGTTAATTAAGGATGTGAGGCCACTGGGGCTCTGTCGACCTGCATTGTGTATGTGTGTGTGTGTGTGTGGTTGTGCAGGTCTTCTGGGTAAATACATTATAGACATCAGTTCACTCGTCTCATCTCTACACGTCCACACAGTCCACAAGAGCACAACGACAACAATATGAGCAACAGCCTTTGGGTGCTGCTGCCAAAAATATTCCAGCACGTAACCATTCCCTGAGATCACAACATGACTCAGATCACAGCTCGAAACTCCAAAACAACTGCAACAGCAGGAAGCAACTGTGCACAATGGGAAGAGGTTGTAAATGAAAACAGAGGGTGTCAGCCACAGAATGAGACAATGTTACAAAAACAACAACAACCTAGAGCTATTAAAATATCATGCATGTGTTCATAAATATACATTCTGGCTCCCCTTGTCAAATGTGACCTCCGTGCCAACAGCCAACCTTCCATGATGATAAAATGCAGCCTTGAGTTCCTCCTGGAAACTCTGGTGCAGTTCTGTCATGTCATCACTAGGAGGTGCACTTGCATGAAGCAAAACTGAATCTCCACTTCTCATAACCACAGCTCTCAAGTCCCTTCCACTGTCACCATCCCCAGTTAAACGTTATGAACCAACTATAACAGACAATATCAAACATCCAACATGAAGACACATACACGTCAGTGTGAAATATCACCAGGGGGAGACTAATCCTGAAACGTTCCCAATAATAAAGTGGTGATTGGATCGAGATGTTATTTCCCCAAATCGTGTTTTTGTAAAGTTAATTATGCTTGAATGTGTGCCAGCTCAGCAGATTTAGTAGCAATCAATTAAGGGGACCGAAAACAAGGGGGGGGTAAGTTGAACTGAAATAAAACGACTGTTCCCTCTGAGTTCTGAAACCCAGAAATCCATGCGAGTGATCGGGGAAGAGCCACACAAAGGGGTTTCCCCGTGGCTTGGGAGGGTATTCCCCGGGTAGGTTGACGCTTAGCGGGGATCATTCGTCATGAATGGCCACCCATTGTCAAAGTAGAGGTGATAATGGCCTACTTACCATATTGACTTCTGATACCATGTCTATGCTGGCTATGTCTATATTCATCCCCACTCCAACCGGAGCACCTGGAACAGATCAAAACAACACTCAGCAACAGAGAGACAGGCTGCCGGGTGCAGTCTATGTGATGGACTGACATATTCCGCGATGTACGGTTGATAATGTGTGTGTGTGCTTGATGAAAACAAAGATTAACACTCTGGCAAATTGGGCTGTTGTCAGTCGGATAATAGTTTACAGTGTCCATTGTGCGCGCTGAGCTGCGGTGAGAGTGCTGGTGATTCCCCTAAAAGTTGACATGAAATCAACCTAGCCTCTAAACAGCGAACCGCTCGATGGGACGCGGATATAAACACGAATAATCTATTTGTTTAACATTTCAACAGGCGTGCGCTGGCTGTTGACAGCCACCCTTGCCCCTTTTTTTTTACATTCAAATAAATAAGCTAGTGCACTGTATCGTTTACTTTCATCCCTCGACCACATCACTCATGTCGCCACTATCGGGCTGTTTTGACACATATAGCCTCGACTATATCATATGAAATGTCACAGACCGTGGCGGAAACGTCTCTTTTACTTATGGAAATTGTAAATATCATTGAGTTGCCGAAGATTGAAACACTGTACTGTTATGCTGGCTGACAAGGCACAAACTCGGGCAGAGTTGGCGATGATACGAGTTCATTTACCTCCGAAATCTGGCCTCAATCGTATATCATAACCTTTCAACAGTCTATCCACCGTTTCTTTAACCAAAGACATATTGCTAGGGTCATTGGCACCGGCACTAGGAAGGAAGAGAGAGAGAGAGAGAGGCACACAGCAGGTTTTAAACACGAGACATTCTTCAACCACAAAGTGTCCAAGTATTTTGCATTCCGCCTGTAACACAGTCACACTTAGAAAAAAAAACGAGTGGAGCATCCTCCGACCATCTCACTTACCTTTGGGCGCACGCCACGGCCGCTACGAGAGGCAACAACCAGGCGCAAAAGCACCTCATTCTTCGTATTCTGAACACTGCCATACTTATATTATGTGTGTGTTTCTTTTAGTGAAGGCAGACGAGGTCCAACTTATTCTTGCCAGTGCAGTAATTCCAATGCCGGGCGCATGCGTATTCCCGACCACAACATCAAGAAGCAGCGCTGCCGCTGCTGCTGATGGTAGTGGCAGATGTAGTATACCCAGCCACGGAGAGATTTAAAGGAGAACCAAGACTACGAGTTACCCAGGGGCACACGGGGGTCTCCCTGGTTCCTTTACACACACACACACACACACACACACACACACACACACACACACACACACACACACACACACACACACACACGGTGTGACCGTTTTTAGAAGCGGTCACCGTGACGGGAAAGTTGTCGGTTCGAATCCACGGGGACGAGGTGGGAAATGTGGGTGGAGTTTTCTCTCTCTCGCTTCGCTCTTCAGACAGCCGTCAGCCAAGTCATCTAGCAGTCCCTGAGCAAGGCACTTAACCCCGCTGCTCCAGCAGAGCTGCTCAGGGGCTCCCGGCTGAAATCTCTTCTGGACAGCTCTTACTGTAAATGTGTGTAACTTCTTGAGCGTGAAACGGGGAAGTACTTGAGCATTCAGCTTAACTCCATGACTCAATACGTTTTAATGTTGAACAGCAAAGTGAATATCAACGTCTTCAAGTGAAATGCCTACGTCAGACGGTAATGAGACGGATAAAGATCGTATCATTATAAGGCTTTAGGTCATATTCTGCATTTAGTTTGCATTTATTGCAGAATATTGCTCAGTGACATCACCCTCATGGGTGTCGACGTGAGTCAGATACAGAGCCAGGGAGATAAAACTGTTCTTAGATTGTAGTTCTTCTGAGTACTGCCAGGCGGTTCATATGTGAAAGCTGAGGGAACAGAACAGATTCACTGCTTGTTCACTCCTTTACAAGAAAAAAAAAAAAAACGGGGTTAAACTTCTCTCTATGGTGCTGAAATGCCTGCATTCAGTCACCCCCTCTCTCTGACTCTGTCCATGGTGCTGAATGTGTGCAGTCAGTCACCCCCTCTCTCTGACTCTGTCCATGGTGCTGAAATGAGTGAATTCAGTCACCCCCTCTCTCTGACTCTGTCCATGGTGCTGAAATGAGTGAATTCAGTCACCCCATCTCTCTGACTCTGTCCATGGTGCTGAAATGAGTGAATTCAGTCACCCCCTCTCTCTGACTCTGTCCATGGTGCTGAAATATGTGCATTCAGTCACCCCCTCTCTCTGACTCTGTCCATGGTGCTGAAATATGTGCATTCAGTCACCCCCTCTCTCTAACTCTCTCCATGGTGCTGAAATGCATACATTCAGTCACCCCCTCTCTCTGACTCTGTCCATGGTGCTGAAATGAGTGAATTCAGTCACCCCCTCTCTCTGACTCTGTCCATGGTGCTGAAATGAGTGAATTCAGTCACCCCATCTCTCTGACTCTGTCCATGGTGCTGAAATGAGTGAATTCAGTCACCCCATCTCTCTGACTCTGTCCATGGTGCTGAAATGAGTGAATTCAGTCACCCCCTCTCTCTGACTCTGTCCATGGTGCTGAAATATGTGCATTCAGTCACCCCCTCTCTCTGACTCTGTCCATGGTGCTGAAATATGTGCATTCAGTCACCCCCTCTCTCTAACTCTCTCCATGGTGCTGAAATGCATACATTCAGTCACCCCCTCTCTCTAACTCTCTCCATGGTGCTGAAATGCATACATTTAGTCACCCCCTCTCTCTAACTCTGTCCATGGTGCTGAAATGTGTGCAATCAGTAACCTCCTCTCTCTGACTCTGTCCATGGTGCTGAAATGAGTGAATTCAGTCACCTCCTCTCTCTGACTCTCTGTCCATTGTGCTGAATGTGCTCTCCTCTCTCACTGTCACGTTGCCTCCACACAAAAGGGGGATTCCGTGCTATGAATGCATCCCCGCACACCAACAGTTGCTCACGCATCGATCACCAAGAATTCGGGCCTCTGACGAGTAAATGAGAAGCGTGGCTTAATACTCTGAGCGGCGCAGCGCCAGTGGAATGCCTCGGGGCTGGAAGCAGGAATGCATGGAGCAGAGCGGAGCAGAGCAGTATGCACTGAAGCCTGCACTCAGCACATGCACGCTTGTGGCTCCGAGCCCTGGTAAGCAGGATATACACCACTGTGTAAACTCGCACACGAATCGTCATGGATATGGTGGGATCAGGGGTGGATGTTAAAGCAGTGAGCCCTGTGTAGGAGTCCTACAGTAGATCTACTGCCTGAGAGAGGAGGGGGACAGAGGTGATCCCACCACGACGATGCTACTGTATTGTAAAAGCACAATTGGGACTTGAAATCTGTCCATTATATGATTCTGCACATGTTGGGTTTTATAGATTTGTTCACATAAAAAATAAAAAAACATAATGAAATAAAATTATGCACCCAATTCAACCTGATGGGGGCACTGTAAAATGTGAAGAATTTAAATGGTGAAGATAAAGATAAAACGAAGTTTGATTGGGTAATCAATATTTTATTTTCAGCCCCATTGCACAAATTGCCTCTGCAGGGGGTTGATATGAAATTGTTGACAGGCAAGTGATAGTTTTGCAGCTGGATTTTTGGTTTTGAATTCATTTTTAAGCCCCCACACACATCCAATTAAAATGCATGTAAAATATATTTACAGTTGAATTTTATTACCTGTTTTTTTGTTGGAGATTAAAAAGTGTGTCATGTGTTTCTTCCAATAGTGTTATGCATAGCAATGATTTAACCTAAGGACAGATATTTACTGTCTTGAAAATGCAGTTTGTCTCGGGTATGTTGTTGTGGTTTTCCAGTCTGCTTTCCTTGATCGATTAAGTCATTTTGTACATTCTAATGTATGCTCCTTCACAGAGGATTTGGCCCTTGCATTGCTTTGAACACTCACATAAATGTGCGTGATGTCAGACCTCTTCTGTACTTGACAGTTGGCATTAAGCCTAATATGGCCTATCTCTGTATTGTTTGTTTTTGTGATTGAATTATTTGAGAGCTTAAGTACAATTTTACAATGATTAAATTACCCGTAGGCCTATATTCTGCTAATTACAAACTGCTGTAGTTATGTCAATTGTGTTGCACTCCATCCTCATAACTAGATTGAAAAACATGATGTATTTATTAGGCATTTCTAAACATTTGTTAATCAATTCGACACACATTTTTAGCATTCCGTCCCTCTAAATGCAACAATAAGATTTATTTTCTACACTCTGCCATGGTTTTACAATCAGGGCTTTTCAAGACAAAGTGGTGCATAGAGACAACGCAGCAGTAATATAGTGTGCGTTCGGGATGAAGCACTTAACCACAGTAAGTGTAGTGACTGTCTGGGGTGCTTCCTGATTACCTGCTGTCAAGAATAACGAGAACTCTGGAATGTTCCTTAGGACGTGCCTTTGGTCTGCTCCGGTGCGTGCGGTAAGGTCAGCACCACGGATAACAATCATGACATTTGGTACATCATGTCCTCCTTGGCCTTCATCCATGTTTTATATTAGTTGTGTCACCAACAAAAAGTGTTTGGTTGTGTGGTACAGGTAGGACATGATCACTATCCGTCAACGCTTTTCATATCATGCATGACCTGTTTTAGCTTGTATTTCATAACTCACTAATATTCCTCTGAGGGCAAACCATAGAGGTCTTTACCAATCCCAATGTTGTGAATTTAGTAAAAAGTTGTTTTGTAACTGTTCAATGTCAGTGGGTAGATGTTCACATTCCCTCAAAACTGGCACTGAGGCAAGCAAAGAAATAGTAAGACCTGCTATGCTGCTCTTAATGCCTGATTTACTGACTTGTTAAACATTCCCAAAAGGGCTCTAGCTCTCCTATTTTCTCTCTCTATCTACGTCGTTCTGCATCTTTGCACTAAGAGGGAATATAAAGACTGCTTTTCTGAGCCCCTTGGTAAAACACCAAGTATTTCCAGCAGTGCAATATTCAGGTTTTTGTGTGCCGAAGAACAAAATGTTTTTATGTTGTTTCACATCAGTAAATGGGTCTGTTTGCTGGCATCTTTGCAAGATGATGGAAAATGTGCATGTGTAGGGGAGAAGCGTGGTCTCTCTCTCCCTCTCTCTCTCTCTCTTTCATTCTGTGTGTGTGTGTGTGTGTGTGTGTGTGTGTGTGTGTGTGTGTATGTGTGTGCACCTGAGTACACAGATAACACATCTCAGTCCAGTGTGTGTCATGACATTGACTTGATGTTGCAATAAATAACCAACATGATGTGGAAGAAAAACAACCCCCAAAAAAACTCAAATATTGGCACACAATGTCACACACTGAGTGTTTAGTTGGGCAGAGCATTTGATGTCAGCTTTAGTTCCTCACACACATATACATATACACGTGGACACACTGTGTCGTGGTTACCTTTGGCAGGCATTGTGAGTACTGAAGGTAAACACGCACACACACGTGCACATACTGCATAGTTCTAAAACCCTTAAAGTAAAATGTAAATTTCAATAAGAATTAAACTCACTTTTTATTCTTTTGGTCAAATATTTGGGGGCGAAGTGTTAAGACAGTGTTCATCTTATACATTTCTAAAAAAGAAAACAATTTAATTACAACATTTTTATCTATTATGATGTGAAATGTATCCTTGTTAAATGATGTAGCTATAATTCTACCTCTACCACACCACATGTCTCATTTATGACTGTTTCTCCAGCTAAATCTATTGTAAAACCTTGCCAAATATTGGAAAAACTAATAAAGCCACTGTAATCAGCTTTTATTTATTTAGCCATTGCAGGCGAATCCAGAGGGAAGGTGGTGAGAGAAGTGTGAGGATTAAGATGCAGTGCTTAATAAACCGCTACAGCTTGTGGTCTTAGTGGGGAGTTTGCACCTGGTCTGTTCTCAGCAGGTAACACCTCCCTTGGATCGACTGTCTGATATCCGTCCAGTCGCACAGAGATGGAGCGGCAATATGCCAAAGCACATGGGCAAAATATAAAAGCGTCATTTCACCCACTTACTCTCAAGGCTGTGTCTATGAAATGGCCTTCAACAGTGTGGAGACACAATAGATATACAGTATCTATTAGTACATATACTGTATGCAAACATATGTCATACATGTGGATTTAAGGTTGGATGTCCGATAACAATGACCAAACAACATAAGCACCCAACGGTTAATATGTGTGGTATAATTGAACACACTGTTCCACTCTGCCTTTGTCTGTACTGTAATTAGAGCATTGACATCACTGATTAGAGCTCCTTAACTCTGCAGGAAAGCTCTATTAGAGGCCTGTGGAAGGCACATTCAAATGATGTCCTCTAATTATTGACCTGGTGAGGATTTTAGGCATTCGAGACACAAAAGTACTTCAGAAACCACCCCCTCAAAAAAGTGTAGTGCAATTATAGATGTCTGGGAAATGATTGATTTTATTTATGAATTTACTTTTTTCTAAATTCACTTTTCCCCTGGACAGGATATACACCTAACCCATACATTTACAGCCATGTGGTGGTGGAAGAAATATACAATTACTTGGTCTCATGGTTGCAACTCTACATTGTAAAAATAGCTTCTCTAGTGCAACCTTACATTTAAAAAAGAACAACTCAACTCAGAAGTAAGTTTTAATAGGAGAATGTAATTAAAGCATCAAAAGCAAAATAGTGAGTGCCCTCTGTCAAACGTTGTGGGGTCATTGATGCAAAACATAACTAAAATCTAAATCCTACTTTGCAAATGAACTACAATACAATTAATTTTCACATAAAATATGTAAACTATTTTCTTTAAAATGTAATAGAAATGTGAAGGGGCATATGCAAATACAGTGCTAAACTAAAGTATCTCAAATGTATACTTTATTTATAGGACAACTAGTTAAATAGGTTTGGTTTAATAAGTTCTATAGTTTCTGTAACTGATTTGGCACCAAACTTTAAAAAGCTGTGTTCAGGAACCGGGTCGATAAGCAGGAATAGTGCAAACAAAGTGGCATTTACTTAAAAAAAAAATGTTTACTGAAACAAAGGACAAAATAAATGAAACCTGGGAACGTCAATAAAACGAAATTAAACTTACCGAAAAGAACACCAAACAAAAGTAAACATTCCAATAATTAAAAATCGCTCAGTTACTGCCGACATCTCAATCTATGGGCACCCATCCATAATGATGAGCAAACCAAATATAGAACTTCATTAACTGAAGAACTATGTTACCTATCTTCCTCCATCTTAACAATGCCCAGCCCTGCTCTGCTCTGAGGACATTAGCAAACAGCACTTTGCTTAATTGGGAGCCAATTTACGCCGACATCCCTGGCAGAACTTCAACAAAGAATACTATGAACCGGGCCTAGTGAAAAGGGAGAAACACTTAAGTAAATGACATTCTGGGATGTCAGGTTGTGTTGACATTGCTAAAAAAAATTAATGGGGCAACAAACGAGGGTGGTCAAACAATCAGAGAGGTTGTAAACAAATTGACATGTAAACCACTTGATTTGGATGTAAGAGAAAAATGATGTCCAGGGATTTGTCATCATCGCACAGGAAAACAGTAAGTGTCTGTCAGTTGAGTCGGACAATCCTGTCAGCTTGTTTGCAAGCTGTCCGATTGTTTCCCTGTCGGACCTGTTCGTTGTTGCTGTGTTACGATCTCCCCAATTACTTTGGACAGTTGTTGTAATAACCGAGAGAACCGATGGGTAATGCATGATATTACATCAAAACACCTGAAACCCCTGAAAGCTCTCATTCAACCCAATTTCTTAAAAAATAATACAATTTAAGGGTAAAAAATAATAATAATCTTCTTAATCAGGACTGTGTCGATGTAGGTTGATCAGATTATTATGACAACTATTATTATTATTATAATTATAACTAACTTCATTAGTTCGCAGAATAAATGTAAATCTCCCACTGAAGAATCAGGATGCCAAAACAAGGCTTCGACCCCTGCATCCAGGCTGTGAGGATGTGACACTCTCAGCTCCAGTTAGGTTCATGACTTTGTCACCATGCATCGTAGGTCCACAGTAGCACTCCATCCATCACTATTGACCTTTACTGGAGAATGTGGCCTCAAAATGCCCCTGGATGTGTCCTGACTGCAGGGTTTCCATGCAAGCCCTAGCACCACCAGAGGGTTGCCATTGGCCAGGATCTCTTCCTGTCCCTGGCAGAATGGCATGGTGGTGCTTCAGACCTCTGAGGTGTAGATAAGCAGGACAAACGAAGTCCATCAGCCAACCTTTATGCCTCATTACCCTCCCCCGACCAGAGGAGGCGCCACCTGCTACCTCCTCAAGGTCGTGGTGCCCTTCCTCACATAGTGACCACCAAAAAAACAGCAGATAGTTGGCAGGTGCCTTGACTACATTCTCTCTCTCAGCTTTTCACTCTCTCCCTGACAGACGTTGGTCATCACTGCCAGAACTGCTGACAGGAGTCCAGGGTGAGTGTCGGCTTTAGCCACAGTTGGAACGGGTGGAAAGATGGAGGGAGTGGTGGAAGGAGGCGAACGATAGGAGGATTATATCGAGGGCCTCTGCCAATAGCCCCCCCTTTTGGTGTCTTGGCATCAGAAATGATGATTTAAAAGATGACACAGGATGATAACGCAGCAGTTGGCCCCTCGTGTCGCCGTCTCACCATGCCACCTGCAGATTGCAAAGATCAAGAGCTACTGTGACACAGCGAGGCCGATACTTGATGCCATTCAACGTGGCCCTTGAGTTTCAACTTGGCATCCAGTTGAGGAAGAAATGATACTATGTAGATAGTACAAAACGGAGACTTTAATCTCTCACTGGATAGGAAAACTCAATAAGCAATAAGCAGTTCAGTGGTGTCTTATCAAATCCCCCCCCCCCCCAACACACACACACACACACACACCCTGCATGTATTCAGGTAATAAACCAGCTGTTTCTCCCAGACCAGGCAGTATCGGATCAACTCAGTTTGACACGACACCACAGAGTTGGCAAAGTACTACCTCTGCAGGCTCCCTGACTTTAACTTGACATTGATTTCATTTCCATAACTACAAGTGGTAACCATAGAGACTGAATACTAACGCTCTATTCTTACATCAGCTGAAGGATGGATATCTTATGCAGAGCACAAATTTAGCATCGGCTAAATGATTTGTGTGTAACTCATAAAGAACAAGTGTTGAAAGAACTAAACTTTTAATTCAAAGGATGTATGACCTCTCTCCTGGTAGCCCATCATTGAGTGTGTGTGTGTGTGTGTGTGTGTGTGTGTGTGTGTGTGTGTGTCCAAGGGCACTTTTTGTTACTCTCTCTAGCTTTGAGTTTGAATTTTAGATTTCATACTCGGGTTGTTTTGTGTCCATTCCAATGTCATTAACAGTTGCGATTTCCTTGACATGTGACTTTTCTTGACTTCAGCAATGAAACGTGGATGTGTCATGTCGGTGGCAGTGATGCAGTCATTAATGAATTTCTGTAATTTGACACAATTAATATTTGTTTGTCATGCTGTACAGTATGAATTCATGCAGCCTTTACACATACATGCAGTGCAAACATATACTCTATGTTAATAAGTACATATAAAAACCCATGTGACACATGTCAAGTTTAAACGTGAATGAAACTGAACGATATATATGAGCTGTAAATGTGAGGATCCTAATCCTGAAGTACATTATCGTTGTTTATTTCAACTTGTGTTTTGTCTTCTTTGTGTATTTCACTGGAGGCTGTTGGCCTGGTTTCATGCTGCTGAAGTTTTCCTTCCCTCTTCATTCTTTTTTTTTCTAAAGTTTACAAGTCAACTCAGAAAGTAAGAAAATAAAGTTGTCTTAACAAATTGTGTTGCAGATAAAATGAATCAGTTGCCATAGAAATCTGATCTGATGTGTGTACGGGAATACATCTGTGCAATGTTGTGTATGCGTGTGTGTGTGTGTGTGTGTGTGTGTGTGTGTGTGTGTGCGTTGACCATTCTGTGCCATTTAGAGAAAAGATCAATTGTTCTGCATAAAATTTACATTGATAAACCTTGAGGCAATAAAGTTGATTAGGTTGCCTTCCTGTGTGTTGCGCTGCCTTCCCTCTCTGTGTTCTGCAGGCTGTTGGCAGATGTCCAGCACAGTTCAGTGTGAAGCCCTTTGGTTGCAGTCAGGCATAAGGTCAACCGAGGCATTGAGGACAACTGTTTTCTCCAAATCAACATTTATTTTATCTTACTATGATATGGTTTGGTCTCCATGGAAACTGCAGTGGATTCATTTTTTTCTTTTTTCAAATCCACTGGAGGGGAAGCAGCACATCATGTCTGAGGAGTAGGGATTTTAAAGAACGCTGGTATATTGTTGTGGATATGAGCCTATGGGGGAGTGAAAAGGGCTGTCCAAAAGTTTTCAAGCTCCTGAGTTTAATGTGGGTCTTAAACAATGAGGTCACTGATGTGGAGGCACTTACATACTGCAGCCAACCACTAACCCATGCACAATGCATAACCTCCAACGTGTACATTTAAGTGGGGATCCGCATCATCAACATTTATCTTCCAACTCCTCTCCCGTCTCAAACTTTCTACCGAACCCTCACTCCTAAAAACATCACCAAATGCAAGTCTTAACCCTAAAGCTTTTTGACCACCAGATACAGACTGAACCTCAACACTAACATTCATTTTTACCGCTACACATCATTCACGTCACTTTCAGAAGCAATGTCCAAAAAAATCTTCACCTTTCTATTCCAATGGAACACATTTAGTTCTTAATAGTCTAGAAATACACACACATTCCACGGCACATGCTGAGCTTCTTCTTCTGTAAGTGGTTACCATAGATACCACATGGTGAGGCTCATGAAGTACAGTGGGTCCATCTCACGTGGGAGCTATCGTGTATTTATAGAAGCACTGTGGTGTGGCCAGAAATGAGTTTAGACAATGCGATTTTTTTTGGGCAATAACAAGCAATGAAGTGCTGTAGTGTGTAAGAGTTAAAGTGAGTGAGGACGTACTCGTATGTTAGCGGTGACTTTGGATCGTCATTGCTTGTAGAGCTTCAGCGCAATAAGAATAAGTTGGATGTCGGAACTGACCGTGGTGCTGAAAGGACGGCGAGGCATTCAGAATATTCATATCTCCAACAAAAGGGCTCTTTCATCCGTCAGATTCTTTCTCTTTTTTCTCATCCATTTGTGCAGCTTTTTTCTCTCTACCTCATGCATGTCTTTGCATATGTCAGCATCGGTCTGTCCACAGAAAGAATTATAATGAGTAGCACTGAGCAAACAGTTTAACAAAAAAATCTCTTTCTAGTTCTACCATCTGAGAGCTCCTCTTCTTCAAAAGGTCAGCAAATTTTGGAGAGATTCTTGCAATAATCTGCTAACTCTGCACCAAGCTGCTGTTATGGGGAATCAAATGCAGAGTACATATCATGATATGTTTAATTAAATCCTATTTTGTTGAATAATGAACTAATTAACAAACTCGTACTGAAGGCTTTTTTCTCTCTCTCTTCTGCGAAACACGCTGGATTTCGAAGTATGTCCCCTTATCTTCCCGAAGTAATTGTACTTCCCAAACTGACATAATTGAATTGCTACCCATCCTGGCATGTGAGGTGTATTGTTCTCAAGGAATGAAGCAAACCCTAATTGCAATACATCACAATCACTGCACCTTTTTCATCTCAACTCAGACTCAAGTCTAATGAATGGTTCAGTGGTTATAGTTTGTGGAAATATTGTCCATTAGATATAATGACCTCCTTGTATTTAACATTGTCCCATTGACATGGCCTTTTCAAAAAAACGAATGACCAATTACATAGAGGTATGAATTGGGCCATATGGAATAGGACGGCTATAGCAAGATAATCAATAAAACTGGAAAAAAGGATTCACATGAGCTTACGATTATCTCCGTTGACTTTCAGTTAGCAGAGTTATTATTATCTGTCTTACATGATGATCTGCATTTACACAGCTTGCAGTGTATCCATTCAAACCATCTGCTTCTCTGCTCTCTGAAGCACTTATGTTTGGCTGGGTGCCTGACACTTCAAGACTTGGTAACCAGGAAGACAGTCATCCAGTCAGGAAGACGGTATTGCATTTTAATAGATCTTTTAATACTCACTTAATAGTCTCTAAGTCTTCCAGCCCTTTCAAGAGATGCATCTATAGCTGAAAAAAAATCTAAAAATAATCTACTGACAGGAAATCAGGTGGACTAACAGACCAAAGGTACACAGATGCAGTAATTCATATAGGTGACATGTCTAACAAGTAGAGATTAATGATGATCACATGGTTGTGTGATTCCTACCAGCTATAGAGGTGGATTAATGGCATGGTGTGTCCACTATACATCTGCTTGCATGTGGTGTTACGGGCCATCACAAGGGGCGCTAAGCTGCACATTTGCACCAATGAGAGGTTCATTCTCTTCCTGGCTGATCTGCGACCTCATCTATTGCCAGCAAAGTGAATCAGGTCAGGGGCCTTTCATCGTCGGCACGCTGTAGTTGGTCACATGAGCTGACCTCACGCTGGATAAGATGTAGTTGATCATAGCATTAGGGTCAGATTGTCTACCAACAGCAACTGAAACATCAACATGTTCAAACATGATATTAGAGTAATTCACAACTGCTACTACTGCAGTACTTATGTATTATTACTGTTGTTTCTCCTACTTGCTTGCTCCTGCTACTTCTGCGTCTATTCCTACTATTCCTACTGCTTTTCTCCTAATACTGCTACTCCTCCTCCATCTATTGGTGCAACTCTTAGATGGTAGGTTGAAGTGGATCCTGGGGAAATATATATCATTTTTTATTTGATCCCACAGCACATCCAACAAGGTCACATATCCTCCAGAACAACACACCACTATCGAGCAACTTTACCTCATGCAAACTTAAAATCTTACTAAAACTTCCACTTTTACTATAACTATAGTCAATAAATCTGTCAGTACCATCACTGAAAAAGAAGAAGACTCTTTCCATTCAGGCCGTAACGTCTAATCTTTGACAGGACTCACTCTGGATGTGCTTGATCCATTGTTTTACTATGTGATTTCAATCTTGTGTTTTGAGTACAAAGAGACCAGCGTTGAAAGATTAGCTTGCGTAATCTCCACATTTAAATGCTGTTTGAAGAGTATCCTATATTTTTCCCTCACCTAAATTATGGATAAACTATGAAAGTACTTATAATGAAAAAGTAATGTGCTCAATTGAAACACAATAGAGTGGAATTACTTGCTGAAGTTGTCAGAAATCATTTGATCTTGATTATTATTATTTCATTTTTGATTGCAGGAAATGTTTGGGTTTTTTTTGCTGTTGAAAGGGTCCGGTTAGGTTACTGTAAGTTTTGTGAAGTGCATGAGTAACAATCAATTTACAATTAATTAAGTCACACACTGTAGTGCTGTTAAAAGGTCCCTCCCACACAGTGTTTGCTTTAACGCTTCCTTGTTCACCAACCTTTTGTTGGAAAAAGCTTCCCACTGAATGTACCGCTAGTGCATTTATTTTCACCCAACATTTACAAAAAATAAATACATAAAAAATATGACAAATTCCCCTTTAGCACTTGGCCAGCATTCCCCTGTACCTTCGCCTGTCAGTTGATGCTTGTGCACAGTCGAGGAGTGCCACTGAAAGATCAACTTTACGAGCACTGGTGGCAAAATGATGCAATATTTCCTGAATTTGTGTGTTTTTTTTTTGTACATTTATAAACCTCATGTCAGCGCTGCAGGAATAGCTGCCTTTGTGTTTCCCCCTTGCTCCCTGTCTATGGATAGTGTGAGTTTGAAGTTGCACTAAATGTATCTACCACCTACTCCACTCAACCACCCAACCACTATATGAATCACAGTTCATCATGTTTTTATCTCTAGTAGCAATTTTCTGTCTTTCTATGGCCAAGGCTTGTGCTTTCTGCACACACACGTGCACGCACACACGTGCGCGCACACACAAGGGGATAGTAACACACAGGGATAACAAAAGCTCAGAGGGTGGTCGATAAAAAATGACACTGCATTCAAAAGGTCACTTGTTTATACTGTCCATTGATATTATTATAGTGTTGTGCACCCCCCCCCCCTCTTTATTTCTCTCCATCGCGCCTTTTCTCCTCCTTTACTCAAACGCGCACAGTTGCCGTCATCATCATCATCATCATCTCCATCAAGCAGAAACATGTTCGAAATATCCAAGTTGCTCATGAGAGCGATGCATTCCTTGTAAAAAAAAAAAGAAAAGAAAAGAAAAAAGATGCCTTGTTCGGTTAATGTTAAAGCCCCCCCAATCGTCCCTCCTCTTCACTCTCTTAAAAACTCTTCAGGTTTTTCCAACTGAGCGATTCTGAGGCGGGCGCAACCGCACTGGAGGGGGAAGTCAAGTCGTGCTGGACTGGCGCGGTATCCTCGCACGGTTCGCAACTCAAAGAAATACTTGACCCGCGTTTAATCATGCCGTTAAACGATGGACTATGCTGATTTTAAAAGTTGACCAGGGATTTCTAGTTGTGGGGTGCTTGCGAGGCATGGCTTTCCTTTTAACTTGCTTATTTCTGTCTTGGTGAGTATGACAACTCTTTTCTCTGCATGTTCTGCGACTTTTACGCACAGGGAAACCAACGGCTGTGGACGGATGTGCGATTTGAGAAACTATGTGCCTTTTTTTATCATCTGTTGGAACGAGATTGCATTAGTGCATATATGTGCTTTAGTTACAGTGTGAGCAGCGTTTGGGGAAATCAGCCCGGTGATACCAGTATCTATTTGGATAACATCACGCGCATATTGGATAGATTACTGGATGGTTATGACAACAGGCTGCGACCTGGATTTGGAGGTATGCTGATGACCGTTTCACATTATATTTCACCGCCTCGTGCATGATTAGATTATAATGTATTCCATCATATGGTCAACTTTAACTCCAGTAGCTGTGTGTGCATCGTTTTCATTTAGTTTTTGTGATCTAATAGTTCGATATTACATTTTATTTTCTGGTCTACAATTAAGACAAAACTGCCAGCTGAAAACTGAGTTTGAGAATCAACTTGAATCACTTTAATTATTATTGTCTGTGGTTATTTTGCTGTACATTACATATAGCTTTATTTTTCCATTGCTTTATATTTTGAAAAACATTTAAATGTCTGATCCAAAATGGTTGTTTTTGTCTATATCAAGACAACTACTTGTCTCTCTGCTGTAGGTCCCGTTACAGAGGTCAAAACTGACATCTTTGTCACCAGCTTTGGACCTGTGTCAGATGTTGAGATGGTATGTAAACCACGCTGACCACCGAGACGCTGATAAGGGATGCACAGGATTAGTATCTGTCTGTTATACAAGTGCATGTGTTTCCTCACTTTTTAAAGTAAATGCCAATGTTTGCACGCAAAAGAGAATATGTTCAGTTTTCCCGGTGCATATAGCATCAAGTCACTCTCCCAGCCTTCATTATTCCAGCATTTGGGCAGGACGTCATTAGTGCAGCTTAGGATTTTAATCTGGTTGACAATCCCCCCGCCGGGGAAGGCAGAGAGACAGATATGTGGCTGATGTTGGGAGGGGATAGGTTTGCTACTCCTGTCATGGGATAGGCTGAGCGCTGAATGTCTGTTGTACTCCACGCTGTTCAGGCTTTAGGCTTTCAATGCATCTAAAGCCCTCTTGAACTGCCATGTGATACGCTGGTGGCGGTTCTACAGAGACGCATGTAAAAGCCTCTTCAGGGCAACATGGCCGTCCATTTGATGTGAAAGCATACTAGACTTTATGATGACTCTGTGGATAAAATATACTGTATTCACGTTTGTATGAGGCATCATCATGCAGCCAACAAACTCCCATCATTTCCATGAATGTCAGTCCATAGAAAATATGATAAAAGATAAGTTCTTTATAACATTGGAAATCATGTTTTATGTATTGGCATCTGCTGAATTTTCTAAACACGACAAAGAAACATCATCTTGGGGCTATTTTGAGAAGAAAACAATAAATGTCTTGATTCTATATTTTTAATTGTGTTAGTATTGGCAGCAAGAGTACAATAGTGCAGAAATTAAAACAACAACTACATTGCCACCGCTCTACCCAGCAGGTCCAGCAAAAACCATGGCTCACAAACCCATCTGCCATGTCTCCGGGGGTAGTGGAGATGGTAGCGGGAGGAGCAGAAGCAGCACTGGAATTGGTAGGAATAGTTAAAAAAAAACCCTCTAACCTCCATCCAGGAATACACCATGGACGTGTTCTTCCGTCAGACATGGATCGACGAGCGGCTGAAATTCGAGGGCCCCATTGAGATCCTGCGGCTCAACAACCTGATGGTCAGCAAGATCTGGACGCCGGACACCTTTTTCCGGAATGGCAAGAGGTCGATCTCTCACAACATGACCACCCCCAACAAGCTGTTCCGCATCATGCAGAACGGAACTATCCTCTACACCATGAGGTAAGAGTGCTGGACGGTGAGCTCCAAACCCAGCCAAGACCGGAATAGAGCACAGGCCTGGAAAGCAAACCAAACAAACATGCGTCCAAGAATGTGCACAGACATGAAAAGAAATGAAGAGTGCCTACCCACCCCCCAAAAAATGAAAAAAAAAAACAAGATATGTGCCATCTGATAATGAAAACAGGCCTGGAAAGCAATTAAAACAAACATGACTCCAGCTCTGTTCCAATGCAGCACGGGGGGAAAAGAAATCTGTTCGAGTTACTGATGGCACAAAAACTGTCTTTTAAGATGATTACAACTTTATTAAAAAATACTGAATGTATAAGTTCAAGACCTGTATTTGATCCATATTGTAAAATATTGTTTTTTTCTTTCTCCAGGATATTATATATTGATCTCTACAGAAATCATAGTTTTTTTTTTCCTGGGGGGGTTGTAAGCCTGCAAGGCACCACAATGACTGGATCCAGCTCAAAAACACTAATTGCTGAGCAAGCAACAGTGTATGAAATATAAATCAAACACCCCTTCCAACCCATTCTCCATTCTGACAGATTAACTATAAATGCGGAGTGTCCCATGCGTCTGATGAACTTCCCGATGGATGGCCATGCCTGCCCGCTCAAGTTTGGGAGTTGTGAGTTTGTTCTCCGTTAAGCCTTTCTGCTCTGACAGATGGTGTCATTCTCATATGATCGCTCTGTCACCGAGCAACTGACTGTCTGACAGCATACTGTATATTCATGCAAGTTTGTTGCAGGGTTATTTGTTTGCATGCTTATTTATTTATTTGATTTGTTACTTTTGAGAACGCAGATAATCAGGTCAGTTGTGAAAAGCAGAAACCAGGCAGCAGTGATCATCGTCGTCCCTTTTGTCTGTTATGTAGTGTGAAAGATTCTTTAAGCTTTTAATGAAATAGTTCTATGGTGGATGTCTAAGTTTTAACACAGTCCTTCATCCATCCTGGCTAGATGCTTACCCCATCAGTGAGATCGTGTACACTTGGAAGAAAGGTCCTCTGTCCTCCGTGGAGGTTCCACAGGAATCCTCCAGTCTGCTGCAGTACGACCTCATCGGTCAGACGGTGTCAAGCGAGAGGCTGAAATCCAACACAGGTGAGGAAATCTTAGAAATCTGCTCACATTTGTGCAGTGTGTTGATTCGACTATCATCGTTTTAAGAGTCTGTTGTTTCGGGAGGTTTCTCTGGAGTTAGAGAACAGTGTTACCTTAAAATACTACTTGTGGGTGTATGAGTTACTGATTTGCCACTCATAAAAATACACTCTTTACTCTTTCAGGGGAATATGTCATCATGACAGTCCACTTCCACTTGCAAAGGAAAATGGGCTTCTTCCTGATCCAGACTTACATCCCCTGTATTATGACCGTCATCTTGGCCCAAGTCTCTTTCTGGATTAATAAGGAATCTGTTCCAGCGCGGACTGTGTTTGGTAAGATTTATTTATTTATTTACTCATTCCAGTGGAAGTTTCAAGTTCATATTCAAGTGAAAAGCAGTGTTAATGCAGTCTGAAGCTAATGGAAGAAGAACACATGCTGCACATTGCTGTCCTGCTGGGATGAATTCATTTGGAAAATTCAAGAATCTTCTTGCTTTAGCTGCCAAAAATTGTAATACAATGGCTTGCCCATGATGGGGGGTTTTCTTCCAAAGCATTCTCACTTGTTAATTCCCTGAATAGAAGTATCATCTCTAAAGTTGTACATGCATCATTCAGTCTGGTGCAGTTCTGCTCGTCCTGAGGAATCTTAGTTTTCTATGTTGCAGGAGTTCATATTGAATCCTTGTTTTGCACAAACTTTATTTTTTTTTTTTGAGTATCCAAAAACTCAAATGAGAATGTATCGACTCACCACCCACTGCTCGACCCGAGTGTAAGTCTAGCTCTGCAAACTTTTAGCAAGCACAGTTATCTACTTACTGTGCTGTGAGTGGTTTGAACTGCACGGAGTGCTCCTTAAGATACAACCATCTGGGAAGAGAACAAAGACAGACACAGTCACTGCGATATATTTGAACCTTTTCTTCATTAGCCCTCTTCCTCCTTCACTGTGGTGCAGCTGAATTAATTGGGATGAACGTCCTTTTTTTTTTCAAATTGGTCATGCAAGGGCGGTAAGAGGGAGGATGTTTACTTGGCCCTCTCCCGAGCACTCACAGGTTCCGCTTGGTCACATTACATTACGCTACAGTTGCCACCGAGCTCTAGCCTCGGGAGCAGAGAGGGCGAGAGACACTGGAGAGAGTCAGAGCATGAGACTGAGAGACAAAAAAAGACAGAGACAAAGCAAAGAGGAAATACGTGGGCAAAGTGTGTCGCAATTCCTCTCCTTTTTTAATTCAATTCCCTCTTAGGTTAATTTTTCAACAAGCTGCAGCTGAGCGGAGTGACGCTGCCGGCCCTTGTAGATCATGCTTCTGTGCTCGCCTTTTGGAAGCGAGCCAGCGCTCCCACGAGCCTGTTCGCTTCTTCGGAGAATAGATCCCCATCATTAGTGCGAGCGTGGAAGTTAAGGCCCCATGCGGGAAGCACATCTGTGGCAACCCATCAACCTCACTCATCCTGCTGTTTTCATTTCACTCATTGAGTAGAAAAAAAAGAATAATAAAGAAGTAAATTTTCTGGATTTGATGTTGTAAAAAAAAAAAAGGAGCTCTGGGCATAACAAAATCAAATACAATATATTGTATTTTTTATGATGAGTTTAAAACTTGATCTGAAGTTTGTTTCTCAGGTTAAAGTTCATGAGCTCTGGAAGTACTTGGAGTGACATTTTGTCGTTGCTCTCGATGGTGGACGTGAGGCAGAAAGCTGAAAATAAGCTCTATATGGAAGTGCTCCACCCCGGCAGTACATTAAGTCATAGTATGCTGTGAGCTGGATTGTCAACAACCTCTCTAAGAGCTGAAAGTCCCCTGAGCCAAAGTCTCACAGACTTAATTGAGTGTGGCCTAATTTGTACCTTGCTTTTTTCATATAAAAGCACATAAATGCCCCAAGCATTTCATTTTTATCCTGTCTTTATACTTCATCCCCCTCTCTCCTACACTCTTTCTTTCTTTCTCTTTCCCATTGCTTCTCCCTCCTACCCTCACAGGCTTTCTTCCCATGTGTCCCCCCCCCTCCTTTGCGATCATTTAACTTGTGCTTGAGCATGAGACAGTCAGCGTTGGCTGTCTGGTTGTATTTGAGAGGTGAATTAAATCCCCCCATAAGTTCCTTTACGCTGCTAATAAAACGTACAAGAGTGCACATTTGGTAAGAGCACAGGCAGCAGTGTTCAATGGCCCCTTCTTCCCTGCTTGCTTTAGCTTGATGAAAGTGAATTAGATATGTACTTTGTTAATGGGCCATTAAAGGATATGATCAATGTCAGCATCTTTATCTCTCTCTCTCTCTCTTAACAAGGTTGGAATCTAGGTGAGACAGAGGAAAATCCTTTTCTAGTGATTAAAATCCATTTTTCTAGAGACGCCTCATATTGATTCTGGTTCAGTTTTGATAGTTTGACACGCTTGAAACGTGTCTCTTAAATCAACCTGCCACGGACCTCTTGTAAATGTATCTCAGAGAATTTATGAATGGCCTCAGTATCCCATCTCTACTATGTTTTTCTTTACTTTGACGGGGTGTTCAAAGTCACTCCTGCACTCTGTGCTTCCATCTGGAGCCAGTAGTTTAGAAGAAAGTCCATTTCACCTGGGAAAGATATAAAACACATGTTTTCCCCCTCCTCCTCAATCCAATGATGTATCATTTTTACCACACATCTTCTTAATCTGTTTATCTTTCTGTCATCTGACCCGTAGCTGGTACTGTGAGGCAAATATTTGCTCTGTGGCTTGTGTCTGGGTCGTCTTACTGGATGGATTTCTTGAGAATGTTTACTGATATTTGGTCTCTTTTATTGGCGCGCCAGTGTGGGGGGCATGGGTTAGTCTGTTTATGGACAGATTACCATCCGCTGAATTGACTTTTTGGCAAAGCCTGCTGGGCTGAAATGCCACATGGCCTGATATTCTAGTTATATGCCATCAAACAGAGTTGCTGCCATGTGTCCAATATAATCCCTGGGAAATCAATTGTGTAAACATTATAATTCTATGTGATTCAAATGAAATTACGTGAAATTGTGCAACATACGGGATTGGGAGCATTTCGAGTGCCGGCTCTCTTCATGGTGGCAGCTCACAGCTGACAATGCTAACAGCCCTAAAAGTGCTGACAGAGCTAATACAGTGTACCTGAGGGTGAACCAAAGGGTGGGTGTGCGATGATGCTGTCGGTCGGGACGTTTATCAGCTGTAACCGCTGTGTGAGGGCAGTACAGAGCAGAAACAAAACAAGGAGAATCTCTCATAACAACACACACAGAGGGAGAGCCAATTACTTCTCTGCTCAGGTCGACATCACTATCTTTTTACAGAGCAAGTTGTTAGCCACTGTATTAAAGCTAATGCTATAAATGCATGTTATACTATAAACAGCTTGGCTGTTGTGTTACTTTACATGTAACATAAAATTATATAAGTACATTGCCTTCAAATTGATATTTTTTCAAATTTATATTTTTGTGTGCATGGATGTTTAAAATTTTAATAAGGATCTGTCTTGAATTTAACACAGCATATTGTATTTTATCGTACTCAACTCACTCAATCCAAAGCTCCATTTTGTATGTAATAACGTTGTCCATGCCGTGGTATTTGGACATGAGTAGGCATGACAACTTAAATGTAACCCTTATAAGAAGAGGTTATGAATGATACGGATTCACCTGTGCATCTTGTTCATTTGTATTCACAAACTGATCACATCATAGTGTGTATAGCTGTCAGACCTGTATGTCAATGATTCAATATAGTACACTAAGACCTCACATGGAAGTAGCTTTGAATCATCTCTGCAGCATTTTGATCAAATACGCACTGAAGCCACAACGTCTTCATCTGCTGCCGTCTAAGTGATCACAGGCGTTATTTGCCAGATGGTATATTTTACTAAGAGAGTTAAAATAGCCTTTTTCCCAAAGAGATGCTGCAAAATAACTTTGATGAGAAAGCCTGCTCCATGTGATCTATTGCTTTGAGTAAAGTAATGGGAGCTATTTTTTCTTAAATTGTTCTCTATTATATATTACATTTGTTTGTAAGTGGCTTTGAGTATCTAAAAGGCAAGGCAAGGCAAGGCAACTTTATTTGTATAGCACATTTCATACACAAGGCAGACTCAAAGTGCTTCACATCATAAAACAAAGTGAGAAGAAAAAAGAAAAGAAAAATAGAAGAATTAAAAGAAAATAATAAAAATTTTAAAAATGCATTACAGAAAGAAAATAGAATAAAAACATATTTGCAATAATTAAAAACAGTGCAGACATTAAAAGATTTAGCAGAAAGCTATGGTGAACATAAAAGTTTTCAGTCTAGTTTTAAAAGTGGTCAGAGTTGGGGCAAGTCTTACATCTTCAGGAAGTTTATTCCAGCCATTTGTTGCATAGTGACTAAATGATGCTCTCCCGTGATTGTTGTTTACTCTGGGAATCACTAACAGATTGGTCTCAGAAGATCTTAGTGGTCTAGAGGGCTTATGTAGTGGGAGCATATCAGTGATATACTTCGGTCCTAGACCATGTAGTGATTTATATGTGAGCAGGAGGATTTTGAAATCAATCCTCTGACATACAGGGAGCCAATGTAAGGATTTAAGAATTGGTGTAATGTGCTCACATTTTTTGGTCTTTGTAAGAACTCTAGCAGCAGCGTTCTGAACAAGCTGTAGCTGCCTGACAGTTTTTTTCGGAAGACCTGCAAGGAGACCATTACAGTAGTCTAGCCTACTAGTAATAAAGGCATGTACAAGTTTTTCTAAGTCTTGAGCTGACATGAGCCCTCTAAGTCTTGCTACATTTTTTAGGTGATAGTAGGCTGATTTTGTTACTGATTTAACGTGACTGTCGAAATGTAAATCAGAATCCATAATAACCCCAAGATTTCTGGCTTTGGTTGAGGTTTTCAGGGACAGAGAGTGAAGGTGTTGAATTACTTTAAACCTTTCTTTTTTAGCACCAAAAACAATTATCTCAGTTTTGTCCTCATTTAGTTGTAGGAAATTTTGGCACATCCAGTCTTTGACTTGCTCAATGCACTGGCACAGAAGATCTATGGGGCGATAGTCGTTTGGTGATAGTGCTACATAGATTTGTGTGTCATCGGCATAGCAATGGTGGTCAATGTTATTATTTTGCATGATTTGTCCTAGTGGGAGCATGTAGATGTTGAATAAAGTCGGCCCCAAGATTGAACCTTGGGGGACTCCACACGTTACATTGGTAGGTTCTGATACAAAGTCGCCAATGGAAACAAAATAGTTCCTATCTTGTAGATATGACTTGAACCAGTTTAAGACTGTGCCTGAGAGCCCCACCCAGTTTTCCAACCTGTCCAAGAGTATTGAGTGGTCGACAGTGTCAAATGCAGCACTGAGGTCTAATAGCATTAATATTGAAGTTTTGCCAGAGTCTGTGTTAAGACGGATGTCATTTACAACTTTAATAAGGGCCGTCTCGGTGCTATGAAAAGGTCGAAATCCTGACTGGAAGTTGTTGTGGCAGCCAGTTGAAGCCAGGAAGTGATTTAGTTGTTGGAGGACAACTTTCTCAATTATTTTACTTATGAAGGGTAGATTTGAAATTGGTCTGTAGTTGTTGATAATAGAGGCATCTAGGCTCCGCTTTTTTAGAAGAGGTTTAATGACTGCCGTTTTGAAGGCCTTTGGGAAATTGCCTGATTGAATGGAGTTATTAACTATTTGCAATACGTCTATTGATAGGCAGTCAAAAACATTCTTAAAAAAGTTGGTAGGTAAAGCATCAAGGCAGCAGGTGGATGATTTTAGATTTGTCACCGTTTCCACTAGAGTTTTAGAGTCTATGGCATTAAAGCTTGCCATCATTGCTGTGTTACTTTTGCCTGAACAGGTTGGTGATCCAACTTTTTTGTTTGAGATATTGATGGCGCGTCTGATGCCTTCAATTTTATTAGTATAAAAGAATGCAAACTCATTGCATTTCTGCGTGGAATGTAGTTTAGCTGGTATTTGTGTTGGGGGGTTGGTCAGTCTGTCAACAGTTGCAAATAGGGTTTTCGCCTTATTAGTGTTGTTGTTTATGATATTGGAGAAGTATGTTTCTCTCGCACTTTTTAAGACTAAATTGTAGGCCCGGAGGCTCTCTTTATAGATGTCATGGTGAATATGAAGTTTAGTACTCCGCCAGATTCGTTCAGCCTTCCTGCACTCTTTTCTCTGGGCTGTCACAACAGCAGCTTTTCTCCAGGGTGCCTTTTGCTTACCAGAAATTGTTTTAACCGTAGCAGGTGCAATGACATCTATGACATTCAGAATTTTGGAATTAAAGATGTTTACAAGATCATCAGCATGACATGGGTTTAGAGGTGGTAACGAGGAGATGGCATTTTTAAAGAGTACATTGGCATGTTCATTGATGTATCGTTTTTTGACCTTATTTGATTCTGTTTGTGTGTCAGGAATGAAAGAAATATTAAAGAAAACACAGAAGTGATCAGACAATGAAGGATCAGTCACAAAAACATCAGAAACATTGAGACCTTTTGTGATAATCAGGTCCAGGGTGTGTCCCTTACAATGAGTAGCCTCTTTCACATGTTGAGAAAGGTCAAATGTGTCTAGAATATTAAAAAGTTCTTTTGCACCCTTGTCATTCAAATCATCAATAAAACAGCGATATAAGTCCTATGAATTATTATTATTATTATGTGTGTGGAAACCAAATATAAATATGAGTCTTTAACAGTATACCAGACAGTAGACAAACAAATAGAGACAAGCCTATTGACCTCTCCCACAGTACGATGACCATGTCTCCTCCATGCAGGTATCACCACCGTGTTGACCATGACAACCCTCAGTATCAGCGCCCGCCACTCCCTCCCCAAAGTTTCTTACGCCACAGCCATGGACTGGTTCATCGCCGTCTGCTTTGCCTTCGTCTTCTCTGCCCTGATTGAGTTTGCGGCCGTCAACTACTTCTCCACCCTGCAGGCCAACCGGGAGCTGAGGAAGGCAGCCGCCATGAAGGTGGCGGCTCAGGAGGCGGCAGCTGCAGCTGCAGCTCCGACCGCCACCACGGGGATCGACGGAGACGTCTCCTCAGTAAGTCTGATCCACTGTTTCACTCTTATTCTGTTCACATGCAGTGACCAATCAGTTGTTCTAACATGCAAACCTTTCAAATATCCATCCAAATATCCATGCACCATCGCATGGTTTCAGTCACAGGACGATTCCAGACAAAAATGAGGGCTGCACTTATCCCATTTTTTCCCCTGAAACCAGTTTCTGAGCATGAATACCTTTTTTTCTCAATTATTAAATCTGTAAACTTGACGGGTGATGTTTCCTTTCAATCGTCAATTTATTTTTGTAGAAATTTTGAAAGATAATTTAATGCATTTCCATCAACTGGTTTTGGTGAATAACCAAGGCTGCATTGCTTCTCCAGATATTGGCGGTATAGACTATGATTAACGTATGGTTGTGTCTGTAAAAAGAGTAAAAGAAGTCAAAGTAGAGGCTGTAGAGCCCCTTGAGGTGAGGATGATGCAACGACCCCTATATCCATTGGCTATGGCTATATACAGTGGTAGGAGTACTGGTGCGTTTTACAGATGCAGACCTTACAAATTGAGTTCCTGTGATAAATGATGATCAGAGCTGATGCTGCACTCACAGGAAATGAAAGGGCTTCACTTGGCCTCATTACATGAATCTACATCTCTTCATCAAACCACTCCACTGGCTCCACCACCTCTTTTTTTCTCACAAATCCAAACCGAGGTGCTAGAATTCTATGCAGGACTTTTTGGTCCATTTGTTGAAAGTGTGTCGCGCGTCCGTACCTTTCTCTGTAAAATGTATTTTGACTGTTTTGGAACAGCTCAAACAATTAGAAAAGGGTTGAGTTGAGTCCAATTTTGGTAATGTTAGGTGACCGCCTAACACTTCTAGTTCACACATCAATGTCGCACCATTGCCTTTACATTAAGAGCCAATCACATTCAGAAAGTGGTGGTTTTATTATCAACTATAGCTTTGCACAATAAAATCATTGAGTCCTCGGAAATTACCAGAAAATCGTTCTGTTTTTATGTGGATTACATCTGGTTTTTGTTAAACTCAATTGGTTACATTTTTGGGGAAATTGCACAATGAAAGGAGGTACTGATTATTATTGTGGTTGGACTGGAGAATATGCTATGCTATTTCTGAGGCAATGTGTCATTTTGGTGCAAGGAAGTTCACCCAAATAAGGCGGCAGGCTGCCAATTAAGCCTGCAGAGGTTGGATACTATTCTGGATTTCTACATGTAATATTTCTGTCGCTATCATCTCCCTACATATCTGGTTTCCATCTTGCCTTCAGTCTTTCTCTGGCTAAGCGTGTTTGTATTTCGCCTCCTGTTTCTCTTCTTCTGTTTGTCTCTCCTCTTTGTAAATCCATTCTCTTTGCTTTTAAAATAACAATTTCAATGTTCTCCTGGGTTTCTTTCTCCGTTTTCAATTAGCTTCATTAGCATAGCATGTAAACATGGCTGTGTTGCAAATGCATGTGAAATAAATAGTGGATCAAGAAAAAAGAATCTATTAAAAATGTAGATATGGCCGGTTAAATAAAATATCTTGTGCAAAGGCAGCCACTGTGACTGTACAAATGCATGCATGTAACCAGCTCCATGCCGGGGTCATTTTATACATTATACATATGTGACTGTATAGGTTTTTAAAGGCAAATGTATGTTGACAGGCTCGTTATGATCAGTCTGTCTTGCGTTGCAGTATCAGGGAACAAACTAAGCTGCTGAGTCATGAAACAGAAAATTATAGCACGGTCATAATTCCATAAGGGCTGGAATAGCTTTGACAAAACCTCTATGATATTGATCTCTTGTGTTATTTTACTTTGGACACGAACAGAAGCAATCGGCTTCCACGTGTGGCAGTGGTTCCAGTTACTTTCCTCTGATGGCCTCCAGCATTTCAACCTATTGCAATCTCTGTTAATTTAATCTTTCTCAATCGCTGTTGTTATTTTTACCGACCTTCTACCAGTTGTATACATTTGAGCCATCTGTGCTTTGCGATTTGTTTTCTTTTCTCTGTTCTTTAAAGTGTTCGGATCAGACCTTGGAGCTCCAAGGTCGACTTGTTGTACTCGTCACTGTGGTGAAGGTCACAGCCGGCTGCCTCAGTGGTTCCACATCCACATATCACAGATTACTCAGAGCATTGCTGTATGAAATTACCTTCCGCCTGGTTTTGATGATTTATATTCGTTAAAAGAATATCTATTTCCCTTTCTCTTATTTGCAATCACGTGTGTAAACAATGCACACAATTCGTCATCCTCCACCTCATCATTATCTTGCTTACATCCTATCCATACATCCACCCCAATTTCCTTTCTTCCCCCTGAAACACACACACACACACACACACACACACAAAACTGTACCAACATGTAACCCTATCCCTCTTTTTTGAGGCTCTTCTCCAGAACCCCTACTGTGCAATTCATGTGAACCCTCTATTCTTGACACTCTCTCTCTCTCTCTCTCTCTCTCTCTCTCTCTCTCTCTCTCTCTCTCTCTCTCTCTCTCTCTCTCTCTCACACACACACACACACACACACACACACACACACACACACACACAAATGTACCAACATGTAACCCTATTCCTCTTTTTTGAAGCTCTTCTCTAGCCCCCCTACTGTGCTATTCATGTGAACCCTCTATTCTTGACTCTCTCTCCCTCTCACACACACACACACACACACACACACACACTCTTGGTCATCCCTCTCTCATTGCTTGGATGTGCTGTCCACATATAAACACTGAAACCTCTCCACTTTATCCACGCTCGTCCTCACACGCGTGTCCACACATAATCTGCAGCACACACTCAAACACATATACCGACGCGTGTGACTGCAAACACGTAATCTGCAGCAAAAGATGCCCTCCACATCTATACAACGCACTCATCACTCTATGTGATGCCTCATCCATCCATCCATCCATCCATGTCATCGGCATATCTATCATCGGTCCATCCCTCCCTCTCCCCCGGTCCTCCATCCTGCCCTGTAACTGTGTGATAGCCACAGAGTGACGCGAGGAGACAGCCAGTGGCTCTGTGAACGATGTTGCTGCAGATTATGTAAGAGCCATAGATTAAGGGAATATCCAGCAGATCACTGCGGGCTCATGTGAAGGAGGGCAGCCAGTGGAGTGGGGGCCGAGAAAAAGCTGGCCCGGTCCAGTTTTGTGAAGCAAGACGGAGACGTGGATGTGAGGGGCCAGTGTGGATCGTTTTTGTGTTGTGTGTTGTGTGTGTGTGTGTGTGTGTGTGAGAGAGAGAGAGAGAGAGATAGAGAGAGAGACACACAGTGAGAGAACGAGAGTGGGAGGGATGCATCATGGAAAATGACTGCTTTCACCAAATCTGTAGGAGGAAAGACTCTTCATTACACAGAGAAAAGGGGGGGAAAGCACAATGGTGCATCGTTGGGAGTAGAAACAGGCATCCGGCGGTCACGATTCACAACACTACGACCTGTTATGACGGCCGGGTAAAGCCACTACACGAATGGTCGAACGAGATAGATCTTTCCGTTTAATGGGTTGGATATACAACTGTAAACACAAAGGGGAAGCGGGGTGTTTATCGGTGTGTGGAAAGGGTGCTGCATGCATTGTCGGTGGCATGTGTGAGTAGGCGGTGCAGTATGCGGTGCAGGAAATAAACAATAATAAAATAATAAAATATTGGTGGGAGGAAAAACAGGAGAACAGAGGGAGAGAGAGAGGGAGAGAGAGAGAGAAAGAGAGGGGGGGGGGGGGACCTTTATTTATAGACCCAGCAACAGGTGCAGGCAATCACAGGACTGGGGATCACTGGGAGATGTCCCTTCGTCCCGGCGTCCTGATAATTACTGCTTAGTTTTATGATTGTCAACCTCTGGTGTGTTTGTGTTTTGTCAGCAGACGATGTAATTTGCTGCACCCAGAGTTTAACCGTTGCGTTTTCTTGTTTGCGTTCCCCGTGTGTCACAAACACATCGTGTTTCCTCGACGACTACAACTTTAACTGTGCTGCAGCTCAGTGGACTGGGGTAAAACAAAGAGACAGAGACAAAAATGTCGGTTTGTCTCTGTCATCTTGGTGATTGATGGCCTGCACACACTACACATTTGCATCATAGACCTCAGCAATCAGCAGGAAAGGGTATTATGTCAGCCACCTGCTCATGCACATAATCATGCGTCTCCGACTGTGTCGTAGTAGAGAACGAGTTTTGAATAAAAGGTGGAAACGCTCATCAGAAATAGCTCCATGACCTCAGAAGCTCCACGGGGTCTCTTTAATTTGCATACACATTCAAGAGATGGGTTTTTAGCAATACGCTGTGATAGACAGCACACATACATTCATCTCAGAAAGCATTAAACAGCAGGAGGCTGCAGCTTTTGAGGGTATGTTCATGGTTTCATAAGAAGCCATAATTAACGTTTTGATTCAACATAATTTCAACGAGCGTTTGTCCAGTGAAGAAAAGGAGCAGAGTGGAGTGGCTCAGGCTGCGGAAATGGACTTAAATGCTGGTTTGGCCCTGAGCTATCACTTTATCATTCCAAATAGAAAGAAGGCATTTGTGAAATGTTTTGACTTTTCCTCTAAGCTTTGTGTAAGGAAGCTTATATGATGGCAAACAGGGCAATGTTAATACTTATGAGGGCCTTAACATTTTTATTTATAGCTCCCATTTGGACAAGTACCAGAGGAAGCTCGCGGCTACTGTTATACGACGGGTTAGAATTGGTGTATGAACTTATATAACAAAAAGGCAACATGTTTTCTTTTTCTTTTTGCATCAACAATCCTGAAAGTTTTCCACTGTAAATGTTGAGAATACAGTGTAATCTTTGAAGGATGTTGTAACAGTATTCTTGCAGCACTAATGAATTAAAACAATGACAAAGAAACACAAATGATCAAATAATCTGTGTATTTTTAAGTATAATTCACTTACTTTCTAAACCAAAGAAAGATAATAAAAACTAGGGCTGAATATTGGCAAGAACCTCACGATATGATACGTATAACGATACTTTGGTCACGATACGTATCACGATATCACGATATTGCGATATAAATTGGCTCCAAACTATTTCATTAAAAACAGCCTTTTATAAATTCCCATGAAATTCACTGAAAGAAATATTGAAAATAAAATGAAAAAGAATAAAGCACTGCATTCACAAGGCATCTAAACATAAATCTTTTTTTTTTAAATGGATCTTTGGAGTTGAAAAATTGATATTGTATTCTGCGGCAAAGTATCGCAATATATTGCCATATCAATATTTTTACCCACCCCTAATAAAAACCAAACATATCATAGCTGATATATTCAGGATCCATATTGTTTACAGTTCACTTCAAATGCATTAATACATTTACATCCACATCTCCACCGCCTAATGATCATCCACATCTGTATACACACCCACTCAACACCCACGTAGATGAACCTCCGTGCACTTATTCTCATGCCATATTGGTAGTGCACAGCCAGAGTAACCTTATTTCACACACATGCACACACAAAGAAGCTTCCACACACCCACACATATGAATACACGCACCCAAACAGCATCCATACATCAGTTCCCATCCTCCCCGTGTCAAAGTGGGTCTGATGAAAAATCTAGAGCAGTGGATAAAGAGAAGAGGAGCTGATCCCTCTGGGATTTGACCAGGAAGAAGCTAAGCAAGCACTGTTGTCATTATCAAAAATAGCATATCGGATCAGCTGGGCATAAGTACAGTATGCTGCACACGATTAGTCACAGCATCATTAGATTCTGTATAAATGAATGCTCTCATAAACGGACACGATGGTGGAGTTGTCTCCTACTTCAGGGCCGTTCACTTGAGCATGTGGCTGACAAGCAGGACACAGGAACGTGGCTTGGGTCTCCAGAAGTTGTCGCATTTATTCACCCACATATTAATTGCACACATATTGCATTGCTACATCCATTGCTACATACTGGGTGTTCTGATAGGCACTTCAACCGGAGCACTGCTTTGTGCAAGGCACTAATCCTCTCAGTTTACGGTTAATGATCAGATAACGAGGGTCGGCTATAGGTCAGAAAAAAAAGAGAAAAAGAAAAAGAAATTGGCATCCCTTCTCAAGAGAAAGCGTTATAGTGCACCAGAGGGCTGGTGTTGTGGGAGATTTTGCCTCCAACCAAACAAATAGATCTCATACCCCGTAGATGTCTAACAGCAGCCTGCAGTTTAACTCTCGCTGGTGTCATAAGTGTAATGCTGATTATTTTTAGATTGTTTTACAGTGGATTGCATTCTCTTAAAGAAACTGTCTCACACTAATGAAGCCTGAAGAGAATTGAATATATATACTATCATAGTACCGCATTCTTCCTTCTCTTTCCCCCCCCTCTCTCTCTGTCCCTTTGTACTTGTCAACTATCAGTGCTATACCACAGGGAAGGCTGATGTTGTGTTTTATGGATACCATGGATTATTTACCGTCATGGCAACATCTTTTATATCAGATACACTTGTACGGCCAAGCATGTACAGGAGTTGATTTGATTCTGTCTTTTTTCAGATCACTTTTATTGCTATACCTATATCACAAATCAAAGGTTTATCTCAAGGGGCCCCTCAGTCTGTACATCAACACACATCCTCTATCCTTAGCCCCTCGGCTCGGATGAGGAACAACTCCCAGGCTTTAATCTTGTCCTGCAACGTTCTCTGCCAATCTGCCGCCGCTCGTTCTAGATAGGATGAGAAGGTTTATCCAAGATGGCGTTGATTTTTTATCTTGCCCCCTTCCGCGCCACTGCCTCCACACTGCCAAGTTCAAACCTGATCACCTAGCTGGCCTTCCTTTACAGCTGGTTGAGTCTGCTAACATCCAAGCCTTGATCCCACCATCTCAGCATGACACCGTAAAGAATAGAGCACCGGTTACTAAACACAGAACTGAGACCTGCAGCAACTTGTTGCATACAACCGGGCACAGAGGAGGTGTTGAGTTCATGTTTCTATCAAGGTCTACACTATTTTATATGAGCCTGGACAGAAATGAATGGCAACTGTATCAGGTGGACATTCTAGTTCAGTATAAAATACGAAATATGAAACATCTTAAAAAAGAAAAGCTTATCAACGTGCAGTCTTGCAATCATAAGGTTTTCATATAATATGGCAAATAGATGATTCTTATGTTAGCGTTCCCATAAAATGCTCATTTCCATAAAAACATAACTGTTAATACAATCATTGAAAGAGTTTTCTTTATAAAAAGAGAATGCTGCTCTCTCTTTCCGTCTCTCCCAGGCAGCATGGTGTTGCCTGACCCATTTCCCAGATGTATCCTCCCTTCCTCTCCGTACATATTGCAGCTGATTTACAACTGTTGGAGCAGGGAGCATGTGCTGAGATCACATCGCTCTACTGGAAGTTGATGAGACATAGCCATAACCATTTGTCGATATAGTGCAGGCCTCTATTGTTTAATATGTTTTGTTTGCTTCCCACAACTTGATCAATCGTCATGGAATGGGTTGATTGAAATAATGTAAAACCATAAACAAGATACCATTGATCCCCTTTGTTGAGCTTAATTACTTGTGTACTCATTGATGTTCTCGACAGTTCTTTGTACAAACACACATTCCCCACATGCACCGATCAAGTCACAGCTGTGCAAATATGCCATTGATATCTGGCTGCATATTTCTTTTAATTATCTGTGTTGATATACATTCCATGATAACGTCCTTTTATATGCATAATCAGTTTCTTCTACAGTATTAACATGATTAGCACATAATATATGACTGTTTTATGACTCTGGAAACAGCACAGCAGCCGTTTCATTATTAATACCCTCATATCACATCACGCGCTATTCTCTTTAATGCCAATTTCCACATACCAATTATATGCATTTCCCTTTTCCCCTCTCCAAGCTGGATGCCAGCAGTGTGCTGAAGAAGAGGATGAACTCTGCTCCGCTGTTTGACCGGCCTGCCAAAACATTTCCCAACCCACCTGTCAATGCCCAGGCCTTCCTGCAACAGGGCTCGGCCGTACCGGCCAACAACGTTCTGACCGGCACCAGCATCATCGACAAGTACTCCCGCATCCTCTTCCCACTCTCCTTCGGCGCTTTCAACCTGGTCTACTGGATCGTCTATCTCACCAAGGACACGATGGAGATGTCCAGGTGAACAGATGGCTTGTTTGTTACCAATCATTTGTTTGGGTAAATATTGCACAAACATATCCATAATTGCAGTACTATTTGTATATTAAGTAATAGAATGGTTATAACCCATTATTCCTACAGCACACATGAACAAGATTAGAACAACCAGGAATCATTTTCAACTCTTTAAACTCTGAATGCACTTTTTTTTTTTTGCAACAGTATCTGTGGTTGTTTAAAAATTAATCAAAACCAACTGAAACAACTGCATGGCCTATTTTCCCACCTAACATGTTTACAGAGATAGTTTTTAAAGGATTGCTTGGATGGAAAAGTTTCCAAAATGTGCTGACATAGTTATTTTTTGTCAGCTTACAAAGTTGTTGATGAGCTGCACGAGTGTGTTTCTTCTTATTTAACATAATTATAGTGGAATGCCCACAGAGAGGTAGGCATGCAGTTGGTTATCAGTGTATATATGATATTCCAGTTTGTACTTTTGGGCAAAAAAGACCACATCATACATACACATATATATGGGTTTGAATTCTCAGTATGTTGTTTTGTGTTTGTCTGAGACTTAATATATAATTCAGCAGCCACACAAAGCTTCTACACTTTCAGCACTAATTATTTACCATATGGCTTTTCCAAATGCGTCAACACAGTTGAAGAGTTGGTCACAGGCTCGAGGCTCAGAGTTCTAATTGCGATACGAGACCACCTCGAAACACTGGCATGCTCTGTATTTGTCATTCAATGCGTTGCAATATGTCCAGGACTCTGCAGTGCCAACGGGCTGCTGTACTCATGGCTGGTGGGCGTCAGGGCTCCTCGTGTACAGTGTACTATAGCCTTGATGATGGCAAGAAAACTGAGTCGCGTTAGAAAAACAATGTTTTTATCTTTGAGGCGCCATTTGGGGAATGACTTAATGCACTAGCATACTAATATACAACTAGCTAGATATGATAATAAAATGCTATCACCCCAACTGGCCACATCCCTATCCACCAACACATTCTCACCCTAAGGTGTCAACTTACACAGCTTCAAACTATGACGCTCCATCTGCCCCTCTAGCATCAGTTTTACATGTGTAAGTGATGGCATGTCAGAATAAGCTTGTTACATGGTGTCTTTTGGAAATAAACCTTCGTCTTCACCTAATACTTCAAGTAAGCTTTAGGCAACAAAATCACTTAGATTTTGGACTCATCCACCTCCACTCCCACGAGCCTTGGTTGAACTACCGTGCATGTCATACTACGTCAGTTGCTCTGCCCTAAATATCGCATGTGGGTGCATCGCATACACCTGCCAAATAAGCTTCAAGAGCACTGACCAAGCTGTGCTTTTTGACACGTTGGGAGTGAGAATGGTTGGTATTCTACCATGTATTTGTTGCATAATATGTTATAGCATACAATTCAAGGAATGCCACTTGGAACAGCACACAAACAAGATAGCGACTGCCGTTGCTGAGGTGAATTGTGAAGGCAGCGGGGCACATTAATATCATTTTCACAAGTGGTGTCTTTCAAATGCGCATGATAAACTGAGCCATTTATTTGATTCACAGTTGTGATGCACAGCATCCTTTGTGGCGTTGTTATTGCCAAAGCACTATGTCTGTCAACAGACGGAATGCAGTGTTCTTATGACATCAAGAGATATACATTACTCTCATACATCACCTCTGTGGATCCTATATGGTCTGACACTTTGACTGAGTGCTGATGCTTGAAGGAGAAAGCTCTATTGATGGTGCAGGTTTGTGAGTTTGTTCTTCTTCAATCTTATGCTCTAAACAGATGCACGTGTCTGGTTGTGCATTTTCGTGCATGGCTATGGATGTGCTTCTCAACTCCTAACTCCAGGCTTTTTCAACTATGTGGGTTCAGCTCTTTTCATTCCCTGCCTGGCTCTTTCTCTAAAAAGGGAATATCCCCGAGGCCTGAGCTGAGACAAGTCAGAGGACATGGCAGCGTTGGCAGGCATCAGGACAGCTCTGTGTGACTAACCTTCTTAATGACACTGTCTCAATTGTTTCTATTAATTGATAGGGACTGTAAGCGAGAAGGCAGATCCTGACAGACCTAATGTGGGGAGGCAGCAGAGTGGTGGACCTTCATGCCGTTGGAATCAACAGGAATTAGAAATAAGGAAATAACACGCAATTTAGTTTGCATGCGTCTTTCTGTATGAATTTGTGTACAAAACACAGGAATGTCAACATACATTCAAATGGGCTCTATGAGTGAAGAAGTGCAGTGAGTGGGGGGAGTGATGAAAGGAAAGAGGAGGTGACAACATGCCCCATGGCTGGTAACTGTAAATCCCAGTGGTGTTTGAACCTTTCGCTGACCAGCTAGTGCAAAGAACAAGGTGGTGACATCATTCTCACTGTAAAAATCTAATCTAACATAAACAAAAACTGTCACGATGAGTTTGTTTTAATTTACTGCGAAACAACAAGCCTAAGAATCCAACAAATGAGTCTGCTTACTTTGCCCATCAGGACCAAAATCAATAAATGGCAACCTTTACTGACCAGATAGCACTGGCAATAGCCAGCATCCTTCCAGTCACATATACACATAATTCATACAGGAGGCGTAACATACTAATGATATGTCTCCCCTGATCTCTGATCAGTGCAACCCCCTGAATGATATGAATGCATAAGGGACTAGGAATCTGCCTTGTGAGGGAGTTGCGTTAACCTGTGATGATGAGCAAAAATGAGCTTCTGGTGCATTACTACATCCCTCCAGACTGGAGGATGGCTTGCCCTGATTTGCATATAGCCCAATTTGCATGTGATGAATTTGAGAGACTGGCTGCACACTAGTTAAGATCATAATAATGCACATATGATTGAGCTGAACAGTGAATCTGCACATAGTTTTGTAACAACCAGCTCTTGTGAAAATGAAAGTGTTCCTGCTCAATAATGTGGGCCAAAGCTGAATCACAGTCCACCATACACTCTTCCATAATTAACACTTTCATTTCATAGTTTTTTTAAGCTATTTTTTTAAATGCAGCACCACCCACACAAGCGACCCCTTGATTCTGCATTTAGAGCCACCATAAATCACATATCACATCCATTAAATGTCCAAATATCACATCCATTAAAGCCGTCCTTTTTACTCCGGAGACACGAATACACAGCTGAATTGCTCCCAACTGAAAGCAGGTATAGCAGCGCATACAACAGAGCACTTTTTCTCCTTTGTAGCTTTGCTTTTAATACAGCGGGCCCTCCTGCAAAGATGAGCTGGACCAGAAGAAAAGGGTATCTGTTTGTGCAAGTGTGTGTGCAGGTGGATGTGTGCACTTCTGTGAGGACACAGGCGAACAAGTATATAAATGTGCCGTGGCAGCAGTGCCTACCGACTGGGGGCTATTTTTATGAATAGCACCATTCAGGGTGAGACACGGAGGAAACAAATTTGCTAAAAACACTTCCTTCCATGAAGGGCCCCAGCTGTTTGGCTGACTGGTTGCAGGCCGGCTGGCTGACTGGTGTTCGTGTGTCAGAGTGGGTACAGTAGGTGATAAGACTTGCCCCCTCTTTATTGCCCGTCAGAGTGCCCCGGCGAGGAGGAACTGCTTCCCCATCGTTGCTCATAAATCAAAACCACTAAATGCTCTTTCCAACTCAATTCCTATTTTCGACTGCGGGGCAGTAGCCATAACTTTGGTGTAATGATGATTCAATTACGGGCCGTTCAGACGGGAAGCGAAGAAGACCGATACAAGCAGCGATCCCCTATCTATCATATTTCCCGTGGGAATTGCTACGTCTGCCTTTGTCACCTAGTTTGCGCGTTTGCATGGATGCATTTGTCACACATCTACCTGTGTTTACCGTGTGCCTGCTCAAGCGTAGAAACTATTCCTTCTAAGATAAATTATCACACAAGAAAAATTCCCCCTGCCCCTACTTTCCCTTCACGTATACATGCGTTCTCTACTCCACCATCCCTCACGCTCAATGGCTTTCTTCTTATTCCACACTTTATCTTAGTGTCACCCTCTCAGACCCCCCTAGACCCCCCCAACCCTCTCTCTCTCTCCCATGGTGAACTGCCTGTACTCTGCTTCTTCTTTGATAAGATGGGACAGCCCAACAGGCTAAGCAGAGTGATGTCCCTCCAACTCATCTACTCAGCATTAATCATCCAGTCATTCCAAAGCAAAGAGGAATCTCGTCTGCCGAGGACTTTGCAAATGCCTCTCGTCTATCAGCCTTGTTTACCGACTGAATAGATGCATATTGGCCATCCGGTTACTTTGGCAAATACAGTTAATGCAGCAGGGAGAAGAGAAACGATCCCATCGCTGTAAGGTCACAAGTTCAGTTACTGCAAGGACTGTTTCCCAGAAACAACTTATGCTCATGCTTACACTTGAGTTTATCACTACGGAAACCGAGTATACTGCTAGTTGTGGATTAGTGTTTGAGATAACTTGGCCTGCCTCGGAGTTGGGTCTGGCACCCACCTTGAATGCAGGTTGTAGGTTACCACAAGAAAGCGCTGATGCTGGGGGATACTATAGAGTTCCCAACAGATCTCCACCTTGATGTATTCCTAAGGTGTGGGTGGCCACTGCAAAGGCTGTAGTGGTGGCAGCGGGACTATCTTCCCACAGATAAGGCAAGCAGTGCAGTCTTTTACCATAGTCTCTATGTCACTATCAATACTCCGTCACCATACTCCATAAGCCCCTGCAGCGTTGCTTCCCCTTCACAATGCATTGATGACCTTTGTTTGCCATACACATGCCGCAAGCTCTCAGGGTGTTGGGGACAACAGAGTTCCTGGGAAACAGACGTTGTTCCAGCAGGATATAGGTTGGCCCTGACTCAACAGAAAAGCTGAAGCTCTTATGGGACTTCTGAAGACCAACCCTCCTGCTTGAGCTGGGAGAGCATCGGGGTGCTTAGTTAATGCGAGCTGGAGGGCCTGAAGGGACACTGTGGCCTAGAGTGTATTGTGAAGCATATGAATAACCTCTCGTGCAGTTGTTCCTGGGCCCAGGTCTAGTGTAGTGTTGAGGGGCAGCTTGATAGAGCAGGTCCGCCACCACATTCTCTCTCCCGGAAGGAAACCCTGTGGTGAATTGATATTGCTGGAGCCCCTCCAATGAGCAGTAGCTCCTCAACAACCATAGCTGTGAGAGTGTGGTGGTCCGTCCCCAGTGTGCAGTCTTGTCCATGTACATACATGTGCCACCACTCACATGTCCAGATGCAGGCCAGCGCCTCTGGGTACTGCCTCTGGGCGTCACTGAGTACTTGTTCAGCTGAGGGCTAGGACCAAGAGGCCAAACAGGAAATGGGCTGATGCCGTCAGTGGTCAGGTGAAAATCCACAGTTAAGCTCACGGACACAGCTAAGATTCTTTTCCATTACATTTTCCCCATTTAGGGTGTAGTTGTGGCCTTAGTCTAGGGCTTGTCATGGAGGGCCAGTGCCACGCCAGTCATCCAGGTAGATGCCCACTCCTGGAATGCCAGCAATGATGGTGGCCATAATGTTTAAACAAAAAACAGGGCAGAGTTTTCCCATGGATGGCCCCACCTTCTGTGTAGAGAGGTGGGAACGGAAACTCCCCCCTCATCGCCAATGTTGTGTCCAATAACTTCGGACCACTTAAGTTCACATGTTTAACTCTATTGTAGGTTGTGACTGCTGCATCTGTAGTAAAACCGCCATGGTTACCGCAGCAACAGCCATGAGCGGTGTGTCATACACAACGCAGCATACATCATGTACAATATGTACACTATTAAGCATATGGCCAGCTTCATAGCTACAAATGCAAACGCACATATCCTGCAAACATTTGAGAATTTATTTGCGAATTCAATTTAATTTTAGTATCTATTCTATGCCAAAATGTCTCTTTACCTACTCACCAACCGACACAGAAAGTTGTCTTTTTTTGCCACCAGCTATGTAAGTTCTCTTGGCTGGTGTCTCCTGCTTTAACACATCTGGCTGAGGAGGTGGAGGTGTGAACTACCTGGCAGAGGTTTCTAGACGAGTCCCACAAGGTCTCTTTGAGCAGCATTGGCAGCGAGGGAGTGAATAAATTCAAATTTTAAATTCAGCCTTGCGTGGATGCCAACCTTCTTAGCAAGACTGAAACGGAGCATGTCGTTACATCATACCAGTGTGCATTGTGCGGGCAGATGTGGACGCGTGTTAGATGGAGTAGGTGTGTGCGGAGGTGTATGCATATCGGTATGCTTGAATATGATCAAATATAAAATCCATATTCAAGGAGAATTTTTTTTTTTTTAAGGCAGAATAACAGGGTGCCCCTCTTTCTCTTTTTTCACTAAATCAACCTTTATTTCTCTTCTTTCTGTCTTCCAGGGATACCGTTTAAGGCAAGAGTCGTCTTCCTGGGAATGATAGATTCGGACACATTTCATACACCTGCACAGGCACACACACACATATGCACAAAAAGTAGATGACAGATGCTTGCCAAGCACTCTTTTATGCCGCCTCAGTGCATTGTATTTCTTTTTAAGTACTCCCCTGGAAAGTGTGTGTTTTCAGAGCAGATGCACCAGCTCCTGTTGCCAACTTGACCCGGGCGCTCACAGTCTGTGCACACCAAGTCTCTAGACTCATTTTCAAACAGGCACTACATCGCCCCATCTCTTCCCAATATACATTTTTTTAAAGTTATAGGACACTTTTTCAGTGTCCATCCTGTTTCCCCCTGGCCGAGTGGACGGGGCAAAATGCAGCTAGGCTGCAGAACCAGAGGCAGAGCCACTACTTTGTTTTATTTATCTATTTCTGTATGCGTCCAAAGTGCATGCAGTTACACACATAGTGATTTTGAATGTCTGTGTGAAATGACGCTTTCCCTGCCATGATATTTAGAACACACTTGAGGGAATGAGTGTCTCTTGACTGACTGAACTCCCAGCCCCCCCCCACTCATAATTTTTTGGTTCATTGGCTTCATTTCCATCTGCTGATGGAGTACAGAGGATGTGAGGCCAAATCTTCAAAGAGTTTTTATGGTATGTTCCACTGATACATTGGCCTGGTTGATATTCACTCACACGCACATGTGGATGGAGAAACGTGTACATATGGAATTATATGGAATCACAATGACAGGATTTTATGTTCTGGGCACTCTATAGACGGAATTTAATATAATAATTAAACATTTGTGCATGATTGAATGACTATAATAATATCTGAAAGCTCTAATCCATCTGGTCTAATATTTAGAGAAGAAAATATCACAGAAATAGTACTTGCCTATGGGAACAATAGAGGAAGATGGGGAAAACAAATGTTCAAGTTTCAGTTTGCCAGACATTTTTTTACATTTGCCAGAGGAGGGATTTGACTTTACAAAATGTATGACATGCACAATACTCAATCACAATGATGGATGTCAACACAATGGATGGAACGTGTGGGAAAAGAAAGAACGAAAACATACGGTTAGCCCACTACTGCACCTACACTCGCTAGCGTAATACAGTAGCCGGTATCCTGGCAACAACTAATCTTTCCCTCGTGAAGATTTAGGCCATTATATGCTGACATTGTTACCATTTTCTCTCTTTTGTATTGTTTCTATTTAATTTAGCGGTTTTAATTGAAGTTAAAAGCTGCCTACGTCGGTTGCCAATTATTTCTCGCGACGACAGCTCTGGCTCCTGCTTTTCATTTTTTTTTTAAAAAGCAGCAAAAAATAGACACCTAAACCTATCATCATCAATTATATAAAAGGCCAAAACATATTCATAAATAATCCACTTGTGTGGATTTGCATATGATTATGCACAGTTTCTAATTAAGCAGAGATTGTAACATGTTAAAGTGGCGTCTAAATATACTGTGTGTTTGCTTCCTCATGACATCCATCAACCGTGAGGATGTTCTCATTAAAGGTGTCTCTTATTTACACAGGCATCCTTTGAAACGGAAGGAGAAACTGCACGTTGTGCCAAAAGATTAGAGTAGTCATGAAAACTGTACACTTCCTGTGGTTGTGTAGGGGATATCAGAATTAATGGTACAAAAGCTGTACAATCAGTAGAAAAATACCCCTGTGTTCTCATTGAGTCTTGCCCTATTTATAGAAGTTGTTGAACAGCAAGCAACGCACTTCCCTGGTTCTTTAATATTGTGTTATGTTTTTTTGTTGTTTTCATTCTGGTTGGAAAGAAGCTCTAACTCGTAATTTGTGTATTATGAGCACTTTTTATTTGTGTACAAACCAGCATGGTAGAGCTCAGTTCAACTATACTGATCAAATAAATAGATAATGCATGATTCAAATATTGTATCATAACATATTTTTTATAGAATAAAAATATGCAATGCAATCATACAATGCAATATTGACTCTGATTGGACCCCTAAAGTGGGGATCCATTGCTTAATACCATATTCTGAGGTCTGTCGTGGACTGGTTGAAAACAAGCACATCACTATTTGTCAAGTCTGCACCACCTCCGACTACATCCAGTGCCAAGGATTTGAAATGCTTTTACAATATCTGCGCATGGCATCTACGCTGCGACTGAGTAAGTGTTATAGGTTAGCATATAAAAAGGCAAAGATGTGACAGGATGCAAACTCCAGTCACCAGCATGAAAGTCTGATTTGGAGTCACGGTTTTACTTTTAATCTTTGGTCAGTCGACACTGAAATGAGGTGTAACTTTGGCCTCAATTATGGAATGCAACAGATTTGTTCATTTAAGGGCTGTTGCATTTGGGGTTTTTTTTCACATGTTCACCAGAGGACTAAAAGAACAGTGGCGTCAGACTGTATGAAGTGTGTATCCTCCCTCTTACTCTACTTCATTCATCATCCTCCTCCTCTCTGTATTCGAGGCAGAGGCTGATGAGACGGGGCATTTCAGCCCCTATCGCCCTCAATGTCAGGCTCCATTGTGGGGAAGCCTGACTGCCAGTGAACTCAGACTGCTACAGAACTGCTGGCTCAACCCCAATGGAGCTTCAGAGCACCGACGACCTCCCACCTCAATCTGTGTTTTTCTGCAGAATAAACTTCACCGAATAGTCAAACAGAAATAAAAAAGGGTGTGTATGAATGTGCACGTGTGAGTGGGTGTGCTTTTTCTTTTATATGGTTGAGCTCGTTTGCTTTTATCAGCGACCCCATTGATCTGCCCTCTGACCCCAGCCTAGCTGCACAGCCCCACAGCACCATTGTGATAACTGCGCTTGCATGACCTACGACCCTTTATGTGCTTGTTAGGGTTGTTGAATGTAGAAGGTTGTGAACTCCATAGAATATAGAATCCCATTGCTATGGTGACTGGACATGAACTGCCCTTTAGTCATTTTGTTTCCTTCCACAGGCATGGGCTGTATTGATTCTTTCATTTAGTCAGCACTAATATCTCTTTTTCCCTTTTTTTTAATTTCTACATTTCATCAGTCAGTTGCCTAGAAATTGCGGAAACAATTTAGAAGACGATGAATGCTCTACGTTGTTATTTTATATGCATATTTTGTACATATGTTTAAGCATTTCTGTAGGTTGCTATTTGTATTCCACCTGTATTAACATGCTGTATTGGTTTGAATGACAGACCACCAACTTTTGTATTTTTTGCAGTTCAGCTCATCCACATTTGTTCCTTGCTCTCCATTAGCTTGTATTGTCATCAGGAAGGCCTGATATTTGTATTTTCAGGTCTCTTGCCCCTTGTAATAAGTGCACCCACTGACCTTTCCCACAGGATTGTATATTACTATGTTCAATAAAGCCAGATTATTGAACATTGTGGGACAAATACAATTCCTTTGTTGTCAGACTGTGAAGATGCAATCGCTGTAGCCCTATTAAGCACGTAATTTCTTCATAATTATTGCTGCAATTTCCATATGACATGTAAGGAACTGCTTTCATCCAAACAGATGTCTAAAATTAAATTTCTGGCTTATTATTACAGTCGATCCTCATGTAGAAGATCACAATGGCTTAATCAAACCAGTCCTGTGTTACTTTTAATCACACAGTGTGAAGCCAATAATTCTCATTTCACACATGAATGCCACTGTACACTAAATGTGAGTCCTTTATTGCTCCCGATGAAGAAGTGATCTTATATGAGATGCTGTAGGAGTGTAAATGTGGTTGGTACTGTACTTGGTTTGTACTAAAGTTGAATGCAGATGATGACACTGAGCGCCTACTCACAAACTGTCAGTCCATGTGTTTGTTTTTAGGGCTCCTTTTACTTAAAGCACCCAATGGCATGCAGGAAAGTGAGCCTCTAACCCCATCACTTTCCATTCATCTTCCCAGAGTGGTGTCTGGGTCACCGTAGCCAATCACAAAAGGGTAGACTGCCACCTATTGGCGCACAACCTGAATCCTCGCTCCTCTCCCTCACCACCTATCCTCTCTCCCTCCTCCCACAGACACACTGGCGCAGGCCTCCTACACACTGACTCACCATATGTTTTTACACACGCGCTGAGAGAATCACAGTTTGAGTGCACACAGTAACCACACGCACACGGGGACTGACATGTAGGAATATCTTGACGTGTGTGCGTATGTGAGGGTGCACACAGATGCTCATGCATGCACAAATATGTACAGAACCGCAGCGCACAGACTCATTCATAATGCAAAAACTGAGAAATATTCAGCAATAATAAAGAAGTTGCACAGCTGAATAATGTAACAAGCTTTTTATGAATTTGTATTTATGAATTGTAGTTTGTAAAAACGAAGCCCCCTGGTTGTCGATAAGGGTTGAAAGTGTTAGCCAAGAATCTCAATATCCCTGCTGTTTTGCATATTATTCCCAATCGCATAGCTCCACCGTCAAATCTATGAGAAATGAACATTTCCTCAAAATTATGTTTAAAAAACAAGACATTGACCAAATAATAAAATATCTATTCGGCATATCGGACCTCTAATTTTATGTTTCTTACATTCAATTCTAATTTGTATGTGGTTCTTTGGGGGGAAACCCTGAGCTACTATTTTAAATATTCATAATATTGCTTGCTCTTCATGAAATCAAAATAGAAGAGAATATCTCACAGAATTCAAATAAATCAACTTTTGAAGGTAACACTGAGTGTAACCACCAAATATAGTTAGTCAAATATCAGTTTTTGTAGCAGCGACAAGCTAGAATAAGGGAGAGAGAAGCAAGCCGTTTGTTTAAAGTATGAAAGAAAGAAAGAAAGAAAGAAAGAAAGAAAGAAAGAAAGAAAGAAAGAAAGAAAGAAAGAAAGAAAGAAAGCCACAGTTACCAACGTCTTTGGAAACGACCTTGGTAAGTCATTATGTACCGTGAGTTTCGTGAGCACCTCCTTGGTTCCCTCTAAGCCCACCACCATGACGAGAGGTGAATGTGAGTATCACTTTAATCTGTCCAGTGAAGCTCATAGGCCTCCACTGTCATGGTGATGTGAACTCTTGAAGGAATAGCTGTTAGAGAAAGGATGTTATGTGTGGGAAGAGAAAATAGGAAGGCGGCTCATTCTGATGACCATTGACCCCCCCAAGAAAAAAAATGCATACGCCCACACAAATATGCTTACACACACACACAAACATGTGCTCCCCCTACACAGACAGTAGCAGCGGAGTGAGTGAGGGCAGCTGGGCCAAAGTGGAGCTGTGTCTCAGTGCTCCTCCACTGAACGATTTCCACAGCGCTGTCAGCAGGCACCATATTAACCACATCAGATTCACTCAAATGCCAGACTGTCACATGCAGTCTGATTCATCAACTTTCCACACTGTCAACCCAGGAGCGAAGAAGATAGAGAGACAGAAGGCAGGGGAGAAGGACGGGGGCTGAGGAGATTCAAAGATGGGAGAGGATAGCCAGGAATAAACTGAGAAGTGGATGGCAGAAGGAGCTGAGATATAATAAAGGAGAAAGAGGCTTGGGTGATTTAGAGATGAACAAGATGAATGAATAAAAAGGGGCACACAAGCAGAACTCCGGCTCTCTCGTGCCTGACATGCCGAGCTGGCTCCCGAGGAGAGACACGATGGTGCAAACCAGCCAATAACCCGGAACGCCGAGTGCTTCACAGATGGGGAACATACTCAGACGGTGTCTGTCGCCGCGTGAAAGAGCCACAGAAACACTTGCCGCAGTGTTTTGTGTGGAGGTGCCGGCTCATTTAATGTTGTTCCATCTCCTTTTTCCTCTGAAAGATGTAATGCGGTGTGGCGTTCACTGACCTCCGATTCCTGCTTAGTGGCAGTTTGTTGCATGAACCAGTTATTGGGAGGTTTCACTTGATGGGGAAACATCTTGAATGGAACTATCACCAGACATATCACACTGCTGCTATTGAATATAAGGAGCAATATGGGCCTGAAGTGTTTGAAGAGTGTCATCCGGCAAAGGCTCCTTATTCAGTATAGACTCAAGGAGAAAATCCTCAGTGTTAAGTGATATTATGCAACGTGTCACTGTTTGAAATGTAAATGAGGTTTGAAGAAGCTCATCACAGCTGGAGTGACTTTCTAACTGTCAACATGTTGCAAAATCATTTTGAACGGGGAGAGTTTGCTCTTTGGTGTGATGACAACATCATTGATTGTGTCCTTTCTTTTATTTACCTGTTCACTTCACAAACATTGACATTTTTACAAAAATGCAGAAGGATAACACTGCTCATACACCAGCAGGGAGGACATGTGGGACTACACTCATAGTTGTAGAAAACCTGAAATAACACAACATGTATCCACACTTCATATATCGGTGTGGCAAAATGCATTAATGTTACTGCATACAATCTATAATACACAGATTTTTGGTAATATAATGAATGCATTTTCAGTTTTTGTTGTTTTTTCATGTATATTTTATGCTAAAATGGCAAAACGTTATGTTATGAGTTCAATTACAACTGTGTAAAGTGTATTAGCAGCAAATAAAATGTGCAAGAGATGGACAAATGACTTGAAGCACAAGTACAGAGGGGAATTCTGCACATGAAGAATTACATTGTGTTATTGTGTAATCTTAGTCTGTGTTGTTGCATATTGTTGAATTGTGATTAAATGTCTGCAGATTTGTGTTTAAAAGTCACACTTTTTAGAATGTATGCTTTCCCTGATATAAATATATATTTTTCTGTGGAAAGAATGTATATACTGCATTCCCATAAATTATTTAAAATAAATGGCTAAACACTTTTCTTTGCTTTCAATAAAAAAAACAAGAACTCTTCATTGATTTTAAATAAGACTTTGTCTGTGGTTTATCGGCCCATTAGGAAGTAACTAACAAGCTTAACCTCGTCTGATTCTCAGCTAGCAGAGAAATCCTGTGTAATTGACCTTAGTCTGCTTCATCATGGTAGGGTCTATGTGCAGACCCACTCTCATTTCATGAAAATATATTCCCGGTTAATTTGATGAGGAACATCCTGTTCTGATTAGACCGGCACATGAGGGACGGTTAAAAATAACCACGGAATCAGTGACGAACGACCTCCTTCGACGTACTCCAGCACTCCACATACTCTTGGAACGGAAAGACCACACAGATGAGGAGCTTCAATGAGCATTTTTACATAAGATCAGAAGCAGAGTCTCTAAAAAGGGTTACAATGAGAGCATTTTTAAAATTATTTATCTCTTTCAACAGAGTTGCGCACACCCCGTAGCTTTATTTGATCATTTAGTAAAATTTTGTTTAAAACTGAAATTTCGAAAAGATCAAAATATTTAAAAATCTCGACAAGTTCAAAAGAGATCTTAAGGATTCAGTGCATCTTCTGAATGTGTGTTGCCAATTGTTTTTTTCAAGGAAATCCCCAGAGAACCAAACAGGAAATATATTGGCACTAAAGAGGTTGAGCTCCAGAACTCAGTGCTTCACGTTGATCTACGTCTGTTTATTTCAGAATTAAATCTGACCTGAAACCTGAAGTGGTTTGTAACTGTAATATACTGCATGCTCCTCAGGTGTGTATGAAAGTTAAGTAACTCACAAAATAAACATAATAATCAAATATATGAATTGCTAATCCATGGATAAAATACCGGAGTCCAAATTATTTAACAGTGTGAACGTTTAGAAGGACGTGGGCTCGATAGTTCGACTTGAAAAAGGTGAAGGATGTGAAGTAACAGTATAAAGAACACCTATGATAATGATGTATGAGGATATTCATCCTCACTGGCCTTCAGAGATCCTTCAGAGTTATGACTGATGAATAAAAAGCAGTTTCATGTCTCTGCTTGCATCAATCAGGTATTAAGGGGACAAAGAAATTACTGCTTGCATTTGTGATTTTTGTGAACACTTTGCAATAAAAACAATTTTGGAATACATTATCCCAATATCATCAGGCTTAATCTTTGTTTATTCATATATTCTGTGCAATATCAATACAGATAGAAAGCAACATGCAGCACCACCTGTGCAGCACTTACATCAAATTGTTAAAATGCAAATGTAAAAATAATCAATCGCGTCCGTAGGCACAGAGACATGGTGCACTCTTCCTTCCCTTATTCTGGTCTGTATAAAAGCCTCTACATAGCAACGTCATATTGAAATTCCTCTCGATACCATAGCAACTAAGTTTTTCTTCCTGCAAGAGTTCAGTCGGAGCTTGTAGAGAAGATGGCCGGGTACGACTGGGTCTCCCACGCTAGCGGGTCAAAGGTCACATCTCAGTTTGTGCATCAGACTTGTGCTCTCCTCCAACAAATTACTGTGTATGAGTACACATCTGTTTCTCTATGTGTTACTTACGTCCCAGCTTTCTCCCTCTCTGCCACATTCACACTTGTTATTTTGGCTCGTGGAGTGTTTCTTCTTCACAAACACCTCTTTGCAAAAAAAGACACTCTTTTGTTGTCAAGAAGATGAGGAGGTTTTAAATTATCTGCTCACCGCAGTTTTAGGTCTCCTACAGTTCACTCTAAGATGCGAATATCTCACCCGCATATATCAAATCAGCAAGTCCCCGCGTCCATTAATCACACCCAAAGTATTACAAATAGCGTTTGTATGTCAGGGCAACAAAATAACATTTGGTCACAGCGTGTAACACATTTGTCTGAGATGAAGGCTACGCTTTAAAGTTGCTGCAGTTTGTAGGGCCAGCGAGGAGAAATGAATAGATGCGATGCCATGGCCATGAGCCAATTGAATTGTAATTCCAAACTTTTCTTATTTAAAAAGGCATTACACATGAGTAAACTGTGAACCACCTCATCCCTTCTTTCACACACCACAGCCCAAAGTCCACCCAAGATGCCTGGGAATGACATTTTAAATAAAGTGGAGGTGCACACAGGAATAATAAAAAAAAAAAAATGCAGATGCAAAATAAATGGGTCTTTTAAAAGTCTTGAGCAAATTAGAGCTATGAGGGGGTTTGCTGTAAAATGTAATTAATTGAGCCTGAAACATTTGCGGCTGTGAGATTGCAAAATAAACTGAAAAATGATCAATTTGAAGGCTATAAAATATAATGAATATTGGTGATTTTTGATAATGTGCGATCCTAACTGTGCATGAGTCTCATCTCTCCTTCTCTCATGCAGACTCACACTGAAAACACAACAGGATGTCATTCATTGTGAGAATGATAACCACCAAAAAGCTGCAGTTGGCAGGAAAAAGTGTTGTAAAGTGTCTTTTTTTTTAAAAGTCCATTTGTACACCACCTGCATTTACGTCATATATTCACTCATACGTCTAAATGGATGTTTGTATTCAAACATTATTGAGAGACCCGACCTACACAACTATACAGCACCGCTGGATGAGCTGCTGTCCAGTCGTGTATGCTTTCAAGCTGCCCCCGTCCACAAACTGGTACAATCTCACATCCATTCAGAGTACAAAGCGTAGTGTAACTGCTGACACAGCAGTTTAGGCAAAACACATTCGTTGTGAGGATTACAGCAGAGAGGGTGGGGAAGGGGTGGGGGGGGGTGATTGGAAAAGCCGATCTGTATACTTAGAGGAACCCGTGCTATTAAGCAGCTTGGTGTGACCTCAACATCTAGATTATACCGCAGATATACAGTACTGTGGATGCACTCGGCCATTAATCCACGTAACATGAAGCAAGAAGCAAGCTGATGTCTCATGTGTAGTCATCAGTGCATGCATATGAACATGCATGAAAACATGGGGGGGAAAGACAAAAATAACACATAACCTGGACAGCACTTACAGAATATGAGCAGCTATATATGCAATTTATAGCCTGGAACTGTATTGCATTGAAGCATCTCTATACATCAGCTGGACTTCCTGGCATCATAAGGAGGAAAATTGTTTTATTGGCAGGAAAACCTTTTTAGCAGTTGGAACAACACATTGAAATCAATGCATCTTGGATTTATGTTTGTGGACATTTTGGTATAGGCCATAAAAACGCAGGTTGAGACTGAGATGAGTAAGAAGCAGACTGATGGAGGGGAAAAGCCAAAATGTAAACAAAGCTAAGCAGCTCAGATTTAAGGTGTTCTTTGTACATTAGCAGTAGAACAGTTTATGTAAATACACTTTATCATTTCAAATCACGCGCTTTAGTGGAAACAGAAATAATTTAAGCACGTTAAGATTAATGACTTAACGATTCCTTTATGAAGCAGTTGCTTGCATTTTAGCCACACATGCTGTGGCTTTCTCAATATACTATCATACTATCATCTAGTCTATATTATGTCTATACATATAAGGACAAAAAACAGAAATGAAATTCCAAAATAATAAATATAGTAGAAAATGGTTGATTCTCATGAACTACAAGGAGCACAATCAAGCTTTTATTATCTATGACCTCATAGAATATCACCGATATGCACACACATCCAGTGTAAAAAAGATAGTCTTTGACGTTTGAGAAAAGTGTTTTTTTTCATATGATATAATGTTGTCCAAGATGTACTGTTAGATGCTTGCCCAACGTGTGCTGTACCAGATTTCAAGATGCTAGACCAATCAGAACACATGCTGTGACATTTTCCTTCCCACTAAATATAGACATCGGGCACAAATGATGGTAATTCCCCAAATACGCCGATCTACTGCCAACCAGCATTAGACTCATTTCACATACAGTCCTCTGCCGACTGATTTTTTTCCTTCTCTCCCTTTTTTTTTTTGTTCCAAGTTTGCATATCTTAAGTGGATGATTGATGACAGGCCTCATGCTGTGGACAGAACCTATGCTAATGAGGAAAACAGGAGACCTCCCCTGGGTTTAGAAAGCACGTTGAATGAAAGAGGTAACAGTGACTCTAAGCACAGCGTGTGCTGTCTGATCCTGCTGGGAGTAGGTGTGGACATACGCGTGTGGGCATAACGGATATAAATACGTCTTTTGTTGATGGTTGACTTAACTGTATGGATGGATATCCATGCACTTATGTGTATAAAAGAATGGACATCTACGGCCACATCAAAGACATAATTTGGTTGCTGTGGGGAGGGTGGGTAATGGGGGTCAGTAGAAATATCAGACACAAATAAGGTCAAATCCACATTACCATGGTAACCCACCAGAAGAGACCAGCTGGTCCATCTGTTCTTCGGCTAACTTTGAGTCGGTTCTCCCACACCTCATACCAGCTGCTGTTGTTATAGTCATACAGGATCTGTTCACTCAAGCAGCAACATCATGTGCTATGCAGTTTCACTGGAATCCAATTCTGCAGAATGTATAACAAGATACAAAAACAAAAGAAGAAGACATTTCCACCCAATGATTACCGATGGAATCTTATCCGAATCTGTCATTCCTTTAGTCTGCAGCAGCAGAATCAAAACAAATCGGTTGTGCAAAACAAAATTGGGGTATGTGAGAGTGTGAGTTGTCTTCCTCTATCCTGCATGACGGTGAGTAATGGACGTACTAAAGTTATTAACTTGTTTTTCCAATATTGGCAGTACAATCTTTGGCTCAGCTATATGGTGAAATACATCCTAGTCAGGAAACTAAATCTCAAACGTCAGATAACATCGCAATTTAGTTTCGAACTTGGATTCCAGAGTTGCTTTAGCTGACGCACATGCCGAATTTAGTTATTCAGTGGCAGAGGTAACGTGTTGCAATTAAAGAATATCTATACATCATCGGGGCTTCCTGCATTCCAGAAAGGGAAAATGGTTTTATTGGCAGGAAAACCTGCCTTCCTTGCAGTTAGAACTCCTTATTGAAATCAATGCATCTTGCATTTATCTTTTGGAGGGCATCTTGGTTGAGCCCATACAAATGCAGGTTGAGACTCAGATGAGTAAGGAGCAGACAGATGAAAGGTAGAGAGTTCAGAATAGTATCAATTTAGTTGCACTTGATAGAAATATACATTTATCCGTTGAATTTGATGCATCATTTGTAAGCCATTCATTTCCAGCTTGACTTCTAATGTATATTGTGGCACCTATTGTAAAAATGACTGTTCTATTGAGATAGTACATTAAGTATGGTCTTTGCTCTTTGGGATAATAGTCGTTAAATAAGTTGTACAAACTCAATATTGTCATATATATTTTGAGATATTCGGGGAAGAGTACTGTGTTGTAGTATAAAGTGATAATGAGTTCTTTGGTGTTCTCTCTCTGGCATAAATAAATAGAAAACATGAAATGGAAACACTACTCAGCCACTCCCTCCCACCCTGAGAACCCTCTTCCCTCCAGTCCAAGTCACCTGACCTTCCCCACCCAGCTGATTCCCATTTCCCTAATCAGCCCAGTTGCACTTAAACCAGTCCATTTGCCCTCGTACCCCTTATCAGTTTGTCAAAGCTGCGACATTGACACATCATGTTGTTGTTTTACCGGCCTCATGAACCTGTTCCTGCCTATAAGTGTGCTTTAATACGTCATTGAAAACCTCCCCTTTGCAGAGAGTATCTGGATATCCTCTGCTGCCTCGATGCCACTCAACATGGCATTAATTAAACTTATGTAGGCACATATGGATTTTCTCAATACAAAGTACAGTAACTGTAAAAAAAATGCATTTCTAAACATTATAAAGCAGTAGAATGCTTTTATATCAGGCATATTTCTGCACACGCTGACACATTAAGTGCACCCACAGTCAATAACCATTCCCATAACACAGGCAGTTTCCGCAAAATGCGCTCTATTCAACCACAACTGCTCCATTGCTTACAATTGCAAGTGACAGGTGAGGTACAGTAACAGCCCTCTGCTGTGGAATTAAATTGTATCATAACGCAGTGCTGGCTTCCCTAACCCAAATTTAGGAGGTGTCTCTCGTGCAGAAAGAGCCGGTTCAGAAGGGCAGTGAAGTAAAGCCCTTTTAATTAGTCCTTTCAATCAACTGAGTGGTGTTTCCTGCCCCACAATGCCGTCGCCGCGGCAGCACACGGATGCAGGGGGTCACAGTCGCATAATGTTTCCGGCTGGAGTGTTTTCATTCGTCAAATGGATATTTTTCTGGGTAATTTCTCACCATGGTGGCCACTCTGATTATCACATGAGTGCGGGGGGTCCAGAGCTGGGAAGCTAATGAACTGCTTGCATAAAGACTTTCGGCAAGGTTGTCTCTCTCCGTCAGGAGCAGGGGTGCTCATATCATGGATGGGCTTTTTGGAGAGGGAGGGAGAAGGCGAGAGAGCGAGGGAGGGAATAGATGAGAGAGGGATAAATAGAGGGAGAGTTAGGAGCAAGCGGAAAAGTTGAGAAAATAAACAATTTGTTGCTATAGCTGGCTGGCTGCTAGGTGGATGAGGGGAAGAGAGGAGGATTCCTGGATGTGATTCCTGGATATCATGGACAGTTGGGCGGTTTCTTTTTTTTTATATTACAATAATTTTATTGTGCGCTACAAATAAAACACAAAGGGTGAATGTGATCATGAGGCAGCCAATCTTGCCCAACATGAATACATGAGAGCTTAGTGAATGAGAAGCCTTCAAGTGAATGAGGAGCACTGACCAGACAGTTGTGTCACATGGGTCAAGGCACAGTTGTTTTGGATGACTGGTTTGCTCGTCTGTTTAGACACTTGACCTACTCTTGATTGGCTCGATGACACGAAAAAAAAGAACAAAAGTCTCAAGAGAAATTATGAAATGCAGAAAGTTTGAGCAGATAGTGGGGCATGCAGCTGATTCATGTGAGCTCCCTATTGCACACGCTGTCTATTTGTTTGTGTCTGGCTGCGTTTCATTATTCAGGCTGCTGCTGCAGATCAGGTTCAGAAGAGACACACAACAATAAGTTACCTTCATCAGCATTGTACTATTTAAAGCACAGCAATGTAAGTGTCTCATATGACTGCAGAGGCCTAAGTCTTTGTTTACTAAAGTATTACGTCTCCTGAAGGATTAGTGCGGTGATCCAGGGAACACTTATTAATCCGCAAATTAAAATAGTCCCCATCAAAATGTACTTTTACCATTTGAGAGTTGCCAAACAATACATTGCCCAGCTGTTTTAAATGTGACCCATGTTAAAAGATGTATGTCCTGGTGTGGTAAGGTCCCACACAAAACAAAGTAGTATTGTTATTTAGAGAGATTTATAATTAAAATAGATATACACAAACATGCCCCAGAATGCCATACCATCGACTAAGACTTTATAGGCTCCAAAGGGTTTAAGGTATAAGGCTTGAATTTGTAATGTTTAGATTTAATGATTTTCTTTTTTTTTTAAAGATTTTTTACAGATTCCGAAAACTGCAAAATAATCTTGAACCCAGCTGGATTCCCACCCACACTATTGTATAAGTGCTGCTGTATCGCATAGCAGTATCTCAGCATAGTAATAAAACACATACAAATATTCCATAAACACTTTAGTAAAGGGAAACCAAAGGTAGGCTTTTTTTAATCAAATGCTTTTAAAATCAATTTGTGTTTTTTGCAACTATCCACTACTGAAATGCATGGATGCATTTCTTGTGATTAGTGTGTTTTCTTTCCTGTACCTCATGAAGGACTGCAGTAGTGAAAAGAAGGGAAAAAAGAAGAAAACATGGTTTGCCAATTAGTTCTTGACAGTCTTCAATAAAAACCAAATGATGATTTGCTTCTGACTAGCAATAAATCCAAGGACTTTGTAGACTTTGCGTGATTAAATGTGTCTATGCAGAAGAATGTTACCGTGGTGTACGTCAATGAGTTTGCTCAATCAATTAACACCACTGATTCCTGACTACTTGCTGCAGGCTACACAGTCGATCTTATGTAAAAGCCGTGTGTTTCACACTGGTGGGTGGTTTTGCATGACCAAGCTGCAAGCAAAACCCAAATAATCCCTGTTGAGCTTACAGTATGAGTAAGATTGATATTTTTCCACATTAATTTAGCAGCATTTTTTTCCTGGCAATACATTGCTTGTGTCATAGTCTTGTCCCGTTGCGTGACGGGTTGTGTTTGATATGCAGTCAAAACACATTGTGATTAGTGTTTTAAAAGAAGCATCACCAGTTTAAAAAAAATGCTTTTTCATGCAAATGTATGAGTCATCCCCCAACTAGGTTACTGAAAAAGATTGCCTACAGATGAGGACATAAACCAGTGCTTGCTTTTACATGTTTAGCTATGGTCTTCATTTATTTGTAGACCTTATTTGCAGGCATAAAATAATGTGCTTCTCTTGTAATATAACCGGTAAACAACATTCGCAAACTAATTATCTCAAATGAAACCGTTGAATGGACACTAGGGGTATGTCTGATTGACCAAAAAGGACAGCAGGGGAGAGTATAAGAGGAATGAGGGAGAAGTACATGGGCTTAATATAAAGTAAGTGAGAGGCTTGTAGTGGGAAAAGGTGAAGAGGGGCAATGAGGAGTTAATGTAGAATGATGAATAATGATATAAGGAAGAGGGAGACATGGGGAAATGTTAAAGGTGAACTGATTTGTGGGTAAAAGGGACCAAAAGTGTGAAGAAGAAATGAGGACAAGCAGTAGAGGAGAGAAAAAGTCAAGCAGAAATATATATGTAATAGATGTGGGAGATGAGACGGAGAAGAACAAAATCCAGCCAAGGAAATGTGGGTAAAAAAATGATCAAGGCATGGGGAAAAAAAACAAAAAGTAGTTGTGGAAAGAGACCAAAACCAAAATGGAGAAAGGGAACCGGGAAATCTGTCTTTTTGGGTGGTGGTGGTGGAGAGAAAAAAAAAATCATATTGTTCAGAAATAAAAGAAAATCCTGGAAAGGAATGAAAAATTGTGCGAAGAAGACACAGCCAGTGAAGAATAATAAGGCCGAGCGCCGAGCAAAGAGTGAATTGGGAGAAGATAAATTAGCATGGTGGGGGTGAAGGAGGAAGTAGAAAGATGAGAGATCTAAACTGTAACGGCACAGGTGAATGCAGGATAAGGGATGAGGGGCGGATGTAATGGAAACTGTAAGAGAAAGATAAAGGACTGGATGGATGGATGGATGGATGGATGGAGAAAAGAGGAAGGCTGCCGGACCAAACATTTAAGAAGGAAGGCATTTGAACGTTGTCAGTGCTCGGCAGATAAGTGAGAGTGGAGAAGAAGCAAGTATTAAATGATAACCCTAACCCAAATTGATTAAAGCCGAGACACGTGACCAAAAAAATGTGATGCTGTGGATTTATTGGTAAACAACAATGATGATGACGATGATGATGCTTTATCTCATAAAGTCCAATTACCCTATTTTCTGTCTTCTCAGCATGCATGGCTTGCTGGTCAGAGATTGCTTCCCATAGAAACCCACCTAAGGAGTCGTGCAGCTGCATTCTACATCAACCAATTTATAGCCTGGTTCAATTTGCTGACGGTGCTCCAGTAAATACCTGCTCCAAGGAGAACCTTCAGGCCAATATTTTAGTTGACATATTTCATGTCAGCATATATCAGTTTAGGCCTGACAGTCAACCCAAACAAAAAGAAAATATTCCTTTTTCCCATAGCCCTCGGAAGCACAGCTGTCATCCCACAAAAGCTAGGCTGACAAAAGGTCCCTTGAAAATATTACTCCGGGGTAATGTCTTCCGTATAAAGTGGAGTGTAGTGATGAACGTCATGGTCAAAAAGAAACTTGACCACCAAATTCTAATGAGCCCATCCTTGAGTTCAAGTGGATGTTTGTGCCAAATTTGAAGAAATTCCTTCAGGCTGTTCCTGAGAGATCACCTTCACTTGGAACAGACGTGAGGTCACAGTGACCTTGACTTTTGACCAACAAAATCTAAACATTTCCTCCTTGAGTCGACGCAGAAACCAGCTCTCGTGATGCATCTGTTGCTGCTCACCAAAGCATTGGTTCTTTCTGTCCACACCATGCTGTTTTGGCGTTGCCATGATAACACTGCAACAACACCGACAACACATAAGGATGTCTGTTGAATCTTTTTTTCTTATCCGTCAGCAGGAAGCAACAGTTTTGGCCTCGCCATTGGAGCTACGACTACAGAACGTACACCTGTCTCATCAAGTGACTTCCTAAATGATTCACTCCAACCTTAATCTGTGACTTTTCATGAATGATGGCTTTCTGTCCCTGTAAGCCAGTGTGTCCGGAGCCAGCATGCAGGATGCCAGGGCCCAATCCCAGAGTCCACAATGACGGACTTGCAGACTTTGAGGCACTTTCTCGCAAAGTCCAGGCTTAGGGGAGTCCCCCTGACAAATCATGAAGCGCTCGAAGGCTCCCTCATAGACATTTCAATCCTTTATGCACACTCCGTGAGTTTGCATTTTTACCCGAGGGGGATTTACCCACAATTAATTACGTGAGATTAAACAATAGGTTGCCAGGAGAAGCTTGGAAGCGTAACTTTTTTATGTAAACACAGAGGACATGGATGTTCAGTCTGGCTTATTACATTTTACACAGACACATTTGCATTAAGGATTTAAGATACATAAAACTTGAAGTCAGAGGGATACAAGCTGAGTCTAAATTACAGACATGGTTTATTCATCAATAATCTGGACAAAAATGTCTTTCATCTGATAAGGCTCAAGCCTGGGATATGTTCAAATCAGGCAGTTAAATATGTCAAATAAAACCACGCAAGTGTACATAATGGGCATTCAAGGTGAAGTTATATTTCACTGTAAAGTGCAATGCTATTTTTCATTCTATTTCAACACCTTGCAGCATCTCACACTCAACCATTTACCAGGTTGCGTCAGTTAAGTCCCCGAAGGTTCAGGCCTGAACGCCTTAAGGGCAACATTGGGATTGGACCCAACACTGCTGCAACTAAATGGATTGCAGCCATTGTTTTTTATAGACCTTTTCCTACTATGACATTTCATAATGTCTTCCATGAAAAAGAAGAAGAAATAATTCATACTTATTTTTTCCAAATTGCAATTGCATTGCTTTGTGGGACAATGTCTTATGACAAAAGCAAACCTCAAATGTTTTTATTAAGTTGAGAAAAGGTTCCTTCAATACTAGATTCCCTACATTTCCTGCAGGAATCACTGAGTCTTGCCACCTGTGTCTTGTTAGCAACAAGGTGAGGCCATCCATTAGTTGACATATTTATAATTTAATCAATAAAAAAATGAAATGGATTTCCTAAGCCAGGTTTATGTGCTTATCTGTGCAGTGTGTATTAAGATTGGTGGTTGGGATTTTCCCATTTTCTTACTTTAGGAAGTCTTGTGTGTGACCAGACACTGTTGTTAGTTAAGGCTGGTGGAACAATACATGTGTCCCAGGAGGAGGAGAGTTTATTAATATATTCTCATTTTGAAATATTGTTGGCATTCAAACGCTTGCTATGTTCTGATTAAACAGGTTTCAGTGGGAATTACCTAACCTCACGCAGTGGTTCAGTCCAGTCGGGCGGGGCTCGGAGGGGTATTATAGAAAGCCACTGAGGGCTTGACTGTGGAGGAGTTGTTATTGGAAGCAGCTTGACTGAGTTGTTTCAGTTATTTTTTCTCGAAGTTTGCTTTGTTAATGTTCCTGGGTTTCTTTCTATGTTTCATTGTGATGTTTTGTTAATAAACCATTTTTTGGGGGGGATTGGATACATTTTAGTCCCATAGCCTGCTGGTTAGGATCCTCTGATCAAAACCGTTCTCTTCCTGGAACAGAGCAATCAGAATCCAATCATTCCAGGGCAAATTATAGTCGTCACAAAGTGTTGAAATATTCCAACAACACTGCCTCAGAAAAGTATTGACAGACCATAAACTGGGAGGTTTAACTAAACCCCCATGTACTGGAATTTACCATCCACTCTGACACAAGTGCCATCACCATAAAGTGGATAGGTCGTCGTAGAGGGGTGAATGGCTCCAGGTACACAAATCTATTCCCTCTTCAGAGATTGATGTCTCAGCCCTGGAGGTCATGAACAGCATTAATATGACAATTCCAAATCATAGCTTGAGAAATGCCACAGGTGCGGGAACACACAGGACACAACTGAGGAGGATTAGAGTGTTTGCTTCAGGGCCGATGTGATATATGGCCAGTCAATCACCCCGGTAAAAGGGAGTACCCTTTTTTCCACAGTTTCAAATGTTCCTCAAATGTACAAAGCAGCAACAATTATTATTTCAAAACAGCATCATGCATACATTGGCTCTTTTATATCAGTATGTGAGGCTTAAATAAAACTTGAATATGTTAACTTCATTAACTTCCAAGAGTATCACATCCAGTCAAATCAAAAAATCTAATCTGGATAAAAATGACCATTTTAATGATTTTAACCTTTCTTTAGAAATTAAAATAAAACTATTAGATGTTGTGGTTTCTTTCTTTCGACAAATGTACTTATTGTAAGTCACTTTGGATAAAAGCGTCTGCTAAATGACCTAAATGTTAATATTAATGTAGATCGACCTGTACTTAATGAAGGGCAACATCAGTGAAAGTCATGCCATTTGTAAAATATCCCACATGGATGTCAGTGTATCACAGAGGGGGAAATCAATGACAAAACTGCCAACACGCTCTGCCAATGACTGCATTTATCACTAGAAACCTTTCTGAGGCAAATCAACTGACCGAAGCTGAAAAATGTCAACGCTCCGAGGCCACGGAAGATTCTAATTCAAATTCCATGTATGAACTGTAACCATCTAACCATTTTAAAGAAATGGCTAAACCACAATGGGTGGAAAATGGTAAAATGTTGGTAAAATGTTGAAAAAACAATTATTATTATGGAAAAATAGAAAATTTTCAATAACTCCATAATAATAATTGTTTTTTTTTACACATACTGACATAACCTAAACATCTTTGCAGCCATGCATGCTATATTTTTTTAACGGGATTGAGGCTTGAGAGAACGTGGACCTACATCCTACTGTATGTGTCACTAATGCATTCACAGCCATCTCAAACACCATCACACCTTATTACCTCTTCAAGCTCCAATGGTTACCTCTCCCTCACTAACGTGGTCCAGTGCCTTCCATCAATCATAGTCAACTAGCTCCAGAGGCCAAATGGACGTGGGGGGGGGGGGTTAAGAAAAAAACAATTGGTTCAAGCTAATGCTGCCTAAACACACAGCCTGTAAGCATTTTAGTTTAGATACATGACACCTGGTTGGAATTTAATTTACACTTCTGATACAGTTTCCGTGTCATATAGATACTCTGCAAGGCTGTTTTTACTCGTTTTCTCATTACACACACACACACACACACACACATTGTTGCACAGTGCAGTCAATCTAAGTCCACATCACACCAACATCAATCTTCATTAACCATTTAACCTTGGATGTGGCCTGCGGAGAATGGCTGATATCACCTATAGCACAAAGCCGGAGGGACATTGTTTTCTACATGGTGCTCGTGTGTTGTTCATTTTCCAGACCTGCCTTTTGATGTCCCCATAGAAGAACGTGTTCTACCTTTTACAGAACAGAAAATAAACAAAAAACAATCTTGTTTACAGGACTATTACGCAGTAATGTTTGTCAAAATAGAAATAAGGACGGCAGTGTGTGTGTAGAATCAGGATTCTTTCCTAACCGCTATGCGGAGTCTATTTTAGTGTTTATTTAACATGCAGTATTGTTGATGTGTCTAGACTGGATGTTTGAATATGATTATTATTATTATTCTGTATGCCTGCCACTGGGTAGATCAGCCCATGGCTTTCTAATGCATTCAAATTAGGGAGCAAAAGCTGTTATTTATATTCCATCATCCCAAAATCTTATCAAAACGTTTACTTTATGGAGCAAATCTTTCCCTGGTTATTGATCTCTCCACAACAACAGCTACTGCTACGTACCTCATCAGTAAACAACGCATTCTGTAAGCAGTTTATCTGAAAGCACTCTTCTGTTTCCTGCCCTTCAAAACAGTTGTGTCTGAAGGTCATGGATGAAGGCTGCTCTTTCTGACACGAAGAGATGATGCTCGTACTAATCTTTAACATTTTTGTCCACTGGTGCTTGGAGAGTCAGACAAAAACTCTGCTTTGTGTTTTTTCCCCTGAATCACAGGCTGCAGTCTTTGTTATTGATCGGTGGATGGGGTCTGTTAGTGTTCTGAGATGTTTTTTATTAACACGACTGCTTTGGTATAACATTTAAGCAGAAGCATTTGTTGATGGCTTGTTGCATTCTGTGATCGAATCCCTGGTAATGTTGTTGATCATCCAATGAGACGGAGATGTCAGACTTTCCAAATCACAAGTGGCTCCAGTCCGGCCTCATCAATGACTTCATGTTCCCAATAATGAAGGCGGAAAGACTTTGGATTCGGTCTGCTATTCACTTAATTTTAATCTACATAATTATTTCCACCCAGATTTAGGAAAGAAACCGGGGAGGTTGTCTTCAGTCTCTAGTCGACAGAAGCTTTTAAAGGCAGATGTCTGAGTCTCAGACTCGGAGCCTCCAGGTGGATGTTAAGGTGGAGATGAGGCTTTCGAAAGGCTCTAAAGCAGCAATGACTGCAGCTGTAACCGTGACAGCATACAGTGGAGCAATGTTAGTTTGCTTTTCAAAGATTTGGAGTAAGCAGTATTTCTATAACGAAACTGAAAAACCTGCTTGGGTGTTCATTAAACTTGCATGGTATATCAAATGCAAATAGGTCTCATGATCCTGTTATTTGTGGCTTATCATACATCTATGATCTTTCTCTCTCCACTTAACAGTGTCGACCCTCTGTTAACATGTAAAGACGGGGCTAAAGGCCAGACGCTCTATCTGACAGAGAGCAGACACTTGTTTTGCTGTTATCCTAAATATGACTCTCTCTCTCTCTCTCTCTGTCTATTTTGTTACTCCCTTTACCACAGTCTGAGTGCTAAAAGAGAGAAAAACAAAAGCAGCCAGAAGGTTTTTTTCCCCTTCTGTTCCTGCTAGACTCTGATCAAAGAGGGGTAATTGTAGGTTTGTGTCAGTCTGACTTTTTCATGCCAGCAACAAGAGACTAAAGTGACAACGTCTGAAGAATGACAGATCATAAGATGTGGGACGTCACATGGTTTAACTCCTTCATCTACCCTCTTGCCCTGGTTCTCTCTCCTCTTACCTTCTTTGATTAGCTGTAAAACTTAACCCGTCGTTTATTTGTTGTTCTGGCCCTGTTTGGTAACCTTTGCTCAACAGAAGTATATGTATATATATATATGAATATTGTCTCAAACAGGTTCCTAACTGTTGGCATTACATCATTTACTTTACAGTTTACCATTTGACACGAGATGAGGCTGAGAACAACTCCTAAGGTGTTAACCATAATAATATTAGTCAGAAAGAAATATACTCAATATTGGCTGCATGTTGGGGATTTTCTCTTTTTTTTTTCCAGGTGCAACCCAGAATAGCACCTCTGTAAGGATTGTGATAGGCTCTAATGAGGTAGGAGATGTGTGAAGAATGTCTTTCTTTTTCCTCCATTCCCTCGCTCTATCTCTTATTCTGTCACTTTCTCTCTCCCTCTCTCTCTCTCTCACACACACACACACACACACACACACACAGACTTACATACACAAATACTCCTACACCTCCAGAAATAGAGGCAGCAACAGTCTCACTGAATTTCTCAGCCCACATGTTGATAATGTCACCTTTTCAGTGTTTCATTACCTTGTGCTAACAGTCACTGAACATCTCTCTCTCTCTCTCTCTCTCTCTCTCTCTCTCTCTGTCTGTCTTTCTCTCTTTATTTTGGGACCAGTGGGCTGGTTGACAGCAACTTTCATTCCATATAATTACCATAGTTGCATTAATGGTGCTACACTGCAATTTCTCCATCACATCTGGAGAGGAAAGAGAGTTTATGATGCTTTAATGTCGCTGTGACTTGTCAACGGCACTCAGAGGAAATATCAGACAAATGGAGGACACTGTGGAAGTGAGGTCCAAGAAAGAGGAGGTTGAGTCACAACTACAGATGTAGAGGGCTCCTCCACTACAACTATTTATGGGTAAAGGTGATGCTTGCAAGACTTTAAAAATACACGATGTCTGTAGTCGATGTATGTTTAATAAACTGAGTGTAGGTTTGCCCTTGAGTGTTTCCTACAATATATCATAGACCCTGGTCAAGGAAGGGTCAGCTAACATGAGAATAATGAAGACCTCATAGTTTTTTTTTTCAGAAGTGCGTTTGAGGTTGTATCCCAGAGCTTGATCTTAAGGTGTGCTGCCAAGAAGTCTTTGTAGGAATATAATAACCCTGTCAGAATTGAATAAACACGTCCTGCTAAATGGAATGAATATGTAAATGGAACTGTAATAAATGATGGATAATAGCAATGTGTATAGTCCTACAAAGACATTACGGAATCAATTTAACATATTAGCATGACACTTTAAAACATCTGCGTTAAATACCGTTTCACTTTGAAAGATTGGGATGGAGGAAACATAGATGAAGAGAGACGAACTATCCATAAAAAAATGTCTTTCTTCACAAGCTCAAACAACCATTAGATATAAGAAGGAATACATAAAACAAAGACAGTATCAATTTTAATTTAAATTTTAATAGAGCTCTTTTAATTTTCAATCAGAATGTTTATCATATCATCAATAATCAATCAGTTCAGACATACTGATCAGTTTTTGTATATATTTGTCTGTTTAAATGTCCATACATGTTTATTATTTACCCAAAGTGGAGACATTTAACTGTGCTAAGTTAAGGTACTTGTGAACACAAATCTGATAATTGAAGGCACATCACATTGACAGGAGCAAGCTCTTTTCGTCTCACCAGCTCATACATCTCCTGATAATTGAAAGTCTGTCCTGTAAATAAACAAACGCGATCCATCCCTGTCAAAAAATGTCTCTTCAATATCCAAGATGAAATAAATGACATAGTTTGAGAGTGAAATATTGATAACTTACCAAGTGCAAAAGAATAGAAAACTTTATACACAGAAGATAAAGACATTTGATATAATATCCACATAAAAAAGTCAATGACTCGAATATATTTAACAATGCAGAAGATAAAAACGACAACTTATGTCATATGAATTCTCATGCTTTACAATAATCCTTCCTAATAATTGATTTCCATATTGATTGATATTGATAATGAATATAAGCTTCATATGGGATGTACAGTAAAAAACATTTAAAAACAAAACAAAACAAAAAACAACAGGTAATGTCACATTATTGCTTTCTTGTGTTTTCAAGGCAGTAGCGTATAGTTTTACTAGGTAGAATCAGTCTCCAGGAAAAGTATTTGAAGGAAAGCAACTAAGCAGAGAAACAGATGGTCAGTGAGATTTTAATGCCCAGGCCAAACGAAACTGTTGCACGTCGGCTGGCTAAATCTCAGGGCTATAATCAGTGTTATGTAAACCGAGTGAGAGCGCTGCTGCTGTGCGTCCTGCCTCCGCTCAGTGGCCCTCCTCGCCTGCATCATCAGCACCGCTTGTGTGTATATGTTCAGAGTGTGTTCACTAGCAGACGTCAGGGTTTTTGAGAGGGAAAAGAGATGAGCCAGTATGGCTGTAAACCAAGAAGAAGGGTGAGATGGAGAAACAGAGAGAGAGAGATCAAGGCCAGCATGAAGAGAAAAAATTCTAATATGTTTTAATTGAATTCAAATATTTGACAGCAGAGGCATTTTAGTGGTGTAAGTATGAGTGTCAGATTACACAGAACCAAACAAACCTCTATAGCTGAATGCCAGTGCAGAAGTCACCACCGTAGCAATTCCTCTAATGGCCACAAGAGGCTGGCTCCAAGAAGCTTTATTGAAGTGACAGTGGAAATTGTCAACACATACACAAGCACGTAGGCACAACATAAAGAAAACTGTACATTAAGTACTTGAATTATATGAAAAAAGTAAGTTTGGAGATGTTTTATTGTGAGGCTGTGGCATAGGCAAAGAAGAGAGGCTTAAAATGAGTAATTGTCATTGCCAATTCAAATTGTAGCCCTGTTTCCTGGTAATAATAAACTTTTTTCTTTTTACCTCCAAATAGCCTTCATCTATAGACAGATTACGTGACAGCAGGCCCCTGGACACACACAGAAAAAGCCCCCTATCTCTCATACACACAAGCAAGACACTAATGGCTGCATCATTTGTATCTTGGTGGTTGCATTATGCCTCTTTGAAGTTGCTTTGCATCTCTTTGTGCACTGCGGTCTCTTTGTAGTCTTGTAGTAATTGTTGTGCCTCTTTGTCATCGCTTGATTGAATTCAAACAAGAAGTGATAACAGTCACTTCAAATAGAGGTTCGATCCCGGATCCAGCTAACTCTTGTTTCCTGTGGTGTGCTAAAGTAAAATACAGCTCTAGACAGCTTCTTTTTTTTAAAGTTTGATCATATACATGTAATATATCCTTTAGCCGTCCCCTTACCTAGGGACCTAATTAATTAAATTAGAGCTCGACTCCACTGAGATGCTCTGTAGTCCTATATCAATGTTATCATAGGGCACTAGTAGAATTGACTTGCAGTGAATCGGAAACTAGTGCTTTGTATAAGATGAAGAGGCAGCGTCACATTTCAATATTGGTGACAGCTGGTGACAGCTGAGCCGGCAGCACGCAGCTAACGGTGCTGACATGGTTAACAGTGTTTACCTGGGGGAGAACTGCAGCACTGAGCTAACCAGTGGGGTACACCCACATGTAGTCACATGCACAGAAATAATGGAAGGCTGGTTGTAAACAAAGCAAAGAGAAGAACCTCCTCTTCTCCTTCAGACATTGCTCCACTATATATTTCCATAGCAACCGGTTGTTTGCTGATATATAAATGCTCTGAATGTTAATACAGCTCCTTTTGCATTGCCGTAAAAAACAAACTATAAGACTAGAAAAGTATAAACATTAAAAATATATATTTTTGGCCTCCGTGCATGTTGGACGTTAAAATATACATACATAACTGATAAAATAATTAGAGGAGTTACTTGACTTGGACTGGAAATAATAAGAAACGGAATCTTATTGCGAGCCAAGAGCAATTACACACATACATACAGTACAGGCATGCATTCATATGCCCACCCACACAGTACACATACATACAAGTATGACAAAGTAGTCACTTGGTGTAGAGAAAATCAATGACACCCTGTATGGACTTGGTGGTACAACGATGCAGCAGAGAGGCCTCGGATTTCTTTATCTCAGGTTAGCACGTTTATCTGATAGAGAAGTTATTTTGATATCCACTCACATATTATTTATAAATGATGGTGTTTAAATCCATGTCAAGCCTGAATATTTGAGTGTGAAAAGATCAACTAGTTGCATAGTGCAGTTGCCTGCAGAGATTGCAGATTATTTCTGGTTAGCTTTGGATTTAATCGTGTGCTTTTGCAAAAACACTGCAGTTACTGTGCATATTACATCCTTGAGTTTATACTTAATTATTGTCCAATTTTACTAAACTGTCTTGTTTAATAAACTCCCCTCTGGGAGGGTTATCGGGACAAGTACGGTGGGTACAACTTGGGTCTCCACAAAGCACACACACTGAACATTCACAATCTGGTTAGCCTGTTAGCTACTCCGTTAGCGTTAGCTTGTTAGTTTTAGGTTGTAAACCTGCAATGTAAACACAAAACACATAAGGAATTATCTACCAAAATAATACAATGATCCATGTAACATTAATTCTAGTTTAGGAATACTAGCACTGCTGGTTATCACTCACCGACAAGGCATAACGGTTCTGACGATCAATTGAATGAAAATGAAACCAAACATTAAACACCTGCACTTCAAATGAACAGCGAATGCCCCGCCCACAGAAACTGCTGGAACATACTTGAACGTTGTATAATTTTGCTGTGAAATGCACACTGGTGCAATTTTTAGTTTTAGTTGGGACATGAGTTAGGGAAAGTTACAGACTTACATTACACTTATTTTTATCCTGACTGTAACAAAACGACCTGTCTGAGATCATAACAGCACCCAGAGGTGCTCTGTGAATTTAATTGAGATATATTTACTGTGAATAGCAAGACACACCAAAACAAACAATTCTGCTAACTGCAATAAACGGATAAAAAAGATGCCAAAGTAACAACAGAATGATGACAATTTGTACAAATTCACAAGTCATGGTTTTTAGGTGTGTCCACAAGACAATAAGTGAATATTTACTTACTTCTAAAATGCTTATTTTCTGAATGGTGTTCGGATGTTAGCTATGCTAACATTGGAGCTGCGTCAACAACACTTTAAATAACGTAACCTAGGCATAAATATGGCAGAGATCTTGTTGTTTGTATCACAGTCTATAGTTCAAACACGTAGTTAAGTTCGGTTTGTGTTCTAATGTTAGGTTCTATCGTTCTGTTCTCTCCATTTCTGATTCAGTGAAGACAGGAGGAGAATCTCATCGCAGATAGGCTTTTGTGTCACAGCAAAACGAAAATTGAAATATTTCAACTCATAAATTTAATCCACGGCGCCAGACACCACCCTGTAGAAATAGCACCAAAAAAAATGAATAAATAGCTTCACCTTCAGTGTAAACGTACCTTAAGAATCAGAGATATATACGTTCTATATATATATATATATATATGTCTTTGATACATGTCTATTGGAAAATTGTATTTATTCAGTTCATTTACTTGTAAAAGTATACCATTTTACATCAATGCTGTTTGAGATGCAATCAAAACAGATGGAATTCTTCTTCTCTCAGAGTTCCACTTGGTAGCGGATTACACAGAAAAAACGGATTTCCCAAATGTAGTATGGCCAAAGGATACCATTTCATCTGTAATGGAAGATATTCTTCAAAATGTAATGATGCTCTCTGACTAAAGAGAGACAAAGTTGCATACTAGAGGAGAGAAAAGCTGATTTATACCCTGCTAGACTTGCATTTGAATAAAAATCTGTAATTGTCAGCACTCAAAAGATTGTTGTGAAAGTGCAGTTCATACGCGGTTATAAAAAGTACAATCGGCAATGCCCACCGCTGGAACCTACTCACACCTCTAAAGTGATTGACAGGTCTTTTAATACACGAGTAAACAACAGCCATGTATGCGCTCCAGTGCTTTTAAATGTTTTTTCACATCACTAATAACTGGTTTCTACAGCCTGCTGGTTGTTGTAGCAAAATACAAGATGTGGGAAAGGATTGAGTGTTTATAAATGCTCTGTCGGCAGCGTTGATGCAAACAAATTGCCTAAACTATGTTTAGTTGAACCTCAATGTTCTGTCATTCCTTCAACATGATTTCAGACTAAAATTATACAGGATTTTAATAGCGATCTTGTTTTGTCAACACATGCCAATCCTTTGTCCTTGATATAGATTTTTACCCATAGCAGCTGTACACACGTTTTATTTGTGTACAGGGTGTTTATTTAGACTAAAGTATGTATGCATGCATATCAGCATCCATATATGGACATATACATGTGCATGTCTGCCTCCCAAGCGTGCATGAGAAGGTATGACTGTGTGTGCAGCTGTGCGTGCATGTCACACTGGACTTGGCCTGAATCAGTGAGTCAGAGGAGATGCCAGTTTCTAGCTGATTGCAGAGAGCTGTCACAGAGGGGACGCACTCTTTTGTCTTTTTACAACACGCTGATTTATTCGTCCAAACGACTGATTGAGACAAGTCAACCTTAATGCTCTGTCGAAGGACAATTACAGGCTGTAAGCCACAGTGATGTGTGTCCATCATTAAAACTGATAGAAAGGCAGCGATTAGGCAGAGTCGACATCTGACAGTGCCTTCAGGTGGCGTACGTTCCTTCACTCTCAGTGTTCCTCCTCCACCTGGTACCATATACGGGCAGCACCTCATCCGATATGTCTCCACAGATTCACACCTGTGGAAGGTCTCAATTAGCCTGCTCCATACATATTGGATGGATGTGAGATACCAGGAGCTCAGCAGCGGGAGGGACCTGAGACACTGTTAAGCAGCGGGCTACCAGGTCTGGGTTCAAGAGCCAGAGCCGTAGGAGAGTTTGCAACCTGCTGGCGCTGTGAAACGCAAAAGCGGCGACAAAAAGGCAAGCACAAGTCAAGCTTTACTGCAGTAATTGAAGTGAAGTACAGCACTTGGGTTTATCTATCTCTCCCTCTCTCCCTCTCCTGCCTCAGTTGGAGGCCAGAAGGGAGCGCTGGCTGCTGCTGCCGACCCATCAGTGTGGTCGTGAGTGACTTCTTGAAGCGAGCGGAGAGACTCGCGGGGCCTCAGGAAACTCCAATTGAGTGACATCACGGGGCAAATTAAGATATCCCTCCATTGATAAGACTGGTCCGGTCCAAAGAATAAAACAACCTGAAAAAAAGCCCATCTCTCACCTGTCCTGCCTTCGTCGTCTGTGTGCTTGTGGACCAGGACCCCAAAGAAAAACCTTGAGCTTGGTGCGTTAAGTGCTGGACCCAGGGGGCCACCACAAGGAGCAAACGGTTGTGTACTTGCATGTGTGTACATGACAACATGCGATAGCGTGAACGACTTAACTTTACAAAGCCTCGAAAAGGTCAAGGGTGACCCAGCAAGAGGTGGCCGTGGTTTACCACAACGTGTTGCTTCCGAATATCAATCCCCCCTGCTGCTTTAAGTTTGTGGGAGACCAAAGTAATTATCGCCCCATGATGGATGCACCAACAGAGAAGTGTGTGTGTGTGTGTGTGTGTGTGTGTGTGCTTCCTTTAAGATTCAAAAGCATTGTTCCCAGCGAGTGATTATTTCTCCATAACCTGCACATCTCTCACCTAAATTACCGTCATCCATCTCTCTCCGTTTAGCTCTGCACGCGCGCACACGCACTCACGCGCCTCGCTCCGTTAGCCGTCACGCGCAGAGACGTGGCTGCGAGTGGACAAGACGCCGTCGCGTGTCCGTGTTTGTTTTGAGCGGCGTCGCTGGATAGTCGTCGCTAATTGATCGCTCGCGGTGCGTCGGGGACGCTGTCGTGTGTTTGCCCGCGGAGCAGTCCTCCACTTTGGCGGACCGGAAGGTTAACGCGGGGAGGCGGGCGGAGAGAGAGACAGAGAGATGGAGAGAGAGAGAGAGAGAGAGAGAGAGAGAGAGAGAGAGAGAGAGAGATACTTTTTTTTCTTTCCTCTCTCTCTCTCTCTCTCTCTCTCTCTCTCTCTCTCTCTCTCTCTCTCCACTATCCGTCTCAGGCGTGCGCGCACGCGGGCACGTGTTGGTTATGCATGCTTGCACGTGCACGCGCGCCCAGGCAAATCGAGTCACATGCAGCGGTGGCGTCTGGCTGTGAGGGAAAGGTAGCAGCTTGAAATGATTCGCGCTCGCGTTGCAATAGCATTTAAATCTACGGGAGGAGCTCGGTGGACGGTTTTTATTCCCCTTAATGTCACGACTTAGAGATGCGCGTGCACCCGCAGCATCAGGTTATTGGGGAGGGAATGTGAGCATTGCATGATGATAAGGAGTAGAAGTCCATGTGAAATATTTGGGTTTATTTCTTGTGATTTCTGTATTGTATATAGATTGGTTCGTGGTGCGTTCATGTACCAGTTACATCATACAACGTCGAACCATTGAACACAGAGGCTCGTGCGTGCCCCACGACGTCCCTCATAACTAATCACGCACATGCACTACTTTAACCACGCGTGAGGAGGCAACGCACACACAAACACGCACACTCGAGAGGAAACGTTGCACTGCAGACCAGACTGACGTGACTACACTGCCGGCTCACTCTGCCTGCTCTGATGGGAATAAACCCCCAGTCAAAACTGGAGGCGAAAAATGAGTTGCTCCTCTGTCAAAAGCACCCCACAAAAACATTAATAAAAAAAATCAACAGCTGGGGTTCATAGCAGGCTTATGCAACCGTGAATGTGCACTGTTTGTGGTATAAAGTGCCCATAAGAATGCCCTCGTTTTCCTCTCATGCCTCCCGCTGTAGTCCTCGCTGATGAAAATGTCTTCTGATTTGTAGTTTAACTTGAAATACGCAGATGACTACAAAAATATACGCTGGGTAGGTTATCATCAGCCCAATTTTTTTTTTTTTTTTTTTTCCTCCCTTGCAGATGCACGCAGCTCAGCGCTCCTCGCCGTTCTGAGCTCAGTCTGGAGTGGCGCGGGCTGTAGCAGCAGAATATTTGGCTGTAAACAGAGACACAGTGCTGTCGCCTCGATGCGAAACGCAGGCTTTTAGGGAGACGGCGAGTGATTCGAGGAGGATTTTATTGCAGAGAAAGGCTCGTCTCGTCAGTGCCAGCTGGTGAGCGAACACGATTTTCTTAACATTTTTTTTTTGGAGGTGTCTTTGCCTCTTGCTTGTGTGCGCGCGTGTCCGAGCCGTGTAATCCATTCGTGTTTCATTCCGTCTGTTTTTTTGTCCGTTTCACGACTGCTGCTGTAAACGATGCCCTAGCTGTGTGTTTTTTCCCCCCTGTGGTCGCGAGACAGTGTTTTGATGCATGCGAGTTATTGTATCTCCTTGGAAAACATCACGTACAGTAGGAGCCGGGGCGCGAGACAGGGAGAGCGCGATGGAGGGGCAGAAAAAACAACGGCTCCCGGTTGAAAATGTAAGAGGATTTTTTATTTAGCAGCCACTGAAAAGAGATTAGGGCGACAGCAGAGGAAGTTATATTGTGCTGCATGTAAAATGGGCGGGCTAGTCTTTATATTAGGTTGGTACAGCCTATTCCAAAATTAGATGGTCTGCGCTTTGGCACAGTCTGTTGGCCATGCACTTTATTTACAGGCACGAGCGATGAACTAAAGGCATGTATTTTGGGGTGAGGGGACCCTCGGTGCGCAGACCAGATCTGTTAGTGTAGAAGAACAATATTATTATTATTTTTGTGCGTATTGTTCATGCTGACAGACTGAGAGTTGAACTCACTACAGCACCACCAATGAACAGTGAGAGAGACCTGCGCATATCGTCAGCAGCCGCTTCTCCAGCCTCAAGCTAAAATTCGTCAGATCTGAGATCACAGAGGATTTTTTTTTGCCTCATTCAGTCCGGCAAGAAAGAGATATTCTCAAAAGTTTGAGGATATAGCCAGCGGACACTCGAATATACCCCGGCTCATCTGCTGTTAAGTGATTTCTCCATCTTTTCTCGCCTTTTTTTTTTTTTTTTTTTGCTCGGGCAGAAGAAGGGGAGCGACACTCGGATTTAAGGAAGGGGGTGATGGTTTGTGTTGCTGGACGCCGCTAGAATCTAAGACGAGTTTTATTGGGGGAGAAGGAAGCAGGGGAGTGGGGGTACCGTCGAAATCGGGACCGTTAAGGTGCATTTTACGGGAAACGGGAGCCCGTTTGACGCGTTTAACGGGAGGCAGCACCGCGGACAGCGCTCCGAATAAAAACGGCATCAACGCACATTTGCTTAATTACTCCGCCACGCAGCGACTCGGATCGCCGTGCGTGCATTTGGACCAACCTTTACAGGGATGCCAGTTGCATGCTAAATGCCAACCCGGCTCGCGTATACATATGTATTTATATATATATATATATAAATATATCTATCCGCGTCTGAGAGGGTGACATTTCCTCTGAATAACTTAGAAAGTGTGCTTGTGCGGGATTTTCTCTTCCCAGTCGTTAATCTGCATCATCCCCGCTTTGTCAAATCCTTGTCAACCAAAGGATTTATTTATTATTATTTTTTTATTTCATTTTAGCAGAGCATTGTACGCCCCCCCCCCCCCCTCCTACCCCCTCCCCTCCCCAGCCCCCCCTCCCCGACTCCCAGCCGCTCACAGTGCACCTTGGAACATCACAAGCAAGTGGCAGGGGCATTGTCTTCTACGTGGGCTGCGTTTCAGTGGCATGCTTTTTTCGTGCTCGTGTGTGATGCTGGTTTGACGCTCTCAGATAAGTAAGTCATCGGTCCTCTCGTACGCGCATCGATTACGCATGTAGAAAGGGGAAAATGGACCGTGGGTCTGAGCACCGTATTTTGCATGCACAGTAGTGCAGGCTAATTGCTTACATACTTTATGACCCGGCTGACATCATAGCTGTAATGGCTGAGGAGGATGCAAATGCTCTTATTTTTTTATTTATTTATTTTTGGTGGAAGGGGGGGGGGGGGGGGGGGGGATTTGGTTTGATATTGCGGTATTGCGCGTTTCACATTGCAGAGGAGGCTGTGTGCACAGGTGCTACGAGGGGTGTTATGTGGTCGATGGTGCGTTGCCTTGTTATTTGGTCTTAATTATTATGCGCTACAGATGCAGCCATGTATCGTATTCCAACTGGGTCCTGATCATCGAGAGGCAGAACAGCTTTTTAAATCCCCCCCCCCCCCCCTCACGCAGACCGGTTAGGGTGCAGAATATGTCTCTGTCAATGTGACACATCATTTAAAACGATGATGTGGACTCTTTGAGGCATGTGTGTGTCAAGTGGCATGTGATGGCCCAACGCATGTGGCAGGGGCCATTTGGTTTGATTCATGTGCCGACAGTGAATCTGTAAGAGATGTCGAGGAGCGGGACTAAAAAACGAGCCTCCATCTCGTCTCTTTAGCACATCTACGTGTTTGTGTTGTCACTCCATGCTATGAGATTTTGGGGTTTGTGGTGGACCATTGACTCATGTTGTTTCATCCTCTTTCTCTTTGACCTCCAGCAGTGAAAGGTCCTCATATTGCAACTATGTGTGGACGGAGCAGGACGGCCTTCCTGTGTCTGTGGGCTGGCTTGCTTGTCATCAACAGCGTGCTGGGGGGGAAAAGGTAAGAACCAACTTTCAACTTTCTAACTCACAAATGCATTAGCACCTGTGTATTGCATGGGGCCATTGGATACATCTAAGTATGTGAAAGGTGCAGATATCATGCACACTGTGCATATGGCTTGGTTTGGAAGCTTCACGCAGAGTGGACTCTAAGTATGACCCACATGATCAACATATCACTGGAACACTGCAATTGCACAAAGTGACACATGGAGGACAAACTGTGAAGACCACACTGCATTTTGTTGAAGAGGGCAATTATATTTAATGCTGGTCTTAGTTCTTGCCGAATGGTCAAGTGGACAGTAAATACTGTATGTCTCTAAATCAGCCAGCAAAGGGGGAAAACGGTACACCTGCTGAGCTGAAATTGCGTTCCTTCCTATTGCTTGGATTATTGGGTTACACCCTTACAGAGCATATTCACGGGTTGTAACTGGGGCATCCCCACGTCCCCTGCTGATAATTGCATGAAAGCAATAAGAAGTGAAACAGAGGGGAAATGAAAAAAAGCCACTAGTTACACCGTTTTTTGTTCTTTTTGGTGGTAGCCTCATGGGACGACATCTACATCCTCAGTGTTCAGACCTGGGCGGCGTACGGTACACCATGTGTGTTGCGTTGGGAGATTTGTCACAGATTTTCGGTGAACACGTGTTCCTGACTGTGATTGCGGGGATAGTAGGGTCGCCGCACGGACACACTTCTCAATGTCAACACCGAGGTATCGCATGTCACCTAAGCGGACGCATACAAAGACAGAGAGAGCATGATTGGATGAGAGGTGGCAGCGAATTGATCCACTGTCATGTGTCGTCAACTGCATTAATTCCCACAGGATTCCATGCTGGCCAGCCATCCATACGTATTCGTGCCTCGAATCTGACTCACTTTACTTTGACATTAAACCCGTTGGCGGTTACCAAATTAAAAACACAGAAAGGTACAATTCATTAGCTGTTCCGGCCGCTTGAGATCATTTCAGCTCTTGTCCCATTGTGGTTCTTCTGGAGGATCCTGAAGAGTCTCGAGAGATCAGGCTTTTTTCTGCATGGCTGAATAATTCAGTGGAACTGTCACAGACAGTTGAGTTGAATGGTGATGCCTTGAGATGGTCCAGCTTGCTGCTCTCTCGGTGACAACAGCAGCCTCGGCACACACACACACACACACACACACACACACACATGCACGTACATGTTTCAGCACACACACGCGCCCTGAACGCATGCGGTACACAGATGGACCGTGTCCCATTTTAAATGCACGATGCACCGCAATATGTCATTATTGCACACTGATTCGATCTCACTGATTAATCACGGCTGTGGCTGAGGTTTGAGATGCACACAAACTGGCGAACGGAAGGCTTGATTCGCTGGGTTTGATGTGCTGTATGTTGAGCACATTAGAGGGAAATGTGAAAAGTACTGATGACTTTACTGAGGAACTGTCACTGCAAACGGCAAAGCAATTATCACCCAAAGATTTACTGTATAATCCGGTTCCCCCCTTTTGAAGTCACATACAGAATCTCACACACACACACACACACACACACAGACACACCTTGGGGGATTTCTATGAGACACGGTAATCAGACCTAGCACTCTGCTACAGTATGTTGCCAACCAAAGAGATCGCCTTATAATTAGATATCCGAGAGAGAGGGAGAGAGACATACAGAAAAATGATGAAGGAGAGAGAGGGACATTGGCAGAGTGAGTGTGAACGGCACTGTTGCTGTTCAGATGACCTGTAGATGGGGATGGTGTACAATGTTTTCTGAGGAAGTAGCCCCTGGCTGGTAAACATGTGTATTCTTCCACAGCACCTTTTCCTCTCCATTTTCTTGACTTTTACGTGACATACAACCTTACTGGGTTGAGGTGACAAATTCAACTCGATGTTAGCTTGAATCAAGGTAAAAAATACAGACTGTCATTCAAAATATTAAAGGTCAAAAAAGAATGCCCGTTGATATATTTCTTCTTTCATGTTTACAAAAAATGTAAATTTCTGCTTATTATGTTTATTTCAATTACTGTTGAACATATAAGAGCTAACATCCTGGCTTGTTTTCTCTGTTGGTGGAGACTATACACGAGGACTGTTTCCCTCGGGGCAGACAAAAGCACTATTTTGGTGTCTTGCTCTGGTTTGGTAAATTGGAAATCCTAAATAAATGTAGAAAGTAGAAATATTAATTAGCAAGGGTAGAAGGGATTGTGTTTTTTTTTAGCCTCTGCTGATGTCCCATGGATGCAATGCTTCCTGTATTTATATATAATTGGCTTCCCAGACCTGAACATAACAGATTAATTATTGTTTTGAATTTCAGTATTTCCAAGCTGTTACCTCCAAGACTGATGCAAAACAAAATAGCTCATTACAGTTTCTACACTTTTATTGCTGGCTTTGGTTTTCAGAGGTTTCTTTTTTCTGATTTATTTTTCTTGGCAGATAGAAGGACGCTTGCAAATAGAGGGGAAGTGGGAGGCACAGAGATGCGCATTAACCGTTTTTTTTTTATTTATACAAATCCATGTGTGAGGCGTTTAGAAAGCAAAACTGTTTAGCAGCTCACGTTGGAAGCTGTGGGATTGAGGCGGATCCTCCAGCTTTGAACGTGAGCTGTTGTCTCTCTCAAAGGCCCCTCCCCAGTTTCACTTTACAATTTCTTCACCTCTTCCCAACCTCGCTCCTCTGCCTTTTATCTCCCCCTCCTCTATCTCCATCTCCCCCCCTCCTCTTCTTTGTCTTTTCTTCTGAGCTTTCCTCGCATGTTTCCCCAGACACTACTCTCCCTCCAGCCATCCCTCCTACTTGTCCTTCCCTCCCGTCGCAGGTTCCTGCTAAATAATCTTGATGACCTCTCCCTCTCCTTGCTCGCTTCCAAACACTTGCTGTTTATTTAGCAGGCAATCAAAACCCAACGCTGTTGGCGTGAAGCTAGGGAGGGGATGATTGCTTCGAGGCATACAGTGGCATTGTGGGAGAGTTTCATCTGATCGTTATCTGCACTAATACGCATGCAAACATATGCATGAATGTGTACACGAGCTAGACCCCGAGCCTAGACTCCATGCAATGCATTGACTCAAGTATGCAAACACACACACACACACCTGCAACCCTGTCGCATCCCACCTCTATGTGATATAATTAGGGGCTGTATTCCCGATTATGAGTGTGCTGAAATATTTATGCATCGAGACGCTGCAAACTCTGCTCTTACGGTTACTGATAGTGACTGTTTTCGGCATCGCTCGGAGCATTTTGTTTCATGTTGTTCAAAGAGCGCATTCAGCAAGGCCTTTATGGTCTAAAAGACCATATTAGGTATAAATAATGTATTATGATTTCTCTATTCTCGCTCCCTGTGAGATTGTGTCTATGTATATGTGTGCTCTGCATGGCCAGTTTTACATTTTGATGAAATAACTCCACCAAAGGGATAATACAGGATAATTTGGCTTTGTGGAATATTCAATCAATATAATCAAAAACCTTGTGGTGACACTCTGAATTGTTTCTGTCTGTATTCACAATGCATTCTGGGTTGCCGAGTTGTCTTTCTAACTAACAAGAGTTCCTCCTTTTATTTCCTCGTCTTTGATACATGATTCATATTCCGATTTGTTCCTTCTTCCTTTGGCAGTGTTGACTCTAGCTTTCGACGACTTTTAAATCTTCTCCTTTGCTTTGCCAGCTCCGGGCAGAACGGCATGACAGATGAACAGAAAGATAACACTACAGTGTTCACCAAGATCTTAGACAGCCTTCTGGATGGCTATGACAATCGCCTCAGGCCAGGACTGGGAGGTCAGTAAACCCAAGTCATTGAATGTCTTTTGTCTCTCGTGGTGATTGTTGGAGTCTCTTTTGTTTTTTGGTGTATATGCAAATGTCAGCCGAAGAACTCCTACAGCTTACTTTCCACATAAAGTCCAAGACTAAATCTTATGGAGGGGGAGATGCTCTCTGTATCAGACTGTGTGAGTGATGATTGAAAAAAATAAATTCATAATTTACCTGCTGCTTTGTAATACAGTCAGCACTTGTAATATAAACACAGTGAGTGACATTGTATTGTGTGGGCTGCTCCTCACTCTATTGTCAACTGTCCATTGTTCGAGAGAGAAACAAAATGGCAGGGAGACCGAGATCCAGAAATGGAAAGTGAGAGAAGTGGAGAAAGAAACGGAGTGTAAAAGAGAAGCGGGAGAGAGAGATAATGTGAGAATTGGTGTGTGAAGGACACTGAGGATCTCGCAGTGTGATGCAGCGGGCATCAAACAAACGGGCGGATAAAAACCAGGCCTGCTAGAAGTTCAGCTGCCGAGGGGAAAAAATTATAGATTACGATGGGTATCGTTCATAAATCACGGCGTCACACTGCAGTTTCATAATCAAAAAGGAAAAAAACCCTCACCTACACCCAGACACACACATTGCCTCCAATTGAATCCCCAGTGGACCCATTCCGGCTCTCGGTAGAGGGACCAGAGTGGCATATTTTCACTAACACAGCAACGTGCACATTTATTAAGAGATTGAACCACTGGCCGGGTAATGGAGCTGACACTGAAACCAATGCCAGTAGAAATGGTTATCGACATCCAAAATGGGCATTTATATGGTGTTTTTTTAATTAATTAATTTATTTGTGTGTGTGAATGTGTCTAAGTGTTAAATATGTTGTTGAATAGATTGAATGGATCAGAGCCTGCAGCCAGGTGGTCTTGTATTAACAGGTAGTTAGGGTCTAATGAATGTCACGTATAGTCACTCACTCTGGCAATTTCCTGCTTCAACAGAGCGTGTAACTGAAGTCAAGACTGACATTTTCGTGACTAGCATTGGGCCCGTCTCAGACCACGACATGGTAAGACTCCTTCCGCCTCTGTAAATGTCACCAGTTCCCCCCTCCTGCCCCCGTCCCTCCACCCTCACCCCCATCATCTACCCTCTCTGGGCACAATGGTCTCTAAACTGTAAAAGTAATTATTAATTTGATGATTCATTCCATTAGCTCCTGATGTGTTAATAAAACTGTCACATGTGTGAAATGTACTTTCTGGTGCACGGTTCGTAATCCCACTCTGCATAAATGCCAGCCCTCCTCATAAATATGAGTGCGTCTGACTTTTATGGCGGATGTGGGACCGTCTCCAACCCAATCTCTGTTTATTTGGATCAGAATATTAGAAACAGCCTTGCTTGTAGATAGAGTATTCACATTTCAGAACTGCATCCATGCTGATCTGTCTTTTTCTAAACAATCTGGAGCAAAGACTCCTGCGGAGGCTCGGGGACCCAAGATACCGATCATTCTTTCACTCCTGAAATGTAATTAAATTGCGGCAAACGTGATGATTATGACATATGGCACTGCGATTCGGGAAGGTCAAGCTCCTGCCACATCCAATTTTGAGATTATTGATAAGCACCACCGTGGGATGAGATGGTTTGACAGTAGGCGGCAATACAAAAAGCTACATTTCAAGTTCTAACTAAGACGCGACGTCAAAATATGAATCATAATGTGTACGCTTTCTTTCTTCTTCAATATGGTGCTTAAAAAAAGCCGTGGGCTGTCCGAACATGAGCATCTTGATCTTTACTCTGCGTGCTGGAAACCAATTAATCTCAAACAAATGTCTCACTGCCTCTCCTTCACCACTTGGATAAAAAAAAGCCTCCTGTTATCTGCACGTGAAGTGTTGTACCCTATTTGACATAATCTCAGTTAATTGCACTTGCTGACATGCGGGCCAGGACTATTTTGCCGCTGCGTTGAGGCCAGGAGGAGAAGCTGAAGAACATTTTCTCCGTCTCCAGCCTTTTCCCGATCCCTCTTCTATTACCTTGAATCTCACACTAATTATCTTACTTGGGCCAATTGAAAATGGGGTGAACAAAAAGAAAAGAAAACAGGCTGTGCTGAAATTTTTACAGTCTCCCTTTACTCTGCCCGACAGTCATGTGGAACCATTAGAATCTGCTCTCAGCTACAGTCATTAGCTGCCTTCAAAATGAAATGTCCTCTTAATTTTGTGTCCAGCGCTTCCCTTTTCTGTCCAATGTAATTTAGATTACTGAGCAAAGAAGCGTCCCCAAAGATAAATACATTAATCATTTTTGGCGCTTACCTTACAATGCAATACCTAATGGTGGTCCATTTGGATATGTTGAATTCAAGTGACTAGACCACAAAAAAATGGAATGAAAGAAAATGGACCTCCCATATGTGAAAACAATTACTACACTTAACAATGAAGGCATCCTTTTTAGAAAAGAAGCCATGAACCTCCGTCCACTAGCTCCTCCCTGTATTTGCCAAAGCATTTAACAAGAAGAGGCAGTTACCAGCAGGGAAACTCGGCTAAGACTATAGGAAAGTCAAAGTGACACGGGAAAACGAAAAATGAAAAAAAGTGAGAAACGAAAAAGGATAAAAACGAAAAATAAGGTTGAAAACTCAGCCTTCCTCAAGCTGGCTTTAGTAGAAAGTTATATGGTTGGGCTTTTCCCTTTTTTTCTCCCCCTTGACTATTGTTCTCTACCTCGCGCTGTCCACCTGTAGGAGTATACCATTGACGTCTTCTTCAGACAGAGCTGGAAGGACGAAAGGTTAAAGTTTAAAGGTCCCATGGCTGTGCTGCGTCTCAACAACCTGATGGCCAGCAAGATCTGGACCCCCGACACCTTCTTCCACAACGGCAAGAAGTCGGTGGCTCACAACATGACCATGCCCAACAAGCTGCTGCGAATTACAGAAGAAGGCACGCTGCTGTACACCATGAGGTAGGCCGACTATATATGCACGATAACGGATTTCACAACAAGACAGACATGGAAACTAAAACATTACTCAAACTGAAGTAAATAGCCTATTTGTTTGGGGCCTATTTTCTGCTGTGGCTTAATATACATTTGGTGCACTAGCGAGTATTTATATCCCCAGAACGGTGCATGTGGAGTTGACTCATGATACATGTCAATGCCCATGTTAATGGTAATGGAGGAGCATGTCATCCAGTCCAGCAGTGTGGCTGACTGATGTGTTTTTAATAGTTTTTCAGACGTGATGGAGATCTGTGGCAGAGAGGAACACGCTTTATCAGGCTTTAGCTACACACAGGCATTTGTTGTTCGTAAGAGCAATTTATTGTTGGTGTTGATCTGTTTTTTTTTTCAAGGGAATTGGTTGCCAATGAAGATAAAATAGAACATTACCAGCTTTATCTTTCGGCTATTAAATTAAACATTTTATGGAGTAACTTTAGAGCACTGCGTGCATTGCTTCTATATCTAAGGCAAGATGGAAACATCCAAAATACACATTTAGGTGCTTATATTTACTACACTCACATCTATATATAATTGGCACATAACATTTCTGAAACTTGGAATAGAAACATACAGATCTCTACGGTTTTTCTTCTTATACTCAGAGCCAGAAATCCAGTAGCACTCACATACACACAAAGCTTTCCAGGTTAATTCCTATCTCTATTCTGAATATTTTTAGAGCGGGATTTCTTCATATATCATTCATAGCCTGATGAATATAAGATTTTATTCCTAAAAACATGGCCAAAAATATATTTTTTATGGCTGTTGACAGTATTTTCTGATTTAGAGAGTGATAAAAAGACATATTCCAAATCCCCTCTGGGAAGAAAACCTTCCACTCTATGATGTCAACAACACAAAAGGAGAATGTTGAACCGGGCTTTATGTGTGCAGATATCCATGTCTGGAAATAAGAAAAAAATGCATCAATATGATTAGTTTAATGGTGATATCGATTATTTTTTGCCCTATTTATCCGGATGTCTCCCTTTTACTGTGCATACACAATATTGTGTTACATGTACCGTTGTTAGATGATTGACTACACTACTACATTTATTTATGGTTATTCAGAGATCATGGTCAGCCATTTATAAGCTTGCTGCACCACATTCATTCATTGTCAATGTGTCATTCTTCCCATTGTAGTGTTCACTGGGAAAATAAAATAGTTTTCTCCTGTCATGATTGATCACTTTGGAGATGGTACCTGACAGTTGCGAGCAGGGAGATAAGGTGTACGGCCGGCTGAGTAGAGTTTAGAACCAGTCGTGGCACCTCGGTAGCCTTCAGCGGCCTGGGAAACCCACGGCAGACTGTGGGTAAATAAAAGCCCTGCAGATGGTAAAAACCTTGATGCACACCGCAGAGTGACACTAATGTGGGATGTCTAAGGCGAGGATTGTAAAACATTTGTTTTAGCATGTTTACTAGCAGGGGGAGGGGGTAGAGGCGGAGCCCGTATTGCTGTCACAGATGAGCGAGATGAGGGATGGATGGGAGATTAGTGTGTCACGGGTGGCCTGGCGTGCTGTTTTTCACCAAGCTGTCAGGAAATAGAAACCCACAGCTCAGGGAGCTGGAGCGTTTCTGTTGGTTTGTGGGGGAAAGTAGCTGCAGTTTGACAGCATTTGGTGCTGAGAGACCGTGTTAAAAAAATACAACAAAAACACCACATGTTCCTGGTGCTTCATTGATTTGTCATTCTTGTGCCTTAATTCTTCCCGTCCTCTTCCTGACCCCTCCTCCAGCACTGTCACTATTTTGTTCTCCCTGGCTTTGCCACATGCTGTGTTATTTCCGTGCTACTGTTTGTTTTGTGTCTAATTCATTATCCATGCCTGTTTGAATCTCTCCAGGCTTACAGTAAGAGCAGAATGCCCCATGCACCTGGAAGACTTCCCTATGGATGCCCATGCTTGTCCACTCAAGTTCGGCAGCTGTAAGTGGCCTCTGTGCTCACACACAACCTTCCATACATGCACTCATACGCCACACTGACACACACATACCTCCCTGACACGCTGTCACTACCTCATCCAACTGGAAGCGCGACCCCGGCCCCGGTCCCCGATAAGGGATGACAGCGTGGTAACAGCTGTTCGCCCAGAGGAACTGTCCGCCAAGGCCCCTCTGGTCCCCCCCCCCCATTCAACCCTGCCAGGCCCTGTAAGACCCTGCAAGACCCTGGCAGGCATGCAGCACACAGACCTGTGTTTATCCAAGGCAGCGCTCTTTGTAACGTTTCCAGAGAATCACACCAGCTGCTCACCGCTGACAGCTACCCCTACCCGGCAACATCCTTGAGAAGACTTAGAAGAGATAGAATGATGGAGGTCGGAGACGAGAATAGAGAATGTGAGGAAAGAAAAAACAAGAATCCATGCAGCAGAAGTGAAAGAGATAGAAAAGTGAGCGTGGCACTGTCTCCATGCTATTCTTTAGACAGATGCACAGCGTGAGTGAGAGGATGGAGTCCCCCCCCCACCCCCCTTTAAATTGAACTCACTCCCTAAATATTTCAGTGATGAGCTCTTTTCCTCATGCTGCAGTGTGCAGCCGAGCCATGCTTTCCTCTGCAGTGGCCGAGCCACACTGCAGCTTTGACAGGTTGGGTGGCCGGAGGGAGGAAAAGACTGACTGGGCTGTTTTAAGGACATGTTGTCCTGTTGGGCTGTTGTTTATTTGTTTTTCTCACATTTAAAGGCATGACATGACACGATGTGACACGGCATCACGTCACGTGTTGCAACGCCAAAAAGGTTTGAAAAGCAACATCAAGACATGAGACAACAAAACGCCGTTGATAAGTTTAGCAGGCGCTCTAACAAGGCGAAGGAAAATAATATGCTTAAATAGCAAATGAGACAAGACAGGTAGAAATGAGATGCGAGCGGAGTAGACGAGATGAGAGAAGACGAGACGAGACCAAGTGTGATGAGGTAAAATAGAACTAGGGCATTTGAGTGGAATACCTCATTTCAGCATTTTTTTGTTTTCCAACTGGCATCCCTAACAGCTCCATAAATATAACCTGCGAGGCAATGCTTGACAAGAGACAAGTGCCGCAAAATAATTTATAACTTTTCACTTTGTCCGTCCTCGTCAGATGCTTACACCCGAGCGGAGGTGGTGTATGTGTGGACCAGAGGGGCTGCACAGTCCGTGGTGGTGGCGGAGGACGGCTCCAGATTAAACCAGTATGATCTTATGGGGCAGAGTGTGGATTCCGGTGTGGTACAGTCCAGCACAGGTGGGTTTCAGTTGGGATACAACGTTGCTACGATACACTTGTCATATCTTTAGGATGGAATTTAGCATTTTCAAGTCATTAGTTTGACTTAATGTTCACACTACCCCGTCAAGGCCACTGAGAAAGATTACAGCTGAGTACATCCACACTTATGTAGTCCCTTTCATGGCTCACTCAGTCTTTTTTATCATTCATCATCGAATAAACAAACTGAAACTTCCAGTTTTTGACACAGCTGCATCGGTTCATCTGCATCTTTAGTTTCATCGGTTCATCGGTGCACAAATGACCTAGATTCATAATTTCCCTACTGGCCATTGTGTCTTTTCTCTACCTCCATCGATACTGGCAAAAATGAGTGAAAGCATAAAATGGGTGACCTGTTTGCAGTGACGCTGGCTGCAGGCAGAAAGCACTGCTAAAGGCAGCCCCAGCCCACAATCAGCACTTTGCTTTATGAGCAACAAGCTCCCAAGTGACTGCATCTAGATGCTGATGTATATGTGTTCTATGTGTTTATTTTTTAATTTGTTCCAATTATTCATGTCTCTGGAAAGCCTCAAAATCACCATATTGTTATAACCGGATAAAATGGGAGTATTCTCTCTGCGGCTGGGTCTAACTGCACCGATGAAATGCATCATGCCTGTGTATTGAGTTTGTTGACAAATGACACCCATAACTATGCCAATAAATCTCAACCACAATAAAACTGAAGGCCAAAACACAACAAACCATTTATAAAAGAAAACGGTCTACAGGGATGCAAAGGATGTCCTGAATCTATCTTTTTGAAGTGTAAAGTTTAGCTGTGCATTCTTCCTGAAGTCTTTTTGTCCTCTCGCCACAGGAGAGTATGTTGTGATGACAACCCACTTCCACCTGAAGAGGAAAATTGGCTACTTTGTAATCCAGACGTATCTACCTTGCATCATGACTGTCATCCTCTCCCAAGTGTCTTTCTGGCTCAACAGAGAATCCGTCCCTGCCAGGACTGTCTTCGGTGAGTCGTCTGCTCCCCCTCTCCCCGTAACATCTGTGAGTCCGGAAATGAGCCGGTCACCAGAAGGTTTCAAATCTGTTCATGTAAAATAAATGTGGGCACGACATCAGGCACTCACTCAGAACTACGGGTATGATAGTTAAGAGTGAGTGTGCGATGAAGCACCATACAATCAAATTAATAAAGCCCCCCGTATTGGAACAAATACATAAAATAGCTTAAACATGTCATTATTATGTTGTAATATGATATTACATAGGGATTTTAACTATTCCTATTATAGTTGTTATGATATATGATATTTTCCTAAAGTTTGAATCCATAATATAATCTGTTTTTAGCATTACATGACTTTAAAAAGTATGTTTAATACACCATTACATAATTATAATTTATAAAACGTGGTCCTAAAATACATGAACTGATTTCAAAATAAAATACTTTTGACACTGTGTTTTGAACTAAATAGAAGCAACTGTGAGACACGCAGCTGTCAATAACCCTGGAATGCAACTTGAGTGCAACAAAACTGTCTTTGCTGTCAGGATTTACTACAGTGTGAATAACACATCTTAATTTGCAACACGAGACGAGACGTCAGTGGGAGGGAAGCTGCCGTGGTCGGTTGCCTCGCGGTACTGCGGTATGTTGGTTGAGTTTGACGGCTGTCTGATTAACAGTCAAAGCAAAGAGCGTGATGGCTTCACTCCATGCTGGAGAAGACATTCATTGAAAGGAATGGTTCAACATTTTGGGGAGATGTGTCTATTTGCTTCCTTTTAATGACAGTTAGATGAGAGCTGGAAGCAGGAGTCAATTAAAAGTACATAAAAACACCTAAAGCTCACTGCCTTCCATATTCTATCTAGTTTGTTTACTCCGTATGCAAACAGAAATAATAATAAAAAAAAAAGGACAACATGCTGTAACAATTTCATGAACAGTGGTCGGGCACAGTGTCTTCCTGGTGTCTCTGCTGGTTGCCTGGCAACCTTGCAGCCGCACCGTGATGGCGGAGTGGCATCCACTCTAATTCACGGCAAGGAGGCTAACGCGTGTATTTGCCAAAAAAGCCAAACTATTCCCTTCAAGGATATGAAATGGTAGAAAGAAAACATCATTGTACAATATTCCCACTCTGTTCTGTTCCGTCTCTGCACCAACGAGGCGAACGAGAGCTTTAATCAGTTGTGGCTGCAGTAGAATTTCAGGCACAAGCCTCAGTGTGAATTTACGTGCTCTGAATGTTTGCCCACAAGTGTGTGTGTGTTTGTGCACACCGATTGGCCTATGTGTGTTGTGCGCATGTGTCTGGGATTGTGTACTGGAGTGTGTGTTTGTGTGTGTGTGTGTGTGTGTGTGTATCTGTCTGTCACACTGAGGTCTTACATAATACCGCCCCAAAAGAAAAGCTCTTGCTAGTCTGCAGCATGCTCCGTAGCAGCAAAGCACAGCAGCAGGCAGAATGTCCTTGAGTTACCTCGCCCTACACTCGTTCCTCTTGTTTTTTCTTCCCTCTCTCTCTCTCTCTCTCTCTCTGCCTCTCGCTCTGCCCCGTCTCATGGACGTCAGTGTCCCCCACCGGCCTACTACTTAAAGAGCACTCGCAGAAACATTACGTGGGCACCTGGTTTTTTTCGCAGCTCCGCAGTCTCCAGCAGGTTTTTTCCCCCCACTCAGCCAGCGATGTTTTGGTGTCTGTTTGTGTGTGGCATGAGTGTCTTCATGTGTCACAGCGAGCTACCTGCGGTGCTCGTCACGTGTCGAGGGGAAATGAGGATGGCCTAGATTAGATTCGAGCAACTATCTAGGGCATGTGTGTCTCCCTCATGCTATCATTGCTGGTTCTGCTTCATGAGATTACATGCATGCAGTGGGTGCACACACACACACACACACACACACACACACACACGTGCACTTGAATAAGCGCATGCAAGACGCAGAGCAGCGCAGCGTCCCGCTATACTAGGTAGGTCATTCATGTGATTAATATGCATCATCTGAGACGGCGGATGAATGAGGACATTCTTTAAAGAGGTTACCATGTCAATATCGCTGTAAAGGAATCATTAAAAAGACATAGTGGACAATCAGCATATTTCATTGCCATCTAAGTCGGGGATTTATGTGGCACATCAAACCGCCGTACATGCGTTTAGTGATATAAAGATGAGAAAGGACACTGAGCTGTGTGACGCTACTGTGTAACAAGCTACTTGGCAATATTCAGTGTAAACTCAGGAATAATGTGTTCTGCTAGACTAGACAGGGGTTACGGTCTCACTGCTTGCTATGTTTGCTGTGGGGGGGGGAGATGTGTCTTGCCGGTGACTTGATACGGTTGTGTACGGTGATTATTCTGAGAGCTGGGCTTGTAAACGATGCTTTTACATTCAATGAGTAGGATGGGATGCAGACAGGAGGCAGCTGAGGTCTCGACTGGAACACAACGCCGATAAACACAAATACCATTTGATGTACTGTAGTGGTTTAGAAATGCACCTCAACCTGAGCGTTCCATTTTTACAGCATGTCTAAACAGTGAAGTCTAAACCGAATGTCACATTGATGTAAAGGCTACTGTTAAAGAAGGTTAAATACACAGAAGCATATTCAATTTGCATATTGTTCTACTATATTACACGTTTCAGTCTCATTCCAACTCGTATTGGTCAGTGGAACGCTTCAAACCATGATGCGCTAGTTGCCCCTCGAGTGCACTTTTGGATGTGACAGCGTGTCAGTTTCCACCTGCTTTTCAAAATAAATGTCCAATGGAGGTTAACTTATTTTTTAGGATCTGGCAACAAAAGTTATTGGTTAGATTTAGGGAAAGATTAAGTATGTTTGTTACATTAAAATGCTCAGTAAATAAGGGGCATAACAAAACTGAGGTTAAATAAGTCAATGTTGGTCTCCTGGGTGATGATTGAATGAATATTCAGCTTCAACATATGGGCAATGTCACTTTTTTTATAAAGTAGGCAGCATCATTATATAGTAAATTATTAAATGAATGAGAATTTAAAATAATGACTATTATTATATACAACCATAGTTATTGTATCCCTTGTCAGAAAATGTCTCTAGGAGTAAAATAATTACATAAATATTAAATCGGTAAAGAAGAAATATTTACTGTGAGAGCAACAACAAAATTGCACAGGCGCATGTTAGTCATTCCTGCTGCAGACACCTAGTCACAGCTTGACTTCTCATTGTTTTCATCTCAGAGCAGAATCACACAAATGGTGCAGAGATACCAATGATGAACAATGTGGCAATAGAGCGTGTTCTCTCGTTACTACAGATGATCAGGTTTGCAACACAGATGTCCGAATCCAAACCCATTGACACGAACAAACGCAGCATTGGAAACCACTGTTTAAATTACATCGTGACCATGAAGCAAAGCACTCTTTTTTTGTTCTCCCCCAAAGCTTTCCCTGTAGATGAGTAGGCAATTTAAAAACACAGCAGTGGGTAGAGTTATCTTATTTATCATTGTGCCGATTAAGAGGCTGATTAGTTCATAGCCAGTTTGGTGTAGTCGAAAACTGTTGGCAATGCATTTATTTTCAGTCCAAATGGAAACCACAAGGAAAGAGCCACTGATGGTGCTGATATGGTGCTCTCCCTCATTTCCGTGCCGTCTCTAAGCTGTCAGGGACAGCAGCGCCCGCAAGATTATCTCGCTTCCTTCTCCCCTCTCTTGGCTGGGTATTTATTGGTTCTCCCATGATCCAGTTTAATGTATCTGCTCATTAAGGAATAACCTGTGTGTTTATTTGTGTTTGTTTGTCTATGTACACAATGGAGATTGTGTACGTGTCGTTGTGGTTGCTATATGTGCTCATAAATTCCTGATTTCTAGCTGACAACATTGTAGGCAGTGTGTGTGTGTGTGTGTGTGTGTGTGTGTGTGGTGTGACACAATCCTCACAGCTGTGGTGCTGGCACAGTCATTTAACCCACCCGCCAATCAACATGTCAATTTATTTCTTCATTTCTGTAAATCAGAGGTGACGTAGTGATGCTGAAGGGAATGTGTTTCTGAGTCGACCCCCCTGATGCTTCTGTTATTGATAAGGAATAAATAAGTAAGTAGCTAGCAGCACAGTGGAAATGTTGATAGACATCCTACAAAGACAGCTCCACTCCTGGGACTTTTTGAGGAAATATGAAAAGTTGTTTGACAACTCCCAACACAGAAATCATGTTCTTCCATCATTACAAACAGAGGTACCCTCACTAATTAATAAGTATTGGGATCTTTGCTGTGAAAGAAAATACTCAACTGTGACTAAAATGATCTGTGATATGCATTCAGGCAACCCCATCATTTTTCTGTCAAAATCCAGACAATAATTAGTTTTTCCTGCCAAAAAAACATAGCCGGTCTCATTGTGTACCAATTTAACAATATATGCCAAAAAAAGTTAATACCTGTGTGTTTTTTCATCTTTTGCCAACCGATTTCAACCAATAATATCATGACATTCATCCATCAATCAATCTGCAACTTCAGCACCCCGAAGAGCGAGAAAAGGTCATGAGCTAATCTTTTCAACAATCAAATCAAATTCCTTTCAAACTTCTATCCTGTTTCACTCGGAAATGCGTCACAGTACAGAAGACGGATGTTCTTGAAATGCTGTTTCAGCTCCACTTCAAATATTGAAAAAGCCAACACTGACTTGAATCTCAAGGCAAGACACTGGCATTCAATACATCTTTACTCATTTAAAGCTTTCTCAAAGACGTAAGTATTGTGTGTACTGACTGTCCTTATGCAAGTGTAGTTATGTGTGCCGGTGAACCGTTTGTGAAGCAGTTCATTAACAGCAACTTTATTGCAAGCCCTCTTTAGCACCAGGCGTTAAGTCACACAAAGGATTACGTATTCTTCATGTGAGCAGCCATCCCACTTCACTATGTACTGTTGACCTCGTCCCACATATTGATTGTCATGTTTGATTGGTTGCCTACTCAGTCAAAATGATCTCAGAGGCAAATTTCTGCCTGTGGGGGGGGTAAAGCATAGCAATGTTCCTGAAGGCTCACTCTCCCCCACGGAGATTTCAGATCTGTGGCTGCGTTTCAATGGCCAAGAGGTACATTTTACTCACAGGCTTGGGATTGGTCAGATTAGTTGAGACCTGTCATTCAATGGCTGTCAAACTGTAAATTGTCCGAAAAAGAAAACCAATAATAAATGTAAACATTTAGCATCTTAGTGTTAAGGAACAAAGTTGAGCTAAGAGAAGAAAAAGCCTATTCATTTATTTTTAGCTGTGCCTGGAGCAATTTATTTTTTAATCTGTAGCTTTTTACAGGCAGCCGAGCACTAAATGTCTATCAGACTGATTACCCCGATCGACATTAAATCAACTTTCTATAAGCTTCACCTTGCTCTGTCAGAAACCCATTAACCAAGACATTATGGTATTCTCCATTCTCTGCACATTTGAACTGTTTTCCTGTGATTAGTCATAGCAAACTTTTCCTTGTCTGAGGCAGAAGTGAGAGATTTCCCCCTCGAAATAGTTTGCCTCTCTCTCATTCATCACCTTATATCTCTAATTTAGTTCCCCCAAATTTCCAACACCCTGCGTGTGTGTGTGTGTGTGTGTGTGTGTGCTATTTGAAAGTGAGTCTGCAAACAGAGGCAAAAACCCTGCCGGACGATATGTATCATATAAATCGAGTGTCGGCGCATGTGCACACGGAGCTAAATTGAGTGGAAGGGACTCTCAGGAATTGAGTTACGCCACTATTAATCCAGTTAGAACTTTCCAGATCAGTGACTTAGTTCATTAACATCCTTGAAAGCCTCAAGTCTATTAGTTACAACATGTCAAACGGAGTCGTTTAAAAACCAGCTCTGGAGTTCTTGTTCTAATGAATCAACTTACTAGTGTTCTAAATTATTCCTAAGTAGGCCGTACACTAAACAGGCGCAAAGGGGAACCGCTCTTCCTGGAGGTGAGAAACGAATACCTGTCCACCTCGTTAGCACCACACACACACACACACACACACACACACACACTGCTCACCAAGCCTTTTTTTCCTTTTTCTTTTTTTTTTTCCTCCCTTGCCGTATCAAGACGTTGGTGGTGTTGCAAGACTTGTTTCCATGACAACAGAGCTTGTCAAACACAGCAAAGTATATATAATTCCGAGCATCGGGGCGCTTTTGTGAGGACTTGTGTAATACCCAGTGGTGCTGCAGTCCTCCTCCCCCACAAAATGTATCTGATTTATTGGCAAACGAAATTCCTGACATATTGACACGACTCTGTCGCCACCCATCTTTCCGCTCACCTTCCCCCCTACCAGCCTCCATCCTTTTCCTACTGCTGTTCCCTGCATATCTTCTAATATATGCCCTATTTCTCCTCCCACACATGTATTTGGGTTATATAGTGTTTCCCATAACAGATGTCCCCTTATTCGCGTTCCTTCAACCATCATTCCTCCGTAGAGAGGGACTGGATGTGAGGTGCCGTGCATCGCTGAGGCCGTAAGCACACATGATTGCTGGCAAAAATATTTTTGCGCTGGCTGTTCTCCAATGGAGAATGTTCCGGCAGCCGACTCAGAAGCAGTGACACCTTGGCGTTAGAGTTTCACTCCACTGGAAATCTCACGACACTGTTCTTGTACCTAAAAGGAATTAGACCGCGACACTAAGCCGGTGCTCCCAGTCAAATATGCTTAACGTGATGCACAGTATGTGTGGATTCTACAACGTGCATCTGCATGCAACTAATTTGCAGCGCTAATTGAGGTAAACTGGCAGCACGTAGTTCCAATTTGAAATGGGAAATGTTAGTGAAATGTTGCAGGGAGGAGGTACAAAGCTTTGGCCTGTTGACGTTCTTCATCTCCGACTTTAAGCATTTTAATTAATTATTACCAACACCACAGTTTCCCAGTTTTTGCTCCTTACTAACACGATCATGTTTAATGTTGTTGTGTTTTGTTTTCTCTATTATTTGAGGGAAAACATGAACACATGTTTATTAAAAAGGTTTCGGGACATTTTCCTTCCAAACGTGTTCCGTCAAAATGTTATTTTTTCTAATACAAATGAGCTGCATATGAACATAATTCTGGGTTGAGATGGAGGGTGTGAAAATCTGGTACGAATACGTGACTAAGCATCATTTCATATCTCCTGCTGCCATGCATTCCCATAACAATATATCAACAAACTATTCAAGGCCCTACTTAGCAGGGGGTGCAGTGCAGAACATGGCCATGTGTGAATTTTATTACATCGCACAACTCTATTAATACATTTACTGTAGCATAACAATGCTTCACATCTGAGTCATGCTCATGGGATGCAGGTGTTGTTATTCCTGTATCATTTTTGGTGTCGTAAACAAAATATCTATCTGGGACATTTGATTAAATAACATGCAATGACAAATTAAATCCAAATAAATCATTCTTACCTAATTATTTACCAGTCCCTTTAGCCAGAAATGGATATAAGAAATGTCTATACTGTGTCGATCCAGTAAATCCATCAGATGTGTCTTGTTCAGTTATGGCTAATGATCAATCATTTGTTTGGCTCTAACTAATGAGAACATAACAATCGGCCGTTATGCTTCAGGTCACAGCACCAACTCAAAATCTTTGTGAAAAGAGTGGGAGGCTGAGGAGCCTGTGATTCATCACTTAGCACTTACATCATTACCAAGGAGGAAGAAGGAGAAGAATTCATTATTCAAAACTAACATTTCAGGCCACATGTAATAACTCAATACCAGCTGCTTTTGCGGCTTGTAGGTGGCGGACACAATAACAGGAACGCCGTACAATACAATACAAAGCAAACACTTACTGTTATCTTTAGACCGTGTAAAGAAGAGCAGCCTTCTGTTAAACTGTGGGTGGTGATTTTGTAGAGCGAGTTTTATAGGATCACCAGGTGGCAACCTTTTATAGTTGCATAAGAAGACAAAGGACTGTTAAAAAGCCACTCGGTGAAGATTTACATTTTTTCAAGTTTAAAATGAAGCTTAAAGACAGTTTCAAGGAGTGGATGTATCCTGGAAGTGTGTATGTGGGAGTACCATGTACATGTTTTTACATAAACACCTCGTTCCACATGTGTGGGAGGGGCCTCTCTGCATATTTTATCATTCCTGTGTGAGCCAGCTGTTCTCCAGCACCCTTCACGGTAACCCAGGCTGAATTGGTGGATTGCTTGCTGCTCGGGCTGATGTTATTTGGTGTGTAAACATCTGCAGCCGCCCTCTCTGTGATGAGCGCCGCATCGTTAGATCTGCTCTGACCCACTTCCTCTCCCTCTCCCCGTACCGTGTCACATCTCAGCTCGCTATAGCTCCATGTCGTGGCTTAGCGATTTGCTTTTCAAGGGTAGCCCCTCAATATGAGGCACTTTGGTTAAAAACGTGCATGGGCTGTATTAATTCATGCGTTTTGTGAATCTGCGTGCAGGTCAAATGGAGAGAGAAAGCCCATTTTGTCTGCTGTTAGTCAGCAGCACTATCACCGAAGCCGGCTGCATCTTCCAGCTACATCTGTGGAAATCTCCCAACCTCGGAGTCTATTAAAAGCACAAGCTGCAAGACTGTATGAGCCGCTCACAGAGATTAATGTGAATGAACTGCTTGCTCATTTGATTTAAGGGGGGGAGGAAAACTCCTGCAAAGTCACAATATGATGGTACATTAAGATTGCTCCATTTTAGCAGATATAGTTATATGTGCTGTTGAATTTCCTGCTTCCTGCACAATGTTGGATTATGTAACACTCTGGAAATGTGTTATTTATGAAACCACTGAAGGTGATTGTGTCTAGCTACTTATTGTGCAGTGGTTCGTTCCTCCTGTTTGATATGAAGCTTGCACATATTTTTCTTTTTCATATATTTGTGGTACACAGATTAGTAATCATATCTACTGAATTGTCTGAGGTCTGATGTGTCTCGTCTTGTCTCCCTGCAGGAGTAACCACTGTCCTGACCATGACAACACTCAGTATCAGCGCCAGGAACTCCCTCCCTAAAGTGGCTTATGCCACAGCTATGGACTGGTTCATTGCTGTCTGCTATGCCTTTGTGTTCTCGGCCCTCATTGAATTTGCCACAGTCAACTACTTCACCAAGAGGGGTTACGCCTGGGATGGAAAGAGTGTGGTGCCAGAGAAGGTATGACAAGCTTTTTATTGAATAGAACTTAAACTCCTAAGTGATCCACATTGGATACTATAGAGATAACGAGGAGAAGCTTTGAGAAAATACGGCTTTTTAGGCAATTATTTAGAACATAACTGCCTTGATTATCCCCTTGTCTTGTGCCTTGTTTTTACTTAAACAAACAAAAAGACTTCACATTCATTTATTTTGCTCACAGTTATCACTTGAGGCAGCCAGACCAGGCAGGGAACATTTAGATGTTGTCTGCAGCTCAGCTCGTCTCATCTCAATTTGCAATTTCAATAACATGACACGGACATTAATATTTGGATGTTCATCTTATGCTCCCTGCTCCTCTTGTGTCTATGCTGCAGTTAGCAGCACCATGCTCTGTAATCTCCAGAATGAATTCCTATGTTTTGAGTTGAATGCTTCTTAGAAATATGCAGAACTTAGAATAGTCACCCGGCTGCTGAATGGAATATTCTCACCAGTAACTGTGCAAAACATATAAAATGCATCTTTAAATCATCTCAAATGTATCCCTTTTTACTTTTCCCAATGCTTTCTCCAACAACAAACAATCAGCAAAAGAAGAAGAAGGAGTCCCTCCTCAAGAAGAACAACACTACAGCCTACCCAGCTGCCACTGCTACAGCCTTCGCCCCCAATATTGCCAGGGACCCTGGATTGGCCACTATTGCCAAAAGCGCCCCACCACCCCCAACTGAGCCCAAGGAGGAGCCAAAACCCAAGCCTCCAGAGGCCAAGAAGACCTTTAACAGTGTGAGCAAGATAGACAGGATTGCCAGAATAGCCTTCCCACTGCTCTTTGGAACCTTTAACCTGGTCTACTGGGCAACCTACTTGAATAAGAAGCCCAAATTGCAGGGGATGGATCCACACTAATCCATATTCCATTCCTTTTAAAGTTATACCTGTATTTTTCATTTTCTTTCTTATTCCTCCTAAAACAGGTGTTTATTTTTTATTTTCAGACAAACATGGTGTCCATGCTGGTTTGAACTCCCAGTTGTTGCATTGCTTCTATGTTTACCTAAAGTGAAGATTTTGAAAAAACAAAATAGAGAAAAAAGAGAGTTACCGATACAGGCTTTTGAAAGGATGTTGTTCAGGTCTCGGGTGATACTACTAAAAAAAATAAAATATAAAAATGCTACTATAAATATATAGCCAAGAGAATGCTATTCTACAATTTCACATAGCCCAAACATGTTAAGGGGCTTTTGTTTCTATGTTTGTTTTCTTATTTTTTATATATATATATTTTATTTAAACATGGAGTCACAGACACGGTAAAAGACACTTGTGTATATGCATGGGCAGGGCATCTTTTATTTATGTTTATTCATCCAAAATACAGATCCACATTGACCGATCGCTGAGTTTCTTTATTATCAGCAGCAAAACGCTACGCCCATTCTTTGTCAAATATCTTCAATTCTCTGTAGATGTTTTATGAGATTGATTACGTCATTCTACAAAACACATTAGGGTTTCTGCAATAGCAATAAAACATGTCTCAGTGGACACACCATTTATTTAGGGATAAAAAAATAAAAAAATTCAACCATCTCTGTGCTCGACATTTAAAAACATTATTAATTTCCTGTCACAGCATTGTAAATATGATCAAGTGTTAGAGATGTCAATATTATGTTTAAGCTTTGCAAAGTGTAACTAAAGGGTATGATTATTGAACACATGGAACTTTTTTTTTCATTTTATTGATTTATTTTGGTTCCCGTTTATGATTCTTTCTACCAAAAAGAGTAGTATATACCGGTCTAATTCACGCTTAAGTGACTGTTTCTCGCCAAGTTTGCGTTCCATTCAAAGCTGCTTTCACGATGAAGTAAAATATTATTACCACGGTGTGTTTGTGTACACACTGACGGCAACAACAGCAACAACAGCAACATCAACGGTGTAATCTTAAGATTGGGTAGTTATGAGTAAGAATGTAAGAAAAATCATCTGGAATCCTGGAGTGCATTTGACATTTAGAATTAAATCAATCATTATTTACTTTGTTTGTTTGTTTTATTTACGGTGGGGCCAAAAAAAAAAAGAGAAGCCATTTAGAGCAAAGTACAGTTGGCATCGCTTAAAGACGGGTGGGGCACATAGAGAAGGAGAAGTGCCTTTTTTCATTTTCAGAGTTGAAGCTGTTACGGCTACTACTTTGTTGATTGATGGCGCCTCTGTATTTCCCACTGTGTCCCTTGACCCCGTTTGCCATAGTCTCCCCCTCCCCCCCCATCTCCTTTCAGTTGAAAATTGAGACATAACACTCAGAAAGTACCAGCTACACTGCCTTCAGTATCACATGCCCGTTTGGACTCATTTGTTGCTGCTTGTTGGTGAGCAACAGCGAGAGACAGGGACAGAGACAGAAAGAGACAAAGGGAGAAACGAGACGTTGAGTTGAAGTGGCACTGTAATCTTGCTTTAGCCGGAGCTGTGTTTCGCACAGAGGACTTGTCTTGTAGTTTCCACGATCGTGACGAAGATGAATATATTTTTGTAGCATGATGTCAATCCCTCTTCCGAGAAAAAAACCAACAGAAACTAACGCAAATGTGAAAAAAAAAGAATGCTTTTTGTTTTTGTCTTGAACATTGCTTGCTCCCTTATTCTTTTAACTTATGAACAACAAAAAAACAACACATTTTAAGGACATGCTTCTTCTCTGATGTGGCACGCTGAGATTTCTGAACGGTCCATTTTAAATTTTGTTAATGTAGCAATATTAATTAGCAAGGGCTTCTCTTAGGACCTGAACCTGACGTTCAGTCTGGGGGCGATATCCATTGTAGCTTTACATTGACCCCTCTCTACTTGTAGTTTCATCGACATACATTGGAAATCTAGGAATTATGTAGATTCAGTTAACGATAACAGGCATCGCATCGTGTCCATCTTTGGGTTCTGAAGCCTTCGGCTCCCACTCTAACCTTGTTTCATGAAATCTCCGTTTCTTGTCGGGGGAGTGGGGGGGTGCATTGTATTGCATTATGGGTTCGGGGTGTGCTTTGTTGAATGTGCATCCCTGCAGAATTCTCTGTGTTTGTGCACCGGGGTGAAGAGATCACGCTATCGCCAGAGGAAAATCAAAACAGAGATCGGTGGTTGTTGCTATTGTTATTATTTGCATTATCATTATGACCAATGCTGAACCTATCTCCTAATGGCAGATGCCTCTCGCAGGCAGATGCAGTCTACTGTTAACAGCCACTTAACCTACAAGCAGAGGGTCACCAAACTGCAAAGTTCAGGATGAAGAGTTGTATAAAGATATTTGAATTCTAAACTATTGTATTTATGTTTATTATCATGAAGAAAAAATATATATATACATATGTAAAATACATAATGCATACAGTATTTGATTCTATTATGAAGATATTAGCTAAGATGATGATGAATATTGTTTGTATTATCAACCTATTGTTATGCATTTTGCACATTTAGAAGAACAATAACATTACATTTATGTAGTCAGCTTTTGTGCTATGCAAGGACAGCTTTGAACCACATCATTGACCTTCTCTCCCTGACCATTGTGTTTCAGATTTACAAGCTAATATATATTTAAAAAAAGAAATAAAAAAAGCTTAGCTTTTTCTATCAGCTGCACACCCACTAGCTTTGTTTTTTTCTTTCAACCATGGCTATACAGGGTGACTTCAAAGAAAACACTGGATTATCGCTTTTGTTTGCGCTTTGGATTTGTCTGTGGTTGAAGGGAAAAATGGCTCTCGTTGTTGATTGCACTTTTTCTCCAGAGACATGCAATAAAGAGATTGAACTGGAAAAACCAGGAGCAAAACTGTAACAAGATCACCTTGTTAACAATATTTCTGTTCATTTCTTGAGCTTGTTTGTCATAACACATATGGAAGCAGGTGAAAATGTTTCTTTGCTAAATGGAATCGTTTTTTGTTCATCTTTTTTTGCGTTCCAAATCCCAATGATACTAACAGGGTGCGCCACAGAGTTTGACTTTGACAGCGTAAAAGGGAATTTTGTAAACCTTTCAGTTTGGGATATCTTTGCTAAGCCCGTATACTCCAAGCAGGATCACACACATGCTTTAGACCGTTTTTCGAAATATCTTTTTGAGCCAGGACTGGTTTTGCTACATTTAATGCTCTACAGAGAGAATACAAAATATGAGGCACAGTGCAATCATGAGCTTCCGACGTTTACCTTCACACTCACATGCAGAACATTACATGTAAATATCACATTTGTAGGCACGTCAGTCATTTATTTCATTATGTCCGATGCAAGGTCCATCGCAGTTCTCAGCAGCACTTGCTTTTCAACATTGAGTCTTTGGTTATTCCTAGATACCTACTGGAGTTTTTTCTTGTATTTTTATCAAGCAAAACATGTTCTGATTTTCACTGAAATTAAAAAAAAAAAAAACAGAACTAATTTTCTAAAGC